>OZ026625.1:84864669-85505767 GCA_964020975.1 Hermodice carunculata
ATAAAATGACCACAATGAATGTGAGATCTGGAGAGTCAAATGCCCTGAATACGCAGCTTCTTTCAAATGGGTATGCTCATTGCTTCATTCGGGGAAATTCTTCAAACTATGTGCATGTGACCGGCACTGCGCTTCTTTAGGCCACTAGTTTCCAGTGTAATTCAGATACATTTTTTTTAAGTGGGAGAAGATAACGTTTCAATTTTACTATCTTGATTATATCACAGCAAAATTGAATAAAACTCAGTGTAAAAGTTCGTGGCGCCCTTGCTGGTTATTTGTATAAGACTGTCTGGTGGATTCTATCACAGCGAGGCAGTTTCATCTAGAAAATGATTGTTCCCAAATCGCTTAAGGAAATAACATGGGTCAAAACCAATGTCTTCTTAATATTAAATAACGTTGCCAGGGCTGTTTTTACCCAGGAGTGAGCGCTCTTTGGTCTAAATGGGCCCCACCTTTAGAGAGAAGCAAGCTGGGCTCTGTTTGCTTTATAGGTAAGTGTCTATGAATATTGACACAGATGATGTGATCTTACCACATATACCACAGTACATACACTCGCGTTAACCATGTGCAGAATCCACCACAGTACATACACTCGCGTTAACAATGTGGAGAATCCACCATTTTACTTCAATTCGGCTAAGTGATTTGTAGTTTCTGACGCTTTTTGCGAGGGTTAGAAATGTGACGCAGTAAGTACTAAAAAGCATTTACATATCAACAATGATATAACAAGATCAGATGTTCCATTTCATGTAAAAATATTTTAAACACTTAAGATTTTGTTAAATAATTCTACTGTACATGTAAAAATGGATTACACACTCGGTTGATCTTGGCATGTTTCTGCACTCTATGCGCATGTTGATGCTAGGGCATCTGATATTTACTGTATGATTAAGATCCTAATCATACCGGTATCCTACAGCAGCCTAATTTAGGGTTGGTTTGATTGTATATGATTGACACAAAAATACCCTCTGTACACATATACTGTTTCCGCGTACCTATAAGACAAGCTGATAAATTTATTTACCACTTTCTTTACATCGAATTGTCATCTGGCGAAATATTTGCAGGTTCTGCAATGGGCAATATCGTTACGTTGAACTTAGGTGGCGTCCTGTGTGATGCCGGAATTGATGGAGGATGGCCGCTTATCTTCTACATCTGCGGTATGTATCAAATTTGTACGAAACAATCGTAAACACTCTTCTCAACAAAGTGGTAGGGCCTAGTCAGTAGCCAGTGTTGTCTGCCTTATGTCATCTTTCCTAAGACTTCGCGAGACAGTCACAGAGAAAATCCCAAGGATTACCAGGCATTCCTTTCCCCGGGTTTCTTCGTGTCAATCACTGCCTGCGCACGTGTTTATTATTTTTTGACTATGGGATTAAAGCAGCCATACAATACACAAGCCTTGTAATCATTTTAATAATGAATAGAATTCAAACCATTCTTCAAACTTGTGAATTTGTAACAAAGATAGTCAATAAATTACAAATAATGTCGCTGTGATGTTACATTGATGGTTTCTATACACAAGCAGAGCTCTTCCCTTGCCTGGTAAACGATGCTCCTTTTGTGAGAGTGATTTATGAGGGAATGCGTCATGACAATCATGCTGGCGACGTCACTGTGAAATTCAGAGTAGGGACCTTTATATCATGGATAAATAGTTAAACTTATAATGTGTATGACCCGAGTCCAACTAAACAGTGCGTCTTAACGGTGCAGTAGATGAGTCACACCCACTCTAAAGCTCCCACCTGGTATAATGACTTCCCTTATCAGAATAATTAGCATAAGTGAATACAAGGGAGCATAATAAAATTTTAACTCCACAATAGTTGGCCATTGAAGTACCAGGGGTGAAGCTTGTAAAATTTTACAGCCTGCTGAATCCATCCTGATTTAAAACTGGATTTATTGCAGGTTGTACAGGATTTGTTTGGTGGTTGTGGTGGAACTTCGTCGTGTTCAGTAGTCCGGCAGACCACCCAAGGATTTCCAAATCTGAACGAGATTATATACAAAGTAGTATTGGAAAAGGGGTTTCAACATCGTCACAAGAGGTACGTTTTTACAACTTATAATCCTGGACCTCTACTAACAGCCCAATGATGCGATTCACAAGCCTTGACATCATCTGATGGCGAGGCGTTAAGACAACACAATCAAATCGAGGCCTTTTAATTTGGAGGCTAAAACAAATGTCATAGACTTTTGATGAGTATATTTCGTATGAACTAAAATAATGCAATCTGGCTTTGTCGATATCAATAAAAACTGATAAAAAGATAACGGAAAAGCCCAATTCTGTAACAAAGAACTTATCCATTAGCGCTATGTATGTATGTGAGTGGGTCATGTTAATTTAAGTTTCGTACCTGGTAAAATGCAACTTGCCGTTGAACACCATTACTTAAGCATGTCACTAATGCCTTACGAACGTGTAACATATATATTTTTTCAGAGGAGTTCAATTCCGTGGAAATCGATCTTTACCTCGAAGCCCATATGGGCAATAATAATAACCATGACCATGAATTCATGGGGTGTATTCACAATTCTTACTTGTCTTCCTCTCTACATGAACGATGTTCTCAAATTTGATATCGCAGCAGTAAGTATTGCTACAGGTTACAACATTTAACATCTGGTAACACACGCTAATGTCATTGCACCGCGAAGCTGTATAATCCCCCCCCCCCCCCCGCCCGTGTAATGCTGAAGGGAAAATCAAATCGTGCACATCTTTGGAGTAGAAGTAATACCTCCTGGCCTAGAAAGCTGAAGCGTGGTGTAATTAAAATACATCTTACAACATTTTGTTTTATCGGTTTGTTCATGTTCATATCAAAATATGGAAAGCAATAGAACACTGATGGTATCAACTACAGGCAGGCAGAAGGCTAATTTAAGTGACTGGAAGAGAAACATGCGATAAATAAACACAGTATAAAAATGAATTAATGACTAATTTTGTGCAAGGAAGTATTCACCAGTAATGAAGCCTAGAAGTGCACCTATTTAAACTTAGAAGATTACACATTTTATTTACTTAAATAGAAAGTGCTTCTTTGAGACAAAAATAATTTCTTCAAACATCATGTGCATTATCAAGATTATGATGGATAATTTAACAGTAGAGTATGGAGACGGCGAAACACCCTCCTGTTCGAAACGCTCAAAAGTACCCGGATGTAAATTATCGTCTGTCTTACCCTTTTCAGTTACATTTCTCGTTACCAGAAAATTTTTTCCTGAGATTTGTATGTAACAGTAGCTATTCTTGGCGCCGGTTGGGCGTATTGCACTCAACCAGCGTCAAGGAAACCAATTTCCTCAGTCGTACTCTGACCACGAACAGGCTAAACTACGATGAACTTTCTTTACCTGTTAAATGACAAAATTGCACACAGTACATGCTAAACTGGCAAACGCAAAAGTATTAGAACACTAAAACCACAAGAACAATTAAAGCTTTCCAATCGTTAATTCAGAACAACAACTTAAAAGCTGTGTGGTATTTTCAGAATGGTCTGTTTTCTTCGTTACCCTACATTGCCCAAGTGATATGTACTTTCGCCTTGGGGAACCTGATTGACTTCCTCAGGCAAAAAGGGGTGCTTCAGACAACAGCTGCACGCAAAATCTGTCAGACTTTCGGTGAGTGGCACTTAAACCAGATAATTTTAATATCACATTGACCTTGTGTGAAGAATGGACAAATTGAAAAGACTTGATATGGTCACAAATTGTACGTGTTTCACATATATTTGCCACGTTCAATGCATTGCATTGCGTTTATCCTTTATCTAGTAACAAATGTATTATGCTAGGTTTTGTCAACATGTCAAATGAATTGGATAATTGGATCTTAGGAGTGAGCACCCAAAGGAATTAATTTCCATTCACCCATTGGACACCTAAGTAGCCCACCGTGATCTGGATAACCATTGGATTTACCCATATATATATATATATATATATATACATACATACATACATACATACATACATACATACATACATACATACATACATACATACATACATATATAATTATAGCAAGCGTCAGTCAGTGAGCTCCTACTATTGGCACAGGTGTACATGCGAATACATGACATAACCGAACGTTAAATCATCCAATAAAAAAACTACTCGGTATTCAGTCTGTAGATTTGATTTAATTCGTCGACCCCTACTGCGCATGAACGCATGGGCGGCGCCATTAACTTTTTTTTATGCATCTCGGGAAATGTGCAGTTTTTTTTTCCACCAGTCTCAAACTTACCGGGCGTGATGGAAATTAAGTCAATAATTCACGTTTGTTCAGAAATCGTTGTCGATAAAGTGTGATAAATGATAACGATTCACAAAGATTCATTGTTGAAACATCGCTGAAACCTGGGCCTGGCCAACAAGCAATTGGGGCTGGAAATGGGTTTCCGCAGAATAAAAAACTCTACAGATGTGAGGGTAACCTAAAAAAAACATCGCAAAGTATGTAACATTTGTTGTGCATGTTACGTCTTACCTTAATTAATAATGTCTACAGACAGTGCAGTGACTAGGTCGCTTCCCGAGGCCTTTTAGATTACAAGTCACTCTATATACCTTAGGGGCCCCCAAACGCCATGTTGCCAAAGCCCGCTTAGATCGAGTGTTGTAGCAAGAGATTCCAACAACCATTTTCCGTGCCCACTACGTCTCTTATACAGGTTACGACACTATTTCAATGAGGATATAGAGATCTCGGGCACATGCAGTGCTTAAATTTGTGGAACTGTGTCTGATAAAAAGAAAGGCTATATGATGGATGGGTTCGTTTAGCTGCTCAAGGTACTACGGCCGCTAGGGGGACCTAGCTACTGCCTGATCCAACGACGTTGTTATTAACACTTTGTAATGTATACGCTCGCATTTTAGACTTTGCCTCCTGTATATTAAGTTTTACAAATATCTATACCTTTCTATCTGTTAGTATTTATGTTTATTTCAAAAACCGTTATAGCTTTTATTTCAATGTGAATTTTCTAAAGCCATGTCAGGCTATTTTCTATTATTTTAAATCCAACGTCGCTTTGTTGTACACTCGGTAGGATGGTAGATTCTAGTGTAAAGCAAAACCGGATGTACAATGTCAATGTTGGTGTTACGTCATATCGTGCAGGACTTGTGGTACCAGCCGCCATAATGATTGCTATAGGATACCTCAACGAGACAAATCGAGATCTCGCGGTGGCACTCCTCACCATCTCCGTGGGATGCACTGCTGGTTCATCTATCGGTTACAATGTAAACCACCAGGATATTGCTCCAAGGTAAAAATAAGCATGGGAATATAAACTTTGTCATACGACACCAATAAGGTGGTGTGGAATAACTTCTATTTAGTTCTAATGAAAACACGAACATTTTTATGGAAAGAAACTGCTGTGCATTAGAGGCAACGTACCGCAAAGCATGGGGGATTGACACCTAATTCTGTAATATTTATCAAATGCATCAGCATTTTTAGCGAGAGATAGATTGTTATATATATTTTACATGTTTTTACATTGCAATCATCGTCGTCGTCATCATTATCTTACATCAAAGTGCTTCTGCCTGCTGATACTTGGAGAGCTGAAAGTCTTGATGAGTTTAAATCTAAGCTTAAACGGAATTCTAAAGCAAATAAAGTTAGCAAACATTTTCATATTGGAGATAGAAGATTAGCAATTGCACACGCACGCCTTCGTATGAAATGTAGTAATTTGAAAAGTGATCTTTTTAAGAGAGGATTCGTTGACTCCCCCGAGTGTTCCTGTGGCAACGCAAATGAAGACGTTTTTCACTATTTTTGTGAATGTAACAGGTTTAGTGTGCCGAAGGATATTTTACAAAGGAAGGTCCTACCTATTGCATCTTTTACCGTGCGAACACTTCTATATGGCTCCAAACAGTGCAATGGCAAAGAAAACGAAATTATATTTTTAGCTGTACATCAGTATATAAAAGCCACAGGAAGGCTCGGGGCAGTAACTTAATCAGGGCTCGACAATTTTTATTAAAAATCACTTGTCCGCAGGGCAAGTAAATTTCAAAATCCACTTGCCCGCATACAAAATCCACTTGTCCTGATAAAACTTCTATAAACATCGTTTTTTTCAAACACAATGCTACGGCCTACACAATCCATTTACCCTACAAAATAGTACAATATATTTGCCGCGAATTGTCGCTTGCAAATTCGCACAAAAATGCCAAATTTTACGATTCAAGCTGCAACTGTTCGACAGTGAAACTCGCAAAACATTAAAAATACAAATTAAAAAAGTAAGCTATTTGCATGGGGTGACTAACGATGAAAAATACATTGTAATTTCTGGGACGATAGGAGTCCATATCCCGGTTAAACTTAAATAACGATTGAAATAGTTGAATTGGTTTCAGGATCCTTTCTCGCTGCCTCTGATGCCGTGATGAGATGCATATCGTTTGCGTACCTACCATGAACGCTATCGGTACATCGTAGTAAATTTGCGTATACAGTATTGGCAAGTTCCTCGCAACAAACGGTGTTCTTAAATCAAATTCAAACGAAAATTTTAATATTTCAAATCAGAAATCGAGCGTGGGCACGCCGTCAACATCTTTCATGCAACTGTACACAAACAGCTGCTTTGGCCATGTGGCCTGACGCACAACACATCACCCGATTGGTCAATTGAGTCACATGCAAAAATGAGCCAATTGCGGCTCGTGCTGCAGTGTTTTCATCAACAAAGATGTAGACTGTACACTTTCAGTAGGAAAGGTAGAAGTAGAGAATGCAAGTCTGGATATAGGCCTAAAGCAGGGGTGTGTGCTGTCCACAATTTTGTTCGCTTTGTATGTTAAGGAGTTGGGGGACAAGTTGATGGAGTGTGATAAGGGCATAAGGGTAGGTGATGTAAAAATTCCTGGTCTATTCTTTGCAGATGACATCGTACTTATGGCAGAGTCCCAGAAAGAACTGCAAGAGATGCTGAACATAGCAGGGGAATACGGGAATAAATGGAGGTTAGAATTTAGTAAGGATAAGAGTAAAGTGATGACTCTTGGGAAGAAACCAGATGGAAATAAAAAAATGGAGAATTGGGCAGTTCCAAATCCCAGAAGGTAGGGAACAGTTAATTGAAATTGGGGAGGTTGACGAGTATGAATACCTAGGTGTTAAGATTAAAGCAACGGGTAAAGGCATGTTCAGGTATCAGGTGGAGAAGATTAAACAGAAAGTGAATCGCACGAAAGGAATGATTAAAGCTACTGCATTGAACAGTTTCAACAGAGCATACACAGCAAGAGTACTATGGGATAGAGTTGCAATACCAGGAATGATATATGGCTTAGATGTGATTTCAGTGAGTGAGGGAGATATCCAGGGAATGGAGAAAGCACAGAATGAGATGGGGAAATGGATACTAGGAGCACCACCATGTACAGCAACAGAAGCAGTCCTAGGAGAGTTAGGATGGAATAAAATCACAGATAGAATTGCCAAAGCTAAGTTAAAGTACTGGGGTTATTTACAAGGAATAAGTGAAGACAGGTGGTGCAGGAAAGTTTACAATCAGGTAGCCAAGGAAAAAACAAGATGGGTCAAAGACATAGACGGGTTAGCAGAGAAATATGAACTAAAAGGATATGATGAGGTGGATGATTGGAAAGTATATGTAGGTAAGACTGTTACAGAGGGTTGGAAAGAAGACTGGAAAAGAGGAGTCAGGGAAAAAAGTACATTGAAGGCATACAAGGTATTAGAAAAGCCACAGAAAAGTGTGTGTTGGGATGGAGGGAAGGGATCCAAACTTCTGTTTCAAAGTAGGGCAGGAGTAATCAATCTCGAAAAGAGAAGTCAAAAGTGGACAACAGGGAGTAATGGAAAGTGTAAGTCATGTAGAAAAGAGGCAGATGAGACAGTGGACCATTGGCTGTTGTGGTGTGATGCATATAGAGAGATAAAGGGAAGATTTTTTCAGAAAGTGGCGCAGAGAAGATTACAATTACAAGGGTTTAGAAGAGGTTCAAGGTTTAGAGGAAGAGGAACGTATAGCATGGATTTTAGGTATGAAAGGTGGCTTTCTGGGAGGCAGGAAAGGTAATAAAAATGTACAGGACTACCTGGTAGGATGCTGGGAGAAAAGGAATGAAATAATAGAGTTAGAAGGCAACAGGTTAAATTAGAATTCCAGAGTACAGGAAGGGGAAGGAATGGGAATGGTGGTAGCCCTTATAAGGGCTCCCATGGGGGCTCCCATGGGAAAAGCCTGAGCCTTAGAGGCGGGAATAGGGTGTGAGAGGGATGGATTTTTTTTTTTTTTTTTTTTTTTTGGGCCACCTGTGTCACAGAGTGACACAGGACCGCGGCAGACAAGCGGAGAGCCACCGTATTATTATTATTATTATTATTATTATTATTATTATTATTATTATTATTATTAATATTATTATTATTATTATCATGGCTTCCGCCCAGTGAACATGTGTGAATATGCCGTAATTTACGGAGGGAACACACAAACGGGAAGCTTTTTTTTTAATTGCAGCATGCGAAAATAAAGATTCCAGTGTTTATAGCAACAATTATTTGGAGTCACAGGCAAATACGCAAAGGTAGGGGGATAGTAAAAAATGTCGAATGCGTGACAGATCAGTCAGCATGATGCTCCGTTCACCGTAGATTACTCCACGCAGTCACTTGCGTGTGACAGGCAGATGTGTGTTTTGTTTGGCCGGGAAGTCAACTTGCGGCACCATTACATGATCTCTCCAACACTTTTAGAGCCCACCGATAAATTGTCTTTGATGCTAATTTGCTCAAGAATTCGCCATGCAAGTTTTAAATTTTTTTGATGTTCCTTTGTCATCGTTCGGGCAGATAAGACTGACGGTGAGGTGCTGTGACCTTGCCCCGATACGGGCGAAAGCCGATACGCCGCAATGCATGACTGCTGGTACCTTTGATCTCGTCGTCTCGTAATCATAATGAGCGGGCTGTTTATAAACCAATTATATACGTTCTATTGTTTTACTGTGCCTATCATCGCAATGTTATTACAAGGCAAGGTGTAGCGTCCCTTCAAGGTGTCGCGTGGGTTAGCTTGGCCATGCGAGTGAATGATCGCGAGAGCCGGGAACAAAAAATCCCCAAACTTTAATAAAATGTACATGTGGTAAAAGATTTTTTTCACTAGTCCGTAGGGCTAGTGCTTGAAAATTTCGACTAGTCCGAGCCCAACTTCAGGCCGCCCGGGGCTATCGGACATGCGAATTGCCGAGCCCTGAATTAATGATCTACAATTATACAATATTTCATCCTTATTTAATTCTGATTCAACCTTGTACATAACAATTAGATAACTTCATAACACTTAATAAGTCAGTACCCCATCTACTGTCCCCACGTGGCGTACTGTCTTGGTTACATCCTTAATACTTTGTTTCGGCATTTTGCCACCCATATGTATTGTAATGTGATGTTAATTACTACTTGGTCTTTGTGATTACCTGGTGTGTAATGTCTTTTGATTTCTATGCTTTTATATGTACAAGAGGGATTAATATAGGGTTCGCCCTGTTTCCCAATTGTTGTTTGAATAAAATATGTGTAAACCAAAGTGTTTCTACGTTGGCCATTAAACGTGTACTGATTTGATATTTTTCGGAATTATATTGATGGCATAGAGCAGATTAAGACCCTGTCTTTATTTTTGCTTTATCTTCACACCTTTTAGGTTTGCGGGTGTGATATACGGTATGTCTAGCACAATAGGTACAATCCCGGGCATGATCGCCCCAACAGTCGTTGGAATTCTCACGCCAAACGTAAGATAACTGTTGGAGTCTCCAATCACAAATACGCATTTAGTATCACACAATTTAATCTTGCTTATGTTTAAACAACAACGGTGTTGGAAACTGATTGAAACTCATTAAGACATGCCTCCTCCATCTTGTCTATTCCTTTTGGTACCACAGTGTCGAACTTTGTGCACTGCGAGACAACAGAATTCAGAATAAATTTTGAGTTTCTTTGGCTTTAACAACCCGTTTGGCCAAAACTGAACGGTTCGCATGTCTCCTTTTTACGTGAACATCCAGTGGTTATTCTATAATATTGATCTTTTCAGGGAACAAGGGAAGAATGGCAAAAGGTATTTTATATTTGTGCTGCCACGTATGCTTTTGGGGCGGTTGCCTTCCTCATTCTGGGGAGTGGAAAGGAACAGGCATGGGCAAAAAATGCCGACTGTCAAGAAGACAAAATAAGCCAAACCCCGGCACATGAACCTTCCCGTACAGGAATCACAAATCCTGCTTGGTTGGATGGAGGAATCTCAAAGTCAGAACATTACGGGACATTTAAGTGATCTTCCTGGATAGACGTAACAGAAAACAGTTTCTGAAAATAAAATTTAATTTCTTGTTTTGCAGTTTCATATGTTCTGAATAAACGTCCGTGCGGGGAGTTTTTATGACTGTTCTTTTCTTTCTGTAATTTCACGCCTCCGGCCAATAATACAATGACCATACATTATACTCACAGGTGATACAGGAATAAAGAATGTACAAATGTACACTAAATATACAGTATAATGCTGAAGTTCATGTACGTGGCCTCAAGCATCCCTGTTTATACTCAGATAGGTTCACGAGTATCTGCTAGTCTCAGTTCTGCATTATTTTGTTAAAATTGAAAACATTTGTTGTCATATTCACAATCTGCGGGAAATATTTTTTTCTGACAGTTGTATACATTGGACAAATACACAGAAGGTGAAAGTCGCCCTCAATGGATCTAAGATATATATATATATGTATAGTGTTAACACAATGTTGCCAATATCTGAATTCTCTGTCAACGTTGTAATGTCTTCCTGTCACATTGTGTAAATCATGACAAGGTAAATAAAACCTTGCTATTCACATTAGTAGTGTAACGTTCTCAAGTTAACAATGTCTTATATTCACAATAACTGTGATATTCATATTAGTGGTGTAACGTTCTACAGTTAACAGTATCTTATATTCACAATAACTGTGTGACTTGATAATCACATTAGTTGTGTAACGTTCTACAGTTAGCAATGTCTTACATTCACAACAACTGTGTAACTTGCTATTCACATTAATAGTGTAACGTTCTACAGTTAACAATGTCTTATATTCACAATAACTGTGGACGTGGTATTCTACGTGACATCATCTGTCCTCTTCTGTGAAGCTGACTCTTCAAGTCTCTGAGTAAATTCACTTGGGAATAACTTCCTATTTCATGCTTGTGAAATCCAGACAAAATCATATCTATTTAACACTACTTGCCCGTTTTTCTACTTGCTTCATTTGTTTTCCAACATAATATAACATTGTCTAGGATATCTGTTCTGCTCCATTGAGATTAGCTTTGCTGAAAGTTTAATGCAACTTTTCATATAATGTATTATTAATGATTGCCTATCACAGTCTCCTAATGCACCAGCATTTTAGGCAGTTGATGGTAATCCTAAAGAATATTTACAAAACACAAATTTGCACATGTTCCACTGCGTCAACAAGCAGTGTAACTCATACTTCAGAGCCATACAACAATATTGTCACTTTGACTGAAGGAAGGACTCAACTCGAACCGTTTAATCTCCATGGGCATTTATTGACACTAGGACATCACTGCGCCATCATAGAGACATACTGCAACAATATACATATAATCAACATATAATCATCCTTACTACTCATTTGGTATAACTTTTAATTTATATTCCATTTATCGTAATATATCATTTATCGTAACTATTTTTAACACTTGTTCACTTATAACTTCATATACAATATTCTATTAAACAATATACCAAGTTTTAACAATATTACATTTCACCATTTAACAAATACTTCAATAATCTATGCTCTTGGTAAATAACTCATTGTTAAATAGAGTTTCTAACCATTAATTAATACGGCCAGTCAAAAAGTGAGCTGAAACAACAGCGACACTTGCTGACAAAATATGTAACTAAAGAGAACAAAGCGTAAAACACATTGAAACCACGGGGAAAAAAGTATCGACTATTAAAACCAACAAATGCCAAACTTTTATGTTCAAGTCGCACAATAAGAATAGTCCTTTTTACATAGATTTATAAGAAAAGCTTACTTTTAGGCATGAAATTACACTCTGAATCGTTGCTAACCCCTTGACACTAGAATGCACGCAATGACTTAGCGACGTGCGCACGTGCTAAGAAAGGATATTTGTCGCCCGTTCCTTTGACCAATTCATACCAGAAAATACGCTGCGAATGATTTTAGCTCATGCATCATGAATCTTTACTTGATACATATATATATATATATACATACATACATACATATATATATATATATATATATATATATATATATATATATATATACATAGCTTTAATATTAACCCTTTATAACCAATGTTCAATACTCTTTTCTCAATTCAATATACTCCATATACGTAACCTGTACAAGCTATCAACTTCATTTACACCTTGACATAACCTGATTTTACAACACTCTTTTACATGTTTTATGGCTTTTAACAAGCATTTAAACTAAATGCATACTTACAAAGCTATTTTGCAGGATTGCACGGTCTATCCAACCCCAGTAAAGCACAGAACTTTAACCATGTTAGTACCTATAAGCAACATAAGAACGATGCCCATAAATACTACGAAGTTACTGGAATTTGACATATTTCGGAACGAACACGATGAAATAGCAATTGACAAACGCAGGTTTGTACTTACGTTAGTTCCTTCGACGCTTGTTAGTTACATTTATATGCAGGTGCGGGGACAAAGCCCCTTAACTCGGCTCTCTCGACCTCAATACAACTCTTCGGCTCGTTAAAAGATGGGGATTGTATCCACATGCCGCCTGCTAACAGTATATATATAGCAGCGCGAATGAGTCACCAACATTATAATATAAAAGGAAAAGTATAGACACATTTGTTTTACATGGATTGTGAAAGAAGTCAAGCATTGACTTATCGAGTCACTCTCCATGGCACAGATGTTGGCGTATACTTCCTACCTTGCCTAGTGGAGGAAACCGAAGAACTCGGAGAAAACCACCGTGCAGGGTTAAAGTGGTAGGAACTTTTTCCACATGCTGCCCAGGACGAGAATCGAACCCGGGTCGCAGAGGTGAAAGGCGAGCGTCTTACCGCTCAGCCAACCGTGCACCCTTAGAAAGTAGTACCTGAGCAAAAAAAAAGGGTAAAAACTAAAGAACCCTACCCTGAATACATTATTAACCCGTGTATACGGTACCATAACACTACAGGGTTTACAAAGACACATGTACAACAACAACAAAAAGAAAAACTATGGAGATATATAAAAAAAAAATCACACGAAAAATACAAAACACGAGCTAGTGTTTGACAGTAATGTCGTCAAATATGTGAAAAAGCACCTTCATATGACAGTCTCCTGCATCTTTTTTCCAACTGTTTGAAGAGAGCAATTATTGTTTTGGCTTTTGAAGCTTGATTTTTAAGAGCCAAGACCAGCTCAACCGAGTTGACACCAGCAAACCCAGATATTTATAATAGGGTGCATCTTCTAATCTCACCTTTGAAATAAAACTTTTTGTTTTTGCGTAGTGGAGCACAATTCCTACACAACATAGCTTTTGTTTTCTTAACACATGCAGTCATCACCCAATCATCACAAAAATTCTTCAAGGACATTTATATGCAGTTACATTCTGCCTACAGGGTCAGCCATAACACCAATGTCATCTGCGTACATTAGGGCCACTAATTTTGGACATTCAAGCGAAACAAATACTCCATTGCACCCTTTACTCTCTAGTGTTTTCACAAAGTCATTAATATAAAAAAAAAAAAAACAGTAACAGATCAATCATACTCCCTTGCCTGGTCGCAATTGTACAGTCCGAAAAGTTAGTAAGGTTTTACCGTATCCCCTACAGCAGAACAACGGGAAGATTGAGTACAATCATAATTAACACATTTTTATAGCAACTTCCAGGTTTGATAGGTCCTGAAATAAGGAATTCCGTGGCTGCACAAGTGCACAAAAATTATTGGCAATTTATAATTATATTTAGCCAAGCATTTAACGATGAGTGATGATTGTCTATTTATAAAAAAAAGACTATCGCGTGAAACACGTGAAGAAGAAATATTTCGTTCACCTCCTGTGGAGGCTTGTCATAACAGCCTAGATGATACATAGTAGAGATCAAGGCTCCCGTGGTGAACGTTTTAATGGGTAAGAACCCAGGGAGTGGGGGATCCGTACTTGTGATTACCGTAATAATTAACTTAAAATAGACTAAAACCGCGTCGCATGTACCTATACCTGGTCATTTACATTTGAACAACCCTAAACCGTTGGTTCAATTAATTCCAACTTGAACATAGTTAGACTAGTTCATAAATATATTCGAGACACAAAGAGATTCCTAAGTAAGTAACTTAGGAACCTCCTTGTGCCTCTGACTTATATAAGCCCACTATCTGTGGCGTTTGTGCGTTGTAAATCTTTATATGTTACTCTTGGTCCTATTTGTATGTAACATTGTCATTACTATCTCTGGATTTTTTTTTTAATTTATTTTTTTTCTCAAGCGAGATTCACATAGGGCCTGGCCCTGTTTCTCAATTGACTAATAAAATATGTTTAAATCAAATAAACCCGTTGTTCTGCTATCACGGAGGTATCCAGGGCCAACACAATTGAGTGGAGCCCAACCGCCTTGTACCTGTTGGAACGCGACGAGCAGGTTTTACCTAACAGCAGAACAACGAACAATTTAAACACAAACACAACTAAAATGTTTTTTAACGTTAAACATACAAACAGGATAAAATAATCAGATAAAACCATATGACATCTTTCCTTGTTAAGTTAGTATTAACATTGTCGTTATATTACAGTCAAGCCCTCCCCCTCCCCTGTTTTCAACCTGGCCTTTTGATGTCCAAAGTGTTCCTCGCAACTCCGGCTAACACGTGTAGTCCGTTGACAACACTCAATCCATAACGCGCTGCAATGTGACCATAACATTTTTTGGGAAATTTGACGACTGCTATACCAGTTTGAACCTTGGCAATATTGTAAGGGTTTATATAAACTTCAGACAAGGAATACAGATCGAAACCTGTATCTCCTGGACTACCACTCGTCACCATCCAGGCGTCCTTATGAGTTTTTTAATGCATGCGAATTCTCGAAGGTCGCTCGTGCTGTTTGGTCCAGGCGGCGTTGGCGGACATTCTCCCTCCTCCTCTTCCTCATCTGAGTCCGAAGCAAATAGTATTATATCTTCCAATCCATCCATTGTTAATAGTGCGGAAGCCCTGCAAGAGTAAGCCGAAGCTAGAATCTGTGCAGTGTCGACGCCGTGTGGCTATAAATAAAATCAGGGCTGACGACATCTAAATCTACGTTAAATTCGTCTTCCAATTTGGTTTACAAATCGTTCTCTTGTCTCTGATCTGTAAAATAGTTTAAGATTCTTTCTAAACTTCCCCCCAAACCTTTTCTCCAGACGTAAAATACACAATATTGTGCACAAACTGTTGATTTCAAACTTTGTAACTGGTTTGTGTTATAACGATAATTGAATCTTAGCAGGGGACAGGGGGGGGGGGAGACAATAACTGTCAAAGTATTCATTTTCGCCTTCGGGGTCAAGTACAGGGCGACCCGATGAATGAATGGAAAGCGCGCTGGGTCGATATTGGCCACGTAACATAAAGTTTAAATTTTGGCCTCGACACAGGAATTTGATCAGAAGGAAATACGCCTTTAAATATATTTTGTGTTATTGTGACTAATAGAAACCGTGTAATTGCCACATTATTCATTGTAGTAAACTGTACGTCAGAATCTACAGATAGAATGCTGTCATACTCGAAATAGCAAACCACGATGATGCCAGATGTACAGGACTGATCTACTTTAATCTCGAGACTTAGCTTTCCTTCATGCACCAGCAGGCAAGGAGGGCAAGAACAGAAGGTTCAAGTATAGCCTAAAAGAGGGCATTGCTGTCAGTGGAGGGCTAGGGTTGTGTATTCCCATTACTTTACATTGCAATTTGGCACTTAATAACTTGAAAACTACTGCACATAGAAACAGCAAATTTCAGACAGTTAATCTAGATGCATAAGTAAATACCACACAAAAAAATCATATATCCACAGCTAAAAAGTGACTAGTTTATTTAGGGTTGCTTTAACATTCAAACTAATGGGAATACACAGCTCTAGCCCTCCAAAAGTTTGTGTATTCAGTCGTGTATTGGGGCAAATACAAACCTTAGAGCAAATTCTGACCTTTCCTATTGGAAGGTAAAGTCATTGCTTAAATCCGGCGCTAAGTAGAAGCCATAAATTTGCATAACCGTTTGGAAATCTTTCTCAGGACATATATCCAGTTCGTTATCTCTTAAGAGCTTATTTAAAGCCATCAGCACGGAAAATAGACCTGAAGGTAGTGCTTTTTAGTATAGTTCAATTCTAAGCTATCGTATGATAAAGCTTTTCCGTTAACCCGCAGTGTCATCTGTGAAACGTTAAAATGCGCAAAATTATATGGCGATAATTGACAACTACCGTTGAAGCTTTCTGACTTTATTAAACCGATAATCACTTTGCGCGGTGAAACACCCTCTAAAAGGTTATCTTCAGAAATGTCTTATAGACCAGCTCCTTTTATGAAAAATTTCATTTCATTTCGTCTGATTGGGTAATTAAATCGCCCTTTTTGGAGAGCTAATTGATTTACTTCCAAGACGGTAGCACTTATTTTTTCCCGCCTAACATACAAAATCGCAGATTCGATGGCTATTGCGTGAATGAATGAATGAATGAATGAATGACTTTATTACTGCACCATAAATACAATAAATGGTAATCTGTAACTCAATACACTTTACCACAACAGTACAATACAACACAGTACATTACAACAATCCCTGATATGTATGCCTTAGGGGCAACTTCCCCCCCCCCGAAAAACAGCTCAAGGTATTGTAGGTTTTAAATGACTTTAGAGTACTATAGTGTACCCCTGATTTTCACTGTTTCCGATATAAATTTTGTAAATTGCCATATAGTTTCAATTTTGTCACATTTCATAAGTTTCACGAATTTGTTTTCGGACGATAAATGGTCAAAATCTACGATAAATTTACTCAGAGTATCAAATAATCTATTTCTGGCTTCTCTAAACTGTTCGCAATTTACAACGTAATGAATTTCATCTTCGACTTCCAAACACGAATCACAAATTCTCTCATCAATGGGAACCTTAACTGGCCTTCGATGTCTACCTTTTTCAATGTTCAAATTATGTGCGCTTATTCGTAATCTGGTCAAGTTTTTCCTTTCGTTTAAATTTTTTAATACAATTAGGTACTTTTCTATTTTGAAATCTGATTTAAATTTCGAATAGGTTCTCAACTTTTTATCTGGATAGGCTTGTTTAAGGAAGTCATTCTGCTACTGAAGTATAAATTTCTCTTTTAATAATTTCTCTATTAAATTGTGTGAAAATTCCCCGTGTTCATCACCGTCATTGTTCCAAATATCATTACAGCTAATTAGCGACATTGTAGTTTTGATATTGTTCAACCAGGTCGAGTTATTCAATGCCAGCAATTCAACATTACATTTGTAAGCATCGTATATATGCATGCATTTTTAAAGCAGATTTTTCCCGTAGTGAAAAAGAAGGATTGGCCCTGTGCAGCCTAATTCTGATCGTCGAATTACCTGGGAATAATTTGCCTTGAGAGAAAAGCTCTGAATGGATGCGCCAAAACATTTCAAACATTCGGCTGAATTGTTAAGTTTCGTATCGCCGTCTAGCGGCCAGGTTGTGCGTTTCCTTGTTTATATTTGCAACAGGTTTGTCAAAATCGGTAAAGTTGTCGTCCATTGCCATCCTCACTGAAAAGCCCCGTTTTAACTGTTTTCTCTTCGAGTCGGCTCCATAGAATAGGAGACACTCAAAAAAATGCTTTATAGGGGTACAGGGTATCACTTTGATTAATCATTTCATTATTAAGGGATGTCTCTATATTTTTATAACTGGTAGCATGAAAATAATTGATTGGAAACACAACTTTATCGTCATTAAATGCTCTAGCTCCAGATACTTCAATTTCTCCAGGGATGGGGCTTCCGTCTTGAGTTAAAAATGCGTGATTTGGTATATATAAAAATATGAGCTGGGTCGACGTAGTGTTCGCTGTTGACTGTTATTTTAAATTCATTGGGACCACCTCGGTCTAAAGTTGTGACCGGATAATACTGAGAGAGAGAGAGAGAGAGAGAGAGAGAGAGAGAGAGAGAGAGAGAGAGAGAGAGAGAGAGAGAGAGAGAGAGAGAGAGAGAGAGAGAGAGAGAGAGAGAGAGAGAGAGAGAGAATTGATGCTAGTTTGAGTGGGTGGAACATTGAATAATTCCAGTTCTGACTTCAGACAGTCGCAAGAGTGTTCGTATAACAGGGACATGTTTTTAATTTTCTTAAACGAATATCTCGCGCGATTTAAGTGTTTAGTTTTTTCGTCTTTTAATGGGAATTCCTTGGGTTTGCGTCGCTGCAACTCTCTCACGTTTGTCTTTTTATGGGTGGCTCGAGCGATACACCTAAGCGTTTTCTCGAGGATCTAATCACTATCGTCTACTTTCTCAGAAACTGTCCGATGCATGGCAATCAGCCTTTCTTTGCCTCTGTCTCATATGAACTGCCCTACGTTCTTGTTTGACGTCAGCACATCGCCGACCACTTGAACACTCGTTTTTAGCAGTTCCTTGCCAGCAATTTTTAGAAAAGGGAATGCTTTTTTGGGGCACTCCCCACCCATGAAGTTTCCTACGCCGTATCCCGATTGCGTTCAGTCTCGTAAAAAATACGGAAGTTTACTACCTGCTTGATTTGCATAATGACAACAGTATGACCTCGAATCACACTTTGTGGACCTTTCTGTGGTTCATGGTATGAAGTTTTTCATGGTGTGAAACAAGGATGTATTTTGTCCCCCACTCTCTGTTCCCTTGTTATGTCTGATCTAATTGATATGTCAGATGTAAAAAACTTAGGTATTCAGTTCAAATGATCCTATATCCCATGCCTCCTCTATGCAGACGATATCTGTGCAATGGCGGACAGTGAGGAATCCCTATAAAAATGTTGACTATTTGTAACAACTTTGCCATTAAGTGGCACATGTCATTTAATCATGCAAAGTCAAAAGTAAATGTTATTGGCAAGAGAGTCAACCGTGAGAAAATAAGGAGATTGTGAATTTCCTTTTTAGAAGAATGTTCTTCATGTAAATATTTAGGTATCCTCTTCTCACAGTCACTAAGCGAAGCGGCCCATATCAAGACATATTTGAAGACAAACATGATGAAACTAAGCAATTATATGTGTGGAATTCTTTCCTCGCATGAAAATATTAATCGGTTTGAATTTGAAAACACTTTATGGAAAAGTGTAATCTTACCTTCATCATCGCATGACTGTGCGGTGTCGATAAATAATACGAAGGAAAGTGTCTCTATTTTGAGATCAACGCAGTACTAAATAGCAAAGGCAATTCTGAACATCAAATCTAACCCTGCGATTTTGGCTACTTTAGGACAATTGGGCTGGCTTCCAACAGAACAAGTTCTGAATCGAATTCGCATTAAATATTATCATCGTATATCTTACGACTTACCACAGATTGTCTCTGTAAGCAGGTTTATGAAAGCTTGGTGCAAGTTTATCTCAACGGTCCTAAAATGGCCTGGCCATACTGCTCGGAGATACATAATACACTAAAGAATGCTGGTTTAGATCTGGCTTTTCGTAGCAATAACGATAGCTGGTTACAACCATATATGAGATTGAGCCTTGACAGTTATAAAATATCTCTATTTTTCAAGATATTGACGACAACTGTTCTCTCTATTGGTATCGTGCAATGAAAACATCTACATTTGAAGAAAAAGTACCTTTTCAATATAAATGATTTCTATGCCTCACAGCTGAAATTCAAGGCACACAAGGGCTGTTTAAATATTAAGTAAAATTAACATCGATGGGGAATTTGTAACACTAAAATGTAAATTATGTGAAAATGGTAAAGAAGCATTTGCTCACTTTATGTTATTATGCCCGGGCCTTAACGCCATATTTTGACGGAGATTGTAACTGTCTATTCTGCAAGTCAAATTTCATTGGGAACAAAGAATTTCACAGTAACGTTACTAACAAGAAATTCAAATTGAGAAACCCCCGATCGGAAAATTTGGTACTATCTTGTGAATCTGCCAATATCATTTATTTGATATCCTGCATCAAGTGTAAATCACAATATGTGGGCCTAACTACTCAAACAGTTAAAAAGAGATTCAGTGGTAATGAAACTACAATTAAAAATCACAAGTTAAACACTTTTTTGTGTAACCATTTCAATTCTGTGGAACATTCACATCTGGATTGCCGGATACAAATTATTGATTACATAGAGCCAAATTTGTTAGAACAAGACAGTTATGTTTACACAAGGAAATTATTACAAATGGAAGATTTTTGGATCAAACCCCTTAATTCAGCATTTCCTTATGGACTCAATGACAGAATTTTAGGTGATGTTAGGAATTTGGACTTTGCAACTCTTGACAGCAGTCACACACCTTTTCATAATAATCAGGCTGGTATTCAAAGAAGTTGAAGTTGAAGTTGAAGTTGAAGTTTATTGTCATAAATACATCATTCAAACTGTACAGCAAATGAAATTTGAGGGTATTACCTTGATGGGCGAAAATGACCCTCGGCCATGAAAACTCAAGATACAAAATAAACATTTGCAATAGTATAAGTACAGACACTTCTGGTATTTCTAATACAATAATCAACATAATCACTTCAGATACTCCACACTTCATAAACATGTTTACGTTAATGACAAAATATTAGTGCAAAGTGAACAAAGGAAAAGGGTTGATGATATTCTTTCATAAATAATATGATAGAATAACTTACATCTTTAGAATGTTTCTAAGTTTTCTTTTGAAGATATGAAGGGATGGTGCTTGTCTTATGTGATGACAAGAAGAAGAAGAAGAAGAAGAAGAAGAAGAAGAAGAAGAAGAAGAAGAAGAAGAAGAAGAAGAAGAAGTCATAGATAAAGAAAATCACAGAAAAACAGGAAACGTAGGAATGTGGATACAAAAGACCTTGTCCATAATTTACTTCAGGCTTTCTCCAATGGCATTGATCAATTACATACAGCTCTTAAAGCACTATCATTTCGAGACATAACAAAAATCAACGAATATTTGAGTCTTACTGATTCAGAACATACATTTCCGCAAAATTTTTGTGAAATTGTGTGTGCTTACACAACAACTATTCGGAAACCAGATTCTAATAAAAAAAAATAGATCAAATGTTTTGCAGCATTCCCTTCAAACACAAAATTATTGAATTACTGAACATTCAGTCCCTTTTCAAACTGAAATTTGTTCGTAACATGATTGAAGGAGTACAAAATAAAAGATCTCCCCATCATTTCCTATAAATATGGCAACAATATTGGACAAAGTATCATGAATTACCAGGAATTTCTGGCTTCAATTACTATTGAAGATATCGCAGCGAATCAAAATTGTGACTGTATGTCTAACAGTAAATATTCTAATTCTGTTGATGCATACCACAAACATGTATATACAGGTAATTTGGATATTATACATAATTTAAGTTTAAAAGAAATTATGAAAAAAGGTACAAAATTTCGAATATGTCACAAGTTGAACATTGACAGTATTTTTCAGGATACATGTGATGCATTTGATTCCTACTGTATGAAATGGGCAAAGAAAGAAAAAAATGAATTTCAGAAATTTGAAGGATGGTTATCAAACTTGAAACTAGTCTTTAGAAATAGAATTTGTCGTTACAAATCCCGCATTAAGAATTTCAATACGGTTAATCTAAAACAACTTGAAGTTTCAAAAGCAGTCAAGAAACTACAAGAAAGATTTGTAGTCACTAACATAGATAAGGCAGGCAACAATTTTGGGATCATCTGCAAAAAATATTATCGGGATGTTTTGAAAAAAGAACTTGGTATAAACAATATTTCAGACGTAAGAGGAAATGACGTTTATAAATTACACAAACAATACATTGATAATTTGATAGATGCACATAAAGATGAGATGAAAAGGAATTTTAATATCAAAATTTCTGAAGAGGACTCCTCTATTCCACTTTTGTTCTGGATACCCAAATTACATAAAAACCCTTTTAAATCTAGATTCATAACCGGTGCTGCAACATGGACAACAAAACAATTATCAAAAGAAGTAACATTGTGTTTGACTGCAATTAGGAATCATTGTCGTAAATACTGTAATGCAATTTTTAGAAACTGTGAAATAAATTGTTTTTGGAGTATAAGCAATTCTTCCGAGTTTGTATCTAAAATCAAAGATGTAAAAGCAAAAAATATCAAATGTTTTGATTTTTCTACACTGTACACAAATCTACCCATAGATGAAGTCAAAAGTTCTCTGTCAGAATTAATAAGCAAAATGTATAAACATAATGGTAAACCATACATTAATATCAATTCATATACAAAGAAAGCATATTGGTCACACAATAAATATTCAAAAAGTAACGTTAAATCTTTCACTGTTGAAACTTTGATAGATGTTATAAAAATATTTTTGATAATACTTTTGTTCAACGCGGACCATTGGTTTTTTCAACAAATAAAAGGCATTCCAATGGGTAGCAACTGCTCCCCTTTACTGGCAGATGTGTATTTAACCTGGCTTGAATTTAAGTATATGGATAAATTGGTGAAAAAGGACTTTCAAATGGCCACAAAATTATTAAACAACGCAAGATATATTGATGGCATTGCTTGTGTAAATGAACAAAATTTTAGTGAAATTGCTAAAGAAATTTACCCAAAAGATATCCCTTTGGAGGGTAACAATTCAGATGGTTTCAGAGATGTGTTTTTGGACTTGGATATTCAGGTCACTAATGACAGGTTTTGTAGTAAAGTCTATCACAAAATAGATGAGTTTAACTTTGAAGTAGTTAATTATCCATTCCCGGACCGTAGTATTTCGGATACTATTGGATATAATATATTTTTGACACAGATTTTGAGATTTGGTCGTATTTGTTCTAAATTTCAGGACTTTGCATCTAGAACCAAATTTGTTTACAATAAACTTGAATCAAGAGGATTCAAAGGTGTACTTTTGATGAAATATTTCTACAAATTTTGCTGTAAATATCCCGAGATGGTTAGAAAGTTTGGCTTTAATAATTTTAAAGATTTTAAACTTGCCTGTTTTGCTACTTAATTTTATCTTTTGACATCATTATGTTTAAATGTACACATTTCAGACATTTCAGGCTAGCTTGTTTTCTGTTTGGTAAACCCCCAGGGGCTACAGGTAGCAAGAAGCGGCCTACGACAGTTACAAGCTTGCCTAATTGTACTTGATATCTGGTTAATATTTTCATTGCATTCTCTTGACATAAATACAAAAGACTTTCATTCTTTTCTGACTTGGCCTATAATTCTACTGTTAATATTCAAAGATTATTAGAAAGTTTGGCCACGATAATTTACAGTTTTTAGACTTGTCTGTTTTGATACTTAACTTTATCTTTTGGCATCTTTCTGTTTTAATATTCACTATCAGACATTTTAGGCTTACATGCTTTCTGTTAGGTAAATCCCCAGGGGCTACAGGTAGCAAGAAACGGCCTACGACAGTTACATGTTTGCCTAATTGTACTTAAAAATCCTGTTAAGAAATATTGTTTTGATAGCATGTTTTTGGCATAAATGCTAATGACTTTCATTCTTTTCTGATATGCCTAAATGCACACTTACTCAATATTACAAAATTACTCAAAATTGACAGTATTTTCCCAAATGTCACAAACCTGACACATTAAGTTGACACATTAACTCAGGGTTGGCAGTTACATAGAGCTTAATTGTTTGAGGAGTAGGTGTCATCATGGAGTCTGTTTTACATCTCTGGTGCAGGAAGTACATTGTTGCAGTCCTTGTTAGGTTTTCCCTTGCAGGTGGTCTAGCTGCAACTGTTTATTTTACAATCACTGGGACTGAATATAATGCCCCAGCTTATTTCCACTTCAGTTAAACATTGGCGGATGGTTTAACTAGGATAAGCTGTCCAGCTAGAAAGGGTACATATTGGTTCAGGGGCAAGTCAAATTGTTCTTATCTGAACCTGTACTATTTGTACTTATGGTTTGTTTGACAAGTATTCTTCTTTGATATGAAGCTCTGCATTTATAAGCAAAACTTCACGTATTTAGCTAAATCATCAATTGCCACGTTCATATTTATTCATTATTATGTGGGTTGTCTTTGCTGAATATTTAGCTTAGACAAGTAGCCGCTACTCAGAGAGACATGTACGGGTAAAAGGCTCCGAAACATGTTGAGTAGTTACCCGCTGAAGACCCTTTAATTTATTTGGGCTAATACAGCCTATGTCACAATTTTACAAAGGAACGTGTGCAATATGGACAATAGTACTTCTATGTATATAAGTTAGACAGGGACAGGTTAGCTTATGGAGAGTAAAGAGTTCGGACTGCGGAATAGGGTAATGACTACTAGGAAGTGGTTTGGGACAAAAAGACACAAATTAAATAAGAATGTCATGTTACATAGAATTAGAGAGGGAACTAAGAAAATATGGCGCGGAAAAAGTATGGGCCCTTTATTGTAGCTGCTCTATATTGGGTAAACTGTGTTTGTTTTTAGGAGACCATGAGTCACTCCTTTGGTGACAACATTGGGGATCTATTTGACAAAATATGCAAACAGTTTCTGATTGAGGCGTGGCGTTTTAGACAAGAGTCTCTTGAGCCGACCTTAAACTTCCTTTTCTGCTCCGCCCTCTCACGGGGCAGTGCACATGTCCTCCTGGGGGTAATGCCAAACTGCGCACTGCCCCGTGTCGTCAGACGGCAGTCACAATCACAATCGACACAAGTGCGGCTTCTGTGTTTTAGTTAGCAATTTTAGAAGAATATATGTTACTGTTTTATTTAAATGTGTCTTACGCACCGTGGATCCTACCCTGATCACGGTGCCCCCGTTGTAAAAGGGTAGTTTCATAAATAAAATTATAATTATAGGAAAAAAATAAAGTTAGGTGTAATCAGGGGCATACAAGTATTAGCATTGTCAAATACAAATTGGCTAATCCATGGCAAAACATAGATTGTTATGTGCGTGAAATTACCAGTATATCTGGATTAAAATGTTGCAATTTTTGTGCAACAAAGTTTCATAGATATTTAACTTTCTGACACCAGAAATAGAAGACTTCCTTCATTCTCTCTCGCATGATGTAGGCGTTTTTGTTTGAATAGTTAAGTAGTTGTGTAGATAAAATTTTCTTCTTTGTTATATTGCGTAAACTTTATTACGTCTGGAATGAAAAATGTTAAAACTTCGTTTTTTAAACAAAGTTTCACTGATATGAATTTGATGACACCAGAAATGGACAACTCACTTCATTCTCTCTTATAGGCATTATGAATCGATGATGTATATTTCAGTCCGTGACGTTTTTTCTTCATCTCCTCTCTCGACATCTGAATGATGTTTATTTATGAATTTATGTCCAGGCACGCCTGTCGAACCCCTGGTGTCACTTATCTAGTCCCCAGTAACTGCTGCTTTCTTTCCAAATAAATTACGCGCTAGCATTGAGACAAAGTATGACAATGAGAATGGTTTGATTGATAGCCTGAGAGCTTCTATTGTCAGTGATAACTTTATTAAACCATACGGAGATGAGTAGCTCTTGGTAAAGCTGCTTGCCAGTTATTTGGTTAATTAATGTGACAGTCGCTGCATCCCGATGCCTTATTTTGTGTATCAATCACCCCATCAGGTGAGCGAGTTACCTCGAGCGCTCAATTCTTCGGCTGCCTCAGCCCACCAGGGGACAAATTTGATAACAAATAACACTTTTATTCATGCTCTCCGTTTGATATGAGTGTGGGGGACTTGAACCTTTATTAATAATAATTCATGTTAACTTGTCGATTATTGTTCCGTTGTGCTGTACTATATGTTTTATCTATTTTTTCTAGATGTATATATTTTAATTACCCCATTTCCATGGGGTTTGATAAATATTAAGTATTATTAATACTATTGTTTGAATATATTTAATTGGTCAAGTAAAACTTTGCCAAGATTAGGCCTACATCAATTCTTTTTTTGCTATAGGCTATTACAGTGAGTATAGGCATGGCATTGACAATGGGCCAAAGTTACGGCCTACTGACAGTACTGTCAAAGCTGAATATTAGAATATTATAATTTTAGGACAAATTATTTCCACTTTATTTAGTGGAAACAGATTGGCAAGAAATAGACAGTTTTACATTGGTGCCAAATAATAGGCCTATGGGACTATATCCATAAAATTAGGAATGCATATTTAGTTTAGTTTAAACATATCTATTTTCCCTAGATTACCCAATAGTACAGAATATAGCTAATCAAGGGGCTCTCCAGACACGGAGACGCACAACATGATATATACAAGACGCATAGGACACTTCAATGTACAAACATGTGACTGTGAACTGAGGTAGACATGCTGTTATCCAGTAAAACTACAAACTCAATATTTGACATTCCTATCCAATAAAAAACATGCATGTATACACGAACAGAATTAGTAACAAGCTAATGCATCCTCAACACAGGGAGCGACTGAACGGGAGGTTATAGCCTGCTGGGGCGCGGCCGAAGCACCCTGGCTGCATACTCACACTGCCACTGTGGAGCCGCCAGTGAGCCCAGCAGCTCGGGTGTTCCTTCCCGCCTTGTCATTGTCGACCCACCTGTGGAGTGATGACCCATAATTATGTGGAAACATTATAAATTTACATGTATTGTTCTTGGCCTGTTGAATAAACCAATGATCTGTGGTATAAATATGCAAATGAGACACGATAGAGAACATGGTAGTGTTAAAGGTACATACATTGAATATATAAATACACTGCAATGGTACATGCTGATTTCGAGATACATATGGGATAAGATACTACCCAGTTACAATATAAATCGGCGTGTTTCGACAATAAAATTTTGCATTGCTCTGAAAATTACTGTACTGCATTCTTCTGAAAGTTCTTTACTCCCGAATAATAAAATACTACTCAGCCTGTCACTGGCGACATGCATGATAAGGTTTGGATTAATACTAGGGGCTAACAAAGGAGTGATGGTAAGCAGGAACTTCTTTTTTTCCTGGATATATTTAGGGCAGTAGAGACAAAAGTGTTTAAAATCCTCAGTTGGGTGTGAGAAGGCACAGGTGGGCTATTGAATGATGTTTACTTTATGGAGATTGGAATTGAGTCTAGAGAATCGTAATTGTAACTGGGTATGACTGATGCTAGCAAATCGCTGACCATGGCAGTAGAAATCCGGAGCAATGTCGGCCGCTAGCAGAGTGGCATTGAGTTTCGACTTAAAGACCTTAAGGGAAAGGGAGTTATGGATATCAGTGGGGAGGTTATTTCATAGTTTGGTGGCACCAGGGAGAAAGGAATTTTCAAACTGTTGGGCTTGGCATTTGATGATGCGAAGGTTGCTGATAGGCCAATGGCGGAGTGTACGACCAGCAATGGCGGGGGCGCGAGTTATAAGGTTGGATAGATGGGCAGGAGTTAAGTTAAACTACGTTTTATAGAAAAGGGTTAATTTGTGTCTACTGGCTAGCGTAGGCCAACCAAGTTCATCTCAGAGTTTGTTATGAGATATGTACCTTAGTGTGCCAGTGCATATTTTAGCTGCTTCGTACTGAATCGACTCAAGTAAATCACTCAGACCTTGCCCATCGAAGGTAATACAGTCATATTCAAGAATTGGCCTAACCACTGAAAAATATAATCTTTCAAGTGTTTTTCGGGATCACATAAACTTGAATCTTCGAAGAAGTCCAATACGCTGAATCACTTTGTTAGTGATTCGTGTGACATGCGCACGCCAAGAAAAGTTGTTGGCTAGGGTAATTTCAAGGTGAGTATGGGTGTCTTCCTCTGGTATGGCGGTACCACACCTAGAAGGACAGGGGAACGATGAGGTTTATTGATTTTGGCCTATAAAATAACTGAAATGGATTTTATGGCATTAAAAACAATGCGCCATAATTTACTCCAGTGGTAGACAATTGAAAGATTTGTGTTCAAGTGGTGTGCTGAGTCTTTAGGGCTTTGAACTATCTCAAGTATGCTTGTGTCGTTGGCAAAAACGCGGTCACTACCGGTAAAATCATCTACAATACCATTTACATACAGAAGAAATAATAAGGGACCCAGAATTGATCCCTGAGGTACGCCAGCCTGAACGGGAAGCCAAGAGGAGGTTTGCCCGTCGATGGTAACACGTCGAGAGCGGTTTGAGAGGTAACTGTTTATCCACCTAAGAAGTCCTTCAGATAACCCCAGCTGTCGTAGTTTGACGAGGAGGCCATACTTTGTCAAAGGTTTTCGAGATATCCAAGAATACCATTCTGGCCTCCTAAAGCCCATTGTAGATATTGTGGAGAATACTTATCAGTTGGTTTGTATTTGAATCCGTAGCTTTAAACCCAGAGTTCTTATCAGTTAGTAGGTTGTAGTCTGTTAGATATTCATAAAGAAAATTAAAGACCAGTCGCTCGAAAACTTTAGATACGTTACACAGCAAGGAAATTGGACGATAGTTACTCTTGATTTGTTTATTCGATTTTTCAAACACAGGGCGGATATTAGAGCGTTTCCAAAAATCGGGAAATTGGGGGATAGTGAAAGACAGGTTGAAAATCTTTGTTAAGGGTTTGGAGATGGAATCAGCAATATTTTTAGGAGAGTATTGCCTACATTGTTGGGGCCTGAAGCAGAAGTTAATCTTAATGATAGTACAGCTTTCCTGACACTTTCTTCATTCATTAATCGTGAAATCACTAATGCGTGCCTCAGTATGATAGGTAAAGTTCAGCAGCGGTGGTGCATCATTATCGGCATGAGTAACACATTGTCTAGCGAAGTAAGTATTGGATACGTCACACTTTTCGGTAATACTAGAGATAATTTTACTTTCTTTAATAATAGGAGGTATGTGTTCATGGAGTTTTGCATCCAAGTAAGAACTTAGACAAGTTCCATCATTGTTTGGGATCCACATTTTTTCTTATCTAATTGTGTACGTACAGTTTAGAATAGTAAAAGTTTATAGAGACTTTCATTGGGTTGACAACCTTATTGCGTCTCTTTCTGCAAAAGGGGAAGGGGGGGGGAGCTACTGATAAAACCTGTCAATATTGACACAGACATCAAGAGTGAAAGGGCGAGGTGTTTGAGTTTATTTCTTAAAACGTTTCCATGTACGATTACGCTGACGCATAAGTTTTTAAATTATGTCTGGGTGCTAACCCAGACATTTAGTTTTCCATGAATTCTTTCTTTCTTTCTTTCTTTCTTTCTTTCTTTCTTTCTTTCTTTCTTTCTTTCTTTCTTTCTTTCTTTCTTTCTTTCTTTCTTTCTTCTTTACCACCAAATTTGTCCTAAGTTTTTCTCAGATACTATTACTCCGAAAACCACCAAATTTGCTATATTGACTGATGTACCAGTGAAATTGTGTACCTGGTTGGGAATAGTCCTGATGTTTAAAATTATGCAAATTAAGGGTAATTAAAATTTTGAAAGCTCCATATCTTCCAAACTATTGCAGATGGACACAAAATTTCATTGTACATGTCCAAGTTTGTGGAACCTGCCAACATAATGGAGAGTAAATAAAAGTTGCAGAATTTCGAATTCTGCTAATTAAGGGCATTGAAAAATTCAAAAGTTGAATATCTTCAAAACTATTATTGATATAAATGCCATTCCAACTTCAGTTTACAGGTTTATGGCAAAGCTGCATCCGGTAAATCATAAACCAAAGTTGTAAGATTTTAATTTATGCAAATTTGGTGAATATGCAAAATTTAAATCTTGAATAGCTTCAAAATATTATAGATAGAGGTGCCATTCCAATTTCAAGTCAGAGGTTTGTGGCAAAGTTGCATCCAATGAACCATGAACCAAAGTTGTTGGATTTTGATTTATGCAAATTAGGTGAATGCACAAAATTTGAATCTTGAATAGTTTCAAAACTATTATAGATGGAAGTGTCATTCCAACTTAAATTTATGAATTTTTGACATAGCCACATCCAATGAACCATAAACAAAGTTGTACGGTTTGAATTTATACAAATGAGATAAATGCGCAAGACTTAAATCTTTTTTGAATCACTTCAAAACTATTATACATGAAGGTGGCATTTCAGCTTCACTCTATATGTTTGTGACAAAAGTGCATCCAATGAACCATAAAGCAAAGCGGCAGGATTTTAATTTATGCAAATAAGGTGAATACACAAAATCTAAATCTTGAATAACTTCAAAACTATAAAACAGAGAGGTACCATTCCAACTTCAATTTGTAAGTTTGTGGCATAACCACATCCAATGAACCATGCACCAAAGTTGTAGGCTTTCAATTTATGCAAATTTGTCAAATACAAAATTAAAATCTTGAATAGCTTCAAAACTACTGTAGATAGTGGTGTCATTCAAACTTCAGTTTATAAGTATGTCACATTGTCACATCCACTGGACCAAGAAGAAAAGTTATAGCATTTTTATTTATATAAATTAGGCTTATATGAAAAATGTAGCTTATGTTGAACAATGGCAAAGTGTAGCATTCCAAACAGTTCTCATTTTCAAGGCACCCAGACAGATTTACTGTGAAGCAAAAATTCTTTTCTAGTTGCAGCTGTTATCCAAGGTTTATCCTTTGGCCGAATGGTAACTTCTTTGTGTGGGATAAATTCTTAGACAGTTTTTAGGACAAGGTCAGACCAGTAAGATACTACATCATCAATGGAATCAAAGTCGGTGAAGGCAGTGTTCCAGGGAGCAGAAGATAAGGTAGTATTAAGACCCTGAAAATCAGCTTTTTTGAAATTCCATACAAGTCTTTTGAACGAGCGCTCTCTGTGGTAGGAGAGTGAAAAGGAGCAAAAAATAACCGAGTGGTCAGAATTTGAAACAGGAGCTAAGACTCCACTGTCCAGGATAAGTCCAGGCGAGTCAGTAATTAGAGGGTCCAACAGACTGGTTGAATGCTCGTTTATTCTTGTAGGTTCATCTATTAAGTATCTGGAAAAGATTTAATTGAGCTACGAGATTAAAGAGAGACATGCCAAGTTCACTATTTCGATGAGTGGACTTCCAATCAACACTCCTATCATTAAAGTCTGCAGTGAGTATCAATATATGCGGGTAACTTTCAATTGCCGGTGAGATGGAATTAAACAGCAACTCAAGAAAAGTATCTCGGATCTCTGCTGGTTGACCGGGAGGTCGATAGTAGCTCCCTGTTAGAACTGGCCCACGCTGGGTCGAGATTTCCACCAAGATACATTCACAGTTTGGACCTTCGAGATCGAGACACGGTGTAATGGGCAATTATATATGTATATAGGTTAAGAGGCCGCCTCCTCTCCCGGTTGGGCGGTCTCTTCTGAAGGGAGGTTGAAAGTTATCAATATAAGGAAATTAAGGAAATACCATCAACCTTACACATCCAACAAGTAATACCTGCGGGGGACGCTCTGGTTTGTTTTGATGAAACGTAATAAGAACAGGATTTATCTGGTTCTGACTGGATTTAGGCAGATAATAGCTGTTTTCCCTGGGACTTTTCATTGTTCATGAGTCATAACTGTGTATAAAAGGAGGTACATGTACATTTGCCTTGCTAGGCAGAGTGGTAACTCTCACTATAAAGAGTTGCACAGAGCTGAAAGGGGAACCGAGCTTAACCAGATCTGTTATCAACCAAGTTGATGTACCGGAAGGAAGAATAAAAGCTTGAAGGGCACACGAACCTGGAGGAGTTGTTTATTCCATTGCAGACTAGCCGACTTGTGCGGACCGCCTAGTCATCTTTGTCCCATCAAACGCAGTCAGATCACACGGTAAACCGACTGAATGGTTTACTGGGTGTTGCTGATCGTATTTTTCAGGTGCAGGTTCCCCCAATTCCTGGGGCCTTACCCATTGGAACGTTCACCACAGGAACCTTGGTCTCTGTTATTTATCATCTAGGCTATTATGACAAGCCGCAACAGGTGGCGAAAAAAATACCTCTGCTTGAGGTTTTACACGCGGCAGTGTTTTTATCGGCAGATAGTTGGTTAATACGCCGCATGCATCTTAATTTCCCGCCACAAAGCACGGGTTTGACGCCAGGCGATCACATCAGACGTGCCGGTCACATCATTGTCACAGAGAGGGCCACATGTTCTTTTCTCACAAAATGGTCATTTTTGTTTTTGTTTGTTTGTTTGTTTGTTTTGAGAAATTTAAGTTCACAAATGCCAAACTGGTGTTCATCTAGTATTTCCCGAGCCATATATAAAGAAATTTTCTATCTGCCTTTAATAAATATTCTTTATTTCCAAAATATTAGAAATTTCCCGCTTGTCCCGACAAGTACCGTCCCGTATCTTGCCATATCCCGCCAAGCGAGACTAGGCAATCAGGTGTGCAGTTGTGGCGGGAAATTAATATGCATATGTCCTGTTTCGACATTATATGTTCTATTAAATAGAAATAATATATCCGAGATCTTTTATTCACTGTATAAAACATATGGCGCAGACCACATAGCCACAAAATACATGTTTGACAAATTTTACATTTGGTTAGGGTATAAAAAAGACAAAACACTTTTGCTTGTATGTCCAGAAAAAAAGATCAAGAAACACAGAAGACAACATCACTCCATTTCTGTTGCTCGCTTCATTACGGGCCGCCAATTATTGGAATCGCTGGCTCAAAGTTTCTCACATTTTAGTGCTTACAAGCATTTTGCAAACTGCAAAATATAATAACATGCAAAATTCCCATAGGTCTGTTTATCTCCTTCAGACCGTCTTCCTTTATTACTTGTTTAAATTTTCTGTTAAACCCACAGAACATTCCCGATATGGGAGATATTCCCATCAGGGATTTTTTTAATTTTGTAGCTATGTATCTTTATTCATCATTGATTAATATTCTTTTATATTATCATTTTTGAAACCCCCGCAATGTAGTGGATGTGTTAATGACTGTCGAGCGTGATGTTGGATAGTTCTCAACCTCAGAACAAATTATATTTGCCTCGGATATTTGCACACTTAAATTTTCACTTTGGGCTATATTCCGACCTATAATTGTCTCCTTATTTTATACAGAAATTTATGATTGTTGCTTGCAGCCCCTCGAATAAATAAATTTTGTTGAACATTGTTTTATTGCCTCCATAGCAACCGCGACTGGGCGTTAATATTCTCTTGGCCCGACGAGCGCCCACATCAGTAACTTTGGCGAGTCTGGCAGGCTGTTATGGAGGCAACAACTTACCCCATGCTGCTTTCATCCAGTGCACGCTGAGTGCTTTAATAATAGGACCAATGGGACACAGTGTCTCTCTTGCTGAAATTTGTATTTCGTAGGGTAGATGCCAAATTATATATGAAACGATAATCAAAATTATTTCCCTGGGTGTCGTTGTATCGCTAACTATAGTGCATCTAGATGTTCAATGACACACCTTCAACACTCTGGAATATTCTCAATTGAAATGCCATAAGCAATTTGCTAACTGTTTTGTTACCTCTGTGGATTTCCTCACAATTTCCTCTGTGTGTGTTTTTTTTTTTTTTTTTTTTTTTTTTTTAGCCTTCCTTGACATCAAAGAATGTCTGGACTATGAACTCTATATGCTAATTAATAGGCAATGAAACATCCTTTATCTGCTACTTACCGCCATATTTGTCAAATTACCCGGATGTACAAAGGGACCTGTCCTTTTATGCTGGTATCCTCCCGCCGCTCCGTACCAATTTCCCAGCGAGGAGAAACTATGGATTATGAGTTTCAAATTGGACGGGATATTATTCTCTATATAATGAATAATATTTTATTCATATTAATTTATTTTGTTAATATAATATTGTCATAGATAAGCTTACATTCATGATTTAAATGACTTCTTTGCTTTTTTTTTATTACAACAGCACAGTTACACATTTGTGTAATCTAAGTGACTATATTCCCGCTATGAGTTGTCATTTACAACGGAATGGTGACTATTTCGTACTTCTAGTGCCCTCGCTTCAGGGGATTAATCATCCGAGCACATTTAATACCGTCCTAAATTATCTGCGCCAAGCGTAGAATCCGTCCCATCAATGGCGAACAACTTGTGCGAGGTCATACACGTGGGTTTTTATATACTTATTAGCAGATCCCCTTTTAGATAACATCCTTCAATGTTATCTAAATGACCGCACCCCCCACACCATCTTTGTGTCCTTTTTAGAATTGCTTGGCCCTGATAACCCCATATTTATTTACATTTCTTTCAACCAGTACAGTCTCCCCCATCCAAAGTCTTAGAGCTGGAAACCACCCGCACTCATTTGCGCACACGTTTGTTACGGAATTTTATTCGAAATTATCATAGAGGCTTTTGTCATTTCTGGTCTTTCCATTCAAACGGCACAACCTGTTCAATTTGTAAGAAAGCGATCAAAAAACACAGTGCTTTCGAGGGGCTGCAAGCCACAATCAGATTGATGCTGTGCTGCTGCTTTACTTTGTTTCACATTTCGTGCCTTAACTGAAAAAATCTCTGGCCATTCAACCAATTACTGCCCATAGCGTTTTACCATGTTTAAATTTTGGTTTATTTGATGAATCTTTCAATGCCAGATTTAACTTTGCAGAAAGTTTCCAAAGTGAGTGCCGCAGAAAAAGGAATGTCGAACCTACGACTGTATATTCTCATCCTGGCCATAGGAACCCTCGAATTTTTCCCAAATATCACAAAAATTGGATTGTTGTATTTTTAAAATAGGATTGTTATTGTTATATTTTGATATTGTTGTTGTATTTAATTAAAATAAACATGAACAGTGAAAACTGGTTATATAGACATCATCTCTTAACACCCTAGTGAAACAAGATGATATCATTGCATGAAAGATCATACGGGGTAAGCCAACAACTCTTGAAAGGGCCCTCCAAATTGCAGTAAATGAGCAGCTGACAAACAAAACATTTGAACTGAGGAGAGGAGAGGAGCCTATGCAGGTAGATTTGCTGAATGCAGGAGATAGAACACAAAAAATGGAAAGTGACATAGAGGAGTTAAAAGGGATGGTGGCAGATGTGCTAACCATGTCTCAGACAGCTTCAAAACCTAAATACCAAACTCAAAGGAGAGCTCCAAATAAAGAATGAAAATGGACCTCAAATGGGAAACCAATATGTGCATACTGTGAAAAAGTAGGGCACATAAAAAGACAGTGTAGGAAGCTCAAAATGGAAAAACAAGCAAAGCATACCAATCAGGAAAACTAGTGACTCCTGGTGATGGAATTGGGGCCATCCCTGGGGTGTTATGTTCAGAGTCATTCCCCATCCATACCCCAGTAGTACCAGTAACAATAGGCAAATTGTTTACCAAAGCAGTAGTTGACACAGGAGCTGATGTATCAGTTATTTCAGAAGCATTTTATAAAAAGCTACCAAAACAAAATACAAAGCTATTAGGTCCCAGTAAATTGCCAGAGTTAAAGGGAGTCACAAGACATTGTTTAGTGAGGCTAGGGTCAACAAAAGTTCAGATAAGGATCGGAAAAGTAAAAGTCACAGCAGTATTTGAAATTGTTAGAGGTATCTCAAAAGATATGTTGATTGGGAGTGACATTTTGGCCAAAACAAAAGCCACTTTGGATTATGAAAAGAGGACTTTGAAAATTGGGGAACAGATCATACTGTTACAGAAAAAGACGGAAGGCAATAGAAATTGCGTCTTGGTAGAAATCAAAGGAAGACATGTATTGAGACCAAAAGCGGTGACCAATATTTGTATAACCATGAAAGGCAAATATGAGCCTGGAAATTATTGCCTTGACCTGTTAGATAATGCCACCATATTCAGTGAACAACCGGGCTTGGTAGTTCTTACAAGTCTCATCACAGTAAATAGCAAAGAACAGGCACTTTATTTACCAGTGATAAACACAACCTTTCAGACCTGTACCTTGCCAAACAGGGCAACAATTGCTTTGGCAGAACAAGTTTTGGAACAAGAAATATATTATTTGGGAAATTTTGAATTATGTAACAATGTTGCTGCAGAAGAGACATTAGAAGGTAAGAAAGAAAGCACTGAAGTGCCTCTAAAATACAAATTTAATTTGGAACACATTTCTTTGGACAAGCAAACACCACTTACGCAGCTGTTACATAAATATAGTGATATATTTGCCACTCGAGATATTGACTTGGGCTGTACAAATATGGTCAAGCTCCAAATAAACACTGGTGACCATCCGCCTATTCGACAGAAACCTTATAGTACTCCACTTGCCTTACGACCAGAATTGGAAAGGCAAATTGATGAATTACTTAAAGCAGGCATAATTAGACCTTCTCAGTCACCCTGGACTAGTCTCATGATACTTATTCCTAAGAAAACTGGAGAAAAAAAGATTAGTCATAGACTACAGAAAACTTAACCAAGCAGTGGTTAAGAATTCTTACCCCGTTCCTAATATTGAAGACATTATTTCACAAATTGGAAAGTGCAAGTTATATACAAAGTTAGACTTTAAGAGCGGTTATTGGCAAGTGGGTATTTTTGAAGAAGACAAACCTAAAACTGCTTTTGTTTGTCACAAAGGTTTATTTGAATGGAACTGCATGCCTTTTGGACTTTCAATTTCCCCGCCGGTTTACCAAGCAACTATAAATGAAGTCACGCATGACATCATAGGAAAGTTTTGTTATGTGTACATAGATGACGTAATTATTTACATTGACACTTTCACTGAACATCTTGAGCATTTGTCAGAAGTATTTAACAGAATAAGAAAGGCAGGAATGAAATTGAAGCCACATAAGTTTGAGTTCCTAGTTCAAGAGGTACTCTACTTGGGGCATGTGATAACAGCGGCTGGCTCTTATCCTGACCCAGATAAAGTGAGGGTCATAAAAGAGATGCCCCCTCCACAGACAGTTAAACAAATTAGGGCAGTTATTGGCATGGCAGGTTTTTATCGTAAGTACATTAATAACTTTAGTGATATAGCCAGACCATTGATATGCCTGACAAGAAAAAATGCTAGGTTTGCCTGGGGAGAAGCAGAACAAAATGCTTTTGAAATTTTAAAGGAACAACTAACAAAAGCTCCTATATTAGCCTATCCTGATGTTAACAGGCCATATAGGTTATACACGGACTCTTCATTGTATTCAGTGGGGGCCATATTGACCCAGTTATTTCCTGAAGGTGAACGTGTAATTCAATATGTGTCACATCAGTTAAGTGCAAGTCAACAAAAGTGGCCAACTATTGAAAGAGAGGCCTATGCAATCATATATGCCATAGGAAAGTTGAGGCATTATTTATATGGTTCAGAGTTCACAGTGTATACTGACCACAAACCTCTACGTTCACTGTTTACCAGTGAAATGAAAAATACAAGAGTACAGAGGTGGGCCATACTTCTTAGTGAATATGGCTGCAAAATAGAATATAGGCCAGCCTCTTCAAATATTAGAGCAGATATGCTCTCTCGTCTGAAAGTGCCAGATAAAGACAAACATGAAGATATCTTTATTGATATTATTGATACTGATAACTCTGCATATGCAGATATAAATGATGGTGAAGAGGACAAATACAGTGCAGCAAGACAGATTGTGGACACTTTATTTACCTTACCTCCAAAAGAAGGGATGAAAGAAGTGCAAAGGAAAGATAGTGCACTTGCAGAAATAATATCTAGCTTAGAAAAAGGATCAGCAACTAAATATTCAAATGAATATGTGCTGGACAATGAACTGCTTTATCACATAGCAGCACCAGTCCACCTTGACCCTGAGCATAGATTACAGCTGGTAATTCCATCATGCTTGGTACACACTATCTTAGAGGCATATCATGATCACAATGGGCATATGGGCATAGATAAAAGTTACAACAGTGTAAGATCAAGGTGCAACTGGCAAAATATGTATCGCGACTTAGTCAACTATATAGGGTCATGCATAGCTTGCAATTCACGCAAGCTACGAAAACAAAGGGTAGCTATACAAGATATGCCCATGCCAGAGTTTCCTTTCCAAATAGTTGGAATTGACACTTCTGGCCCTTTTGTGGAAAGTTTTTCTGGCAACAGATATATCATTACATTAGTAGACCATTTTTCAGGGTGGATAAATGGTTATGCAGTACCTGACAAGTCTGCAGAAACTGTAGCCAGAATACTTTTAGAAGAATTTATTCCAACACATATCTTGTCCTGCCTATTTAATTTCAGACCTTGGGACAGAATATGTTTGCTCGGTCATAGATATGTTATCAGCAGAATTAAATATTCATAGGATAACTACAACATCTTACCATCCGCAATCCAATGGGAAAACAGAAATATCCCATAAGACACTAAATAACATTATTGCAAAAGCACTGGAAGGGCAGGACCAAAGGAATTGGGATAAATGTCTTCCAGCAGCCTTACTGGCCTGTAGAACAAGTGTCTCAGAAAGCACACACTTGAGTCCTTTCTTTGTGGTGTATGGCAGAGATCCACTGTTACCAATGGATACCTTGCTAGAGTCAAAACTAAAATACATGGGGGATGATTACGTGCCCACCATGTTGAGTAGGTTGCATCAGGCTTACTCAGTTGTGAAACACAACTTGCAAGAGGCAAGAGAAAGAAATAAAGCATTTTTCAATAAAAGGGCTGAAAAATGTGAGTACCAGGTTGGTGACCCAGTGTATTACTTAGATAAGACTTATAAACCACATACCTCTCCAAAGTTAACATCACCATGGCATTCTTACTACCGTATTGTCGAGAAATTAACACCGGTTAATTTCAAAATAAGACATCAACCAACTGGCAAAACGAGGATTGTCCATGCGGAGAATATCAGGGCTGCCCATCCTGATACAATATGGGACAAATCTAGGGACACATATAAATCTATACTGCATAAATATAAACCTAAGCAGGTAGAAAATCAACCAGAAAGAATACAACCTATGAGGCAAGGCAGATTAATAGTCCCAAATAAAGAACAGGAAGTAAACATTCAAGAAGAAGAAGAAGAAGAAGCTGACAGCAATTTAAGAACTAACTCAGAATCACAACTCTCCGGTGGCAAAAACCCTGAGAACTCCAGGATTTGCCATCGATATGACTTGAGGCCAAGGCCTAACAAAGTAAGGGCAAAGCGACAAAGCTTGAGCCCCCCAGACTTAAGTATACAGGGATATAAACACCCTCGTTGGAATCTTGAGGATAACCAAGACAATCAAATGGACATTGATTATCTTAGCATGGAAAGAGTTCAAAACAGAGTCTACCCCATACTTGTGGTGTTACTCATAATAATAATTATCTTACTTATTACCCTTATTCTTAAGTAAACCTTAAGAAAACATTAGGGAGATATGTAGGCATAGCAGAACAGAATATTGTTCACTAAAGGGCTATAAGGTAAGGAAAATGTTGACTCAAGTAAATAGAGAGTAAGTGTTCTGTATTTGAGCTACTTGAAAGCATTATTGACAATGCAACATAGAGAAGGTACCTATGTATACATTATGTAAAAAGTTGTAGTTAATACAAGCTAAAGAATATTGTGTATATATAAAAATAAAACCCACACATCTTGTTAAGGACACATGTGAATAGCGATGTAAGTAAGGAGTGGTCCTTTTGTTTTATTTTTGCAGATACCTGCCTATAATTTCTTTGGTGCTCATAGCACATGTGGGTCCTAGCACAGCAGAGACAGGTGCATATTTCACTCCTGTCAAGGATGTGTATGCCACATACAGTACATGGTTGTTAACTTTCACAACCAGGTTAGCTCCTTATCAGAACCATTTGCGAGATCTGGAAAAAGAGATTGTTACCATAAAAAATGTGTTCATGGGATTGACAAGCATTACACAGAATTCTAAATTGACAGAAGGTCAAAAAGTCCAAGCTATGAAATTAGTTAATCATACAGCAAGTCTTGTGGAAGCTGAGATCAGTCAATTTTACCATGAATATTGGCAAGTGAATGAAGCTTGGGATCATGTTGATGGTTTGCTTCACAGTAAGAAAAATAGCAGAAGTAAAAGAGCTGTGATAAATCTGGTGGGCAATATTTTATCAGCTTTTTTTGGTGTGTCAACTAAGTCTGATTTGAACAAATTGAGACAAGGTTTGGTCCAATTGAAAGAAAATCAATTAGATATTGTCAAAGTCATTGAAAGAAGTCTAGTGCTGGTTAATAAAACCAACACTATATCAAAACAAAATAGGTATAGCTTAAATAAATTAATAAATGCCACTAGTAGAGTGCATAACATGGTTCTTGATATGAAACACAGAATAACTAATATGGAACCCATTTTACTCTTCACATCTCTACAAAATAAATTACATCATTTGTTCCACATTGTTTCTTCCACTCTGAGGCAAAATAAGTGGGACATGCAAAATTTGGTCTCCTCTGTAAGGGAAGCTAACTTGGGAAATATTCCTATGGAATTAATCCCACCTACCAAACTAATGTTGACTTTAAGAAGAATTTCAAAAAGGTTACCGAAAGGATATGTGCTGCCAGTTGACCCCATGACAAATGTGCAATGGTATTATCGCAATTTGAAAACTTTACTGATCCCACAACAACAATTAATTCACATTGTTACAGCTATTCCTCTTGCTCGACATGATTCATATTTTACTGTTTATGAAATTCTTTCAATTCCTATACCTCACCCACAGGCTAACTTGATAGCTACATATGAACTGGAAAATTCACATATAGCTGTCTCTAAAGACAAAAGTAACTATGTTCTTTTAGATGCATATGAACTGACCAAGTGTGACATACAAGATGTGTCATATTGTTCCTTTAATAAGCCAATGCATTCATTCTCAAATAGCCCAACTTGTGTGTCTGCGCTGTTTGTAGAAGATAGACCAGCTATAAACAAACAATGTAAACGAAAATTGGACATTCATGACAAATACCCCCTAGTTTATTATTTGCGGAAAGGACGATGGCTGATTGCCAGTCACACTAAGTTTTCTATGCATATCTCTTGCATTGAATCAAATGTACAAACATTACAAACTTACGAGATCACTGCAACTGTGCAGGTACTTGACCTACAGTCCGGATGTACAGCTTACTCCCAACATTTTAAGCTTCTACCGTATTTTATGACTCGATCGAGTGAGCAATCTCAGCCAGTACTGTCAAATCCTACCCTTGTGCAAACATTTGTGTCCGACATTTGGAATTTTACAACTTATCAAAATTACGACTATCATGATAACATAAACTTAGATAATTTATTGCTAGCTAATGAAGAAGACATCTCTGTAAGCGGAATTAAAGATATGATTGAACAGACAAAAGAAAAATTGCTGGCACCAATAAACAACTGTTCCTTTCGAACTGTAATAAAGTATGTGACTGCAGGCTTGGGTGTGGTGACATTATTATTGGGCACTGCTTTTTGCTATATAAAATACAGGTATAGAAACATCTATAAATTATTCAATTCCATGTTAGGGAATGATCAGGACAAATATAAAAATGAAACTGCTGATGCTTGTGCTAGAACTGTCATGTGTTATGATCTGCGGCGCTGCTGGGACCAGCCTGAGACAAGGGATAATGCAGCCACAATAGAAATGGAACCAGCCTTACAGTCTGAGGACACACAGGGGCTTGGGTCAAGGGTCGTCATTGTGTAATGCCCTGGCAGCTATACACCTGAGTATTGTATGCTGACTGATTGAAGTATCTGTTCAAGTGCCAGTCTGCCATAAAATGATGGCTACGCAAGTGAATGACAATCAGTTATCAACAGGGACTCGTGTGCATACCAGCCAAATGCAAGATGCACACAAACAAAACTGATAAAGCTGAACTTTTCTTTATCCTAACTCACTCAACTGCGATGTGGCCATGATTTCAGACCATGGGAGTAAAAAGCCACTAACTGGAAACAAGTGAATCATTGACTTTCATCAAGGCATGCTTCACGTATGTGTGTGCATGCACATGTTTAAAAAAACAAACAAACAAACAAACAAAAGGAAGGCAAACTGACTTACCACCCTCTGGCCATGTCAAGTGATATAACCTATGTACATACTGAGGCTGTGAGAGCAAATATCCACAACTTCCATGCTGAATGACTGAAGTCAAAGTTATCACTTGTGATCAGGTTGAATTTTACCTGAGAAATAATATATATCCATTCCAGAGGACTGAATCACAGAAAGTCAATTGTTATTACTCCCAATGTCGGTACTTTGATCTACATTTCTGACATGAAATGACCAGCCAGGTTCTACTGCTGATGTATCTGTGTCAACGTGTGCACCAGTAACCCAGATACCTTATCCATGTGACCTGACAAGAACTGTGACCTTACAAGAACTGTGTGATATTATATAATGGACCATGTATACGCAACTATAATGAACATACTACTCATATTTAACTGTATATTATTATTAAGAACAAAGCATGAGGACTCTGTTTATGTTTATTGAACATTGAATATTTTGTTAAACTTTAGCTGGTCTAAAGTTTAATATACGGAGGAGCGAGTGAAACAAGGCTCATGCTTTTAAGTATATTTTATTAACTTTTACACTATTGAATCAATGTTGATTTCTTTTTGAATTATAAAACATGAAATAGTGTAACTGTTAACTGCAGTAATTTAATCTTAGAAATTAATCAGTATAATATTTGATATATACATTGGTCTTGTGTTAAAAAAACAAAAACAAAAACAAAAAAACAAAAAAAGAAAAACATTGTATCTGTAATACTCTGACATGGTCTCAACACAAGAGTTAAAAATTGTGTACTTTACATAAATGTATAAAATAATTCATTGCACCCCAAATAACTTGGCACAAGGAGATATGTAAAGATATTATCACATTCTGCGGCCAAATCACAGACATTGAAGCATACCATTTAAATTCCATGATCATTTAAAGCCGGCAGATCATAGAGATTGGAGGAGGCCATTAAAATTCCACGATAGCAGAACTTTGATTCACCTGAACTTATATAAAGATATTAATTGAACTTGCACAACTCTGCCCCCGAACTTACATAAAGATATTAATTGCACTTGCACGACTCAGTAGGGATAAATAGTAGCCCAAATGAGACCTGTCAGAGTTGGGGTTCTGAACTGAATACAGAAGTCAACTGAACAGCTTGCTGCCTTGTCATCTATTGAAGCACCCACTACCACCCACTATACATACAACGAGCCACATTACACTATGAAATGCGTCAGATTAGTGAAATTGTCAGATATCTGAGTGTCGTTATAATGAGGTCTCACTGTATAGTTGGAATCTTGTATATCTGAAGCTTCGTTGTTTTGTTACCACATCAATTTTCCTGATGGAATGTGAAACTTTCCTTCTAGGAAATCGACGAAAACCAGACGACAATAAGCTGATTGCTAGCCACTGATACCCAACGTGTAAGATCTATTCCTCGCTTTATATCGAGTAAATCTCACATAAATGTAGTAGTTTGCAATGGAAAGGCTTAACTTTTCCATCTTCTGCCTTGTCAGGTTGATAGAAAAAAAATCAAGCAATCAAAAACAACAGACAAGTCGTTTCCAAAAAAGCAAACAACAAACAATAAAAAAACAAAAAACAAAAAACAAACAAGCAAGCAAACAAAATTAAACAAACAGACGAGTCGTTTCGATGATACACAATACCGGGGGATCCAGACTTGAGTATATATATATATATATATATATATATATATATATATATATATATGTGTGTGTGTGTGTGTGTGTGTGTGTGTGTGTGTGTGTGTGTGTGTGTGTGTGTAAGCAAGAACTGGGATGAGTTACCTTCATGACAACCTACGTCTGCGTGCTTCTACGGCAACTGAGGGGAGGACGTCCCAAGGTTTCAAAGGCTTTCGGCGGTCTCAATCCCCCGTGTTCCAATGCCACCAAGTGTACATATTACTATCGCCCCGCGATCTGACTTCGATCTTACCGCCTCCTACGTGATATTATTGCCATGGCAGCAATCAATGCCACGCCACACTTAATTTCTATTATAATATGGTTTAAAAATGAAAATTCCCTATCTTCCCCGCCCAAAGAGGGGTTTAATACGACGTATGAATATTAATTTCCCGCCACAAAGCACGCGGTGGACGCTAGGTAACCACAGGGGACGTGCGGGTCACGTCACAGTTACCGACAGGGCAATATGCTTTTTTTTCCACAAAACTAGCGTTTTTTTTGAAAAATTTAAGTTCACAAATGCCAAACTGGTATTCATCTAGCACTTTCCGAGCAATATATAAGAAAAACGACAGGTAGGTCCCCGTATCTCACCAAGTGAGACCAGGCAACCAGGTATGCAGTTGTGGGGATATATATATATATATATATCGTATTGGCCTACTTTCACACGTTATCATCACTTTTGTTTAATCAGTGTCAACGTGAGAATCACCGGTAAATCGCGTGTTCTCGGCCTGTCCCAAATTTTCCATGACCACGTTACTTCGTTCCGAAAACATAGCCCTATGTCACTGACACTTAATTCCCTCCTTTTCACCGCTTTACCTCCCCCCCCCCCCCCCCCGCAGTGAAGTAGTACATTATTAAAGTTATTCTTTAAATCTTCTGGTTTGTTTCTTTTTTCTCTCGGTGCAAACAACGGAGCTCATTTTCAAACTATGACGACCATTTACTTTTTCTAGACTCAATACGTAAACGGCTAGCACCGCCAAAAAGCGAGCGCAGCTTTGATCCTTTTGGTGCATCTTTATCATATTGTGCGCCACCTGGCGGCCAGTCAAAAGGCGGCAACCGCTTTACGTTCCGAACTCCGAAGATCAGTCCACGGCAGCCGTAATTTGCACACTGATACAGTGGATCATTTAAGCCTGGAATTTGAACCATGAAGAAATTCAAACATACAAAACCAAATGTGTGTGCATGTGCAACTCAGTTTCATGACTGAGAGTAAATTACCGTGCATATTATTGACAAGGTGATATCGTTATTTCGTTAATAGACGTTATACCAAAAATGGCGCCGCCCTCGGCCGAGAATCTCGGGTGCAAAAAGTCTATTGTAATTTGTAATCATCACTATGCACTCACCAGGGTAGGAACACAGTTCATATACATACGTTGCCATAAGAGATCGCTTGCGCTCGCTATGGACGTCATACGCTTACTGATAATTTTCAAAGGGATCGATATTTGGATAGCGAGGTATACAGTGGTTTCGACCATATTTTAAGGGCAGTTTGGTCTTTGTACTAGGCAGGTCTTAAATACCAGCATATACTAATATTTCCGCTTTTGGAACTGTCATTCTTTCGGTCTGTGGCCCATACATTTCACCAAAAAAATAAAAACCCTGTCAAATCAACCTTTTATGTCTGAGCAATTTAATTTTTTAACTTGAACAAATGGGAAAAGTGCAAGACATTAAAACCTAACTTGAAAGGGTGTATGCTTAATCAAAACTACGATAATTCTCGCCACAATCAATAGTATGAATTTGATAGGGCTATGATTTAAACAACACATACACAAACACAAATAAAGAGCATTGTCAGCACGATTGATCAATGGGGCAGGAGAGTGTGGAAGTATGATGCGAGTCCAAGGAACACATAGCTATTTAATGAACGTGCCTCCTTCTAAACCACTGTTGTGGGTTTATTGATGCTTGAACAAATGCGTTACAATTTAATATGAAATTTTGAACGGATATCGTTGTAAAAACATGTAGACGTGGTGTTGGTACGTATATGTGTTGCTCATTGTATCAAAGATAAAAGACTTACTTTATTGATACCAGAAAACACTTTGAAATTTGTGTTAAGTACCGTTTGCCAAGCGTGGTGCTTCTGGTTTTTGTTTTATGTTTTTGTTTTTGCTTTTGCTTTTTCGCATTTTGTTTTTAAATTGTGTGCGTTATGACACTGTATCATTATTATTCTTTTGATTAACATTCAACACGGGCGACGTTCATAAAATTGGACGAGAATCAATACACTGGCGGCCCAAATCTGTTAACTAGCCAGTTGATGATCCAGTTTAAACTTTGCCCTGCCCACCTGAACTTGTACTTTTTAGTTAGAGGAGTATATTATTCACCCGATGCACCCGGTAATACGTTGGTAAAGTGTGCCGTTACTATGGTAAAGGAAGAATGATGATTTTTTTAACGTAAAACGTAAAAATCATAATCCTCTTGTACAATTGGGAAAATTTAATGATCATTGTCCATTCTTTGTTAAAAATTAAGTGTAATTTGCAGTCAATGTCTGAACAAAAGTGACTCAATTTCAGAAGCCAGATAATCTAGGACTGTAGCTAATATTTTGAAAACATTCTCAATTATTTATTACTTTATTACAATTATCTGTATGAAGTTTAATCATTTTGATGGAAGGAAAAGGACCATAAAATACTCCACTCCACCTCCAGTACAACGAAGGCGCGCTTTTATGTGAACTGCAATGGATAGCGGGGACTCCTGGTAGATATTAAAGTACTTTAACGTAAAAAAAAAATAAGTGAAGCTCCTTTTATTTCTTTTCGTATGTGGGTATAATTATCGATATTTACTTCTAGGATTTATATTTTGGCAGTTTATGGAAAAAAGTGTATTTATTTCCTGCATGTAGGTGACGGAAATATATATGCATCAGCCGACATAATGCAAGCCTTGCTGAACTTCACATTTAAGTACGAGGTCTGTATGATTCAAGATCCTTTGAAAATGTTGCGTATGCCCAGTGATCATAAAATTGCTATTTATGAGTTGACCTACATATGAAGTGATCCACATTACATAACAACGGTGGATCCCTTGACAAATATTGTCGCTGTCAAAGCTTTTCCTCACCAGTTCCCCAAACAAATGGCATCAAACAGAGGCTACCTGAAAGTGCCATTTTCAGAGAAACCTATGTTTCAGGCTTGGTGAAAGAAGGAAAGGTGAGTTATATTACATATAATTGTCTTCACGTTTCCATACTTTGATTCAGATCAGTTAATGCATATAAAAACCCGAGATGAATTTTCACGTGGACAAAATAACAGAATCCCTTTATATGTGCTTGGTACATGCAGAGGTGCTTACACGGAAAAGTCTATGAGCTGTCTTTAGTTGGCCTATACGGGTTTGCAGAAAACTTGTACTTTGCATAAAAGTGTTCAAATGGGTAAAGATAAATATCCACAGAAAAGTATACTTTATCAGAAAGTACTTTTGACATAGATATAATGTGCATATAAATTAAGATATTAAAACAAAGGGAGTGGAGATCTGAACAATAAACATAAACAAAAAAAGGATCTCAGTGCTGTAGGATATGGATTTTCCGTTTATCTTTATCCAATATCTTTCATATTTTTTGTTATTACATGTACATACTAGATTATGATGGGAACAGCCCTTCAAATTTTTCGTACATATGCCATTGTTCAAGAGCTAGAGTGTTACTAAGTGTTATGTTCACATTTTTACCTAGGAACTAGAACCATGCAGCATTACACACAAACCAGACAGTATTAAAATTTCTAGAGGTCAGTTTCCTCCACAATTAGAATACGTTATGTACTTTTTTACTTGTTTCAGGGCTGTGACATCATGTAAGAAGTGCTTTTTCACACCCTTTTGGGCGCGCAATCTTAAAATCTTCCTTTCTGTAAATATAGCCAGTCAAACGGTTTCTCCAAATGTGTAGGTAAACTCATATTTAGCTGGCTATCAATAAATGAAGTATGGGTATGCTATTTAAACTGAGAAACCCATTAAAACTAACTATTTTTTCACAAAAGCTACATACGACCCATGAAACTGAAACAATCATAATATGACTTATTGTATGATATTTGAGACTGTGCGTGTGTTAATCATGTTTATTGCTTCATCTAGATAGAACTACTTTTATCCAAATTCGGCATTACATTTCTTCTCCAACACACACACACACACACACACACACACACACACACACACACACCAGACACGCATATATATATATATATATATATATACCAAACTTGCCGAATTCATTGCGAGGAAGCTTAATATAGGCTTATACAAACGTTTCTATTTTTAATGACATAGTTGGGTGTACTCCCTTGGGCTTCCATCGTGGCAAAGTGTTCGGAAGAAGATACAGACGTCACCTCTATGATTCCATCAAAGAGGCCGTATACGTCTCCTGCGGACTGGAATAAATGTCTCCTCTGCCAAGAAGAAAAGGGGGAAGTTTGTGTCAGGCAAGCATGATAGGTGTAGATCGGGTGAAAGAAGTGTATGACGTTAGAAAAGAAATTGCGTTGTTTAACACAGAAACACAGCACGGTTGTCAAGCATAGACAGCCTGGCTGAGGCTAAACCTTTGTGTCACAAGTCTTGCTGTGTTAGCTTTACCAACAAGAGAAATATACAAACTGGCATCAACCTATTTAAAATAAAGCATATGAACACGTCTGATGAAGTTGAGTTGAAATGTTAGATATGGAAACCAATCCTGTCAATAAGCCACTGACTAGAAATGCTGTGTCTACAGTGGACTGAGCGAGGTGCATATTTTGTCAGGCATACCGAAAACATGACAAACTAAAGTAAGTTATGAGTATTAATGAACAGTCAGACACACAAAAGTGTGCCCAGTTTGATTGTCAGTTGAAATGCTGCACAGGTGAAAACGATCTAATTACATGTGGAGCTCACTAGCGCAAGTCATGCGAATGTACAGTAGGGAAAAGACCATCATAGTCGGTTGAGATTTTATGCCTGTGGAAAAGGACAGAAAAGATCTAGAGCAGGAAGCATTCAATGTTTTAACTGTAATGCTGGCCATTGGCTTTTAAGGCGGAAATGTATAATCTATGAATAAGATATTAGCGAAATATGAAACAATGCTGAAACAAATGGGTATGGATAATCCAAAGTGCTGGTCTCATGTGCTAAGACAAAAGCTGAAAAAACTTTTTTAGGACCGAAAACAATTCAGGTAGCAGAAGAATATGAATCAGTCGTTGAAGTTTTTGAGGCTATGATAGAAATCAATAAATGAGAAGAAATGAACTATTAAAAAACTATTAGCTCAATACCTACCAATAGATTGCTATGTTCCATGCACTGTATTGCTACTAAAATAAAGAAAACACCCGCTCAAACGGAATGTGTGGAATTCAGTAAAACTGCTGTTGAATAGTGTGTGCCAGAAACGTTGTACATTTTACTTATGTGAAAATTGGGTGACTTTGATACCGATCAACACCATGATATGTATGTTTTAAATCAAACCGAGTTTCAGAGAAATATTGAATTGAATGGTGAGAACTTTAATGCAATGATTGAATCAAGCAAGGATTCCAGGTTTGCAGAGATAACTGAGACTCTACACAAGGCTATTCTCAGCATAGGACAGTTTATTCTCTTCCATGCTTCAAAAGGACGGAAGCTGACACTCAAACATATAGGCTCACAGTTATATGCTCTTCATGCTACAAAGTATGAGCAAATGATTGACTATATACATGCTGCTGGTGACCGTGTCAGTTATCACACTGTCTGTCGTTTGGAGACAGCTTTAGCTCGAAGTCAAATTGAAAGATTTATTGAGAATGAAGACGTCACAGTCTCAACGGAAAATTGGTATCTGGTAGGATGGTATGGTCTGTTGCTTGCTTATAATTTCGATTGTATTGAAGGAAATCTTGATGGAAAGGGGACAATTCATGTCATGCAAATGATAGCACTTCAACCATGTCGCCCCCACAGAATCACATGCAACCAAAATCCCAAACTGGTCGACAGAAGTCCCTCAAGAATATTCCTCCAGAATTATTTAAGATGGCAACTGTAAATATAACAACGAAACAAGGCAAACCCAAGTTTTATGCAGGGATCAAGGCCAAAGACTTTGAGATCAACCCTTCAAGATCAGATGTGAATAAGCCTGATCTAGCATGGGTGATGGGCTGATGGGGTGTCTCAACAAAAACAAACTTTTTTGCTTGTTTGTGTTTTTGTTTTTAACTGTGGCCAGCAAACATATTAATCATATTTCATTTCACCTAAAGTGGCATACAGGCACATGCATCATATATCGTGATTCAGGTCATATGTTTTGTTTTCGGAAGTCATAGATTCCAGTATGTAAACACATTGAACATTGGTTGTGCATTAGTAAACATATTTGTTGGAACAACCTATCTGTTCACAGACGTGTATGTGAAAATATAAATGGATGGAAGTTTCCGATTCTCATTGCTGGTTATTTTTTTTTCCTCAACAATTTGTCCCTCTTTGTTACGGAGGGGCCTTGTTGTGGTGACATTCTGACATTCCCTCTTTATTATAAAGGGGCCTCGTTGTGGTGACATTCTGATGTTCCCTTTTATTACGAAGGGGCCTTGTTGTGGTGACATTCTGATGTTCCCTCTTTATTACGAAGAGGCCTCGTTGTGGTGACATTCTGATGTTCCCTCTTTATAACGAAGGGGCCTCGTTGTGGTGACATTCTGGTGTTCCCTCTTTATTACGAAGGAGCCTCGTTTTGTTGAAATTCTGATGTTCCCTCTTTATTACGAAGGAGCCTCGTTTTGGTGACATTCTGATGTCTGCACACTTGTTATAATGGCGCAGGTACATATGTCAAAAGCGGACATGTAATGCATTTTCTTGTTGCTTTACATATCTGTTTCGCATGAGTGATTTGCCTCATTTCTAGAGGAGTAGATGTGTCACTGTGATGAGGTCATACTGAATAAAACTTTTCGCTATAAATATTTGACACGGAATTTTACAGATGTAATGTTTTAGTTTGTCATGAATATATTGGAGGAGGGAACTCACGTCTAATCAACTAAGCCTTGGGTTTTTGTTCATAGCATAGTTTCATAAAGTTGAAATTTTGCTAGTAAACTTTGATACAGCACATCGCTTGTACAGTACATTATATAAATATATATCGGTCACCGTGAGGTATTACAGATACTTGTTGGTATATGCAAGGAGTGTGCCCTTCTCGATATTTGCTGAAACATTACATGTGAAACATCTATAGAACCGTACATCTTTCATCACATATTTTTCTTCTCTTTTTTTGAATATGCAATGGCTACTCTAAGCTACAAGCAGAATTGTTGATACATGAGTGTACATGTACTTCTAGTTTGATGACCTACCCTTGGCCCTTACATATTGAGATTTTGCTCCAGTGCTTTGATTTAGGTTTTATTATGACCTAAATACACATTATCATATTTCAATTCATCATAATTAATATGTACATGAAGTATACCCAACATGACAACTTGGATTAAATATGTTAGGTGTTTAGTTATCTCTGTTTTGAAATTTTTTTATGTTCATTGTGTTCCGAAAGACTTATGTATCCACTCTCCTTAATGAGGTCTTTAGTTTCCATTATTACACGGAAACATAAAGAACGTATTAGCCTTTTTTGTTTTTATATTTGGTGATATATTTATTGTCTTTCTCTTCCTTGACCAGTCTTGTTACATGATTATATCTGAAGGGGGAGTGGTACACGTGGTTACTTGTTTTTCTATAATATGTTAGTCTCTCATGCAACAATGTGTATAAAGTAATCTCTTTTTTTTTCTGCCCACAGATGTTGGGTCCTTACTTGTTTGCTCTTGCCAAAGGCATTTGGTGGCAGAACTTTGCGTACATACATATTATGAAATTTTTTCACAACTGTCGTTCAATATACTGGTGTATATTGTTTTTTATAATTCAAATTATATTTGTGGTGTCTTGTTTAGTGTTGCATACATTGCTTGTTGCATTTTTATTATTAAGGAGAGGATAAAATTATATTTCATTTTGCCAAAAATTTTGTATGTGTTTTACAGACCATCATACCGCAAAGTGATATTTTAAGAGTTTGTACATGTATTTCAACTGAGTCCTTGGGTAAAACTAAATCTTAATTACCTGTGCTTTGTTAACTACATTTTGGAAACTCAGCTAAACTATTTCAGTTACCCCTGGCTGAGCCCTCTTCCTGTGCCACTCTTGTCACCTAAGCTCGGGAGGGACACAGTGTAGTTAGTCTCGTTGGGGAACATTGAAACATACATAACCTGAAATTTGTTTAATGGCTTTCAATTTTAGACTTTTTCCCTGAAATATAAGAGGTTTGGCTGACACTTTGAAACGCAGGTCGGTCTTCCACTGGATTAGGACATTTCATCGAGGTATTTGTTTTCTTCAGGAAGCTCACAGCACAGTAGATGTTGAACAGGTTGGAGAAATAAATGGGGAACAAATATTTACTTTTTGCATGGGACTAATAATAGCAGGGAATGTCCATTTTAATGCCAAGGAATATAGATTATAAAGTTTAAAAGGAGATAAGTGATCCGCAAGGTATATATTTAACCTTAGATATTGCAATCAAGGATGCAAAATTTATCGTGGTTAATATGTATGACCCCACCAAAAATAATGAGAAAGAACAGATTGCATTCTTAGAAAAAAATATTTGAGTTATTATCTTATTATAATGGTGAAAGCATAATCATTGGAGATGACTTTAATACAGTTTGATGAAAAGGAAGGAACTGCTGCACCAATCTCAAAATATTGGCAAGGTGTAAAGGACTTCTTGACAAAAGAATTGGACTTGGTAGATGTTTGGCTTCTCAGAATTTCTGAATCAAAAATATATACTTTGCAGCAGAAAAATTCTTTAATTCAATGTAGACTAGACTTCTGGTTGATCCCATCTTTTTTATCTTCTCATATTCTGGATGATAAATCTTCAATTAAAACTGATCATAGTCTCATATCTTTGCATGTTCATGTAATTTTTTTAAACCAGAGGACCAGGGTTTGGAAATCTAATTGAAATTTATTAAGTGATCTGGAGTATGTACAGAAAGTTAAAGATTTAATTCAAGATTGCAAGATAAGATACACAGATTTGGGAAGACAAAGGACACATATTGAATTCCCAGGGTAAACAACACATATTTGAAAAAAGATGGTCAACTATTGTATCTGGTCTACTTTACGTTTTGTGAGAAATGTATATGTATTCTTATGTAATTTGGATGTGACTGACAATTGTATGCATACATACGTGTAAGATGTTCAATAAAAATAAAAAAAACAACAACAAAACCGTACCATCATGGACGAGTTTCAATCAACGATCTGTTCCTACAACCCCTCAAGTAACAACTCTTGCTTTCTTGCCCATTATTTCTGTCACAGTCCATAACTATACATTATAATGACTGTTCTCTGCAGATGTCAACAAATCACTAAAAACCTAAACGTAAGCACAACTGTGGTCATATTTGACCAAGCTCTGTATCATAAAGCAAAACAGATCACTTGGCTGTACCCAGATTTGTTGAAAAATGTTGTTATTTGCCTTGGAGGTTTTCACAGGAGCATGAATTTCGTGTCGTCTTTTGGGAAGCATTTTGCAAAATCTGGCTTGATTGACCTTTGGATTGAGGCTGGCATTTACAATGATGTAACAGCAGGGTCCATCATGAGTGTTAAAATGTGGAATCTTGCTATTCTAGGAGACAACCTTACTAATAAAGCTTTGTGGAGATCCCTTCCTTCCAATCTTCTCTTTCCCTTCAAACCATAGGAAACAATCTGTATGCATGCTGCTGCTGATGCATTACAAAAAGCCAATGCCTTCCAGTCTTCCAGTAAAGGCAACCTTATTCAGACAGCTATGCAGTGTTTTGTTGATCATATAGATCCATTCTGTAGTTCTTTTGATGAGTTCATCAGAGACCACTGCCATGACAGTACTTTCATGTTTTGGTTAGAATACCTGAACATGGCTGTTATCCTCCTGAGATTCATTTGTGCAGAAAGGTCAAGGTTGTGGCAACTCCACCATCAATGTTTTAAGGAAATACTGCCATACATGGTGATCATGATCACATCATCTATCTGAGATCTGGCATTTTTTATCTTGCCTTTATGATGCAACTGCCAGAAACTGCTCCAGAAGTGCACAGAGAGTTTGAGGAAAGCAATTTTGGTGTATGGTCTGTATCTGGTAGGTTTCACTAAATAGCAACAGATCAGGCAATAGAGCATGTGAACAGGGCTTGCAAAGTTGCTGGTGGTATTGAGGGATACATCAATGTGAATCAGCCCTAAACAGATGGCAATTAACTGTTAATTGGCAAACCTATCAAAGAAACGCTGTAATATGGATGGATAGCAAACTGGAAATGATGACTCGTACACTGTGAAGGATGAACACCTGAGGTGAATACACATAAATGAAGATGATGTAGAAATGTTATTAACCCATTCCATACCAGTCCCTGATGTTTACCTATATTTACCTAGATTTAAGATTACAATTGTATATTTAAATTCTTCATGAAAAGAGCTTTCATTTAAGTACCAACATGCCTACAGTCTTAAGTCAGTGGTTTCAGGCACTGCCTGGCAAGTCATGCTGCAGCAGCCATAAGGGCAGCTGCAGCATGACTTGCCAGGCAGTGCCTGAAACCACTGACCAAGGCCTGGGACCATAGTATGGAATGAGTTAAACAAAGTGAATGAGCTTAAGCCATATGACAGAGATGTGGAAGATCTCATATGTTTGTCTGCAAATGATGTTGCCCCAGATGAAATCATAATGATCTGCTGAGTTCTAGGTCTAAAGGAGAGGTACTTGTCAGAGAATTTGCCAAAAAAATGACTGTCCTCTGAGCCAACCCTGTTGTCCAGTGAATCCATCCAAAAACAACTGCTTACAGACATTTGCCTCTGTGTACACTGTCAACGTAAAATGTTCATTAGGGGAAACAAAGACAATGAAGGCTGACAGGAGCATCTTCTGCATTTTACTGAGTGCATCAGCAAGTGGCCTACAGATAAATCTACCTGCGCCACTAAACCTGGAGTTATCACCAGTCCTGCTATCTCTGGCTAATACAAATGGTATTCTACAAACACTACCTAACAAGGCAGCCCTTTTGCATATCCTAGCTGACAAGTACACAGGGAATGTCATTCAAACATTGTCATATAGTTGAGATCAGATGCTTAGTTGACAGTCCAGAAGTGCTGAAAACGTGTAACTGGGTGGACTTCATTGATCTTGAAGATAACCACACAAACCTGTGCCAGTTCCTGACCAAAGCTTTCATCATGAAATCTCTCTTCAGGAAATCTAGTCATTGTTGCAGGGGGACTGCAAGACTGCACTCATGCAGCTTCATCTACTGGCCGTAATATGCATCATTTATACACTACCCAGGAGGAAGCACATAGCCATATGAGTTCACATGCTCAGAAGGTCACAAAACAGGGCTACAGTCAACTTATTGTAACTAGTAGAGCCACCGATGTGCTTGTGCTACTTATTTCCCATGTAACTGCCCGTGAGGTGTGGCTTAAAGCAGGGACATAAGTCAAACCACTCAATATTTACTTAAATGACATTAACGATGTATTACGTCCAAAGATTGTTGCCTGTCTACCATATTTCCATGCGTTAAAAGATAGCGACTCCACAAGCCAATTAGAAAACCGTAGAACACATTTACCTCCAATTTCACATGTACTGAATCAACTTCTGCTGCGATATTCTTATGCATCACAAATAAGGATGCAAGCAACGCCTCCAGAACCTGGGTTACCACCGTTGGAAGAAAGTGGATGGAAAATTGCGCAAAACAAGCTTCAACCTGTACTTGCAACTCCATCACCAGTGCTCGGAATATGTGTGGACATCCTAAAAAGTATACGAAAATCCTCCAAGTGTACAGATCGTCATTCTTGTAAACAGGGCAAAATAGCATGTATTGCAGCATGTGCATATAAGCAACATTGCTGTGTAAGTAAGACCCAAAAGCATATCCATAGAAATAGAAAGACGCGATTGATTTTAACAGTGGACCCATAATGATAAAAGCTTATTCAGAGACGGTAATTCGTATCTTGTACATCTTTGAAATCCAATTTACAGATTTCTCTTTAGTACTGTTAATTACATGCTCATGATGTTAATGATAACGTTCTACTTCAACATATGCCTTTTCGTGAGAAAAATGTGATCATATATAAAACATTTTATTGCCTAGTGTGAACCTGCTAATTACCTGCCAAGAACCCCATATAAAAGTCAATGTTCCCATATACTGTCTGCTGTCTACGATTTTGATATTGATGCCTGAAACATAGCAAATAACCCATGTGCGAGTATAGTAGTAGTAGCAATAGTAGTAGTAGTAGTAGTAGTAGTAGTAGTAGTAGTAGTAGTAGTAGTAGTTTATTGACTGCAACCAAAAGATACATTAAGCAAACAGGGAGGGGTGACACACTCCTTGAATAAAAGACGTATATATATATATATATATATATATATATATATATATATATATATATATATATATAGTTATTGTCCATATTTTGATATTCACCTTTCTACGTTACAAGAACAATGGCTTAATTGGCCTGTTAATGACTGAATACACACGTTATGTCTCAGGTGTCTTACCTGATGTCCTGCAAAAGTGTGGGTATTTTACAACGAAATACACTAGGAAGACGTGGCATTTTCGCTAAACATTGCCCACAGAAACCAGGGATACACTTTGTATGATAAATGTTGAAAAAAAGTTGTTGTTTTTCAGTCACACTTAGTGCTTTACATACTTAAATTCTGAAATGCTCAATCAATGTTGGAATATACATTTTATTCAAATTTATCAAAGTTTGCAGGATTTTTCATTGTTCTTCATATTCACTCAGGCATTTCACACACATACAGTATCCAGTCAAACTTATCTTGTGTGTTAATGTTTTATAATTTTCCTTCATAGATATCACCTATGAATGTATGACATATTTCTGTATCAATGTTTGTTTGGAAATATCTAACTTAAAATATGGATAATGATATTTTAAGGGTCACAAGAGAGCCGAATGTGTTTTAAGTATTTTGTATGACGTGGTTCATATTGATAATTCACTGATACAGTATTACTATATGGCCTCATGTCTCATATGATATGTAATTGGCCCGTTATCTCTTGAAACAAAATGAATAATAAGTCAACAAAGTCAAACACTTTTGGACCGTTACCTTACCTTCTATAAGTATCGGTATTGTTGGATACGGGTTTTTACTCAAGCTACATACTGTTGACTAACTAGTCTTAAACTTTAGGTACATAAGCTTTTTGTATCATGTTTAAACAACTATTATGTGTCTAATTTTTCAAATGTAATACAATGATGTATCTCGACGATTGCCTTGAAGTTCTGTATTGGCTTATACCATACACACAATTCAGCACATGTGTTTAGCACAATATTTATCAGTTTTAGATTAAAATATACCGTTTCCTTTTCCAGACAATCATGTAAAATGTGGTGTGTAACTTGTTGGTGTCCATATTTTGTACCACTCAACGAAATCCTTTATTCCTCCAATTAAAGTATAAAGTGTCAATTTAGAAGATGTGGCTTGGGTTTTTTTTTTTTTTTTTTTTTTTTTGATATTGCTGGAAGTCAAATGTTTATAAAGCATGGACAAAACTCTTTGATTTTTTATGCATTTTGTTATGAAAAAATGTCATTTAAAAAGTATTTAAAAATAATGCATTGACTTACACTAGCCATCTCCTTATGACGTGCTGTGTAGAATCTGTTGTGATTTATCTTAAGTATGTGGTATCAAGGAGTCTGCAGGGAAGGAGAGATAACTTCCTACCAGGCTTCGCACTAGCACCATATTTTTAACAAACACCATTCATTTCTTTTGTCTTGGCCCTTTCAACAGAAAAAGTAAACAACCTGGCGGTCAGGCATCGCAGCCTATCCGCTTTGCAACGCATCGTCGTTTGATGCATCGCTGTTGCCTTTAAATTTATATCCGTTTTCAAATCCTCTCAACAGATGTTTAAGACAAAGATTATTCAACATTTCGTGTCTGAAAGAGTAGCCTTTTTAACGTCTGTAAAATATACATATATATGTGTTAATGCTTTTGCGATAAACGGAGCCCAAAGTGATAGGCACAGGTAGGAAGATAATTTGAATCCTAAATGTGTATAAATGACCAATATGAGGTCCGTGGAGTGGAAGTGTTACTTTGTAGGGATATTGTATACATCCCCATACCCTACAGCATGGTGTTTTTCCCGGCAAAAATCAGTCTTGTTTGACAATCAAAGTTCGACGAGACAATGTTTATAAATATTGGTGTTTACAACATCATGCACAAGAAACGTCTGTTACCGTGCTCGTTTCAATTATGCAAGGTACAAAGTTCAAAATTGGCCACTTTACAAAGGTCCATGGCACAAAAAGGATAGCCCAGGCTGCAACGACCAGTTATCCCTCCTGTAGCCTCCTTGATGTTATCAAATGTACGCAGATTGGGGCAGTGTAAACATGACTTCTCATTTTTTGACATTTACCTTGGGCGAGGGTGGGTAACACAGTGCTTCATAACTTACTCCCTATGTTGCATGAACGTAAGCTCTTGTTACTTTGATATTTAATAGAGATACAAAAAAATAGAAGTAATATTAAACATGGCAGCAACTTTTTTTCACGTCACTCCCGAATGTATTCAAAGCAACCTTGAATGCTTTGAAATGTTTGCTACTTTTTTCTGGGAAAAGTGATTTTTTTTTTAAAATCTGTGATGGTACATTATCATGCATATTGTAACTTATTTGACTAATCACCTGCAAAATTAGGTATTATATGCCCAGAAAAACCACATTTTGGAAACAATTTGGACCAAATTAACAAAAATAAATAAATAAATAAATAAATAAATAAATAAATAAATAAATAAATAAATAAATAAATAAATACATAAATAAATAAATAAATAAATAAATAAATAAATAAATAAATAAATAAATAAATAAAAAATAAAATAAAAATAGCAAATTGAGTTAGGAATGGATAAACATATGGTAACCATGGTAACGGCACCTGACACAAACGTATTACCGGGTGTTTGAGCTACATATTATATACTTTTAACTAAAAATTACATATATAGGTGGGCCGGGCCAAGTGTAAAGGGGATCCCCAAAAAGCCTGCCTATCCCCCAGGCTATAAAAGGTTAAATGTCAAACTTCTGAGCAGTTGTCATCGTAATCATGATCAATAACATATCCTGCAAGCAAAAAAAAAAAGACACATAATCCCATAAAGTCACCATAAAGCATTACAGAAATAACACTTGTTACTTTCAAACTCGATGCTTTGCGAAACATCACACATCATCTGATCACGTATGCTAAAATAAGGCTAACCAATAATCTAAAGACCCTACATTGGTCAATGGTGACCAAAGACAAAAAACAAAAAACAAACAAAACAAAATCGATATGAATGTTAGATATAAATACATTTTGTTTCCTACATCTAATCCCAGGAAAATGACAACCACGAACAAGACAAAATAGTTTGCCTTCAACATTCTGGAAATGAAGTAAAAAGCTAGTTGTCATGCTTTATTCCGCAACGTGTCCGTCGTTTTCCTTTTCTGTATGCATCAGTAATATAGTGCAGTCCATCATATCTAATATATTGCCATATAAATTGATATTGGTTAATCCCAGGTCCACGATTACAATTCAATATTAATAAGAGTTTACTATGGTGTTTCATTTGGTATTGTTAATTTTGACCTTGAATGACCTTATAAGTCAGTCATGTCAACTTTCGTAATTCTAGTGTTACCATGAGAATGGAATGGGCTGCTCGAGCGAAATGTGGTATACATGTTCCACTTATGGAGTACTTTGGATTATATTGCACGAGTGGCCTTGACCTCATCTTCGTTTCGCGTAGGTAAACTTTATCAAAGCACATTAGGCAAATCTGATATACTGGCTTATAACCTGGTACAATAGAATCATAGGCTCATGACTACAATTAAAAGTTGATAATAATCTACATGCATGGGATTTTGGTGTTGCTAGTTTTGACCTTAAATAACGTCCAAGGTCACTCAGATCAACTTTCTTAATTCCAATGTCAGCATGATACCTTAGAATGGAATGGACTTCCCGAACGAACTTTTGTTTATTTGTTCCTCTCATGGACTGCTTTCGATGATATGGCAGGAGTTACCTTAACCTTATTGAAGATTACGTACGACATCTTCGTTCTGGTCACGTAGCGCAAATCCACATATACGCTTAGGCCACAGATAGCTGCGGTTACGTTCATATTTCTATCTTTATTACAATTGATTGATTGATTGATTGATTTTTCATTTAATATCATTTTATTACATTACATTATATTTATTTATTTATTTTTAATTTCTTTTTCTTTTTGGTAGACATTGTATTGTCTATTGCTCTATATACTTTGGCATATAGTCCTATCGATTTGTTTCGTGTTACCGTGTGAGATTTCATTTTCAGTATAGTGCCACTTTTATACTGTGGATGGAATTTTACCTAATTTCTTTCCATACGGACCCACCTAAGAGAAATACTCGTGTGTTCATGTGTGAACATAGGTTCAGGATGACTATCAAACAATCTAACCATTTCCTTTTAAACTGGCCAACACCAGCTGGTGGTTGAATGTTGTCTGTCTCAATGTTTTTGACTGATTTCATAGGTATAAACGATTTGAATACGAATTGTGGACGGAACATCAAAATAGCATACTCCATGTCAACAGCTATCCCTTGAGTGGTAGGCTGGGCAGTTTGCTCTCAAATCACGCAAAGAAAAGCTGTTGACCTGGACTGAATTTTATAGGGAAATAGTTTATGGGATGTGCTGGCATGCTACAATTGACGATGGCTATTCAGCAAGTCAGTCATTCTCTAATAGTACCCTTCTTAGTCGTTAGTCCAAACTCTACAGCAAATTGTCACATGAAATAAGCCCAATACAAGCAGAACACGGTGGGAGAGGAAGGCTGAGTTTTTTGTAATGGAAAGCATGAAAAGTGTTTTTGACATCTATGGATAATTGTGTAGCCTTTCTTGCAAGTCTGAAATACAGCCTAATACTTAATCATCCTTCAACCAGCATTTAAGTCTAGCATTCAAATTTTAATCTTGCAAAACAGGTAATGACGCTGACGGTGTACAATATTCGATTCTGTTTTAAAAACAAAAGGCAAAGTGGCAGCCTGGTTATCCATGCCCCAGTTTCTGTACGCTACAGTGCACTTTAAGTGGGCAATTCTTCACAGTTAACATCTTGCAAAGTAGGCTGCGCTGTCAATTTGGATGGCAGTCATTAAAGTTCAGCCCATGCTTGCCTTATAGTCTCTTCACACCCAAGTTTCAATGCACATTACGTGACCGCATTTATAATAATAATAATTGAACATCTTTACACTGGATAGCCTGTTCAGCCTATGGCTGTTCTTCCACAGGTTCCACTAGGCAAGATCGTAGCCCAAGTACTACACCCCGTCCCTTTTTCTTTTCCTTGTAAATAGTTTAATTACGTGTGAGTGGCTATATAAGTGCGTGTGTTTATTTTGTAAATATTGCACATGAACATATGCTCCGAGCAGAATGTCATAGTGTATTGTTTAAAACAGCCGCATAAAGTACATTCATGCATGACAAGAGAGAGAGAGAGAGAGAGAGAGAGAGAGAGAGAGAGAGAGAGAGAGAGAGAGAGAGAGAGAGAGAGAGGGGGGGGGCTTGGTTGCCTGTCCACCAATAGAGTTTTGTATTTGGATTTCCTTAAAATATTTCCTTCACTATTTACATGTACAATGCAACAGGTAACACGTAAAATCCAACATGGCTTTGCGTTCAATCGGTTAAAAGGTTCTCCAGCACTGGCTGTTCTATTAAATATGCGGAGACACGCTATTATCGGTTATTAGATGATGTTATCATTTTATGACGAGAGATGGCTTGGTGCAGTCGCGCAGCTGTAATGCTCCTCTGTCACCTTGTGGACATACAAGGTATGCTATTTTCCATTAATCTCGCTTTTTTTAATTGTCTTTTAGAGCGAACCGCGTTCTCATTTTACAGCCTGCTTTTAAAACTATGCAATAGCAGTTCAGGCATTTCAAGTTTATTTTTGAATGTGCCATGACAGTCTTTATCGGTGGACGCCTGCACTACAATTATTCTTTTTATCTGATGATTTAAATGATAACGCTGATGTCCGTTGGCCAGTCCGATGATGCTGACGTGGTTCTTGCTGGAAAACATCCCAGTGATATGAAATACTCAAGCAAGGCTAGTTTCATTTCGGATATTCAGAGATAATGCAGTTGAAGTCATCAAACGGTAGATTTTATATTATCTTTACAAAAATCTAAGGAAATGAGGTATAAAACTTTATAATTACATTCTGCTTTTAAAAATGTTTTGTGGGTGACAAACATCACAGTGATATCCTTCAAACGTTTGTGGTGTCTGATAAACACGACCCTCCCTGTTTCCCAATTGTATCCTTACAGAAATAAAAATATGTTGAAACCAAACACGACCCTTGAAGGAAAAAAGTCAGCTTAAAGAAAAGAAATGGACACGCTGACGGTCTGAGCAACCTTTAGCTTACTAAATTGTGTATTTTTGGGTAGTCATATTCCATGAAGACCTTTTGTGCTGGACAGGAACACATCTTATACGAAAACGAGAAAATTTGCACTCAGAACAGTTAAAGCATTGATGTAATTTCACCTTTGTGACTGTCAGGGTGTCCTTGTTGAGCGCCGTCAGGTCATTTTATTATGTGCTTTTGCTTTCTAGGTTCCTTGCTTATTCTTTTGATTGCCTCTGGGGTTTTCCTGCTTCGCTTTTGATGTTATGGCTTTGGCTTGACCGGACGGACGTTCAATTCAACTGTCGCTTTGCATTGAAACTGTGAGAGTTTTCCCAAAAAGGCCGTAACATTTATGTTTGTTGTTGTGGTTGGAGAACTCCCAGGGAAATTAGTTTCTAAACAAGCCAGCAAAAAAATCACGTTCAAGAAAGGAGGATAAGACTGTGCGAGGCTCAGTGATGCATGATCATGTAATATGAGCCTTACAATAAACAGATTTTCTCTACTACACAGTTCAGATCGGCCCCGTGAGCGACAAGGCCTTCGGGATTTTATACTAGTGGTGTTAAGTCATGTGACAAAATCTATAACCAGTTCCTCATAGAGGATAATAACAGTAGAAGAAAAACACTGATCTCACTTCTTAACTTGCGTGATGCCCAAATATGGATTTTTGAATGCTATTTGATTTAGTATGAATATTTTCTGCATACATTATGAGTAGAATGGAAGGTGAGTTATGCTTGCAACAAAGTGACTTTTCTATGCAGGTCTAAGACCGGAACTTGTTTTACTTTTAAATCTGTACCATTTGTCTCTTGGAATAGAAACAAAAGAACGATATCTTTATGCAAACTAGACACAGATTATGCTTCTGATTTACAATTTTCTATGGCTAAATACCAAATTTATAATTAATATGATCCTAAATTACTTTTAATCTTGACTTGTCCAAACCCTTAGTAGAAAAGCCAATTTCCAGCACACATAACACGCTTTCCATTCAACTAGTCATAACGTACAATTCTGGGGCAAACATTTTGTTGCACCTTCACTGTCTTGAAACACATTACATGTTGTGACTTTTCACAGTTTTTTGTAGCTCTGCTGACTTGTCAGTCAGCAGAGCTTATAGAATCCGTTTGCGTCCGTCGTCCGTCTGTCCGTCCGTCCTTCCGTCTGTCCGTCTGTCGTTAGACTTTTTATATTTTCGACTTCTTCTCAAAAACCGCTACATAGAATGTTTTGATTTTGCACATGGATGATCCCCAGGTGGACCTCTGCCAAGTTTGCGAAGGAGATGATGATGCAATAATTTTTCTATTTTTATGAACTTTTTAATTTATTTTTCGAAAAAAATTAAAATATCTTCATCTTAAGAACTACGAAGCCAATTGCTTTGATATTGCACATAGGGTCACTTGGGGTCAACTAGTTCTTATTTTGGCCATCAGGTGGCGCTGTGATTTTTTCCTATTTTTTATGAATTATTGCCTGGTAAGGCTATTTTCGACTTCTTCTCCAGAACGGCTACACAGAATTGCTTAAAATTTTATCACAATATAGTTGGATATTAGACAATGAAATTTTGCGAAAATTATGTGGATATGTTAATTTTTGACAAAGTTATGCGATATCAGACTTTGTGACTGTACGTGAGTGCTGCCACTGTACATCGGCAGCCATTGAAACAGCAAGGTATGTCAATTGATAATACATGTACTACCATGGACAAGTCAGGTCGCCCTATTCGATTTTGTTTCCTGAATAAAAGCAGACCCAGTCAGCAGAGCACAGGATCATCATGATCCTCTTGTTTTTTTAACTGACAGTTGTGTTTGTTTATATACAATGAGTTTTTGGTGTTTTTTTAGCATAAGGTTTATATTTTCAAATCATATATGACATTTCTATAACCGCTTACGGTATTTATGCCACATATCCAGGGGTTTCAGTTACAGGTGCAACGGACTCCGTTTCATGCAGGATCCGGGCTCAGGCCTGGGGAAACGAAGACCCACCATTAAGCGCAAACAAATATGGTTACATCGACATTCAAGGGAAAAGATACGTTTCCACTGTGCGGATAAACCGGTATATGTCAATCGTACATTTGAAAGTTACGCATGCATCTTGTATTGTACAGAATGTGACACACTAGGACACATTTCAACGACCAATGTCGGTAGCCCTGGCGAATTATTTGCAACAACTGCCAAAGGGAGCATTCATTGTAGGCACTACCGCCGATGAGGTCATGTACAGCATACGTTTTGCCAGCGGACAACTGAATAGGTTCGGATTGCAGTTTCCAAGAGGACAGATAGCGTTTGGAAGAGACAAGTGGTACAGAGCATCAACTGTGTTCATAGCCAGAAAAGGATATCCTTGCAGGGCGGTTCAATTTATAAAGTACCGGGGTCAAGGACCAGCGATACTGCGCATGTCTCAACTTAACGGTGACTACTTCTTTTGCAAAATATTTTGTGTCCACATCCTCCTGTGGTACTGTTTTTTTTTGTTTTTTGTTTTTTTTGTTTCTGCTGTTTGCCATGTGCTTTAACCATGAACATAATTTATTTCCCCGTATCTCAAGCATGAACATACATACTCCTTTAAAATTTAAGGCTGTTAAACAGCGATCCACTTGCGAGGCAACCACCATCACATTTCTATTTTTCAGACAATCCGTAATAATTGGAAAAATAATTTTATACTGAAGCAACGCAGCAGCGATTTAAGCGGCCAATTGCGACCCCTAAGACTTTTTGATTCAATCAAATAGCCCTACGAGGATCTGCGAAACTTTGAAATGTTTACGTGTGGTGTAACCATCGTCATGATTAGGAGATATGAGTTGTAATAAATGGCCTTCGGGCGATCCACAAAATTAAGAAACTTTGACAGGTGGGACAGAAGCTATATCCTAATCCCCATGTTCTCCAATTCCTTGAAAGAGAACTTGGGGATAAGTATCGTACTGCTATAGAAATCCGCTCTTCGGCGGAAAATGAATAAGTCTTGGTTTGCTGCATGTGCAGTTTCACAGTTTTGTTGAATGTTCGCAGGTTACATAGCACAATACTGATAGAGTTCGTAGATGTAAATAGATAGTGCAGGAAAAGAAATCCAGAGCGCGAAAACACAAGTTCCCCTAAAATTTTGTCAGCCAAAATCGGCCGCTTCTCCACCCCTGACCTTTGGCGAATTATAATACTAGAATCTTTACAAAATTAACAAACTTAAGGAAACAAAGGGGGGATTTAAATACGTATACGTGACAATCTTCAATAAAATATCTTATGCATGTATTTAACTTAGATTGACAGAAAAACTGAAGTCTTATGCACACGGCCCTCAAACTTTCCAAACTTCGCTGTATAATTAAGATCGATGGCACTGTCAACTTTATGTCCAACTTGTGAGTGGCGACAAGATAAGGTTACAGGATAAGGTGACGAAATGCCTCACTGCCGAGAAACCAGACTCACAGAGTAAACAGAAAAGTTTCTGTAGGAATTCAAATAAGATAAACCTCCGCGTTCACATGTGCAAAACCTAAGCACTCAATGACATATTAACAGTTCAACCTGTCTTTATGCTTTTCAAATAATCACACTTTGTTGATATCAATGTAGTCTGTCAATATTTAGTATAGTTTACAGACAGAGTATTGTCCAGAGAACAAGACTGGCGTACCACAGACTGGAGCATGCTGATCTAAAGCTGATGTTTTTCTGTATTGTAATGATTTCAGGTTCTTTACTTGCAAATGTGTCTAATTTTGTACTTCACACCCAAATTACCGAACTGTTCTGGTTATGTCATAAGCTTTGCAATAATTTGTTATTATTGACACACTGTATAGCCTTAATTTTTATGAATATGGTCCACGATGTAAAGAGATGTTTGATCCTGGTCATCCAGACAACCTGACAAGTTGAGCTGGGAAAGGTCACTTCCTTTGTCGAATGACCTCTGACCTGACTCTGCCTGTGTCTGGCTGTGTTGCGGATAGCGACTTGACTAAGAGCGACTGGCAAGTGATCAAGGGTGATGCCGGACAAGGAATAGAGATGCGATCTGGCATTGGCCATCATTAATTTGTCAATGGTCCAGCATAGCTCCTTAACTCTTTCAATGTCAATTGCGACTAAAGTCGAACTACTTATAACGGACTTCTCTTAATAATAAGGGTGCTTGACCCTCGTAAATGACATTTCATCCAAGTCCCACCATGCCTGTAGTGACATAGAGCATAATCGTGCAGGGTAACAGCTTCCCTCGGCGCGCTCAAAGCGCAGGGAGGAAAGCTGTTGACTCAGTCCAAAATGTGGCACTGAAACGGATAAATGTGCTTATTACGATTCTTAAAATTAAAATTAGTTGGCAAGGTAAAAAACCATGGTCTCTCTTCGATCGTCAGTATATTGCTTACGCAAGGACCATGTGTGTATCGTGGTACAACCGCACGAAGTTTCAGTGCAGAATGACTTTGGAAACAGCATGCTTCAACTTTTTTCTTTATGTAGTCAGTTCACGAAACGTGTTGAATGCTAGACTGCAAGACACTGACATAATATACCTTTGGATCAACCATATATGCCTAAGAGACAGCTGGATATCTAAGAGTACCCCCCCCCCCCCAATATCCCTGAAATGAGAATACCTGATAATTAGAGTTCAAACATGCATGTTCAATCACATTGGATCTAAAATTTTGACATTATCATGACGTTTATAGAAAATGTATTCATTGCTTAATAGCTTCCAAAACGGGACGGGGTACTCACAGTTGTAATAAGTTCATGCCATAAAGAATTTTCCACCGGCCGGCTCTCAAAGTATCAAGATACGCCTGTATCATTTTTTTGAAAAGGTTAAACAATAGTTAAAGCTAAACAATTTTACATGGCATAGCCTCGAAGTGTGACCGTTGGCTGGAGCTGAGTCCAATATGCACACTTTGTGTTTTGAGGAAAAGGATGCTGCTTGGCTGGTGTATCCATGGATAAGTTCTGCACATCATTTATGCCCTGACATGTTTGAGGGATGGTTCAACATTTTCATCCTTTTTAAATTAGTACTTACAGTACGGGGGGGGGGGGTAAATGGGTCTGAACAGGCTGTTTATCAGAAAAATTTGATCACGTTATAGAACCCGAAACACCCGGACACTGAATTTCTAATAGCAACTTATTGCAGTAACTGGGCTGAATATAACGACTCATTGTAAATCCGAAGATGCAACAACACGTATGGAAACCATTGACTTCAGCCGTGACCCCAAGCAGTCAATTTTCACACAAAACATCTGACTTTTAGTTAAATATGCTGATGTTTATGAATATTTCTATCCAAAACTGTGGACCATAGTATATAATTTATAATCCAGCAAGTCAATTGTCTTTGTTTTCTGAAATGAAAAATCTCTGATAGATAGAGTGTGCAATCACTTCATGAACATTTCTTCATTTGCTGGTTTCGAAATGTAATTTACCATGGTCATATGAATTCTGAATACCATAGAAAATTCGACAACTCTGCTTTCAAATGAAAGCAGATATTTATTGAGACCCAAATACACGCTTATTTTGTCAAATTCTTCATGACGTAACAATTTCAATTTCGAGTTTAAAATATTTTGGTTCATTTTCCAAACGCTGGCAACCTGAAAACAAAGCATACCTAGGCTTTAACTTAACTATTGCGGTATCTAAAATAAAACCAAATGGATTATAATCAAATTATGGTATCTAAAGAGGCAACGTGTCCACATTATAACTGATTTTTGACGAGCGCCGTCTTTTTGGGAGGAGGGGGGATGCGTGCTTGTGGATATGAAAACAGTTTTTGGCATTCCGCTTCAGTGTATCCACCTTGCTATGTAAAACAGACACCGTTTTTATTCTATTAATCATTTACCCTATTCATTTCAGTGAATAATGGGTGTTGTGGTCATTTAGGAGTCTTCCAAAAATTGCAGACCAAAATGAATATCGGACAGGTGCTTGTGGCTGTTTCAACGACCAACTCCTTTTGGTGTGCCTCGAAGTGCTTGGACCAACCCCAGTGCTTGTACTTTACGTGGACAAAGACAACAAGAGGCTGTGTGCTGATGAAGAGCGCTACCTTTCAAGCAGGAACCCTCGATGAAGAAACCAAAGTATACAAGGCATTAATAAGAGAATGATCTGTGTTACCACTTTTATATTAAATTTATAATGGACTTATCATTATTATGAAAATTGCGTTTGAGCGATGTCGCCAAATCATTCGATACAAGTGACTACCATACACAGCCACACTTGGAGTAGTTGGGGCCAGATTCCTGATAAATCTGAGTGTCAAGTACCAACACATCTGCTCTAAACTCACTGTTTTTTTAGGAGAAACAGTGACGGGGGTCTTTACCAAGACAATATGGGACACGGTTTCTTTGATATCTTTGCGGGCTTTTCAATTTCATTTACAACATTGACAGTAGGTTTGGCAGATGACCCCATAGGTACTTAAAGCTATCTTCTTTCCCTTGTAAATGCATCTAACGGACACACTCTTTGATCTATAATTTCTTCTTTCATACGGGCAGTGTCTGTGGACCAGACCATTTGAAGTTTTAACAGTTAAATGATGGCCATTGTGAGATGTCAGGGTACATGTATAGACCTAACACAGGTTATGTTCTGACTGTTCAAGCATTGACAACCAGTATTCCAGTTTCCTCAGACTCATGAAAATAACTACGAAATATGAAAGTTACTTTGACAGGGCAGTGGATATTACGCAACGAAATGTATGAAATACTCAAATGAGTAATATGTGGTGGGGGGGGGGCGATGGGTTCACTGTCTAATTGTTGATTACTCCAAATTAAAATGGATAATGCTTGCAAAGATTAAAACACTCAAATTTTTTTTTCATTGAGTATCTACATTACAACGTGAAAGATTTTTTTTAAAGTCCACTCATTCTTTTCCCTCGACTTGACCTAGGTCTTATTATTCAAATAAACCATATGCAAAATAGCTGTTAACTCTTTCAGTTCCAAATTTAGGACTGAGTCAACAGCTTTTTGGCGTGCATTTGAGGCATTGCGCCCAATGCACGCCGAGAAAAGCTGTTGACCTGGGATATTCTCTCTAGAACTATAGGCATACTGGTACTTGAATGGAAGGTCTTTTTATGAGGAATGTGAATCTGGGATCCTTATGATAATTCAGACTGGTTTGACTCAAGCGGATTGTCGTAAGTTGCGCTTGACACTGAAAGAGTTAAAACGTACTGTATGCTAGAGAACTAAAAGCTACACAAGTCAGTAGACAAGTGCCTCTTCTTCAGTGAAGCTATTTATAGTCTGGATACCGGTGGAGATGAAGAGGTATCGTCTGATGACATGCAGGGACTTTCAGATCTGGGCTCAGAGGCGTTCACAGAAAATGAACAGTCCAATGATAAAGTTGGATAAGAGGATTGGAAAACGGTAAGCAGCCCAAAGCAAATACAGAAACGGGGAAAAATTCAAGTGCCAAAGTTTGAAGCTGAGACCAGGTACTTGAACCAAGCTGGGACAGTGCAGACAGTGGAAAAAGTGCTGACAAAAAGATTTCATTGTAATTGATTCACGAACATCTGAAGAGATTGTTATCTCATCTGAAGACGGTCCTACAAAATCACATGACAAAAAGAGAAAAGGAAAGTGAAACGGTGTGTAAATGCTGATTCAAAAGCTACTGCGTGCTAAGAACTGAAAAGGGACACTGATGACGATTTAATCCTAGTGGCAGGCACTGTAAAAGGGACAGGTCTTGTGCCTAAAACATCTCCCTTTGTCAACATGGAATTTTGAAAGAGTGAAACAAATAAGTGTCCTTCCTCTTGATATTGATGGCACTTGTGTGTTTATAAGTTGAAGTTTGCTAGTGGTCTAAGTTGTCAAATGCTGTTATGCAAAGATGCGAGATCCTGAAAAAAGTACATTGATTCTAAGAGAAAGGGATTGTATTGCACGTGTTGGTTGGCACGCTGTAAAGGTAACTATAAATGCCCCAACTTGAACTGCATATAATGAACAACACTACAAGCGAAAAAGTCCGTATCATTTCGATAAAAAGCGATCAAGATGGAGAGGTAACATGAAAAGTGTGCTGCCACAAAGCAGTATTTGTTCCCTGCTGTGCAACCAAAATTAGGGAGTTTCTTGAGCGTGAATCTTTTGTTTATATTTACAGTCATAGCTACCATACCTCGAAAGTCCAATCCCTGGTCCAACCCTCAACAGAAGTAGCTACTGCATTTGCTGCAAAAGGAAACACCTTTGCCCACAGCACATGAAATGCTGAGAAATGCCATTATAGATAAAATTGATAGATTAAATGACTGTTTGGTAGATGAGACGAAAATTAGAAATATTAAACAGAAAGCAAACCACGCATTGCACCCAGTAGGTCATAGCTTTGAAGCAATCGCAGATTACAACAAGAAAATGATGAAAAAGACAGGTATTTTATTTTTAAAGCACCTAACAGCCGCTTGAATGTGGAAAGAAGCTGTGTGCTAAAATCAAGGTAACAAAAACCTTAAATTTGCCAAGGGTCTTGACAAGGATGGGGATCACTACTTACAATCACAATCCTGTCACCTGGATTTTAAAGTATCTCGTAGTCAGGGATTTATGGCTTTATACCTATTATACCTTGAAGTGAAAAAATATAATCCTTCCTGTGATGTAATGCCAGGATTAATAAAATGATGCAAGACTATACCGGAGACGAGAATAAGAAATTCAATCCCCGTGGGTTTATGCTGCGTGGAGGGGGGTCTGTCGGCAGGGGCTGTGACACACTTTGGAGAGGACATGGAGGGGGGGCTCTGTCGGCAGGGGCTGTGACACACTTTGGAGAGGACATGGAGGGGGGTCTGTCGGCAGGGGCTGTGACACACTTTGGAGAGGACATGGAGGTGGGTCTGTCGGCAGGGGCTGTGACACACTTTGGAGAGGACATGGAGGGGGGTCTGTCGGCAGGGGCTGTGACACACTTTGGAGAGGACATGGAAGTGGGTCTGTCGGCAGGGGCTGTGACACACTTTGGAGAGGACATGGAGGTGGGTCTGTCGGCAGGGGCTGTGACACACTTTGGATAGGACATGGAGGGGGGTCTGTCGGCAGGGGCTGTGACACACTTTGGAGAGGACATGGAGGTGGGTCTGTCGGCAGGGGCTGTGACACACTTTGGATAGGACATGGAGGGGGGTCTGTCGGCAGGGGCTGTGACACACTTTGGAGAGGACATGAAATCTCACATCTCTTTTTCGCTATTAACATTCAGATACAGGTACACGTACAGCTGTGTGTCATGCATGCAATAGATGCGTATCCATCTCCAGATAGTGAGGATAATCCAGTATATAGCAATTTTGCAATCTCATTAATACGATTAAGAAAACAATTTTCTGATCTAACTTGAAAGTATGAGACTTGGTCATCTTATCTTGGGTACAGCTTCCACACTTCAAATCACGTTCACATATGCATGGCATGCAAGTTCAACACCCAGCTACACTCCTTATTTCCCGCTCCTCAAGAATCATTAGAGTTTATTTTATTTCCACCTTTTACCCAGTGAAGGTGCTTTAAATGAACAGTTCCAATTTATAATCTCAGACTGGTCCCTTTGTAGTCAGTAAGATTGGGGGGGGGGGGGTATTTGTGCAGGCCACCGTGATCCACACACTCTTATTTCAAGTTAAATACAAAGGTTGACTATTCACAACAAAGATCCCTAGTCCAAAATTGCAGCAGACTGTTTTTGCTATGCCAGGTCGCACTGGGAAGTCAGGGTGACAGACAAGGCAGTAATGGCGCTGCTTACCAAATATGATACGGTACTATGTGATACGGAACAGCAGACCTGATAGCCGTAACACATCCCTTGTTAGCCTGCCAAGGGCCCCATGATGTGGTAATGACCGATGACTGTAGTCTTTGCTGCAGCTATTCTTCTGAGTGTGTGTGTGTTAGAGGAACAGTTATGTTTTACATGTGGTTATTTCCCCATGGATGATGACATCATGACCGTATCTACTGTATACTGATTTACAAATGATGTTTATTCTCACATGTACATGCTGATCCATCCTGCCCGAAAGGGCTGACCCTCTCTGGAGTAAGCACCTTCCTACAGTGGGCACTTTTCCCAGTCCCAAGGGTGCTTACATAGAGAAGCTTTACAGTAGAAAGAGTCCTAAGGATTGTGTGTTTATCTGAATGTAACTTTTGATGATATTCAAATTTATGTTCTTTTTCAAGAGTATTACAGATAAAGTTGTCCATCTAACTTCACGTTATAGGTTTATGCCATTGGTGTATCCAATGAAATTAAATTGGAAGATAAAATCAGAATTTATGGTAGTTAGGCATGCTTCCGAACTTTAAATGTTGAACACCTTCAAATGTATTGCAGTTAGAGGGATCAATAGCAACTTCTAGTCAATGGTTTGTTGTATTGGCGCACCCAATAAAATAAAAGTGAAAGCTGTAAAGTTTCAAACATTCAAAATTTTATTTTAACATTATTAATTTTCTAGGCTTACCGACGAATTTGCTTTGTAGCAAATATTATCTCAACCAATTCGCTTTTCTTTTTTCCCGTCTTGGAAAGTACAGTAATAGTACAAAATGAGGAACACTGACGAGCAATGCGTACATAGGCGTCTTATGATATATTGAAAATAAGGACAAATTATGTTTAATGTTTTATTCTTTCATATTGTGTCTCAACTAAAAAGTTCATTGGCTATTTTACCTTATAGTTTATTTCTATTTTTAGCTCAGCTGATTTGTCAGTCAGCTGAGCTTATGTTATGACTAGCTATCCGCCGTCGACAATTCACATTTTCGACGCTTTCTCCAAAATCGTCGGCCAGATTCACTTCAAACTTGGTGGGGATGTGCCTTGGGTAGGCCTCTACCAATTTTGCTCAAATGGTCACGTTCCGGTGATTTTTTTTTTATTTTTTATGTTTTTTTAAAAACTTTTTGCTGTAAATCTTTAAAAAAATCTTCTCCTCCACAACCGCTCGTCCAATTGCTTTGATATCGCACAGGGACACTCCCGGGGACTCTTAGTTCTGAATGTGTTCACCAGGTGGCGCTGTGATTTTAAAAATATTTTTTTTATGATTTTTTTTGTGTTTTGCTATTGTTGACTTCTCCAGAACTGTCTCACTCAGATTAAGCTGAAACTTGGTGGATATGTTCCTTAAGGAGGAGTCAAACAAGGTTGTTCACCAGGTGGCACTGCTGTAGATTCCTGATTTTCAACGCTTTTTTCAATTCGGGTACTTATTGGTCAATGCAACTTTCCTATTGATTCCTATGTAAGTCCACAGATATTCTAATGCACATTTTCGACTTCTCCAAAACCATCAGCCAGATTCACTTCAAACTTGGTGGCAATGTACTTTGGGTGGGTCTCTACCAAATGTGTTCAAATGGTCACGCTCCACTGATAGAAGGATTTTTGATTAATTTTGTTGTTATTTTGGGGGGCAAAAAAATCTTTTAAAAATCTTATTCTCTGAAACCGTTCGTCCAATTGCTTTTATACCACACAGGAGCATTCCTTGGGATCCATAGTTCTTAATTTGTTCACCAGGTGGAACTGCAATTTTGTCTATGTTTTAATGATTTTTGTGTGTTCTCTAGTACCATCCCCGAAATTAAGCTGAAACTTGGTGTATATGTACCTCGTGAAAAAGTCAAACAAAGTTTTTTCACCAGGTGGCCCTACTGTGGATTCATGATTTTTTTTTTCAGTTCGGGTTATTATCTGTAAATACACCTTTCCTTTTGATTACTGTGTCAAACTTAGTAGGGATGTATTTTTGATAAATGTCTACCTATTTTGTCCTATCGCAAGTTCACAAACCACAAATGTGATGAATCTCTAGGTCAGCTAAGCATGGGCTGTTCACACAGCCCTCTTGTTATCTTTGTATGTACATCATGCTTTAATTTGTTTATTTACCCAGTTTAATAATACAGTTTTCTGGTTTGGGAATCAAATCAACTCCGATGATAATTGTTTGCAGTCAAGATAAAGCAAAAAGGAAACAAAACACCATATGTACTCAGTCACGAGAGACTGAAATAATTTGCAAATTTTCATCCATGGACCAAAATAATGGATTGACCAATTTTGATCAAGGTCAGGGTTTCGTGGCCACCCTGCCTGCTCTTGAACGGTTCTTGCTGTGTGAGGGGCAGTAATGCCCTAAACCAGTCGTTCATCTGCAAGGCCATCTGGATATACATGTTGTTTATTATATGCAGACGATTTAGTGCTTTTATCTGAAAGTGAACTTGGTCTACAGTCTTGTTTAGATAAAATGTCAGAATATTGCTCGAAGTGGAATTTGACTATAAACGTGGAAAAATCAAAGGTTGTTATATTTAATAAATCTGGTAGAAAGATGCGTAGAAAATTTAGTGTTGGTAATACAGAACTCGAGGTAGTGAACAAATACACTTACTTAGGAATAGAAATTACATCAAATGGTTTCTTCAATAATGCAATGAAACAGTTATATTCTAAAGCAACTAAATCACTTGGACGATTAAAACGAATTTTGTTTAGTACGCAGAACGATATAAGGTTATATATTGATTTATTTGATAAGCTTGTTGCACCAATATTCATGTACGGATGTGAAATTCGGGGTGCATACCTCATCCCACCTGCTAAGTGTATTGCACTTGAAGATATATCTGGTTATTTTAAGTTGGACTTGGAAAAATTGTACATTAGGTTTTTGCGATATATTTTGGGCGTCAATAAGAAGACCTGCAATGTTGCTGTAATAGGTGATTTAGGACAATACCCATATTCTTTGAAAATATTAACACGTGTGTGTAAAAATTCGTACAGAATGAGATATATTGATCCAGAAAGTTTGTTGGGCCACACATTTCAATGTAACTATGACTTGACGACCGATAAATCCCAATGGTTAGCGTCAGTTAAAAATACACTAATCATTGTAAATTGTGAAGATTCTTGGAACAGAACTATTTACGAAACTTTTGATTTTTCTGCCGGCGTCATACAAAATTTATTGCAAGAAAAATTTGTTATACAGTGGGAAAAAACAATGGAAATGCAGTCGTCATCAGACAAAAAATTACGAACCTATGTAAAATTTAAAAATAAGTTGGAAATAGAGCCTTACCTAACTATGATAAAGGATTTTAATATCCGTAAAAATTTTGTACGACTCAGAACTAGTGCACACAATTTATGTATTGAAACAGGTCGACACAGAAGACCTATGATAGTACCTGTGCATGAAAGACTATGTAACCATTGTAACCTAGTAGAGGATGAAATGCATGATGTTCTAGTTTGTGAAAAATTTGATGAGCCCCGGAAACGATTTTTAGACAAATTGTCAGAGATATTTGTTACATTTGGAGAATTGGACTTAGAAGAAAAACTTATTTTTATTATGAAATTTGACGATTATGAAATAATAACTCTTCTGGCTCAATATTTAACCGAAACCACTTAAATAAGGGGTGATCTATAGTTTTTTTCTCCAATCTGTATACGAAGCAAGGTTGTTTACGATGGACAAGAGTTAGTTTTCCTAACTTTTCCTCTTTCTTTTTTCTGTTTCTTTTACATATTTTGTTGTTGTGTATTATATTTGGCAAAATACCTCCATCTGTAAGTTGAGGTGCAGCAAATAAAGAATCATTCATTCATTCATAAAAATTTTCACTTAATGGCAGTGAAACACATTCCCGTTTCTTTAGGAGAGGCAAGATCGTGTAAGTACATGTATTATGAATAAAACCCATGCGCTCTCTCTCTCTCTCTCTCTCTCTCTCTCTCTCTCTCTCTCTCTCTCTCTCTCTCTCTCTCTCTCTCTCAGATGCACTAGAAGAGCGCCAGCAGACTCTGACAACCTTTATCTCACCACTGAAAATAAAGAAAGTGTATTTATGACATTACAAAGTAATGCAAAAATAACAAATACAAACATGGTTTCAGCTAATAGGTGGAAAACCCCCACTGAGCCACTGTGTACCGCTTACATGGAAACCGCCGAGGTCCAACAAACAATATACATGTGCACTTTCGAGGGTGTTGGTATGACTGCCGATCTATATGTAGATAGACTTTATTCTTTAACCAGGGTACCCGGCTCAGTGCAAAAGCTCTGATCTTCCGCCAGGCCCTGGATGATCAGATGGATACATATGATGATGAAGCGATGACAGTTATAAAATATAACTCTATACATTCAAAATACAGGTTAACTGAATACAATATATAATATAATGAAATAATTTCACAGTCTAAAACATATATCAGCATAGACAACATAGTCTTATAGACATAACTTAGGTAGAGTAAAAGCAAATGGAACATTCAGTGAGAAGGGGAAGGGGGGGGGCTGTTTACATATTAATGTAGGGCTATGGCACGATAAACTGGAGCACAAGCTGGAGCACAAGCTCAGGCCATCAGACCATATCCTCCCAACACAAAATTATTGTCGTAGCAGGATGACGGGAGCCAGTCAGGCCTTAAAACATGAAAGTGAAGGGGATTCCTTACATCTAGGGGGAGGGAATTCCAGGCGACTGCGCCTCTGTGGGTCATCCTGCCCTTGCCAATATTAAGTCGGGAGGGTTGCACATATAATGAATTGTTGAATGAAGACCGAGTATTATGAGAGTGCATTTCCGATACTTTATGGAATTTTGATGTGATGTATTCGGGCATGAGGTTATGCGTAGCCTTGTACATGAAGACATGACTATACAGATTTCTTCTTTGTTGTAGTGTTAAAATATTGGAGAGGTTACGAAGTTCCGAAATTGGTGTATATCTGTTTGATTTGTTTATTATCCTTAAAGCACGGTTCTGAAGAATTTGGAGTCTATTCTTTAATTGGCAAGAACAGGAGTCCCATACAGTATCACAGTAGTCCATGTAGGGAAGAGCAAGTAACATGTACAGAGTCAAAAGAAGATGTTTAGGTAGATATTTGCTTGCTCTTCCCAACATGGCAATTCTGCAGTTTACTTTCGTGGCAATATGTTCAATATGTTTGGAGAAAGAAAAAGTATGGTCCAGCACCACCCCCAAGTACTTCAAAGAATCAACCTGCTCAATAGCAGCATTGTCAATATGAATGTCTGGAGGTGGGCATATCTTAAGTCTGCTGGATGTGCCAAAAATCATGAACTTGGTTTTTTAGGTGTTTAAAGTTAATTTGTTGGTCTTGAACCAATCAGATACATTTTCAAGTTCAGAATTCAAGGTCATTTCGATGGTGTTTATGTCTTTTTGCGGAGACGTATAATACTGTGTCATCGGCATACAATAGGATATTGGAAAATTGGATGCAGTCAGGTAGATCATTTATATGTAGAATGAAAAGCAGAGGTCCAATTATAGACCCCTGAGGGACACCGTAGCTGATTGCTCTTGCCTCAGACAAGCAGCCATCACCCACGATTTTCTGAGTTCTATCAGTGAGATATGATTTGAACCAGCTAAGTTCCCTGCCCTCGACACCGTACATCCCCAGCTTCTGAAGCAGAATTTGGTGGTCCACGGTGTCGAAGGCCTTCTTTAGATCCAAAACAGTACACCGCAGAAGTTCCCATTGTCTATGTCTGTACGAATAGAGTCAAGGAAATGAGTCAGAGCTGTTGATGTAGAATGGGCTTTTCTGAAGCCTGATTGAAAAGGGGTCAGAAGATTATTAAGAAAGGAGTATAATTGGTCATGTATGGCACGCTCCAAAACTTTCAGCGTGACTGGTAATACCAATATAGGTCTATAGTTATTGATGTCATCTTTACGACCATCCTTGTAAATTGGAGTGACCCTAGCTGTCTTCCACCCCTCCGGTACAGTGCCAGTAAAAAGTGAACGATGAAAAATGTGAGCAAGTGGTGTTGAAAAGGTAACCACTCCAGCTTTTAACAGTCTGGTACTGCGTTGGTCAAGGCCGGTAGCCTTACCATTAGGCAAATGTAGAAACTGAGAGCATACAAATTCAGTAGTCATCGGAGTAAAGTGTGAGACAGCCTGGGTCTTCTTTTTCTTGATTCTTATACACATCTCCGAAAGTAAATGAAATAATCAGGGGGAATGTCATCTACCTGGCTTGATTTCTAGATAATACAAAAGTATTCACTTACATGCTTACCCATCAAAGTGTATTGCAGTTACATGTGCATTGCGTGGTTAAATGCCAGCTTTGGCGTGGTTTAAATGTCAAGTTTAATTACCAACTTTTACTTGTTTGCTTTCTCTCTTGATATTATATATAAGCATGCAGAATCCTATTTACACCTGGTTTTATAAGCTGAAACTTACAGTATCCATTGTGTTATTGAAAGTTATCGAATTATCCCACAAAGATTATGATAATGAGAGGTTGTTATTTTTCTCGGGCACAATAGGGGCTAATCGAATTCAATACAACAATATTGTAAAATGTACATACACACGTACGAACTGAATAACAGGGGGTGCTTCACAGTTCCGGGGACGAAGTCAACAGCGTTTCATGACACACTCTTGGCTGAATGCGCCCAAATTACGTTGAAGAAAGCTGTTGACTTATGGAATGTTAGCCTTAATGACAAATTGGGTTCAGACGACATTTACGACATCCGACGCTTGCTGGTAATCTTTGACACAGCACGCAATACATCGCCGTTGGGTCCCTCAGAGTTGAACTCTCAGTCCACGCGTAAGAAAGATTTAACTACAGCACATAAACATTAAGCTTTCAGTTTTCATTTCTTCAGACAGGTTGTGTGTGTGTGTGTGTGTGTGTGTGTGTGTGTGTGTGTCTGTGTGAGGATATTTCCGGCTTTGTTTTTGTTTTTATTTCTATTTGCTCTTGTTGTTGTGTGTGTGTGCGGGGGGGGGGGGAGGGCTCCAATATGCTGATTTGTTCTCTGGCCGGTGCCACTATCGTACTCTTGGTCCTTTTTGAAATATATCATCTTTTACTGAAAGCTGGCAGTGTCGGTGTCACTTATAAAAACGTTAATTCAAGTGCTTGCCTTTCAGACGGATATTTAGCTAAAAATAACTCGATCAGATTAAGAGAACATATCCGCAGAACAGTAAAGACATCTTCAAGTGCAAAGTCCTCACAGTGCAAAGCAAAGTTGTATGGTGGTATTCGGTTAATTAAAAAATTGTGTACATGAAATAAGGCCTTTATCTTTATACCTGCAACATGATCATGATCGTGATGTAATTGGATATCTAAAGAGGACCAAGCTTGAAACTTAAACCTTTAATAGTGCACAGGTAATGCGGGGATAATTCACACTACTAAGCAGCAGGGCGAGTTTTTTCATTTAGATCTATGCTTTCATTTGTCCATTTTGTAAGCACACATTGCTGCACCTTTTCCTGTATCTTGCCTCCCGTCTGACCAGTACCTATGGTACACATTGTGATCCTCGTGCTACGTGGGCGTAAGTGAGGCCATCAGTGCTAGATATTTATTTTATTTTGTATTTGTTTTTCTGCAGCTGCCACCTAGAAAAAAATAGAAATCGTCAATTTTTTAGATGATTTTTACAATTAAAAGTCGTTATAGGTGAATATTCTTCCAGCTTCTTGCTTAAATATTTTGCTTGTGACCTGAAAACAATTAGATAAGTCTGAAAATATCCCCAAAGTAGACAAACCTCCATTTTAGGCCTGTCTCTATACACTTGTAAAGTGGACAAATCGTCTGTTTACCGGGAAAACCTTAACGTTTCTTCGTGAAAGCGGTCCCACGATATCCCTAACATACAGCCCCCTCGGTTATATAAACATTGCCAGAACTAATCCTTCCTTGATACTCATATTTTGTTGTGCATGCATTAGTATCACATTTTGGGTCGAATTTTATTACAATTTGGAAACATTACAAAATGGATTCGTTATTAGAAAGTGGGGCTCATTACACACTTTATGGATGTGTTTTCCGGACCTGTCTAAGCTGTTTGGTAGCTCTTTCGGGTACAAAGAACGCAATTCTGAGGGTTTAATTTGTCATGAATGGTCATCGACATGTTAATGATAGCCCATAACGGGAATCATCTTGCTCAAAAACAATTATATTCGTATGTGTAAATATTTTACATATTTTGTATACGGCGTCGTTAATGTCGCGGCCATTTTGCAACATCATGAATATGGATGAAAACTGGACCTGTTTGTTTGGTACGGATTCAGTTCCGTTGGCACTTTTGTCTTTCGAAGCCGATTATTTGATTATCAAAGAATCATTATGTCTGTGTGAAAATTATCTTTAAAAGATTGCCAGAGGGATGTCCTTTCAACGCCTTAAATTGATACTGTTTGGCGGCATTCAACTCCAAATGTCTTCAAAATTAAAGAAGGGAGACTAATAGTTATCTTTTAAATGGACCATTGCGAGTCCGCGTGAGCACTAAGAAGAAATGGTAACTGAAAACATATAAGTTAGACAGGGACAGGTTAGCTTATGGAGAGTAAAGAGTTCGGACTGCGGAATAGGGTAATGACTACTAGGAAGTGGTTTTGGACAAAAAGACAAAAATACAATTGCTAATGTTCTGGAGATGACGTTCCATATTGCACCAATATTTCTCCTTTCAAAGTACACAGTTGATGCAAAGCAGATTAATTTCCAGCTTGAACCACTTTTGATCAAGTTGCATAAAACATCCATTGAACACAGAGGTGAAACCTCCAGACCATTTGTGATTACTCCCACGTGTTCGCTTCCGCCGTTTGAAAAGTGGTCTCAAGCGTCCGTCCTGATACAGTAAAACCCCATTATAATGACCCGCACATGTCCGATATATTAACTTAACGACACAAGTTTTGAGGTACTTACAGCCAATATTCTTTGCGATTTGACTTATTTATCTGACATATTTAGATATATGACACATTTTTCACGGGGAACAGATTGTGTAATTATAAGGAGGTTTCACCAGGCATGTATGTGGACTGACACGTAAAATTTGAATGACTTGTGCCGCGTTCGTAATGAACCAAGAGTTGATAGGAGGTCTCTCAAGGTTTCTCAAGGTGCATATTCACACACGCTGGCACTTGTTCGTTTGCAGGATACGTCTATCCATTTTTTTCTCCGCTCCACTGCCTGGATGCAGTTTGCCCCCGTGCCGCCATTGGGATCTGAGGGGGTCCAGTTGGTGTATGTTGCCGGTGCACCAGTACCCACCCATATCACCGTGCCTTCTGTGGCCTCGTCGCTGCCGCCGAGCCAATACACTGAAAGCAGATTGATATGATTACATTGAATTTTTGTTTTACAATGGACCTATGCAGAGAAAGGAAAGGACCATAGTGCAATCGTAAATATTGACCGCTGTGATTCGTTATTTTAGGACAGTATCACTGGATCACAATATAATTACAGAATATCGTATTTTTTCTGTACGTTACAACAATACCTTGAAATATGGTTATGTAAGTTAATGACAGACCACAGCGTGACTTTGCTGGTTGACTCCTTATATTTCTGCCACCTCCATTAAACATAGTATATTTTACCTCAAAGAATAAAGAAATTAAAACTCTAGAAGATTCTTGGTCAATATTTACATGTTCCTCCCAACTTAATATGCACAGGAATTGAATTTTCTATCAAAATAGATCGCTATAGGTCACGTAGCAATTGCCGGTTTTGCCACGGATCCATTTTTCGCACCTTTAAAATTAAATGTCTAATTATAACCATTAGTGTGTTCGATGCAGTCCAATTAAAATTCATGTGTGTGTGGTGAACAAAATCCCGCAAATTAGCAACAAATCTTTGTAAAATGCGATTTAGCAGCGATATTTTAAAGACTCAAATCAAATTCATGTGTAAGCTCAACATGAACATCTTAGGAGAGTCAAGGCAATGATTTTGAATTTTGAAAGCTCATTTAGTCTAAAGGAAGCCCTTTTGTAGAGCACTGTAAACAGAATTTCTAAATCAGAGGTCCTATTGATTGACCATGTTCAAATATGATACATGGTTGACTCATGGATTGTTTTCACCATACCGTGCGCTTTAAAAAATTTGAATGTAAAAAGAAAACAACTTTTATTCAAATTTTTATTTTAAAAAACTCACTTCACCTTCAATCGTCGCTTTCCGTTCATTTCCGACACCCACAAGGCGCGAAAGGTTAGTGACGTCATAAACGCAACACCGCTGGCTGACAGGAAAGACTTCGGCCAGGATTCTGAGCTATGGCTGTCAAGTGTCACTTGGTTTAAGCGTATTTTATTCCCCTTCATCAACAGGATTAAAAATACATGTAGAAATATACATTTATGTTCTTGTTCCCGGCCAGGAGGGGTCGGTGTGTTGCTGTTAATTGTAGCAATACAAGTTCTATAGCTTGTTTACATTCGCCCCCAAAGACCTGAAATTAGGTACAGCGTGGACCCGTGCAGTCAAGATTTGCAGGGACAAGTGGCGAGGCCCTGGGAACTGATGATCGATATAACCTATGTAGCAAACACTTTGTGGAAAGTGACTTTGGTTTGTCAAATATGACGATGCTTAGGATAGGTTTGGCAACAAAAAACTACTGCTGTTGCCAAATACGGTCCCATCGCTGGACAATGGAAGGATTCGTGAAACTGGCCAAATTAGGCATTAGTCATAAAACCACGAACAGTGACTCATTTTTTTTACAGTATTTACAAATTAATCTTCAGCATGACTGATTTCAAAGCTTTCATTACAGAAAAATATAGGTGTAGTAATAGGAGATATGCATATTAAGTTCCCGCCCCAACTGCATGCCTGATTGCCTAGTCTCGCTTGGTGAGATATGGCGAGATACGGGTCAGTACCTGTGGGGACAAGTGGAACATTAAATGTGTTTTGGAAATACAGATTACTTATTAAAGGCATATTGCAATTTTTCTTATATATGACCCGGAAGAACTAGAAGAATACCAGTTTGGCATTTGTGAACTTAAATTTCTCAAAAAATGTTACTTTTGCGAGAAATGAGCAAAAGCCCTGTATGGGACAGTGTTGCTACCCGCACGTTCCCCCTGATTGCTGCGCGTCAAACCCGTGCTTTGTGACGGGAAAAATGATAAACATACTGCGTATACTACGACTGTTACAATGTGTCACATAATAATCGATCGAATGTCACAGTGACAACGCCGGTCTGGGATGTTGTTGCAAAGTAACATTGAAACAAAACTTAAGTGTCTGTGACCATTTTGGTTCGATGGTTGAAAAAAAAAATGGGTGGAAAATATGGACAAACATGGACCGATCTTGTTCCATAGCCGGGTCTAGGGTTGAACAGTCTATGACAGGTTGAGTTAGCTGGCCACTGTAATGCGTTTATCCAATTACTGCTGTATATTACAGGGTTGTTTAATACCATTACCAGATAACGCTTCTTTGGATAGCTACCACATTCACGCCTCATGCACGCCCCTGCCAAGACCAATGGGCCGCTGGTATTTCATTTTTTCAGTCATGTACCACTGTTTGTGGCAGTCCACGGCCAGCTCCCAATAATCGGGTGTACAAAATTCTATCTCATTGTACCTTTGTCGTTAATATGGAACCAAAAAATGATTCAGTCACAAGAAAATATTTACCATTGTTACATAATGGATACGATCTGAAATAAAGGATATCATAAACACGTGTACTGATGACGATGTATACGGAAACGTAAAGTACTGCCCTCCAAGGGTCGCGAGGTTACTGCCGGGTAGGGGTGCTGATATTTATAGGTTATCACATGGATGTGGCTCCAGCACCTCCTGTATCAGCCCCCGAGCACCCGTATCATAACGAGGCCTTCCGTCTCGTGACGATACGGATGCGAGGGGCTGATACAGGGGTGATACAGCTACAACCATGTGATAGCCTTTTTATTTCCATTCAGTGTAAATAGGCCTAGGCTATGGCATGCAGATCCTCAGTCCCAGGGTAGCCAGCCTCACCCAGATATCGTCCAATACTTTTACATTTGGACAAAAGAGAGCCAGGTTCATAATCCTATCACCCCTGGTTCGTAGGCATTGTTCCTGTACGGCCAATCAGAGAACAGGATTCTCACAGACCCCCAAATCATAAATTCGTAAATATCAACCTTGTGGCAATCTTCAGGTTAATATTTGTGAATTTATAACTAGGGGTGTGTGAGAACCCTGTTCTCTGATTGGCTATACAGGAACTAAATTACTAGTAACCATTTTGAGGGTGATATTTACGAATTTATAGTTAGGAACTTGTTGCTGCTCACATCTAATTGGTTATACAAGGAAAAATCCCCCATGTGCTGATTGTAGCCTCATTTTGAGCCACCTTGCGCTGAAATTCCAAAGCTCATGCTCCCATACCAACCCAATAAACAATAATGATAACCAGGGCTGTATTTACACCGGTTGGTAATACTTAAAGTTATTCATAAATGCAAACTTATATTTACTCATCCATAAACCATACTGATGGGAAGGGAAAATTAACAGTTTGTTCAGACTTTTATACATCGCAGGGGTAGGCCGTAGCTGCTTCCGTGGATGCTAGAATTTGAAACACCACAAGATCTGGCCCATCCCGACGCAAATTCTAATTTATTGTATTCATGGTTGCTCTTGTTGAATGGAATCTAGAATTTTCTCTATGGGAAATATCATTGCTCAGACGGAAAGTTGGGATCGTCTGGCTGTACCATGGCTGCACTCCCTGCGGTACTGGTGTCGCTGGGGTTCTGGGCGTCCCCTCATGTATGTAAGGCTGAATGATCTTTTCCTCTGCTGCTTCAGCTTTTCTTATTAATTCTTCTTCATCCTCGTCAGACCACGTGAACGAAAAACTAAATTCAGACTCTCCGGAACTACTATGCTCTGTGGTAGCTGCCATGACTCTTGGCAAACTGAAGACTCTCTGGCGTATAACACATACACCATAGCCAGCAGGTTGCGTTTGTGACGTCACTAACACTCTCCCACATCGGGCCATGATCGGAGAAAAATTCGCGCCCTTTCCTATCGCAAATGTGGCGCACTTTTGGAGCTATAAAAACACTATTCGAAAATGAAATTCAACATTTTGGTTTTCATATATCATTTCTAACCACCCTAAACATCAACTTTCCAATTTATGGTACCCATTAAATCAAGAGGACCTTTAAGATCACACGCCAGAGTCGATCGTTTCCGATTTTGTCTCTTGACAAGGAGTTTGAATCTAGCATTCTGATAGTAATTGAGAGCAGTTCGTTTCTTGTAGGTCCACTTTAGTCGCAATTGGTATTGAAGGAGTTAATCTCCGGGTTAGCAATAAGATCTCAAACCAACAGGAGGCCGATATGATCATGTTCGCAAAGTCGATCTTATTTTATGATTAAGCATCTTTGACTTTGATGTCATTCTATTAAATACATAGATCAAGATTCAAGACAAAGCTAACTCAAAATTTTCAAAAAACAGCAGTCAATTGCACGATATTTAATAAAATTGTAGTTCCCCTGGATATGACACTTCAGTCTGTCGATTTACTTCAACAACAACAGTAATTCACGTTCAATGCTCTGAAAATCCAGATAGCAACTTCACAGCAAATCTGTCTAGGTGCCTTCAAAATGATAACAGTTTGAAATGCTACACATCGCCATTGTTCAACATAATCTAAATTTTGTGTATTAGCCTAATTTGGTCAAATTAAAATGCTAAAAACTTTGGTTCTTTGATGTGGTTTTGTCACAAACTTAAAAACCGAAATTTCAATGACACCACCCTCTATAATATATTTGAAGCTATTCTAGATTTTCATTTTGTGTATTTGTCTAATTTGAATAAATGAAAGGCTACAACTTTGGGTCATGGTTCATTGGATGCCCCTATGTCACAAACCTATATATTGAAGTTAAAATGGCACCTCTTTCTATATTAGTTTTGAAGTAATTCAAGGGTATTTTTTTTTTTGGTATTCACCTTATTTGCATCAATTAAAATTCTACAAATTTGGCTCATGGTTCATTGAATGCGATTATGTCACAAACCTGCAAATTGGATTTGAAATGGTACTTCTATCCATAACAGTTTTGAAGTTATTTAAGATCTAGATTTTTTATGTATTTGCCTTACTTGCATAAATTAAAATCTTACAACTTTGGCTCATGACTCATTGGATGGCCCTATGCCACAAGCCTGGAAATTGAAGTTAAAATGGCGGCTCTATCTATAATAGTTTTGAAGCTATTCAAGATTTAAATTTTGTGTATTCACCTAGTTTGTATAAATTAAAACTGTACAACTTTGGTTTATGTTCATTGGATGTGGCTTTGCCACAGACCTATGAATTGAAGTTGGAAGGCATCTCGATCTATAATAGTTTTGAAGCTATTCAACTTTTAAATTTTTCAACGCCCCTAATGGGCATAGTTTAAATTTCTACAAATTTCATTCGCTGTCCATTATTTTGGCAAGCGTCATAAACCTGTACATGCACTTTGAACTTTTGTATCTGCCTGCAATAATTTGGAAGATAAAAAGCTTTCAAAATTTGAATTGCCCCTAATTTGCATAATTTTGAAAATCTTGAAAATTCCGAACAGTATGCACAATTTCACTGGCAGGTCAGTCGCCTTGCCAATTTTTTTTTGTTTTCTGAACAATACTGTCTGGGAAAAGCTCCGGGCAAAATTTCGTCGTAAATAAGAAATAACAAGGAATCTTGGAAAAACAAAATGTCTGGGTTCGCATCTAGACATTATCATTGGAGTGGAAATAATCTGCTGGGGAACAGGAAAAAACCACATCCCGCAACATGCACCAATGGAAACCATTTCATCGAGACCACACTATTGTGAGGAGCCTAAAATTCCGTCACCAACGCACATGTTTAAAAAATGAGGTAACAATGAAAAATCAGGTCCGTGGCTGGTCACTTCATGGGGAATATTGTCCAATGCTCATAAATGCTACAATATTTATGAAAACTTATGGCAATCATTGAAACAAACGACATATTCCCTGCAGCTGGTGTTGGCCGGTTAGGGTTAACAGCGTCAAGTAAAATCTCTTCCAGAAAATGCGGATACTCATTTGATAAACTGTGATAAACATGTATGAATGAGCACTGGCTGACAAACAGACCTGTAATCAGATGGAAAACCCATAATTCAGGTCATCAAACAGATCTGAATTCTGATAACATGAAAGTCGTGAATATTGAGGCTGAACATCCTCAAATAGTTCCGCCCCTCCTGCCACATGTAGTACGAGATTTTGCACTTCTCTAGCAGCCAGCAGGTGCGCAAATGTGTAACACGGTATCTCATTCACCATGCAAAGCCTATACTAGTTTTGCCCTCATTACATTTTTCAGGTTTGAAATTTTCTACTAACCACAACAACTTGGATTTACTGTTATTGGTGTCACTGTAAGTGGCTTATTTTTACTTTTCCCAACAGTTCCACATTTCGTCACACGTCCTAGACATGAAGACGGTTTTACGTCTATGTTCCTGTTTTGATCTCAGATATGTATGGTGATGACCCCTCTTCTTGCCCCACTCAGTTGCAGAATTAGAAACTTGGTAGAGTCAGCAGATGTTCCTGTATGATAAACCAACTGTCCCTATCCCTGCACAATTATTTTACACTTATTCTAACTGTAAATGTGTGTGAGCCATAATATACATGAAAATAACTGAATTGTAAAATTCGGTTTTACACACACACACACACACACACACGCACGCACGCACGCACGCACGCACGCACGCACGCACACACACACATATATATATATATATATATATATATATATATATATATATATATATATATATATATATATATATATATATATATATATATATACCTGATTTTTTTTATTAATAATCATGTACATTTCCTTACGCTTTCTAAAGTTTTATCCCAATGAGTGGTTTATCTCTAGTTTTGGTGCAGAGGACATAAATTATTACCATAGATACTATACTTATTTTAACATACGAAGATTATTTGATTGATAATAAGGATGCCTGATTATTTGTATATATTTTTGACGCATCATTGAATTTCCCCCGTTCCGTTGGTGTCTGCGCTCTAAAGGGGAAGTTTTCCTAATTAATTATTATTATTATTATTATTATTATTATTATTATTATTATTATTATTATTATTATTATTATTATTATTATTATTATTATTATTATTATTATTATTATTATTGTTATTATTATTATTATTATCATTATTATTATTATCATTATTATTATTATTATTATTATTATTATTATTATTATTATTATTATTATTATTATTATTATGCATATGTAGAAAGAGAGAGAGAGAGACAGACAGACAGACAGAGGAACGGCGAGAGGAATGTTCAATACTGATGACAGGTGATGGGATACCACAGAGGCTTGCCTGTTCCATTATGGCTTGGCCAGTTAAATAATTTATAATCTATTCATAGATGTTTCTAAATCTGGTCACTGTGATTAATTTGCTCTTGGAGTGCACAGACTTTTTTGTATGGTATGCTACGGTTTGGGGGTTCAGTTTGGTTCGGTTCGGCTCGACTCGGCTTGGTTTAGCATGTCTTGATTTGGCTTGGTTTTGATTGGCTTTTAGCAACAAGTTAGACAGGTTGGTCTGTTTGAAACATTTTAACAGTACATCTATATACATTCAATAATCATAAATTTTAGACATTTTTATAATTTTCACCCAATTTTACCGACGTTTGTTATTACTTCAGTGAAAATGGAGTCATTTCAAGCGCCAAATACCACGACATGATACGCCTTGTAATGTACACCCAGATAGTATTTAAAAAGTACACACGTAAAATACTTCGGAATCAGCTTGCGGTATTCTGAAGCATTGTCCCTGGAAACCTGTCGAGGGTAGGGCAACGTACGATCCCCATATTCCCGATGCATACAGCACTTTAGCAAACAAAGATGCAGATATCACAGCTGTGTCTCTCAGGGTAATTATTCGTCTCATTTTGGCCAAAGCTTATATATATATATATATATATATATATATATATATATATATATATATATATATATATATATATATATATATATATATATATATATATATATATATATATATGTATATATATATATATATGTATATATATATATATATATATATATATATATATATATATATATATATATATATATCTGTGTGTGTATGTGCGTGTGCTCACAATATCAAATGTAATGTTGTGTAGATAATTTCACGCGTAAGTTTCTTACCTCATTTATTAGCTCTGACGACCATATATATAAAAGGTCGTAGAGCTTATGCAAGCATATGTCTGTCTGTTCAGTCCGTGCGTCCGTAAACTTTTTGCCTGTGAGAGCGATACAGTCCACAGTCTTAGGATAGCCCTATGTAATTTTAAGGACTTGTCAAGTGTATGAAAATCTAGGTCGAGTTCGATATTAGTGGCGCCACCTGCAGTATTATGTAATATATGGGTCAAAATGTGAACATTTCGTGAGCTCTTAAGCATCCTTAATGTTTGATAGATCTCCAAGAAATTCAGTGGGATTGTGGAGGAGGTCAAAATTTAAGTTGCATTTCAATACATTGTTTATAAAACTGTACTTGGTGACCTACTTTTGGGGTCGCGATGACCTAATGATCGTGTGACCTTGGCCAATTTTTCAGGGTCATCAAGCACTTAAGAAAAGGACATTTAATTCAATATCTTAATACATAATAAGGCAAATGATGTCAAATACTACAAATGTGCATCATGTGGAAGTTTCATATCGCATAATAATGGCTAAGCTTGATTAATTTTTCAAGGTTGTGGATTGATACATTTCACAAAATGACTTTTTTAAATCAAGTTGTCATGCGTGCCAAACAATGCCAAAAGCTATTTAAAATTCTACAAAATATACACATAAATATCTATTTCCAATAATTTTGCATATTTACCAATTACAGTTCTCAGCACAAAAATAGGATCAATTGTTCTTCATCTCCCGGTAAATCCGTAACACATTCTTTCATTTGGCATAAACGCTTAGATACGGAGCTGACTAAATATATGCTTCTGCACATATTACGCATTAGTGTATAAGAATTAATTGCGTATTATTTCTTCCAAATAGGTAGGGACCATACTGGGGTAATACTATATTTAACATTAAGTAAAACCTTACACAGATTAGTTTTCCTCTTTTTCAGAAATCCGTCTTTGCAAAAGTTTGCTTGAAAAAAATCTGAAGTTCCTTAATTATGAAGACACTTCGTGGTTTCCGGATTTTTTTCCAAAGTTGTATAGTTGCACGTCTGAAAAAGGCGAAACTAACATTTTGCTCACAATTTCTGGTGACTATATTTTTCAGTTCCCTTATAAGCTCCCGATATACCTTGATGACTTCACCGCAGACAGTGCTTATGGAAAGTATAATACGGTTTACAAATGCTTTTTCCAATCATTAGTTCGACTGATTTTCATAGAGTTCTGCAGCAATTAATAACTTGTGTGTAAATTACTAGATACTCGTTACTTCGTCTGCTTACATTCAAGCAAGTGTGTGTGTGTGTGTGTGTGTGTGTGTGTGTGTGTGTGTGTGTGTGTGTGTGTGTGTGTGTGTGTGTAGATGACGACAGCACAGACAATGAAGCAAATACTACCCATGAAGTATTCTGAACGGCATAATGGAAGTCATGTGTATTGCTTGAGGTCTGTCGTTGCAGTGCTTGGTTCTAAAACAAACCGGCTGCATATAAAATATACATGTATTCATTCCTGTTCATTGGAAGCACAAGTTGAGTCTAAATAGAATTAGAAACGCGAGTCCATCAAATGTTCCTATCTTTAAAATAAGAGGTAAATGTAAATCGGTGAGTGATATTACATGCAAACGATTTTATTGGAGTTTGGTAAATTTCATTAAGACTGCTTCTCCAAGTACATGGCAAGCAAAATTGAATTTTGATCTTTGAAATGGTCTTACGTTTTCACTCTGCCGCATAAAAGCACTTAGCAAAGCAGGATTCAAACTTTTGAAGTTGCAGTACGGCACGGTTTTGTGGAACATAATCTTGACTGTCCCAAATGGGTTTAGCTCAATCAGAATCATGAGATAATTTTGCACAGTTGTCCATCGTTTTGGAGAATGTTAAAAATTCCAGAATGCCGGACTAATTTCCCAGTCAGGTGGGATCTCAATCGTCCTAAGGATACAACAGTTTTGACAATATCATCAGCATATTTTTGTTGTTTCCGTTCATCTTGCAATTGTCTTTTATTAGCCAAGTTCTTTATTCACCGAGAACTACACAAAAACAAAATTTCACATTTGAAAATTGCCAAAGTGTGAAATAGCAACTGAAGAACATATATTACTGTGTCAGGGTCAACAAGAGTTATTTGTACCAGGTGATCTATCTAGCATTGAAGAGTCATTAGATTAGACTATGTGCTGAACCCCTGGTATAGTTCATATTGTGCCATTTGGTCACTTCATATGTTTTGCATGTTCATCAAATTTGTCATGTGTGTGCTACACTTAATTTTTGTAAAGTACGCAAATGTAAACCCTTGCTGCAGTCTAAAAAGTGTGAGACTACATGGTTTTTATGATGACATAATTGAACAGTAAATTTTACCGAATTCAACAATCACATATATATACATATACATATATATATATATATATATATATATATATATATATATATATATATATATATATATATATATATATATATATATATATATTAGGTACACGGTATCTCCGTTTTTTGCCAAAGGTCTGTCAAAGAATAAAGGGGAAACAAAAGCATGATTGTTTAAGGTTGTTACGGCTTATAGTTCTCAGAAACAGCAGGCATGTATGAATCTTGTTCATGTGCGGAATTTCTGTTTAATTGGCTTATTGCTGGGACAAGCGTCTTGTGTCATTTATCACTGTCGGGTTGTTCACATGGTGGGGCTGTCTTTGGCATTTGCAGTCATCGATAGGAGCTTATAAAATGTTGTACCTCGGAGATATTGGTATGGGGCTTGCATAATAATTCCTTGCCTAATTGTCTGAAGCTGTTGCTACGCAACAGTTAACAATATACAGTCGTGATACGGGCATGCTGATGAGAATCCAAGGCTGTCACTAACATTTGTGGAAGTCAAGGACACTTATTCCAAACTTATGACGACGTACTCTTATATCAAGGTCAGAGTGTTTGAAGAACTTTGACTTTTAAACAGCCAATTTTATCCAAGTTCCTTGTTTGGCAAGAGCAGCATATTTCTTTGTTTTTGATACAAGGGTCTGCCCACACATAACGGGTACTTCCTCGTTAAGTGATACTGTCCAGAGCAGTAACGCAGCCAACATAAACATCCGCCCCCCCCCCCCCAGCACCCAGTACCTCATGACAAATATTCCTTTGTTGAAATTGCATTAAACCTGTGCTACATGGCAAGTATGATTAACGATAATGGAGCAATAAAAATGACACAGGTAGGCCTAAGTATTAGAGGTCCCCCGATATATATATATATATATATATACATACATTTACGCATTTTTTGTGAAATTGTCTATGCTTACACAACTATTCGGAAACCATATTGTGATAAAAAAAATGGATCAAATGTTTCGCAGCATTCCTTTCAAACACAAAATTATTCATTCCCTGATCATTCAGTCCCTTTTCAAATTGAAATTTGTTCGTAACATGATTCCCAAGGAATGCAAAATAAAAGATCCCTCCAATATTTCCTATAAATATGTCAACAATATTGGACAACGTATCATGAATCATAAGAAATTTCTGGCTTCATTACTCTTGAGGATATGGCAGCGAATAAAAATTGTGACTGTGTGTCTAACAGTAAATATTCTAATTTTGTTGAAATATAACACAAACATGAAATTACAGGTAATTTGTATATAATGCAAAATTCAGTTTTGAAAGAATTTATGAAAAAAGGTGTACAATTTCGAGTATGTCCTAAGTTGAACATTGACAGTTTTTTTCAGGATACATGTACTGCATTTGATTCCTACTGTATGAAATGGGCAAAGAAAGAAAAAATGGAATTTCGGAAATTTGAAGGATGGTTATCAAATTTGAAAAGAGTCCTTAGAAATAGAATTTTTCGCTACAAATCCCACATTACGAATTTCAATACGGTTAATTTAAAACAGCCTAAAGTTTCAAACGCAGTCAAAGATCTACAAGAAAGAATTGTAATCACTGACATTGATAAGGCAGGTAACAAGTTTGGGATCTTCTGCAAAAATATTACCTGGCTGTTTTGAAAAATGAACTTGGTATAAACGATATTTCAAAGATAAGAGGAAATGACGTACATAAATTACACAAATAATCCATTGATATTTGATCCTTTCACATCAAGATGAGATGAAAAGGAATTTTATATCCAAATTTCTGAGGAAGACTTTTCTATTCCACTTTTGTTCTGGATACCCAAATTACATTAAAAAAAACGTTTCAATCTAGATTCATAGCTGGTTCTTCAAAATGTACAACAATACAATTATCAAAGGAAGTAACCTTGTGTTTGACTGCAATTAGGACTCATTTCCGTAAATGCTTAATGCAATTTCTAGAAACTGTGAAATAAATTGTATTTGGAGCATTAGCAATTCTTCTGAGTTTGTATCTAAAATAAAAGATGTAAAAGCAAAAAATAGGAGATGTGTTTTTTCTACACTGTACACAAATCTACCCCTAGATGAAATTAAAAGTTCTCTTTGAGAATTAGCAAGCAAAATGTTGAAACAAAATGGTAAATCATATGTAAATATTAATACATATACAAAGAAAGCATATTGGTCACACAATAAATATTTAAAAAGTAACATTAAATCTTACACTGTTGAAACTTGGATAATGCTTTTGTTCAATGCGGACCATTGTTTTTTTAACAAATAAAAGGCATTCCAGTGGGCAGCCTACCTACTGCTCTCCGTTATTGGCAGATTTATATTTAACCTGGCTTGAATTTAAGTATATGGATAAACTGATGAAATAGGACTTTCAAATGGGTACAAAATTATCAAACAACGCAAGATATATTGATGACATTGTTTGTGTAAATGTACAAACTTTCAGTGAAATTGCTAAAGAAATTTGTCCAAATGGTAACCCTTTGGAGGGTAACAATTCAGATGGCTTCAGAGATGTGACTTGGATACCCAGGTCACTAATGACGGGCTTTTTATCAAAGTCTATCACAAAATGTATGAGTTTAATTTTGAAGTAGTTCACTATCCTCCCCCGGACAGTGATATTTCTGAAACTATTGGATATAATATATTTTTGTCGCAAATTTTGAGATTTGGTCGTATTTGTTCTAAATATTTTGCTCGAAACTTTGCATCTAGAACCAAAGTTATTTACAATAAACTTGAGTCAAGAAGATTCAAACATATACTTTTGATCAAATATTTCTACAAATTTTAATGTAAATATCCACAGATGGTTAGAAAGTTTGGTTTCAATCATTTTAGAGATTTTTGACTTGCCGGTTTTGCTACTTTATTTTATCTTTTGGCATAATTCTGTTTCAATATTCACCTTTTATACATTTTAGACTAGCTTGTTTTCTGTAAGGTTAAACCCGCAGGGGCTATTGGTAGCAAGCAGCTGCCTACGACAGTTACAAGCTTGCCTAATTGCACTTGATATCTGGTTAATAAATATTTTATTTTGATTCCATTCTCTTGAATTAAATACTAATGACTTTCATTATTTTTTGACTTGCCCTATAAATTTTGCTGCTAATATCCAAAGATTATGAGAAAGTTTGGCTACAGTAATTTGAAAGATTTTAGACTTGCCTGTTTTGCTACTGAATTTTATAATTTGGCATCATTCTGTTTTAATATTCACTTTCAGACATTTTAGGCTTACATGTTTTCTGTCAGGTTAAAACCCCCAGCGGCTCTCGGTAGCAAGCAGTGGCCGAGGACAGTTACAAATTTGCCTAATTGTATTTCAAATCGTGTTAAGAAAAGTCATGTTTTGATAACATGTTTTTGACTTAAATGCCAATGACTGTTATTCTTTTCTGACATGCCAATATGCACCTTTACTCAGTATTAAAAATTAACTAAATATTGACAGTATTTTCATAAATGTCTCAAAGATGACACACTATGTTGAAATATTGGCTCAACGTTGGCAGTGAAATAGAGCTTAATTGTTTGGAGACTTTCAAAGCGAGGAGTAGGTGTCATCATGGAGTTTGTTTTACATTTCTGGTGCAGCATGTCCATTGTTGCAGTACCTGTTAGGAGTTTCCTTGGTTTGTGCAGGTGGTCTTGCAGCAACTGTTTATTTTACAATCACTGGGACTGAATACAATGCCCCAGTTTGCTTCTACGTCAGTTCTACACCGGCAGGTGGTTTAACTAGGATAAGCTACCCAGCTAGAAAGGGTACATACTGGTTCAGGGGTAAGTCAAATTGTTATAAGCTGAACTTGTATTATACAAACTTAAAAATTATGTTTGGTTTTAAAGATATTTTTCATTCATAATGAAGCTCTACATTTATAAGCAAAACTTCACTTATTTAGCTAGTTCATATTCATCATTATATGGGCTGCCTTTGCTGAATATTTAGTTTAGACAAGGAGCCGCTACTCAGAGAGACATGTACGAGTATAGACTCCGAAACATGTCTGAGTAGTTACCTGCTGAAGACCCTTTAATTTATTTGGGCTAATACAGCCTATGTCAAAATTCTACAGAAGAACGTGTGCAATATGGTCAATAGTACTTCCATTTGTATATAGGTTAGACAGGGACAGGTTAGCTTATGGAGAGTAAAAGTTCAAACTGCGACATAGGGTAATGACTACTAGGGAATGGTTCTGGACGAAAAGACACAAATACATACAAACATATATACATATGCAATGTCATAGTGAACAATGGAGTGGTTTGAAGTGGTGACCTACATACGTGCACAGTAGTGAATAAGAGGAAAGTTCTGATGTGGTCTAGAAAGATCACAGAGAAGTATGATGTGTGATGAATTAGAAAATTTTAGAATACTGATGAGAGTTCTCAGCATGGGTACATAAAGCAGCTCCCTTCATGACTGAGATAAGGAGAATTTTGAGATCTAACAGAAGCTATGTGTCTCCAAGCCAGTGGGACTGTGAGCCATTGCTATTACCAAGGAGATACTCATTTAGACATTGTAGCTGTGGAGTGTGAGCAGTGCCTTTGAGCTGACTGGTATATTTGGTGTTTAATTGTACCACCTTGGAACCAACTTGTACCTCTATGGGATTTGGACCAGTACCATGTTCTGTGTACCATATTGGAAGAAACTGCCTCTGTGGGATTTGTACCAGACTATTTGGCACCTGCCATAGGACTTGGAAGTAAAGGGCAGTGCCTGTGGAGAATCTCTCACTGGGGATTAGGATTTACCTGTAGTCTGTTAATTAGTGGAGTATAAGCATAGCTAAGTGTATCATTTCATTTACCTACTTTGTACTGATTTTTGATTATTAAAATATTGTTATTGTTAAAGTTATCTCATTGTTGTCATTCTTTGTTGAGTCCCACTATGATCTAGAATAATCTGGAGGTGGGCATTGCAACAAATTGTGGGGGCGCATCCGGAATCAATCCAAGACAAATACGTTCAAATTCAGGACAAAACATTGAGTTATTTTGCAATAAAAACATAACAGTTGAATAATTTAGAAAATTCCAGAAGTTTCTAAATGCTGAATCCTACAGTTTGAACTCAACAAAGGATATCTGGTATTTATAAACATATTTGTTGGTCAATATACAGACAAATAGACAACATTGCAATAGATCCAAGTATGTTTTTGAGTATTGAAGACTTAACAGTCAAAGATTGTGATAAATTGACAAAGGAAGACCTGGAAAATGTGACCAAATACTTAAATGTACAGGTACCATAAGGTATCAGGAAAACATACCTAAAACGAAAGATCATTTCCCATTTGGTTGAAGAAGGTTTTCTGGAGTATGAGTGTTCATCAGGTAAAAGTTTGGCTATTCAGTTGGAATCAATTAGATTAAAACTTCAGACTGTGAAAGATACAGCACAAGCTGATGAAAGAAAAGCACAGGTTGCAAGAGAGCATGGGCTAAAATTAGCAACAGAAGCAAAAGAAGCGGGATGAAAGAAAAGCACAGCAAACCAGACAGGCTAGGGAACACAAGTTAAAGGTAAGAAAGCTTGAACTTAGGCATTCTAGATCAGATAACTCAGCACAATCAGGACCTTTTGATGCAGCGAAAAATGCATGTTTAGCATCAAAATTTGAATAAATAGAAGCGTCAAAACTTTCTCTGTCTTTTGAGAAAATAGCTGAAACTTTAGAATGGCCCAGAAGGGTGTGGCCTCTTCTTTTACAAAGTGTGTTCATTGGAAAAGAACAAGAAGTTTATTCGTTGGTCTCCATAGAACGAAGCTCTGTGTATGATGTGTTGAAAGATGCTGTTCTGAAAGCATATGACTTAGTCTTACAGACAGAAATTCAGGGAGAGCCAAGAGGAACCAGATGAAACCTATGTGGAATTTGCCGCAAAAAAAAGAGAGAATGTGTTGGACAGATGGTGTGCCTCCAGGAAAATAAAAAATGATTTTGACGACTTAAGGGAACTTATGTTGGTAGAATACTTTAAAGGTTGCAATGCAAAATAAATTAAGACCTACCTGGATGAACATAAGGTCGATAAATTACATGAAGCAGCAGGTTTGGCTGATGACTATGAGTTGACACATAAAAGCTTCTTTGGAAAACCCAAACAGGGTCAGTTCAGATCTAAATTTGGAAAAAACCGAGGGAATGGGGAACCTTCCCACCCAATAATTCTCCTCAGTCTTAAAAGCCTGCTAATCAGAAAGCAGGGCAGTTCCTTATTTACTCCAGAGAAGAACCAACAATACTAAAAAAAAACCAGTTCGTTTAGCCAGCATTAAGGGGCGCCCACCTCTAAACATGTCTGATGGACATTCTGTTAATCTTTATCCTAAATTTGAAAACCCACATGTTGGGGTAGCTGACTCCATATTTGATGGCTATGAACATTTCAAATCAGGAGGGCTGGTGTCACAAAAAGAAAATGCTGTTAACCAGAAGGCAGTTGTGATCCTAAGGGACACTGGCAGTGCCCAGTCTTTACAGTTGGAAGATGTACTTCCTTTGTCGGATCAAACTTATCAAAACGCTAGTGTCTTACTTCAGGGTGTTGAGAGAAATTACATAACAGTCCCAATTCACAAAGTTTACCTGAAGTCTGATTTCAAAATTGGACCAGTGACTGTAAACATTGTATCTAGTGTCTCGATAGAAGATGTGACCTTCCTTCTAAGGAATGATGTAGGCGGAGATAATGTGAAGGGCAAACCAGTACCATATTTAACTGATGAGTCAGTCACGAGAGGGGACACAGAGCATCTTGATTAGGAATTTCTGGGCATTTTTCCGGCCTGTGTTGTGACAAGGTCAATGGCTCTTGAAGCTTTTAAACAAGAGACCAGTAACAAAGATGATGAATGTCCAGGGCTGGCAGAGACATTTTTTGCTTGTAATCTGGAGGACCAAGTAAGCTATGAAGGTAACCGGAGTCCTTGAGTCCAGAGGTAAATCGTGATGGTAGCCTCTCTGACCAGGTCAACCAAAATAATCATCTGAGTCAAATGCCTCATTTGAATCGAGATAAGCTGATTAGGGAGCAAAACGCTGACCCTCGGTTACGAAAATTAGCAAGTACAGCCTTAACTGAAGAAGAGGCACAAAAAGACCCGGCCAGTTATTATATTTAGTCAAGAGTGTTGATGAGGAAATGGAGACCTCCAGATGCTTCCACAAATGAAGAATGGAGAATCGTTCATCAAATAGTGGTTCCTCCATCGTGTAGATCAGAAATCTGAAAATCAGCTCATGATTTGCCTATGGTGGGGTACTTGGGTGTCAGGAAGGCTCAAGATAGAGTATCACAACAGTTCTTTTGGCCCAGATTACATGGGGATGTGGCAGAATGTTGCAAAAACATGCCACACATGTGAAGTGGTCGGAAAACCCGATCAGAAAATAAAATCTACACCTTTGATTAGTATCCCTATTCTTGAAGAACCATTTAGCAGGTTTATTATGGATTGTGTGGGACCACGTCCGAAAACAAAAGCGGGATATAGGTTTCTCTTTACCATCATGGATCCAGCCACTGGGTATCCTGAGGCCATTCCATTAAAAGACATTAAAGCTTCTTCTATCACTGATGCTTTAATGAAATTTTTCACTTGAGTGGAACTGCCGATACAGATACAAAGTGACCTAGGTTCAAATTTTATGTCTGCAGTGTTTCAGGAGGTTGCCCACCAGTTAGGTATTAAACAGATTAAATCTTCAGCCTACCACCCGGAAACAGAAGGGGATCTAGAAAGGTATCATCAAACACTGAAGAATATGATGAGAACCTATTGTTTTGAAAATGAAAATGAATTGGATAAAGGTATACATGTGTTATTATTAGCCACCAGAGAGATACCAAATGAATCACTGGAGTTCAGTCCCTTTGAACTGAGATATGGACATACTCTGAGAGATCCACTAAAGCTCATGAAACAAAAATGGTTGATGGAAACACAAGATGAACCTATCCTAGAGTATGCTTCCAAATTCAACTGAAAAGCTGAAAAAGGCTTGTTAAGTACCACCCAAGGATATCTTACATAGAAAATAAATATGTTTTCTTCTCCAGAACGGCATAACAGAATTGTTCGAAATTTTATGAGCATATGACATTGTGAGAAAAGATGATGGATGTTTCCAAAACTGATGAAGATATCTTAAGCTTTGACGACACTCAAGGATATCAAATTTTGGGACCACGCTTCGCTACTTGTTACAGTAACTGTGTACAGTACCAGAACACAGCAGCAGTCCAGTGCGTGCATTGCAATATGGTGAAAACTGTTGCACTGGGGGCCTTGCTTTAACACACAGCTGTTCCCGGGTTGACCTCAATCAAACTTATGAAGTATATGATGATGCAATAATTTAGGGAAACCATCTTGCTTGAAGGTTAGTAGTTGCGGCCGATCAAAGTGAGGGTGAGACGACGGCCTGCGATGTCCTTCCGTGCTGAGTTTTGCAACTACTTACCTTCACCTTCAAACGTGGCGGATTCCCATTCTATCATAGTCAAATTTAGTCTTGCTTAAGACATTTCCTCAGTTAATACGTTATAAAACAAAATAGGTAAGGGATGGTTCAACATTTTAACCAGTTTTGAATCAGTACTATCAGTACGGGGGAATGGACCTGCACACTCCTACGGATAATAGTAAATGATGGTCATTTGTAACCCATATTTTGTGGTATTTTGGTGTAATTTCTTGGAAGATCATCATTTTTAAGAACTAAGTTGCGGGAAGGGGGAGTCATAAAATTTAGTACCCTAAGTACTTATTCAAAAATGATTATAACATTGAACCATGCCTAATGAATATTATAAAAATAAATGATGGTGCGGTCATAGCGTTGAGCGAGAACTCGCCAGACTGCGAAACGACGAGGAGTGAAGAAACTGATGGGACTACGTCAGAAAACTCGGCACACGCGGTTCGTTTTCTGACTTCGTCCCATAAGTTTCTGCGTGACAGTATGGGTCACACAACATGCCTCGCAATTCATTGTTCCCTGACCCATTCCACCCTGATAGAAGCCCGAGTCAACAGCTTTCCTTGGCGCGCTCTGGGTGCATTGCGCCCAGAACGCGCCAAGGAAAGCTGTTGACCATGGGCTTATAATTTGGAATGATCTTCCATGCAAGCTTCATTCAAAATTTTGAAAAATAATCCCTAAATAAGTAAAATACAATAAGCAGACGACATTCAGATATTAGCGGGGGAAATCGTCATTAGGGTAGAATGAGTTAAAATAAAATGATCCTTGCAACTTCATACACGCACATCATATTCAGGATGAATATTGTCTGCCCAGCGGATCTCTTTAACTCTTGCTTGGTTTCTATTTAAGCTGTTGACCCAAGGAATGTTATCTTGGCGAGCTTCGTCAGCGATTCTCACCTATTGCTTATCCATGAAACACATATACAAGTAAAAATATTGAATCATACGGCAATTTAAATCCATGTGCTTTCCCGCCATTTGCAATTGAGCAGGGGAATCATAGACGATGTGGACTGTTAAATTGATAGCGCATGACACTGAAGATCTTCCATGTACAATTGTCGGACAAAGACAGAACAAAAATGAAAAACTTGCTCAAAAAATTAACTTTTTATCCGATTGAAATTTGTCCGCTTCGCCTTTTTTTGGACTTTCATACCCTCATCCCCACCCCCACCCCCTCAGGTCAATTACAGCTTTAGAAAATCCGTCAGAATAATAGAACCTGCGTCAACAACAGCTTTGTTGAAGCACTCTCCGAGTTAAAAGGTACCTATACCACGGTGATAAAAATCTTTTGCAATTAAAGTTTTACTCTAGTCGAGAAGGATAAATGAGGGATAATTAGGCTTCATTTATCATGTCAGTCCATTTACTTGTTAATAAAAACCTTGGGTGTGATGTAAATTGTGTCAGATGTCGTAATAAGGGCACTTACAGCTGCTTTGACCTGCAGTAAGAATGTGCACAAAGTCGTCCTCGGCTTTTGATTCCACAGCCACCAAATAGGCGGAGTGTTTTGTGACACAGTGATCGAGCGCATCAGCCCAGTTTAGCAGAGGAGATGGGACGTGCAGGTAACAGTGTCCTGTCACAGGAAAGTGAACCCAGCCTGTCTCACAACGCTTTGCTATTTGAAAAGTAAAAAGAAGAAGAATACGATACAACATTTTCAGAAGGACAGAAAAAAGTATGCATTATCATTGGTTTCCTGTATCTCACGCTAAATAAAATGTAAGGTATATGTAGGGATATTTGTACCTAGTCCGAACGACAACAGGCAAGGTCAAGCACAGAAGGTTAAAGAACTACCTAAAAGAAGGCACTGCAGTCAGTGGAGGGTTGGGGTTGTGTATTCCCATTACTTTACATTGTAACTTGCAACTTAATAACTTCAAAACAACTGCACATAGAAACACCAAATTTCAGACAGTAAATCTAGATGCATAACTAAATACCTTACAAAAATCATATAACCACCGTTACATGAGTAACTAGTTTATTTAAGGTTGCTTCAACATACAAACTAATGGGAATACACAGCTGGAGCCCTCCAAAAGTTTGTGTATGCAGTTGTGTATTGGGGCGAATACACACCTTAGAGCTGATTCTGACCTTTCCTATTGGAAAATGAACACTCTCAGACTGCTTGTTGATTGGTTTGCCTGCGGAGCAGTCTTCTATTCGTGAAGGCTGCTTTCCAGAAGTAAATGTCGGACTTCAAGTTACACAAGTATCCAGAAATGCAATGTAGCTTTAGTTTTACATACATGAAATGATTACTGCGAATTGTTTATTAGGAAACCTTTATATTCACACATACCTGCACATCCTGACGTATTTGTGCATTTACATGTGAAGCCCCAATTACCACGCCCGTCGCACACCTCCTCACACAGCCCGCCGTTGACACACGGGGATGACAGGCAAGGCTACAACACACGCATCATATTAGTTGGTGAACGTTCTTCCCTCATATTGAGACGGACTTATAATTCTTCCTTTCCAACTTCAAATGATATGTCTAGGGAAGCTTTTGAAATTGCGCAAACTATTTTGATAGGTTTTATCTACAACTGTTATTCTTTCTTATTTTTTTTATTTAAGAATTTCTTTACCCTGGGTAGCCCTTTTGGAGCGCAGCTCTGTTCTTCCAAAGGACCCAGCACACATCAAGATGAAATAAGAAAGTAGTGTTACATATATAATTAAACAGTGACTAAAATTTTGAAAATCTTAAGGTGTTGATACTAAGGCTATATTCGTATCTTATCTTATCGGTTTTGGTTTTGTTTTGTTTTATTTGTTTGTTTTTTTGTTTGTTTTTTGTGTGTGTGCGGGGGGGGGGTGTTTTGAGGGGGAGGGGTTTGTTTTCTTCATTTTTACATTTACATTAAGTTAAAACCTAGATCTGATCTTTAAAAAATGGCTTCGTCCAGTCATATCATTAGCTTAGCTAATAAAAGTATGAAAATGGTTAATATATTAAAATATCTTCAATTTCGAATGAGTAGAAATCTTTGAACATTTTGTATTTTTGTTGAGACCAATCCTGGAGTACGGGTCAATTATGCAGGACAGCTGCAGAGCACAGCATACGGAGCAGCTTGAAAAAGTTCAATTAGCAGCTGCACGAATTGAAAAAGGTGCTACCAGAGGTACTGCTCATGACTTTATTTATGAAGAAGTTGAAAAAGGTGCTACTAGAGATACTGATCATGACCTTATTTATGAAGAAATTGAAAAAGGTGCTACTAAAGGTACTGCTCATGGCCTTATTTGTGAAGAAGTTGAAAAAGGTGCTACTAGAGGTACTGGTCATGACCTTATTTATAAAGAAGTTGAAAAAGGTGCTACTAGAGATACTGCTCATGACCTTATTAATGAAGAAGTTGAAAAAGTTGCTACTAGAGATACTGCTCATGACCTTATTTATGAAGAAGTTGAAAAAGGTGCTACTACAGGTACTGGTCATGACCTTGTTTATGAAGAAGTTGAAAAAGGTGCTACTAGAGATACTGCTCATGACCTTATTCATGAAGAAGTTGGATGGGAAAATTATCTGAAAGGCGGAAAAATGCAAAGTTAATCCATTTTCATAAGACAATACAGGGCAACACTCTACAATATTTGAGAAACTTAGTACCAGACGCTCTTAGTCAAAGAATGAGATTACGTATGTGCCACCCTCCCCCCCCCCCCCAACTTCCCATAAGAAATTAACATTCTAGGTCTTCCTTTTTCCCTTCATGTATCTGGCAATGGAAAGAACTACCTCGTGATACTAGGAAAATCGAATTTCCTCAAGAGTTTAAAGCTAAACTAAACCAGACATCAAAAGCCAATAAAATGTCTTACTTAGGAAATAGGCGACTAGCCACCGCACACGCTCGGCATCGTATGAATGTAGTAATCTCCGAAGTGATCTTTTTAAGAAAGAACTTGTGATCCCCCTGAGTGTTCCTGGGGTCATGCTAATGAGGACGTGCTAATGAGGACGTATTCCGTTATTTTTGCAGGTGTAATACGTATAGTGTACACAGGGACATTTTCCAAAGGAAAGTTGTTGCCATGGCCGCATTTACCGTTCGCTTTTATATGGTTCAAATAAATGCAGAAAGAAAGAAAATGAATTTATATTTCACGCTGTTCACCATAATATCAAATCCACAGGAAGGCTCGTGGCAGTAACCTGAGCAACTTGAATTTTTAAATTATAATAGTGTCTCATCTGATTACATGTGCTTCATCCCTACATATTTACATGCTTGTATATCCATAGATGGTTCATATATCATGTATCAATATCAAAGTCAATACCCCATCTACTTTCCCTACAGTAACGTAATGTCTTGGTCATCCTTAAGGTGTGCTGGCATTTTGCCACCAATATGTTGTGTTTTTGGCGTCATTTCTTGTTTTGCATTAGTGATTATTTGTTGTACAATGTCTCTTATTTCTATACTTTTATATGCAGAGGAGGGATTAATATAGTGCACAGCCCTGTTTCCATTTGTTTTGAATAAAATATGCATAAACCAAGTTAAAAACTTGCAGTGAATGCCATTAAGCACCCAGATGGTTGCTGTGGCCAGAACCACGTGTCCATAAAGGAGTTAAATGTTATCAGCTGTGTAAACATGTATGGGTATAAAAATAATAATATTCTTAATTTTCATATTACTTCTTGCAGGTGTGGCAAAAAGTATATTGTCCGAGAAAAATACTTTTTAAATGTTCAAACTCATTAATTACCAAATGACGTTTGTCATTTCAAAATCTAGTCAATACATAAGGTCAAGAACAATTGGTTCATGTAGGTTCGCGGTAGACTGCTTTGTAGGATGGCTGCCTAGGTATGTGTATTTCCATTAATTTCCATTGTGATTGGCACCGATGTAACTTAAAACCACTCTGCCAAGAAACACCAAACCTCTTGTGGTTAATGGTTGTATATAGCTAAAATACTCCTGTGAATTTGTCACTTTTTGCTGCAAAAGCTATTCAACATATTGAATGTTACTCTAAGATAGAATCTCATGGGAATACACATTTCTAGCCTGCAAGAATTTTGTGTATAGGGTTATGTATTCAGTCAAATACACATAAGATTGGTCTTGTCATGGGCACCAGGCAAAACTCCTGAAACCTTTATTGCACGATAAGCCATACACCTCTATATCTCCCGATACAGGATCCAGCAAAATTTAATCCATAGACATATTCAACGTAAGATAGCCGTGCACATATCCATCTGAAAGAGATTTTTATGAGCCGAAATCTATTCTTGTTCACATTTTCAACTAAGTTAAATTATTTAGAAATGTTAAAGCCACAATCACGCCATCAGGACGAATGCCAAAACAAAACTTGTCGTCACTAATCACTCAGAAGATTAATTTTCCGTAATGTCTCATTTGTTAAGCACAGTTCAGACACAAATACGAGTGCATCCACACCACAAAGTTGGAGACACAAAGCAAGACTTACATCAAAGTTTACATCTATGAATGCATGGCAGGTGGAAAAATTATCCTGTACAAAATCTTTAACGAATCTCCGATATTACTTGGCCAATTGTTTTGATATAGCAAAAGGTCACTTCAATTTGCTCAACAGGTGGTACCGCCATCCCTCTCTCTCTGTGTCTGTCTGTCTCTCTCTCTCTCTCTGTCTGTCTGTCTCTCTGTCTGTCTGTCTGTCTGTCTCTCTCTCTCTCTCTCTCTCTCTCTCTCTCTCTCTCTCTCTCTCTCTCTTATCCAAATTTTTGTATGTTTGCACAATTTTCGGCTTCATCTCCAAAACCATCACTCAGATTGTACTGGAACGTTTTGAAAATGCGCCCTGTGGAAGGATAAAACTAACTCGTTTGCGAGATGATGATGTTGCTTATCTCTGATTCAAACAAAATTTCAGTTCGGATACTTGTTAATTTATGCACACATTTTTATATATATTATCTGCATGTTTTATTTGACATGCCTGACAGACCAGAAGTGTCATCTTGAATCTGTGCACAATTACAAATTGAATATATCTCGCATTAACTGGTGAACATACACACCATGATTTAGCAACAGAGTGACCGGTTTTTATCATTTTATCTGTTCAAGAAAGGAAAGGTCGACAAAGCTTTTAAACTTAGAAGGAATTGTTTCCACCAGGAAGTTCGACATTTTTAACTGCAGTTCTATTTTTGAAACTAAAATAAATAACAAGAACTTGTTCGGCACCTAAGCCTTATCTTTTGATTGGTGGTCATAGTTTGCTTAGGTATGTTGTTCTATTTTCATGAAAAAGGAAAGAAAAAATAACAATACAACAAACAAACAAAAAGAAAAAAAAAACAAACACAAAATAGAATTAAAACAGAACAAAAACAAAACAACCTACATATCTCCGATCGCAAGCGTTTGCTGAGAACAAGCCTCCCCGCCCGCGCTCCCACTTCGGTGCTGCTACCATCTCGCATTTATGGTTACATGAAAATTTTTAGATGGCCAGATATCTTTTACCTTTGACCTTTTATTTTGAGCTCAACATGTTTGAAATCGGATTGAAATTGGCCGAGTTAAGGCCACATGTAAGTCTTTGGATGACGTAATGACCTTGACTGTTGACATTCAGAGGTTAAATGTAGAGTACATAAATGTACATTGCATACAATACCTACATTTACATAGGATCAAAACTGACTAAGTTATGGCTAAATGAAAAATGCAAATCTGTTAAAAACGTATAAGATACCGGCTAAGTATGTTTTTCATAAGAAGGTCAGGATACCTCCAGAATACGGTCAAGTTCACAAACTGAACATAAAAAATGGTAATAGTACAGATTTAAACATTATCGTATAGTGCTCCAAAGGTCAGTGGCTATAACATTCCAAATATTGACAAAACAAACAAACAAACAAACAAAATAGAAAGGTCGTGACCTTTAAAGTATAGGTGCAAGGTGACACATCAAATATCAGGTGCGAAACTTCAGTGAACAAGTAAAATCCAGCTAGAATAATGACTTGCGGGCCCCAGTCGTCTGTGAGATCTGCAGTGACACCTCAATGGGCTTTACAGTTTCTGAAATTCCGCCCGTACTATATTCAAATTTTCAAAAAGTGCAAAAATTTTCTTCAAAGTGCCATATGACCTCGAGCCTCAACTCTCACCGATATGTTATAGGTAACAAAATGTTCTGAGGGCACCGAGCTTTGCATATACACATGTATAATTTTTGTGTGACCAGATCGGATTGTATGATTTCGAGTCATGTTAAAAAAGTCCAACAGTATGACCCAAATTCTGGGAAATCTAGCTCACCATGACCCAAACGGTAGGTCACACCGGGTCAACTGTTGGTAAAACCTTTACAAGCTAAATTTTGGTTTTGAGATCCAAATAGAGTCCAAGCCATGGTAAATCAAAATCGCAAAACTGAAAAAAAATTAAGAGTGCGGTTAAACCCCTTGGGGCAGACAACTTCAATGGACTAAATCATTCGCGAAACAGCCAAATGTACAAACATGCCTGCACATACTCTGCTTTACTGTATATACTGGGGCGCAGGTTTTGAGAAAAGAAGGTCGCATTGCACTAAAGGGACAAATTAGTGTCAGATCAAAGCTCTTTTGCACTTTTTAATCAACTTGTACAAATTACTTTTTATTATAGCGCCAATCTATCATTCAGCAGGGAGGTATATACATCTTCCTTTTCACAGATACACCAATGTACAGAAACAGTCTTCCCATACTGAATCCAACAGAGACCAAATAGAGAACTCTTTAAGTAGTGCCAAGATGGGCCAGGGCTCAGTGAATGAAGATCGAGTCTGGAAGCATGGAGCCACTTGATTTCTACGATCACAGAAATACTAATAACTTAGTCTTTCTGTTAATGTAGATGCAATTTAGGGCACGGTGTCACTAAAAATAAATATCATTTCACAAGCCATCACAATTAAAAACACAAATCATGGTTGAAAATAAAAAAAAAAAAACAAAAATAAAAAAAAAAATAAAAAACATTTGAGCAATGATGCTGTGGACAGTAACTTGGCAGTAACCTTGCGTGACAATTGACATGAAACATGGAAAGCTTCGCCACTCACTGATGTGAAAATACTGATACCGGCTGTGATATGATCCCAGTGAACATCACATTTCAGTTCCATGCTGGTCGCGGAGACATTCGTTACACTCCATTGACATAAGCCGCTGTCTGCTCGGAAGTTGGAATATCCACAGCCGGGCTGCGTCAGACATATTACTGCACAGCCAATGACACTGCTCGTTGTCACGTTCTTCCAAATATCATTTCTCTGGTGCACAAGCTTTTTGGATTTGTGAAGTTGAAACTCTGTTTGTTTTAAACTTAAAGTATTAATGGAACAAATTCCATGTAAAAATGCCAAAACAAATACATACATTTTCCGATCCACCTAACGGTGTTCATAATCACAATATCTGGGTATCCACGGATCCTGTTCACGAGCCCACAAGAGAAAATCGATACCTGAGGTTGAAGTCACAGGTGAGACCTTTAACATAAGCGCCCGTTACTAAATTAAAATCAATTGGCCAGTTGAAGGTTTTAAGAGTAGCATATAAAACAATTCAGGTTAGGACACTGAGGATCTTTTACGTAATGTTTTATACCAACTGACCAAATTGGTCATTTCACGTTATATTATAGGAAACATGTTGTAACTGTACACGGTACATCGTGTTATTCATAGCCCGTCCTCTCAAAAGTGAGCATTTTGGTCAGTAAATATTAACAACGCTTCCTCTCATTCAGATCCAAACGTTCGGAAAGGAATTCTGTGGACCCGCTCGTGAAGAAGATAGGAGCATAAAGTGCACTTTGTCAATCAATAATGTGGCAAAATGGACCCCATAGTCCGTATGCTGGCTTGACCTATCTACCCACATCATAGACGATCGGTGCACGTGGAATGTATATGTGGGGGGGGGGGGGCAACAAAGGTTTCACATACGGTAATTATAAACTTAATGCTATGAACAGTCTTACACATGCTAAAAAAATGCTTGATTCTGACAGTTATGATGATGTGCTTCACTTCTGGAGGATGGAGCATATCACCTATACGAATCTCTTCTCCTGAAAACTACAAAGTGCATCGAGATTAGTAACTTGGTAATATGATACAGCAAGAAAAACATTAAAACGAAAAATATAATATGGATGAAAAAGTAGAGAAGCAAAATACGAAATACTTTAAGACAAAGGAGCCACCCGATTCTCACACTATCACTGTCTTGAAGCATAATGTAACTCTGCAGGTACCTTCCCTTTGGTAGCCACCTGCTGTAGGTGAAGACATTTGGCGAACGAACCAAATTTGTTTCACTTATAGGTTTCAAACATCATACAAACAAAGGAATAAAGCGCCGCCGTCATTTAGAATAGTTTTTCCGGTGTGCCCCATTTGTTGATCTTAACCTATTTTTCGCTCGTTACCAAAATTTCTGGGAGGACGTTAGATTCAAATGTATCGAAAAAATCATTACCCGGTCTAAGCAAAGTGCATCTAAGAAAAGTTAAGCTCCAGACGCATTTTTTAATATATTTCATGATTGGACATGGCCTACCGGTTGGCATGGTACCGGAAGTACACTTGTGACGCAAAGTTGTGCGCCTGATATTTGGTTAGTGACAGGAACTGCACTGAAAGTAACGAAGGTTGTCAATAAAATGGGGTCTCGGGCACGAGGGTGGTTTTCTCTGCAATCGGAGACATTTAGGCTTTTGGTTGCAGGAGGGGGTGTGCGGTTGCCATTGAATGCTCCAACAATGATACAATGTTGTCGATGACAGTCTGGTCGGTTACTGTACACTAGACGCAACATCATACTTAGATCGATCATTAGAAGTGTGCCTTTCTGTGTATTAGGTAACTAACTGTAAATTAACTGTCCCTACGTCCAGTCACGAACACCTGCGCATCAAATGACAAGTGCTTTGTTGACTTTTACGTGTTTAAATTAAAGTAATGAACCTGTTACATTAATATCAAAATTACCAAAAAGCACGCAAATTAAAGTATAGTGACACAATTCCATTGCCAGTTTTGATTATCATCCCCATTGAACTCACAGGCACCTGATGTTGCCTAGGTCATGAAACAATATCACACAGTAAGGCTTCGCTCGAAAGTTAAATAAGGTGTGTATCTGTAAAAATAGGCAGACTAGAGTACGTACACCACAAAATGACCCGAAATATTGCAAAAAAGTGCAAAGTGTAATTTACACGTGTTTTCTAACAAAATGTGTTTATTACAGGAAGTTAAAAAGCACGCAATTACAAATGGTCATCTCCGTTGTACAGCTCAAAATATATATAATGAAAACAGATAATGAATTGAACGTGCAGGGCTTGGTATACTTTATAACTCTCATATATATATATATATATATATATATATATATATATAATTGCTATCTATTGTTACCATCTAAAGTCATTATAAGTATATATTTTCTGAAATAAAACATCTTCAAGTTTGATACTGGCACTGAAAAAAACTATTAAGTATCCCTATTGATGTAATTAAATCTGGATTAAATTTCTTAAATTTTGCATTGAATTTAAAATAGCATTTAAAAAAAAAGCAGATTCAGTTTATAGTGGCAAGTGAAAGAACACATAATGTTCTCCAAAACCCTATTCGAAATTTTGAAAAAGTTCTTAGTTCTAAAGTAATTGTCTAAATTTTTATTTTTAAATTTCAAAAATTTTAACTTTTATTTAAACATCCTGTAAATTTGGAACGAAAACCCTTATCAAAACTATAAAATACAGTTTTGCTGCTGGAAGTGTACTGTTATCTCTCCTGGAAGAAAATAATGTTTCTCATTTTTGGTGTTTGTACTATTTTGTTGTTTTTCCGCAAAAACAGGTAAAATTTAAGTATTTCAATTAAGCATCTAAAAGTCATTTTTTTAAATTTACAGAGATGTCATTATAGTTAATAGCTTACGCAAATCTATACCTTTATAGATAGTATACATGATCTCAAATAAGAAGTTTAGTGTATTTTAGGACATGTTTGGAGTAAGGTCATATTTAATAAATAAACTTCATTGTCATTGTTTTCATGAGCGTGTGAGGAAAACTTTATGGCTGGTATTTTGGATGAAGCTCGATAGCGCTTCATCCCAAAAATACCAGCCATAAAGTTTTCCTCACACGCTCATGAAAACAATGACAATGAAGTTTATTTACTATATTTACATTTTTTCCTATTTTTTCGATTTTTGATAATAATTACAAGTGATGCACGATCGCCAAAGAACGTTTTTTCCACATAAATTGCCTTGGTTTAAGGGGGGTGTGATCAATAGAAAGATAAGCGCTAACCACGCCCCCGTTACCTGGCAACCAGTCTATCCCAAAAGCAACAAACAGGAAAGAAAAATAGTCCCTTTGTAAATGTTCATCTATTTGAACAGATAGCTTTACAAAATACAAGATTCGTTCACATTAGGGAAAAAGTATAAAGTAAGTTATTTTTGGGATAAAATACCCAGAATAACACAGGAGGGCGCACAGGATTTATGAATGAAAAGAAAAGTAGTGCCCAATGTACTGGCGTATAAAATTGTGAAGGGGCTGCATAGCTGGCGCGTGCAGACTCGCGTGTAGACGATGTCTTCATGAGATGGTGAGGACAACAACAGTTCCTATTCTTTCAATGTTAAACAATAAAGGGAATGTAAATATTATTCTGTGCAAAGTGCTGCAAAAGCGTACCACGCCCTTAAATGTACTTTTTGAGGATAGTCATAATTTGAATACATATTTGATAGCTATGAAAGATAATATGAAACGCCAGTGGGCTGCATAAGACATTCTTGTGGTACTTGAACACGAGTGGTCACAATTCTGAAAGGTTTGCTTAAAGAAATTATGGGGACTTGTATGCTGCCAGATATGAACTGATGTGTTTAACCAAGAAAATTGAAAACAAAATGACCAGTAAACATTTTAGGGTATAGGTTTTGTGTATCATGCCTTTTCTACTGAAAAGTTGGGATTATTTTACGGTTCAAATTACTTTATAACCTCTACTTGACCTTAAAATTATACCTGAAGGATTTGTCTGAGCAGTACACCAACCATTGGCTCAGTTTGAACCAATACATGGACCAGCATGACCTTACAATCACCAATTTATCAAAGCCTGTTTTCTGTAGAATATTTTGGGGGAAGAAATAAATGTATGAAAATTTACAAAGTGGTATCAATGCTATGAAAACCAATTTCTTTCCGCAAAATATTGCAACGTTCATAACAGATTACTGTAAGAATGTCACCCATTATGTGAAGCTCTAATGTGGATATAAAAAAGTCATCCGAAATCGTTCCATGCTTTCATCAGCTTTTCTTGATTTGAAAACCGAGCCTCGTTTTGATATAAATTCAAGAGGACGGGCCCCTTGAGCGGCCATGTTGGAATCATAGAATTGCCAAACCTTACATAAAGATAAGAGTACCAAAGAGAACAATATCTACTCAACCAGCCCACGATATAGTTGTCATGTGTCACTGCATGCTTTAGGTTTTATTTTCCGAATAAAAAGCTTGTATCTTTCAAGTGTATAAGCATGTCATGTCATATGTTGGCTCATTTTTTAACAAACTTCTAATTTCTTTCTACCATATGTTCTATTTCTGTGATTTATATGGTTTAGGGCATCAAAAATATGAAACAGGGCATGGAGGATGACAATTTAATCGTTATTTCATGTCAATATCGTTGAAAGGTTATCTTAAAATTACCAAACATATCAAATTTATGTGTACCCCAAAAACTAAAATTTCAGACAACAGTCGCCACATCCCAAACTGTCCCAGTGTAAAACTTAAGGTTGGTATCAAGCAAACAATCGGCAAAATGGATAATGTTTGCTACTTCTATGGACCATCGTCACCTACTCACCCCCAGACTGTACATAAGGTTGAATATGTAATCAAAGCTCAATAACAATGACTTATTCCAGTGATTTTATATCAATACAAATGCAACAAAGTAAATACATATTGTTGAAGATTAGTGGTACTGTTAAATGGAATCCCCAAACGACACTTTGCCCATAACCCACAAAGATAATCAAGTTCAAAAGTAGCAAACATGGTATGTGAACAATTAACGGTGTATAATAAGGTAAAACACAAAGCTACACCTTTACAACAGGCCTCTTTCACTTCTATCCCAAACAAAACGGGATAACGATACGTTTATTAGGCATTGATCGGCTGGGGACTGAATAGATCTATTTTCCCCGGTAACACATGCATATAAATGACGAAGTAAATCAATAATCTCGCTTGTAGACAACACACAAAATTATATAACCTTACAAATGGAATTAACTTTCTCAGCGCCAACTGCGACTACAGTATAACTTCTTCAAACAAACTGCTCTCAATTATAATTAGATGCTAAATCCATGTCCCCTGTAAAAACGGCCTTTGATCCAAGTACCAACATGCATGTAGTTATATGGAATATAATAGTCCAGGTCAACTGTTTTCCTCGAAAGTGCTTTAAGCCTATTGTGTTCAAAGTGCGCCGATGAAAGGTGTTGCTTCAGTTAAAAATTTGGCACTGAAAGAGTTATTATAAAACTCCGTCGGCTAGTCAAGAGAAAACTGATTTCAAGTTCAGATAAATACCTTTACATTATACCAAACATTGAAAAAAATCCACGTCTGTATTTAAAGATAGGCTGATCAGAACCTGAAATGCAGGTGGAAACTAGAAAAGCAGATTTGCTTCACAACAAATCTGTCTGTGTGCTTCAAACAATCATGTTTGAAGCGTTTCTAATGCACAAAACTTGAGAATGTGCAAGTTATGCATGGGTATATATGCCACCATTGAGAAACCCAAGAAGTCGAATGTTTAGTTATTGCCTTCTCCACTAGGTGACAGCACCTCCTGATACTCCTTCTCATCCATTAGCTAGCCCATTCTCACAGGCCTGTGGCGAGAATCAACCACATATGCATAATGTACACGTCTCTATTGTCACGTTTGCGGCTGCCACCCCAGGACAATCTCTGGCATCAGTAAGCCAGCAACATGTACATGCTGTCGATTAACTGTTGGCTCGTTCGGTGGGGTTCCTTGATAAGCATCCTGGAAGTAATATGGGGATGCGCATGTGGAACTTGCTGCTGGAGGCAATGTATAATTTCAACGTTGCAAAATTATTTTATTTTGCAACGTTCGGGTCGACGTATAATTACTTCACAGTGCTACAAAATCTTTACTTATTTACTTTTGTTTACCATTTCTTTTACAATAAGTTTCCATTTCACAAATTTTACGAGTAATATTAGAATTACTGATATATTTTACCAATCTCTATCACATGTTGGTGTCCTGTGAGATGTTCTTAAGTCGCGGGAATGAGAGATATAACAGAAAAAAGATCACCAACATGTATTTAGAAAAAAGAAAAAGTCACATCAACTTGCTTTTACAGAGAAGTAATTACGTATAATAGGACCAACGGTGTCGCCATTTTACTAAAGTTTATCCCCCATGAGGCAGGGATAGAGACAAATCAATAAGTAGGCATGTAAGAAATGACAAGATTATTAAGGATTTACATTTGCCCATACCTAGATATTGACTGGTCTGCCATAGCCAGCAGGCAGGATTCACCAGCTTTTGGAAACGAGTCACTTCTATTTCCAGAAATAGGCTGTTATTCTGCCCGCTACTACCACTCGATCATGCCCCTTTATTACTTGGTTAATTATAACAAGCCAGCATTTTTCAATTTAGACCACTTAATGCAGGATGACCCAAACAACTGGCAAAACATTATGGCCTGATCAGTGTTTTCTGGGATCGTGAAAAACAGATAATAGTAATTTTATCACAGTAGTCATATAATCATGAATGCATGTCTTCACTGACTTGAGAGTAAGCAGGTCACCTTACTCAAAAACTTCTGTGTATACAATGTCAATTGAGATTTCCTTTTGTTTTTTTTTAACACACAGCAATATTTTACTGAGAAATTTGAATTAATGTTTAACTTTTACAATTCGTTTTTTTTTTTCTTTCTGAATATTTCTAATTAATTCACAGTTTCGTCAGGCTATAAATACATTACATTTAAAGGGCACTTAATACAGTACAATACATGATTTAATTGGCAAAATACAAAGAAAATGCAATACCGTACATATAACTGCAATAATTTTGTGATGATACGAGTAGTTCAAGCAATAGCATTCTGGTGTATTTTAAGATTGAACAAACAGACGTCGTTTTCATATTAACTGTGCTTTATACGTTTACTTCAAGCTGACCGTATAAAAAATTCGGTCTTAGCCACTTCTTTTTTTATTCTTTCACTTGTATACCATTTCTTGAATTTCTTACACAATACATGAACAAAAGATTTCCCACCTATTTGCCATTTTGGTTTGATTTCCATTTGAAGTAATTAAGTCAATATCCTTTAAAATCTTTAGATTTTAAAGCTCTGATTTTGTGAACAAAACATTTAATTTTGTAGCATGTAAATTGATTTTGACCTCCCCCCCCCCCCCCCCCCCCATCATTTTGTAAGTCTTTCTGATTGATTTTTCATTCCGCCCTGGGTATCAGGTCTTTATTTTTTTTTATGTAATTTTTTTATTTTATTTTATGTAATTTTATGATAAATTCTTTTCTTTTTTTTTTTTTGTTTGTTAACTCTCGTTGCCTTAAGTAACGTATTTTCCCACGCTCTTGGTTATCTGAGTTGTTAGTTGTTGCGCATGCGTTTGCCTTTCATGCTATGTACTTTGGAGTCTGCTGCTTCATGGCGCTGTACTTTATTCCTTTGCAGTTGTCTTTGGTCTGTTTTTGCTTCAAATTTGAGCCTAATTATCCTAATTCCCACTTATATCGGATTCATCTATAGAATTGAGGTATTGGTACTGTATTTGAATGATACAGAACAGTACTATGTACATAGAGCAAGTTAATTCAGCTGAAAATCTACAATCGATTTGAAAATACATAAAGAAACTATGATGTTGTCAACTGCACTTACGTTTTGCAGCTTGGTCAGTTAAGCATTCATATCATTACCATGTCTGCTGGTAGCAATATATATACCTTGACATGACTGCGTAAATCAATCTGTAGAATTCTTTTCTCCTGAAATGACAAGATCTTCCAGCCACAGTGACACACACACACACACACACACACACACACACACACACACACACACACATATATATATATATATATATATATATATATATATATATATATATATATATATATATATATATATATATATATATATATATATATATATATATATGTATATATATATATATCCCTACTGTTTTTGATACGTGTTATCAAAATTCGTGCTGGCTGATGTTTCTGTCATAATTATTTGGTCACGCCACTCAAAGCATAATTGGCTAGGTTTGAAATATGCGGAGCTGTTGAGTTCAACACAGCAAATAATCACCAAAGTTTCCTTTCCTGCCACATGTTCCTTCAAATGGCATATGCAAGGAACTTCACACAATTTTCATAAACAAAATCCACTGGTCCCATGTGCATGAAACCTGCTGGCAGCACAAGTTAAACTGGGTCAACCCCTAGCGGATATCTGTGGAACTAGCGACACAATTGCAAAACTGATCTGGCCCATGTCAGCGAGCGGCAGACAATGTCTGCAGATGGCCCACAGGAGGAACACAGAGAAGATCAAAGCGGCAAAAGCGACCAGTCGGATGTTGTCAGCAGACCAGGGTTATAGTGTCATGGAGAGACTGGTCTGGTTGTGACAAAGGCAATGTGAGTGAATGAATCATGCAGATTGATTTATTATGGCAGTTTATGCTTTTTATGGTCCAGTTGCTTTGCCCCTAATACAAGACTATCTGAGTATCTCGTCGATGTATCCCGATGGCAAAGTTGGAACTTCTTCAGAATCCGTGTCGGACTTTGCCCGCACCTTTCTATAAATCATTAAATAGCCGCACGCAAATTGACCCAAGCTCGCCACAAACATGACACAATGACTGCTTTGCAATGAGACGCAATGTTGAATGAAAATCCAACCCAGATTCTGAAGAATGAATGGCCGCCAAATTCACAGATGATCGAATTAGTTTTAATAAGCCTATACATTAACAATAGATCTGAGAAGATAATTAACTTGTCCGGCTAGACATTTCAACATAGGCCTATGTGCAGATTATAGAAAATACATGGGCTCAAGATGCAAACAGTAACTAATAATATACGACTTACGGCTCAAACATCCTACAAGTATATTGTGGTACTAGTAGCATTTTCCACACTTTGGCTTCTAGTTCTACCATGGGGCATTAAACTCGACTTTCCTTTGCGCGGGATAGGTGCAATGCTCACAACCCGCGCCAAGGCAAGATGCTGACGCAGTCCTGCTCCTAACTTGAGAGAGCCTTCAAGCACGGCCGGTCTGGGGAAGCTTGGGCGATCCTCAAAATTACATGTACTCTTATATTGTTCACTTACTATTTAAATAGTGAATCAGACTTTATTTCACACTGAAGCAGAAGTGCGTGACTGATGCGGTTTTATGTACGAGACGCCGTTTACAAAGATAATAAAATATATGCGATTGAAGGCGCATCTATACTAAATGGACACGAATATACATATATATATATATATGTATATATATATATATATATATATATATATATATATATATATATATATATATATACACATATATATATAATCTCCCCGTAACATTATATATGTGTGATTTATTCCAATGGACATATATCCAAATGAATTCAAATCAACACATTAGGCCTAGATCTAGATAATTTGATACTCAGCAGATTTATTAGGCTATTTTTTACTCTAGGTGAAATGATTTACATATAGGCCTAGGCCTTATGTGTGTTTGAGTTTACGTTCAATTAAATTATATTTTATTTCTTTTTTTTTCACGAGAGGGATTTATATAGGCAGAGCCTGTTTCCCGATCGCTTTTTTGAATAAAATATGTTTAAACCAAATTATGCAGATATTAGGAGAAGCACTGACGGAATCAAGCTTGGTCAGGTTTCACGATTTGTGGAAATGAACACAGGATATTTAAACGCAAGTGGATCAAAGAATATGGTCTGATTGACAATCGCAGAAATGGAGAAATCATGTCAAACGTGAAGCAGGATGGTGGTCCAGATGGGAGCTTTGTTTCAAACCTTTTTATGCAGCCTTGTAGGAGCTCCATGTGACGACGTTGTGGTTTTATGCCCATCCTCCACCATCTTATTAGCACGAATAATTGACTGCACAGATGAGTACACAGTACTTTATTGCAGAGAAGGCCATATGTGAGCCATTGAGCGTATAGATGTTCGAGCTCCACAATTCTCTAACCGCCCCCCGTCCCGCGTAGGCCTATATTATCAGCAAGAAAGCTTAACTGACTGAACGTTACGAGCGCCTGTGTGAAAACACACCACATACATGCATGACCCTGTCCAGATCGGGGTATTGGACTGAACACAATTTCACCCGCGTACCTGAGTCCGGGGGCGCTATCCATATTTTACGGGGGGCGCTATCCATATTTTAGGGTGGGTAGGCTCCACTGAGGGTATGAAACCCAGACCCAATGTGAGCTGAATCAATAAGAAAATGGGGGAGAGGGTTGGGGGGTTGGAAGCTGATATTGACAAAGTTATTAACTACTACTGGCAAAAGGTTTGCAAAAAGAGGTTGGTAAAAAGAGCCGTAATTGACCTCGACTACAATTTATGGGGGTCTTTGGGAGTGGCAATAAAACACATTGGGCCTTTAGGATCGATGGTTATTTTATGGACAGTGATCTCGGTGGTCAGTGTGAATCGGTTCGTATTTTTATTTATTTATTTAGTTAGTTAGTTAGTTAGTTAGTTAGTTTAGTTAGTTAGTTAGTTATCATTTCTGGTGTACGGGAACGATAATGAAGAGATCTCGAGCTCCTTGAACGCATCCTTTCCTTAAGTCTGAAGAATCGAGAATTGATTTAAGTCACTTCTATTTATTTTCAGATGGCGCGCATAGTGACAGTATTTGGTGCCCGCGGGAAGCAGGGAAGCTCTGTGGTACGCGCCTTGGCAGCTGATCCCAGCTACGAAGTGCGAGCCGCCTCCAGAAAGCCAAGAAGCAAAGTTGCACAAGAACTGAAAACATACGGTGGGCAAATGGCAGGGTTTATTTATTTATTTATTCATTCGTTCGTTCATTCATTCATTCATTCATTCATTCATGTAAAATGTGTTTTAATTGCAATGTTAGGTTTTCGGTAGGGATACTTGCGCAAACAACAGGAACTCCAACCAAGAATTCATGTTTGTTCTACATTGTCCCTGTGAACTTCTCTTTGGTTTAAACTTATTTTATTTCTTGAAAGAAAAAGCGATTGGGGATCAGGCAACGAACAAAAAAAAAAAGAAAAATGTAAAAATACTGCACGTGTTACAAGACAATACATGAACAAAAACAAACATCTAAAAGATTCATGTCACATTTTACAACACTGATAGTAAAGTCACATTAGGATTTCGTGGTCCCCCACCATGGAAAATAAATATAACACTTGCTATGGAAATCGCTTTGTTCCTTGTATGTACTAATAACAGCATGGTGAATTTCGAGTTCGTAGACATGTTGCAGTTTTCTGGTCTGTGTAACAAGGTTTCAACAGTAAAACAGGCATGAGGTTTTACTGTGTTATGTACAGAATTTTGTTGTACAATATCCTGTGGACACACACAAAAATAGTGAAAAATATCTTCGTTTCCTGTGCCACAGTAACATTGTGGTGTTGAAACTACACCTATTTTAAACAAATCAGCACTGAGGGAACTAGATCCCATGCGTAACCGCGCAAGCACTATATTTTCTTTCCTTTTTCCAACATAATATAAATCATTGCCTTTTAGTCCGTCCTTACACAGTTTAAATTCAAATTTTTATACAGACTCACATCTTTTGACTTCAATCGGCAAATCGTTCAACAGTTTTATGGTTGACGGGAAAAAGAGTTACTAAACAGATCAGTACGGGTTCAAAATGGAGTGAATTTAGAATGCATGCTGACATTGTATCTTGTCTACTGTTTCCGGAAGCAAATTATACAATTACATTGGAGTAATCTTTTTAATAATCTTGTACTAGTTTTTGTTCGTCCCATGAAACAGGCAGTGTTTCCCATCCTGGCTCCTTATAAATTTGACTATAACTGGTAAAACGCCTTGTCCCTGTTACTGCACGGGCTGGTACCAGTCGCACATTTTCCAGCTTTCATTGGGTCGAGAACAATTAGTGACTACTTCGTTTCCGTATAAGCGCTTAAAGATCGCCCTTCCCATTACTTTCCCTGCACAACTTAGGAGTGATATGGGTCCATAGTTGTCACAGTTATTATCATTCTCACTCTTGTAAATAGGATTCATATTTGTCTTTTTCCATTCAGATGACATATTTTGATAAATTGATAAACCTGCATAGAGATGGAGTAATAACTGGAGCAGCTTCTTTAAGCATTTTGCGCTCAACCCATCTGGACCACTGGCTTTGCTTGTATCTAGACTTTGGAGAATGACTGATACAAGACTTTCATCAATTTGTAAGCTACTCAGCGTAGCGTCGGGGATTGTAGGATTTGGAGATGAATAATTTGATGAATCAACACGGGCATTTGCCAAAAACTTGCAGTTGAGTATCTCAGCCTTTGATAAATTGTCCGAATCAGAAGTACCATTTTGCTCTATAGCGGAGATGAGAGGCACATGGCTTCCTCTCATGAAGAACTTAACATTTTTCCACCAACCTTTATTGGAGGACTTACCACTGTAGATTTCATTGCATCGGTGGTCATTGTAGCTATCCTCTGCTGCTCGTAATTCAATAATTTCTTAAACTGTCTTTGAAGACGCCATGTATTGGCATTGTTGGACTTTTTGGCCCTCTTATGCACACGAAAAATTTTCATTTTTTGTTGAGGGAATCAAGAGGTATGCCACGGAGTATCATGCTGTCTTATGTTTACTGTTTTATTAGGAATAGTTTCCCTCGCAACATCTTAAAATGTACTGGCCCAGAGACAGCAAGATATATCCACATCATCAGTCACAAAACAGTCGTTCCAGTTAATTTTATTAGATTCTGTTTGGAAATCATGAAAGTTAGTTTTAGTATAATCCCAAACTAATCTAAGTTCTTTTTGAAGTTTTGCCTTCATTTGCGTATAATTTTCCAAATTACCTTGACCATTCATATCAGATTCATCCATAAAATTTGAGTATCAATACTGTATTTGAATGACATATAATTATTCTGTATGCATACAACAAATTCATACGAAAATCTGCAGTTGACCAGAGAATATATGGAGGAACTGATGATGTCAACTGACCTGGACTATTTGCACCTGGATCAATGTTCCATTTAAATCGTTACTAAGTCTACCATTAGTACTGGATATAGCTTGTCATTTACTGTTCACCATTCAAATCGTTACCAAGTGTACTCTTAGTAATTGATATACCTCGACATTTATGCAAGTTAATTTTTTATCTTATTTTATTTTTATTTTAAACATATTTATTTCACATGGATTGCCTAAATAGTTACAAAGAACTAATCTGGAGGCTCTCCACAACAAACATGACGCACAATGTATTTACAGTATACACACAGGACATACAATCTATGAATTGACATATGGTATGACGTATCTAATTCGGTACAATTGAATCAATTAATCGTTGGCTATTTTTCTGTTAATCTTTACAATTCCTTTCTGGTAAAATGACCAGACCTGCCAGCCTCTTTTCAATCAACATATATATGTATAGTATAAATCACCTAATATTTGATAGATATTAACAAAATTCACGATGTTTCTTTCATATTGGGTCAAATCACTCAAAGCATTGCCAGGTTTGAAATATACAGAGCTTTTACGGTCAACATAGCACACAGTTTCCAACATTTCCTTTCTTAGCATTGTTCCTGCAAATAGAGTATAAACATGAAATATATATATATATATATATCAACATAACAACATAAATGAACATCACAAAAGGTCTGATGTCCAAATATGAATAAATGCAAACGTACAACTAGTCTATACATCATGATGACAGACCATCCGCGGCCGGATACCCATGGGGTGCGACACTTTTAAAGAACCCTGTCATATTATATGGGCTTTGATCTTTTACTGCTCCTTGAGGTTTGTCCGTCTTATTAGATACCGCAAAGGGTTTTGCTTTCAACCCTTCCAGGGAACCACCAAAGCTGAAACTTATATGATAAAACTAATGCACGCATTTTCCTTCGTATTGACGGCCTGTAAGGTGGCATCCCTGACTTGAGATGTACAATCAAAACATATGAGGGCATTATTGATTTGCTCTTTATATACAGGTATTCACAGTTTGGTGAAGGCTGACTTTTATGATCCAAGTAGCCTAGAGAGGGCGCTAGCAGGTGCGTACGGATGTTTCTTGGTCACCGACTATTGGGCCACCATGGATCCAGAGAAGGAAATTGAACAGGTATCAATAAGTGGCTACACAATACTAGTAACAACATGCACTAAATGTGATGCTGGCTTGCTCGATGAACAAGAAAGCAAGTCTCTTCCCTTTGTGATGTTTAGCCGAATCTGCGTGCGTGACGAAATACAAACGTACATTACACCTAATATATACGTCATGATAGTTATGATGTGATTAGAATTAAAACGGATAATTTCAAGATTTGTAACTTGTTGTAGCTGAACAGAACAGTTTCCATTCTTTTGTGAATATTAGAATAATAAATTCTTCGAAATTAAAAGTTATTCAACGGGTTGAATGTATTCTGAAGTTCTGAAAAAATGTGAATAAATAAACTGTTAGAACATACAAGGAAGTATAAGGGCCGTAATTTGGTGTGTTTGGGATGCGTTTGTTTATTTTGCAATGTACAATTCTTCCTGTGGGTTTGGTCATGCTTGTCAAAAGATGAGTCTAAGATAAGACGGTTACTGCGGTCACAGTCAAGAATTTCAGAAACAGAAGGCGCGTGGCATCAAATCTGACTGCTTTCCAGTTTTACACATCGAGTGGCTGTCCGTTTGCTGAATGTATTTTTATAATGTATATGGGAAGATTACTCATTTGTGGTTGGTTTCTAAGGTGTGTATGTATTCTACATGTACCTTGGGTGTTTCCTTTGCACTTTGCAACTCACTTACCGCAGTGTACGTTTTTCCTTGTGTCCTATGAAAACCCAAATGTCGGGAGAAGATCACACGCCTATGAAAAAGTGGACGTTGACATCAGAGACCCATTGACCCAAGAATTACTCAAATTATGCAATTTGTGTGATAATACATTGCAAATCCACTACATTTGGTAAGATCTGAAATCGCATCCACTCTAAAAGTTTATCCCGTCAGTAGACATTTCTCTGCACATATGATGGTTGGTAAGACCAGATTACAAGGGATAACTCGCTCGATCCTTAACTACTGGTCGAGATTCAGGGTGCTGGAGAGTTTGGAGACAGTAAGTACGTCAGTTCGTTGTTTCACATGTGGTGCCCCAGGACACAAAAAGTCAAAATGCAAGCATAAGATGGACCAAAGATAATATGTTATAAGTATGGTAGGGCTAATCACAAAGACAAGTACCATACTGCCTAACTTCGGGGCAAAGAAGTGATTGCCGGAAAAGCCGGCCTCCACCAGGAACAACGCCTCCCACGTCGCCATCGCACGGGTGGCCAAGGTAAGAATGTCAAGCAGGCAAATGGACCAACATTGTCAAAGACTAGTTTAACTATGGCCTATTGCATTATGCAAAATCTAGGTGCAGATGAACGTTGCGAATTGCGGCACCTTTTACAGAAAGAAAATATTTCAATTTATTCAATGGAAGGAAGATTCCATCAAGAGGACGGTCCTTTCACAAATTTGCGTCGTGCAAATTCATGGTGTCATGAGCCAAGGACGAACAAAGCCAAGAAGTCAGGTGGTGGTATTGGCCTCTTTTTAAACAACAAGCAGATATTTTTGTGTGGTGATTACGTTTTAAATTCGAAAGTTGATGCATTTGAAAGACTTTGGGTGAGCATTCAAGTACAATGAAGTGTTTGGCACAGCGTATTTTCTAGACGATGAGACAAATCATGAAAAGTATGAAATGCTTATACAGGAACTGACAGCAAACGTTTGTTATTTAAGGCAGAGTGTAGATTGGATATAATAGCAAAGAGAATTGAGCCTCTAGATGAAAAATGCACTTAATTACATTGTTAAAAAAACTGTACTTGGTGACCTACTTTTGGGGTCATCGTGACACAGTGATTATGGAGTTTGGTGCTTGTCCAAGATTATTGCTTTTCACCAATAACTCGAAAAGTTATCACCGATCGGAGCAAATCCAGCTCTGCCAACAATTCCTGGCACAATAACGTTGACATTCAATAAAGTGATTTGGATACTCTTCAGCTGCACTGGAAGAAAATTAACTAAATGTTCAAAACGGTAAAAAAAATTATCTTAGGGACTAAAAGTTTTCCATTCCGTTCCGTTAGCACATGCCAGAGATCATCATTGCTCAGGTAACACATGCTGGAGAGCATCTCTGAACAAGTAAACTCACTTGACTTCACATTTGCATCGCTGATTTGACATATATACAGGATGTTATTTCAAAACAACTTGCTTCTACTGTTGAAATGTGACTGTCTTCTCGCGTTTACCGACCTGTTCCATAATGTGACAAAATTTCTGGAGCACTTCTTGTTTAAGACTACCTTGTACATATGGTATTATGTTTTTATTACACTCTAACCTTTTGTGCTGACATGCCATGCGTTGCTTGGAGAGGAGTTTTCGTGAGCATGTACCTGTTCTCCAGTCCTGTTTTCCTTATAAAATAAGTTATGTTTTAGCCATTAATAACGGATTACAATGATCATGCTCATTACAATAAATTTATATAATTACACACAATATACCACCCGTAATATTAACAGGTTGACTGCATAAAGTGGCATCAGGTTTAGAGTTCTGTTGTATTTCCAGGCTGAGAATGTCATAAAGGCAGCCTTAAAGGCAGGGGTCCAGCACTTGGTATTCAGTGGACTTGAGTCCATCCAGGCCGTGGTTGGAAAGCCATGTTGGATATTTGATGCCAAGGCGAAGATCGAAGGGAGCCTGGCCCAGTCCGGCTTGCCGTTCACCAGTATCCGTCTGGCAGAATATTACGAGAACCAGCTAGATGCATTGATCCCGGAGAAAGGGAACGATGGTCGTTATTCAATACGTAAGGACACCGTTATTTTTTCACCGTAGTGCATACATAAAAAATATATATGTATGTAACTATACAATAATAATGTGTCAAAATCTTTACTGATACCATGGAACCAAGTAAGTTCACAGTAATTATACCGCTTCATACAGTACCCCCTGCAACGAAGTTTAGGGAGGGTATGCTGGTTTCACCCTGTCCGTCCATCTGGCCCTCAGTGGAAAACTCTTGTTGGGGCCATAACTCTTTCATTTTCTATAGATCTTCTTCCAACTATACATGATTATTTCCTGGTTTTAACATATTTTATTGAATATAACAGTACATATCATAACAGTTATAATTGATAACAATCGGGAAAAAGGGGTATGGCCCTATGTAAATCCCTCTTGCTGGAAAGGACAAATTAACAGGACAATACCAGGCACACAGATACATGCAAAAGTCGACAAACACTTAGACGAGACAGGCAAACCTGACCGTGGGGCAGCATATGAGGCACAGACAAAGAAAGAATGTCATGTATCTTCCCTAAATGAGCCACAAGAACAATTGGGAGAATCCTTTACACAAATTTTTAATGAATGCGAATTTAATTGGCTTGCATCTAGACGGAGACTATATGTTAGACCGAAAGAATCTTTATTTCTTATAATTAAGGATGTGTCAGGAAGCATCAGTGACCTTGATCTCTATAGCTCAAGGCTATATATATATATATATGTATATACATACATATATATATATGTATACATATATATATGTATACCTAGTGCGAATAAAGATATATTAATAATATATATATATATGTTTATTTGTACTCAGTAGGTACACTATACATATGAGAAGTACAAAGGTAAGAAAAAAAAGAAAAATTGAATGAAAAAGTCAGCTAATCATGAAATCCCCAGTGACAGTCTACCTCCAGAAAAGTCAATGAAACTAATGCTAATGACACAAACGATGGTTTACCAGGTACACAAAGCTGTTACAGCCTCGATTATTTCGACACCGCTCAGTATTGTGTTCAGCTGACCATCCTTGGCCTGACGCAGTTCACTAACAAGTGCTGCAGTGCTAACTTGTTCATCATTGGAGTCGTTAGCCGCTGTGATATATATCTGCTATATACAATTTGCGAGACAATGTGATCCGAAGGTGAACCAATTAAATTGTATTTTGACACGATAGTGCTGAAAAGTTACATGCAGAAGAGCAAGCCCCGTTTGTAGCCAATAATCCACACGTATGTACCAGATTATTTTTGCTATTCAGAACATCATGAAAAAATTCAATGAACCTTTGTGGATCTGAATATCAACAGGCATGTTGTTACAGAGTAAATGTAATGAATTGCTGTCACTCATGTAAGGAATTCTCCACAAAAAGCGAATTTCCTTTCGCCATGCCGCAAAGAAATGGTTCTTAACATGATAAATCTCATTGCTGACTGCCCTATATCGCCATATACATATAGTATGACTTACCTGGTACCTGGTATCAGGAAACACCCTACTAAATTGGTCCATTCACGTCCAATTGGAACTTCGTGAAAGAATATTTCATCTTTTCACCTTTTGACTTTGGACCTATCACAACTCCCAGATGAACACATTCTTCAACCTGTTGTATGGGATCAGCTTCGATCAACAAATCTTCACAATCAACATTATCATGATTATCGGCGAATATGATAAGCATTGACTTTTGAGGATTAAAGATAACATTTATATTCTACCGCAAATTAGGAACATATTTGTGGCATTTTTAACATATTTGCACGAGTCTGGGCAAGCAAAACTAGATCGTCGGCATATGCTGATACACCAGAGAAAAGATTACCAATATGACATCCCAATCCCGATTGTTTTACTCGTAAAAGCAATCCATCTCTGTAGCAGCCATCTGTAGACATAACCTTGTCCGGGCCCAAACTGCAGACATAACCTTGTCCCGGATCTGACTGCAGACATAACCTTGTCCGGGCTCTACTTCAACTGTAGACATAACCTTGTCTGGGCTCTAACTCTTTCATTTATGATCAGATCGTATTTCAACTTTTATGGTTACTCCCCTTCGTTGAAGGATACTATGAAGCTACAGTGACCTGGCGCTATATAGGTCAAGGCCACAGCAGGCGTCTGTAAAATTGTCTGGACCCAAAGGCCTTTTATTAATGATCAAATTATCATTAAACTTTGTACGGTTATTCTCTGTCACTGTTTGTCTATATATTCATCTGTCTGTCCGTCGATGCATCTGTTTGTGGGAAAATCTTGTCTTGGTCATACCTCCGTTATTTCACGGATTTTCTTCCAACTATACGTGCTTATTACTTATCACTAATGTGTGTGTCTTGATGCAAAAATGACCTTGAGCTGTACAGGTCAAGGTAATAGAAAGTGTCTGTAGACATAATGTTGTCCTGACTCTATCTCTTTCATTAATTACCAGACCTTCCGTGAACTTTGTATGGTTATTCTCCTGCTTTAGTCGGTGCATCAGGAAGCAAGAGTTACCTTGAGCTTTATAGGTCAAGGTCACAGCAGGCGTCTGGTGCTAGATCTAAAGTGCAATTCATTTGGTCAACGCTTTAACTGTATCATCCCAGGCTTGTTCCTGTATGATATACGTACTGCTCTTAATCCTTTTTCCTTCAGGCATTATTGTTAAATTGTTAAATGATTTTAACACGTCAGCTATCCTGTACATTTGAGTGTCAGTACCGACCGGAAGTCAATGCTGCCACCCTACAGCAAGTGCTAGAACCAACATCGTGCAGCGAGTCAATTCTACTTTCTCTTGATTCGAATGAAGCTAACCTGATAACTGTAAGCTGGGCGGTTCAGAGAAGTGTTTATTTTGGTTTAGCATTTTCAGAGTAGTATGGCCTTCGTGGATCAGAAAAGTGTCAAAATTTGTTCATTTCAATGGACTGCTGAATATTGCAGCCTACTTGGTTCAGATATGTGTCAGGCTTTGTCAGGAGACCAGTGTAGTCCCGTTGACTCAGAGAAGCATGCAACTTTACTCTAGTTTCTCAGCTTTGTTTCTTTCTTTCCTTTCCTTGAAAAAAAAACAACAACAGCAGCAAAAACAAAGAAACAAAAAACTTCCATCAGTTGTAGTAAAAATTGAAATTAAACAACATGTCATATAGTTCTGTAGGCTTTCATACACACACACACACATATACATATATATATATATATATATACATATATATATATATATATATATATATATATATATATATATATATATATATATATATATATATATATTATAGCATACTTTGTTGCCGATATGAAGTATGTCAACGAGCACTGGACGCCATATAGCACAACGAGTGAGCAAAGCAAACGATATACATATATATATATATATATATATATATATATATATATATGCACTAAAACCTCTTTAAACGAACACCTCCGTTTACCAAACACCTCTCTATACTGAACACCATTTCTCGGTCCCAGTGGTGTTCAGTCCAGGGAGGTTCTACTGTATATATATATATATATATATATATATATACCTTAAACAGGAACATAAAAACTGTTGCCACTTTCACACACGGAAGGTCATACATGGGCGCTTCCAGAATAAAGATAACAAATATATGATTGTTCTTGGCATGTTGGTCGAACTAAAAACATGACAGCCATTGACCTCAGGGTGTGCAGGGATAGGCATGTACCCATGTAATTGTTGGCTTGGAGCTCCTTTAGTAGACTGTGGAGGCTGCCTTTGTTGAAATGACAGAGCGCACAGGTCAGCTCGTTCGCAAGTGAAATTTGCTTGTTTGAAACCCGAATAGCTTTCGAAGACCCCGTTTTTCAAAGCAACGTTTATATGTAAGATTTTAAAATTTTGTTCCAGAGATTCCAAACCATTTAGTTCCCAGAGATACTTTATATACCAGCAGGAGTGTGATGATGCAGGAAAAGCTAATCCCTGAGGTGAGGTCACTTTGCAGCGAAAGGTGACGGTTTGATGATCCCTCTAGGCTCCCTTAGACTGTTTTTCTGTCTTCATTCAGCGTTTGTTGGGTCTGCACTGTATGTCCCAGGTGCCGCTTTGATACCCAAATATAGTGCTCCCTTTCCCAAATAAGGATTTCCTACCGTATTACGCGTTGCCACCTCAAAAGCAGTGCCAAGATCTGATATTTGTATTTAGGCACTAAAAAGTGACCATAATACTCTGCTAAATACCCTACGCCTGAATCTTTTGTGCTGCTTAGCAGCAGAGGTAAATACATTTATAAACAACTTCCGCCTGTCACATATGAAGGATGTCTTTGGACTGTGCCAGACAAACCATAATCTCAGAAGTGAGTATAAAGTATCATCAGAATACACACGGTGACGACAAAAATTCCTCGCATTCTCAGGCTCCCAAAGTTTGCAATGACCTGCCAACAGAATGTCGCAAGGCAGGCAGCCTCAAGCATTTTAAGCAACAGATTTGCACATAGCAAGGGTTTATGTATAAACGTGCTCTCTGTAACATTTAGTGTTTCCAACTGTAAAACTTTTTGGTGACCCTTGGTAGCCCGCGGGCACAAATATTTTTGGAACTGTAAAACTTTAAAGTGTCCCTTTGTGACCAGCGAGCACAACCACGATGTTTTTTCTTCGCATTTTTTCTGGTGTGTGTATCTGAAGGAGAGTCATAATGGTTTGGTGTCAATTTAGGTCATACGTTTGAATTACATTTTGATTTTAATTAGTTATATGGGTGACCAGCAATCCCATCTGAAGTTTGGATATTTTGAGCGTTATACCGATACATAGTCAAGTTTACTCATACGCTACACTTTTCGAAAACATATTTTACCAAAGATGAGCCCATTTCATTTGTTTGGGCTTTTTTAAAAAGAAAAGAATAGAAAATGTGGCCAAGAATTGGCGTGAAATGTGCATCAGAAAGAAATATTTGACCTGAATTTGGTAATTTTCCCCTCAAATTTTGGAGCCTGGAATGGAAAATTCCCTTGTTTGGAGAATTTTTGGCTAAATGCTGGACCTTTTGTAAAAAAATTTTAAAAAGAGGGGGCCTTCATAGTGACCTGCACTGGTCACTATTGGGAGTAAGTGTCCACTTCTCACTGCACCGTATATTTTACTTTATTCTTTTTTTAAAATATAATTTAATTTTTATTTATTCTTATTTCATTGTATTTAAGATTTTATTATCCGCACGGATAAATATAATCGTTAGCCATATAGCTTATGGACAATGAATCCATTTCTGTATTTTCGTCTGATCGTCTGAGTTAAACAGACGACAAAGTCACAGTTAATAATATATTTCCACATGAAATACCAGGTGAGTTAATTTACCGTTTCCAGATACCTCTCTTAAGCAGTAATTGTAGCAAACTCAAAATTTTGATGCTTTGAGACAATAGTCGGACTACTTTTAAAATCGTTAATTGAATGCAATGGAAAAATCCAAAGCAGTCTTATGGAGGTAAACAGAGTGTGGAGGTGTAAACTCATCTCGAAGTGCAGGTGGCCCCAACAATGGAGATAGTTTTGTTTTAATTTGGGGGGTGGGGGTGTAAGGTCTTTATAAGTGTTCCAAAGACAAAATCCATGAGTTGTTTCAAAGACGAATATGTTTGGATACAGATAATTCCTTTGTTTGAAGAATGTATAATTATCATTTCGTGGAAAGTATAACACGGAAGGCAGGTTGCGGGACGACCCTCTCACGGTCGAGTAATTTGGTTCATGATCTGAAAGCGCATATAGATCCATGGGGCGGCGAGACAAAATTGAATTTCGCGGGCCGTGAAGTAAATGATATTAACTCTTCAGTTCGTACCTACCCAGTCAAGGCCTCGTTATCAGGATGATATATGAACTGAAAAAGTACCTGGAGGTGTGTGTGTGTGTGTGGGGGGGGGGGGGGAGGTAGCAAGGGTGATTCTGATATACAGGCCCAGGAAATTCAAGTGTTGAAGTGTACATATGCCATTCAATAAATTTAAGAAGTTTCACCATTGGGTAATGTGTGAGAAGATCAAATGGTCACACTTGCCCTACACATGAAATTAATTAATGCTGTGTCATGTTATACAGGGCCAATACTCTAAGAAATTCCATGACTGGTACTGATACTTACTGTGTCCAGCACCGTTATGACAAATTTATTTTGTTTGTCACTGCATGCTGTATATACTCGCAGTACGCTATGCCTCCAATAATTTACTCTCTCTGCAAGATACGATTTATAACGCCTCAATCCGGGGTACAGACTACCCCTTTCCCATCCTCCCTGTGCTGGTCCATTTATTTAAACGCTTGGCGCAATGGGTGTAAATAAAACATCGTTTGTGTCTCCCTGTTCCTGTCACCAGCACCATGCCAAGAATGCTTGCTTTCGTGTTTTTTATGTATTAATGTTGGCGGAAACTTATAGTGTATTCATAGAGCTTTATCAACAAGAAATGCAATGAGGACTCTTCTGGACAACAGTAGATGAGGAGAAAAATTTGTCCTCCATTCCAACAATGTTGTTTTTGACTAAGGATTGTGCCCTTAAAGTGACGGCAAACATGTGCATCTGTTTGTAGGGCGGTAACCATTAATCGTCATATCGGTGAATCAAAATACTTTCTGTCAAGATACGAAGTGTGTTGTCGAAGGTCCGTGAATTGCTAAAAAAAATAGACATTCATGAGAAATTGCACTTTCATTCACTTATTGCGAGTAGATGCCAGTTAAACAAAGCCTGAATTTTTTAAATTTTATTTCTCAAACAAAACCGTTGCGGTCATAATAGTATAATTTAATATCATAATCATGGTTAAAGTAACGTGCTGGAGATTTCCATATATTACAGCCTGGTAGAAATGGATATTCTTGTACATTGTGGCATGTATCGTATTTTCAGGCATGATCCGCAACACGTTTTGTATGCTTTAAAAAACAAAAGAAACAAAAACAACAACAACAACAACAACAACAACAACAACAACAACAACAACAGCAAAAATACCAAAATCGGAAAAATATGCGTCCCTGAAGGTTTCTACTTTAGTAGAGACACTCTTGACGCTTGAGAGGGCATTAACTACAAGAAAAACCGCCCATAAAGCTATACCAATGAATGCACCTTTAATATAGCCGACTTGTACATTCCAACATTTCGGCTGTAAGAGGGGCTAGACACATCCATGTGGTTGAAAGCAAATAACTGTACGGGTACCTGCTGTGCGTCCTACCTGTCATGTCAGTTCCTGACAATTGATTTTTTTTTTCGGCACCGACATGCCAAGAGTAGTGGATTGTTGTCCGCTCTTTGCTGAAATCACCCGAGCATGGCACTTCCGCACGCCCCGTCCAAGTTCAGATTCGTGTTTAAGCGTGAAAACGTATGGTCTATGCGACAGTTTTCACAGAAAAAGAGAGCAGAATGTGACCGATTGTTGAACTTTGGATTCTGAGTATGCAATGTTCAAAACTATGGCAGGGATGTAATAGTTCAGGAAGGTACATTGCCAGCTGCGTATGGTAAAAAAAACTTCAAAGATGCCGAACCTGAGCTGCACGTTATCAATTTTAAAACTATGAAAATCCATTCACAAGATCAAAGAAATTTTTATTTTTTTACTGTCTACATAAAATACACAATTTTAAATTTTACAGATTTTGATAATTTCAAATATATTGGAGTAAAGGTCATATGATTTGGCACAGATGTTTCATTTTTCGTTTACCCGCGTTCATCCTCTTTAAAGAAATAAAGTATATTATTATTATTATTATTATTATTATTATTATTATTATTATTATTATTATTATTATTATTATTATTATTATTATTATTATTATTATTATTATTATATGAACCCAGCCTTTGCATGAAAATTTGATCGGATATAATGCGTACAAAGTTTCAGACAGCCTAGAAAAAATTATTTTCATTCGATCACTCCCAAACTTACAAGATATAGATCCAGTAAAATGTGCTTACTGGGAATAGTTTTTGCACGCCATGGATAAAGACATGTTTGCGCTTTGAAGCTAGAAGTACCATGTCAAAAATCGGGCCTGTCAAAGTTCAGAAACCAGAGGACCCCAAAATTAAAACCGTTTTTGTCTCGCCAGCATAAGCTGTTGGCGAGACTAAACACTCCCTTCGTCCGTCCGTGAACAAAAAACTTTGGAGTGGCATTATTTCACTGACCACACTGGGTAGGGCTTTTGTACTGAAGTAAATGACTTATAGTAATGGTCACTACAGATTTGTACCATCACTGTCATACTTCATTGGTTACATCATGCTTGAATGAGCATTGTACAAACACTGCGGAGTGGCTTGAATAATGTTGACCAGACATGCCTGCCCGGGGACATGGCTCTGGTTTCCTTATTAGCTCAGCTGATAAGTCAGCTGAGCTTTTAGGATGGTAGGTCATCCATCATCCGCCATCCGTCCGTCCACTATTTATATGTTCGACTTCTCACAAACCCTCAGCCAGATTCACTTCAAACTTGGTGAATTTTTTTGGGGGGGGAGGGGGCAAATCTTAAAAAACCTTCTCTGAAACCGCTGATTACTTTAATATCACACAGGAACACTCCTGGGGACTCCTAGATCTGAATTTGTTCACCACGTGGTGCTGCGGGGGGTTGTATTTTTTTTAATGATTTTTTGGGTGTTATTGATATTTTCAACTTCTTTTCCAGAACCGTCACTCAGATTAAGCTGAAACTTGGTGGATATGTTCCTTGTGGAAGGGCCAAATAAAATTATCCACAAGATGGCAATGCTGTAGATTCCTGATTTTTAACGATTTTTTTTTTCAATTCGGGTATTTCTTGGTAAACGCACCTTTCCTATTGATTACTATGTAAGCCAATGGGCATTCTAATGCTAATTCACATTTTTCTACTTCTTCTGTGAAACTGTCAGTCAGATTGACTTCAAACTTGGTGGCAATGTACCTTGTGTGGGTCTCTACGAGATTTGTTCAATTTGTTATGCTCCATTGGTTTTTGGATTTTTTATGAATTTCTTTGTTCTTTTTTTGGCAAATCTTAAAAAATTGCAAGGGTATATGTACATATAAGTCCTCTTGTATGTTTTCGTTTTTGTAAAAATGAGGAATACGGTTCCTAGGAATTGATGAAGGTTTTGTCAGTACAGTTTTATCAAGAATGTTTATTTCCTATGTTGCAAAAACTCACTCAGATAATGTCCTTTCAAACGAATGAAATCGACTTTTATTTTTACTCAATGCAATTTCAGACATCTCGACATTTCAGAAATGTAAAATGTTAGCAGGGTACCAGAAAAAGGTACGGAATAAAAGAATAAAAGTCAAGAATATACCCTTGGTCAGGATTGAAATGCCTACACAGCACACCTTAGTTTTCCTTACAGCTTGGTATGACCCATCGCGTCTGCAGATGTGTAATGTATTTTGATAGTGGCACTCTGAATGTGAAAGGTTCTACTATATGGTGTGATGGCATACTCAGTCAGCTTCTGCAGTTGCTGCCTTTCCTGACAAAGTTTTTGCATGTGTGCAGCCTTACCACCACCTGTCCACCAAAGGAAAAGACGTCACCTAAGCAGTGATGAGTGATCAATATATATTTCGAAGTAAATGATGAGCAGTGACGAATGGTCAAAATATATTGCGAAGTACATGGTGGGCATCACAAATCAGGTGACAGTTAAAGCTGCGACGCACAGAGAGTCCCTGAATTAAATTTTGTTTGTTTGTTTTTGTTTTGTTTTGTTTTGTTTGTTTGTTTTTTTTAAAATATTTTTTGGGGGGCGGGTCGTTTTTTTTTTGGGGGGGGGGGGCTTGTAAAAATGCTAAAAACGTTTACTAGAAATTGATGTGGACACAGTATCAGATTCATAACATGCTGTATGAAACGGGGATGGATGTGGGAGGTGACAAAGTGCAAACCTCTTGCAACAACAGGAACATGTTCATGACAAATGGTACAGTATTGGTCTCCCGAAATTAACACCGGCTGGAACCGTGATTATACTGACGCGAATGTCTGAAAAAGACCACGTCACAGAGATGACACTTCTAGCCAACTCAGCAGTGCATAGATGACGCGTTTTGCTACTTCAGTGGTGTTCAAATGGAGCCTTTTGTCATTTCTGCGGTGCGCAGATCTAGGACGTCATTTGGCAACTCAGTAGTGGTCAGACGATGCCAAATCAGCAGTGCTTAGATGACGCAAATTGCCAAGTCAGCAGTACTTAGGTGTAACCCTTTGCTAAATGAGGCTTATATTATCTCAGCAGTGCTTTGATAACGTTGTTTGCCAACTCTAGTGCTTAGATGACGGTAATTGCCAAATCAACAGTTTATAGATGACGCCTTTTGCTAACTCGCCTTTTGCTAATTAAACAGCGCTTTGATGACGCTTTTTACTAATTTAACAGTAATCAGATGACGTTTTTGTCAACTGAGCAGTACGCAGATGGAATCTTTTGCTTACTAGGTAGCATTGAGATGACATCTCTCGATGCAGCTGCCACGTTTTTGCAAAAATTGCACAAAAGGATCGGGACAAATGCATCCGCACGTCATGAGAAAATAAGTCGAATTCAATTCAAAGGGTCATTAGCGAACTTGAGACATTCAAACCTAGAGTTACCATAAAACAGTAAGCATGTCAGCATCTACCCTGAGCATGCTCAGTGGGGTTTATCCTCTTTCTCGGTCAAAAGTTACAGGATTTCCTGTCGCTCAACGCAGAAAGTAGTCCAACATAAAATTATGGAATGGATTGTTCCAGGTCAGAGCGTGACTGAATGATGGTCAAGCTCGTGTGGGATAGTATCAATGAACCGTATTCTTTCTTTAATATTTTGTTTTATTTTATTTTTGTAAATGAAACTGGCTTTGGTATGAGATAAAATGTTTGGTTACCATCGTAACCTTGCAACTTGAATGGTGGAAAGGGAGTTTTCTGTGTTCAATGATCCGTGACGTACATCTGCCTGTTGCTACCTGCTGAGGTAGCGACTTGGCTTGGCTTATCGTATCTCCTGTATCAGCAGGTGCGAAAGGTCATGTATATAACTTGTCTAATCACATACCTTTGTCGGTGTGATACTTTGGAATAATTCTCCAACTACAGTTCGCTGAATGTCCTCTCTTGTGTGATTAATTTGGAACGAAAAATAAATATACAAATTTTGCAAGGCTAAATTTTCTGTAGATTCATTTTAAAACATTTCGTGTGCACATTTTCACTCTATAAAATTTGCAGCTCTCTTCTTCTGCATTGTTTATTCATATACTTATAAGTTGTTTTACGCTTCCATAGTTAACACCAGATAAATCATTAAGATATGTACGGAAATATGGTAATTCATTTTCCCTCGGGTTGTCCATTGCTAGTGTATACAGACTCCGTGATTGCGTGCGGTGCTCAGGCGGCTGCGCCGGGTGCAGAAGGTGACGTCATAAACAGGCTCACTGGTCTCTAACTTTAATTCGTATTGACTGGTCATGCTAAATCTTGTTCGCTTTGTATGTTTTCTTAATTTCTGTGTTACTTTTGCCGTTTTAATCATAAACGAAATGAAACTTGTTATAACTTTCTGCAGTATAACACGCTGATTTTGTTTTCATTTTACTTAAGATATGCCCACAAAAGATGTACCGGTGTATGGCGTATCCGTATATCATATAGGAGAGTGCGTTCGCAGTATCTTCAACGAACCAGACCTGTACCTTGGCAGATACATAGGTTTGGCTGGGGACTGTCTGACCGCTAGACAGCATGCAGAGATACTCTCCAAACACCTGGCACCACATGTATTTTATGACCCAGAGGTAAGTATAAACGTGTGTTACATGGAAAATGCGCGATGGAAAATTGGCATAAAATGGTATTGCGCGGTTAAACAAATTACATAATATTTATTTCATACAAGTGCCTCCGGCTGTGTCCTGGTAACAAATTAAACTGACGTCAAAGGTAGTACTGTGTAAAAGTGGAAAGAACATCCATTTTGAACAGTTTCAACAAATGTCCAAGTTACCGAAGGCCTAACAAAAATATGTGTGCTTCCGGTAACCTGACCTACCCCACTGAAAATGCCCAAGTCCCGACCCGAAATATGAGACATTAGATAATTAAAAAAAAAGTTTCAAGCCACCCTTCCCTGATAAAAAATGTTCGACCCTGGCGGAAAGTTATTATGGAGAAAGTCGCCGTTGTGTGCAGTCAAGTGCAAGTCAAATCTAACACGGCATTTTATTTCAACTTGCCTGGAACGGAGCGTTAATTTTGACCGGGGAAAGAGCATAGGCTGAGTATGGCATAGCTGCATAGCCATGGTTGTTCAGGGAAACAGCATAGCCCCATAGTCAAGGATAGATTTTGTGATAGACTTCCATTTTTGCGATTTATATTATGTTGGCCGGTCTGCTATCGAACCTTCAGAAAATAAATACAAATAGGTTTGTGGTTGGCAGCAACTCCAAGATTGCAAAATTTCTTGTAAACTTGGAGAGATGTGACACTCTCTTGCTGTCCTTTTGTAACGTTGCTACGGTTGCATTATTTCCTTTTGAGTTTCTTAATTTTTGATTTCATCCGTAGTTTGTCCTAGCTTGGATGGATGGTGACGTCACGACATGTAATAATTCCTGAAAAGTAAATTCGTACTGTAAGTAAAACCAATATGATGTTTTGTCATCAATATCGTCAAAAGTGCCCAACCCATTATTCCATGGTGCAACTGACGAGCAATCATTAAAATCATCATGGTTAACATTTTTGAAATTGCACTTCCCACACCTAAACTGGAAACTTTCCTCCCTCGCCTCGTTCAGAGAGCAGGCTAGTCCTGCAGCACTGAACTCCACCCACATACAGCACCCCTCACACTGTATGTGGTCGTCCCACTCACCCCCCTCTAGCTCTACCCTGCGGTCATCCTCCCCTCCTGTCCGCTCCCGCCCTTACTCGACCTGTCTCCCTACTACCTGACCCCCCCCCCTCCTCTAGAAGACCTCCCTCCTGCTGCCTTCCCTCGTCCTGCATCCCTGCTACTCTTTGGAAATCCACGTCCCGACATACTATAGACTTGTGTTTGTTTATTCTCGTCGATGATATTATAATTCAAAATGGCGGCCCCCTCGCTCACTGACCTATTTTCGCTCGTTCAAACTTTCTGACTGAAACCTCCTCATATAGCCCGACTTTGCCACTAACACTTTCCTTGTGTTATCACGATATAATCATAAGACAAATCCCTTTCTAATTTGATGAAATTCTGTGTAAAAATGTCAAAATTCCACTAAATTTACACCAGCTCAGAAAACCAAACCTTTCCTCTCTAAATCTCATCACCGGGCATGCAGTGAGTGTGCGGCCGTCACACTGTTTACAAAGCTATTGTGCTAACCGGAAGTTCAATGATTGACAGGCGGCCGGGTTAAAGGAATGTTTCGAAAAACAATTAAAAAAATGATATAAATTAGTCTTTAAAGCCAGTTTCATGAATATAGTCTGATAGATTAGCCATTTCACTATTTGGTAGGGTTGTCACTTGGTTGTGGGAAATTTCATTTACTCCCCTCAACGTCAAATTACTTCGGTATGTGAAGAATGTGGGTCGTTGTCAGACGTGACGTGTGCATGTAAAAAGATCGATTTTGGGTAGATTTGAAACCCGAAAATATGAAAAACACGCGTAGTCAGTTATATTCGGGGCGTGGCATTATGGATTTGGTCATATATAGATAGCAAAGAGTGTTTGGGGGCCAGAATATGGGTCCAAATTTCAGGGGGTGTGGGCTTCGTAGTTTCGGGAGATTTTTAAATATGGTGTAAATATGTGGTAGAATGAACAATTATTTAACAAGATGCTTCGGTTTAGTATGTGGCAACAAGACAGTAGATATGTGCTGGAAATCCTGGTTACTCTGTGTTCCAAACTTTGTCATATTGTTTGTACTTAAGAACTACCCTGTTATTTAATAGACTATTAGGAGAATGGGTCAGTCAGTTGATCTGACTGCAGACAGAACTTTGACAGGGCACATACTAACATTACTACTTAAGTTTATGGCCTCAGCAACCCTCTTGCCTGAGTGCAGGACCTTTGGCAACTTGGCAACACCCTTTGTGTTTATTTGACAGCTAAAAAACTCTTTAATCTTTTACAGTGCTATCTGGAGGCAAGTCAGAGAAATTTGCAGCAGATATAACACATTAAAATAGGTCACGTGAGATAAATAGTGAATAACATTGGTAGGTAGAGTGATAAGAAGCCGTAAGCTTAGTGAGATAAAAGAACAGAAAAGGTGAGAATGAAACAGAACAAGAGAGAGTGAATTCCCTGTATGAACCGAAACAGCAATAAACGACCGGTCGCTCCCAAACCTTTTCGGTAGCTGTCACTGGATTACCAAATTAATGGTGACACATGTGGTCCTATTAAAGAAAGAAAATGAATCCAAAAACACAAAAAAGAAGCAATTTTTGATGAAGTATCAAATAATAGATTACTTTGGGCAGCCAAAAATGCACAGAGGAAACTGTTGTGTTGACTGGGACATTTTTTTTTGTTTTGGTCGAAAAATAGATATGCTGGTGAACTCTTTTTGCAGGGAATTTGAAACTTGAATCTAACTTGTCGGGTTTGTGTAACCTTTGCCGTGATATGCACAGAAACAATTAAAGTCAAGTGCTTTTGCCAGCTGAAAAAGGTAACTGTAGAAAGTTTAAAGGTCCGCAGGGTGCAGCACGTAACGTATGGAACCCCTCTGAGATGTATGTTGGAACCAAAGAAACCTATAGGAGATAGGCTGGGATTATTAACCCTTTCCCTGTGGAATACGAGTGTATTCTTTGTGCGAAAATAAAATCTTTGGACAGGTTCCAGATTCAAATTTCTCATGAGAAGATCTTTCATTCAAGTACCAGCATGCCTCGCCAGGTCAAAACAAAAGTAGCTCAAATACGCACAAAGTGTGCCAAAGAAAGCTGTTGGCTCAGTATTAAGTCAGCATTTTATGGGATAATATATCTGTAAGTTCATGCAGACGAAACTTGTTCTTTTTTGCCTTCCTGTCATATTGTCGTGCATCTATAGTTGCGTAAAAAGACGATGTTACATTGCTAGAATTTTTTCCTTCCTTAAATGTACAGTTGGCAAATTCAAATTGTTCAAACAATCTGTCAAAAAGTGTCAATTTCCATTGCGTTATTCTTCATTGCAGTTTGTGAGGTGCAAAATTAAAGGGCACGAGAATGTAATATGTACCTAAAATAAACTGTGCGCGAATGGGGTACATTTTTATTCGTTACTGAATTTTTACAAAATATTACACGCCCCCACTGGATACGATCACTGAGGATGTCAGTTTTGGCACAATCATGAATAAGGGCACCCTTGTGATTTTGATGTGCCACTGTTCTGCTACATTAACGCTCAAACAACCGGTATATATCCTGTGATCTTGCAAATTATGACTGCATACTTTTTGAAAATTCAAGAGAATGCCGCGAAGTAAAACAAAAACGTGGAGGACACACTTCTGAAATACCGTTCAGCATTTTTCAAACATTTTCCTTGTACTGGATATATGCATATTTTTAAAGTTGGTTGGATATTATACACTGGAGATTACTTACTCACCAAAGGCACAAAGTTTATTTACGAGAAAATGTCATACTAAGACATGGAAGTTATTTTGGACCGTGTTTGGCAATTTTTTGGCAAGTTGGATTGCCTTCAAGCTTGGCAGAATGTACCTGCACTCGATATGCACAATGGTTTTTCAGTATATAGATGTGCTTTATTGCTTCTTTTGCCCAATCGGACTCATAGCATACAATTAAAATACATACAGTAAAATTGCTCTTCATACATATAATAAGAGCATATATAATTTACATGTCAGAAGGATAGACAAACTAAAATTGGCAAGAAGTTATATACATGAAATTTAGGTACTGAAAAAGTACATGATGCTGCTGGCATTTCCTTGACTTTTATCGAGTTATTGACATTAGGAATTATTAGACAGTTTACACGTAGATGTAAGCATTGCTATTCTATGAATAGGAGTAATTGTGATATTTGCTTCTGCCTCGGTAATGGTGGATCTTAAGCCCGTGGTTATAATAGGAAAGTACCTATGAGAATTGTATTGTGTTAGTGGTTTTGACCTTGAGAAACTGAATGTCAAACTGACATATTGACTTATGTCTTGGAAATAATGGATCCTGTCACCTTCTGTTTAAAAATGGTGACTCAAGTACTGCATGAGTAAAGTCACTGATGTAGTAAACAGTGATGATGGTATTGAAAAAAGGTGACCTTGATGTTAATTTAAAGGTCACAAGACCACTTCGATCAGTCTTTGAATTCAATGTCTGCTTAGCATGGGACAGTCGTATTCCCCAAGTTTGAAAAGTGTGCTGATAATTACTTACGTCAAAAATCAGTAATCATATTTACTCATTTGCGGTGATTGGCAAGATTGCTTTTCTTGTCTTTATACACACCCAATACCTGCATTCTTATACAAAGTAGTGTGTAACTCAATTCAAGGTGACCCACAAGTAGCTTATAGCCGATCCTGTGCTCGTTTGGGCAAAGTCGCTTTGTGGTAGTTATTTTGCGCTGCATCGTTCATTCGGTTGAAACTTTCCAATCATCTCACCTCTTGTACATATCTTGTGATTAAATATGTTCGCTGACACATAACGCAGTTTCCGAGATTCGCATTCGGTCTAAAACAATCGCAAATGTTTGTGTTATGTAAGTTCGCTACTTTCTTGCCAACCAGGTCAGTACATAACACCTTGCCCTTTGTATGTGCAAAGATGAATGATTTGGGTGAAATTTAGGGTGAAAGGTGCGTTACACTAAAACTTTTAGAAGAAAAACTTATTTTATGCATCCGTGATGAATATATAAAGTTACCCTTGTAGCAATTACCAGTACTCCAGTGATTGCTCTTTGTGGAGATTGCTATCGCGCGTACTCGTTCAAGGCAGTCTCTTTTTGGTTAAACTCTTTATATGCTGCTTTAGACGATGATGCCCGCCTTCTTTTCGACCTTGACTCCATTCAGTTCAGAATTATTTTCATAGCTTTAAGCGTTTGTTCCAGCGCGCGTTGTAAAATTTCCCGCTCTCCCGCCACCCTTCGTGGTCTGTTCTCTAGCATATATTCCGGAGAGTCATGTTGACCCCCACCTACCAGGTTTCGTTCATTCGATTTACACATTCGATTCACCTCATTCTTTGTAAGCCTACATATTTTGTGATTCTGCTTTGGCCCGAAACCAGTTAACGCAAGTTTCCGCGTTGTGTTAGTAAGTTGCTTTCTTGGCAATGAGCTAAGCGCAGGCCACAGTCCCAGGTAGATTTATGGGGTAAAGGTGAATGTGTTGGTGAGCTTTAGGTCGGATGCTGCATAACAGCGTATTATGTTTTGATTTGATGTGTAACGTACAAGAGTGAACAAAAACGTTCAGAAAGCCGCACCTGATGCCGATTTATTAGCGTACAGCTTTTTCACCATCAAAGGAATGCGCCGTTAGTCAGCAGATTGCGTCAGCACAGGCTGAGCGCATCCATAGTGTACCAATGAAAGTTGTTGACAATGATATGGTCTCCAGAGTGTTCATTACAAAGTAACCGCTGGTTCATCGTTGTTTTGGCAGATTTTGACTTTGGCACAGTTGAGAACCCCGAGGCCTTGTCGCCATTATTGGGTGGTCTCATTATCATGACTATGCGACCCAGACAATTATCTGGGTGCAAAAGTATATAATTATGTGTAACGCAATTCTCGGTAATGTAAAACCGCTTGCCTAAATTGTGAAAGTAGATACCGCTTCTCTGTTATGCGGCTTACAAGTGGCCAGGTGTGACTGATGACCAATCAGATGACACTCACCCGGGACACGCCTGTCTGTAGAACGAGCACGATAGTCCTCGTCGAACTATCATGAAATTAATTTCAAGTAAACGCCATCGATCGCCGTTCAACATTCATTTTTAAAACATGTACCTTTTGGCCACGGTAAAGTCCAGGTAATATATTATGAATTAATCTTACTTCTTTTGAAAATTTTGAATAAGGAAGGCCAAGTCAGCCTTCAAAAATGTAATGTACACAAGAATCATTTGCCTGTAATTTCCTCTGGAGTGTGAGCAAAAACTTGGAGCTAAGTGCGTACGGAGCAAAAAAGTCGGGTATATAGGCATCTTAAATATGTAACGCGCGGATATCACATTGTTGCTGGTGATCGGGACAGCAAGGTAAAGGATCAAACTATGGAGAATAAAAAGATAGAAAACACTTGTAAATGATTTTGTTTTGCAGAAAGGAAAACGCTGAAAAGTTGAGTAAAGTGGTTTGACATTTTAGTGTTTTTGTCCCTGGCAAAATTTGCTTTATGGCAGAGTTAGCATGGAAATCGTAGTCTTTTACGGTCACTTTCTTCATCTCAAAATGTTGCACTGACAGTGAGACTAACGGATCACACAGACCGAGATCATTATACAGGTACATTGTTTTGCATGTTTCATTTTCTTTCTTTCTTTCTTTCTTTCTTTCTTTCTTTCTTTCTTTCTTTCTTTCTTTCTTTCTTTCTTTCTTTCTTTCTTTCTTTCTTTCTTTCTTTCTTTCTTTCTTTCTTTCTTTCTTTCTTTCTTTCTTTCTTTCTTCTATTCTGTTTTTAACCAGGGTATAGAACCTTAAATCGAAAGCTTGGGGTGTAAGATTTAGGATAATAGTAAAACTACCCAAGCTGGCCATCGGGCCGGAACGATAGAGGTGGTATGACCGGTCAGACGACCAATGTGAGTGTTTTTTATTTTTACTCTGTGTTTGAAAGAAACAACAAACGCATATTCTCATACATCAACAACAAAGCGGCTCTTATTTGCTTTTAAAATGTGTTTTCTTTTTGCAGCAAGACAGAGCGCTAAACGTACATGAATTTATGCTCTTTCAAGACCTGGTAATAAGGTTGCACTTCAAAAGATAAACATTGGCAGTGAATCCCGAGGGATGGGGTGTCATTTGAGCTTGTCCAGGGTACATTTTTCATATTTATATTCACACAAGTACCGCCCGCTTTGCCCAGGTAACAAAATTAAACTGACGGCAAAGGAGATAATGTATAAAAGAGGAAATAACATCCATTTTAATCATGTCTCAACAAATGTCCAAGTTACCTATGGCCTAACAAAACCATACATGTGCTGCCGGTAACCCAACCGACACTACTGAAGAAGCCCGATCCTAAATAAACTCTATGAAACGTATAAAAAAAATTCAAGCCGCACTTCTCTCATACAATGGATCGATCCTGGCTGAAAGATTTTATCCAGAAAGTGGCCGTCGTGTGCCGTGATATTGCAGTGAAGTCCACTCAAACACAGCATTTTATTTCAATTTGTCTGGATTACGTTGGGCCGGAGAAACAGCATAGCTGCATAGCCATAGTTTTTCGGTGATCTTGTCGCAATATTTCGCTACGTTCCAGGTGTCCATTCTCCGAGTTACCAGGGCAAACGGTCGTTAAAGTACTATTGAAACATGACTTGATGTCTTAACTTTAATCTGCCTGTTCGTTTGTGTCTGAAGCAGTTATCGTTAGTTACAAATCCAAATGCGACGCGATATCCTGGCTAATCATGCGTGAGTGCCATTTTGAACTTGGTGCAATGCAGTGCCACAACGGCACGAAAATACATTTGATTTGGATATCAAAGGGAATCGGAGCCACAGCATATATTATATCATTATTGATGCTCTGACTTATTTGCGGAATATATATTTGTGGTATACATTATTCTACAGCTATGAACTGTACACATCTTTTTAATAGTTGTAGACCTTGTTTTCCGATTTTATGGACGAAAGCGTGATGCTGCATGCCATCCAGGCTCATGCCCGCGGCATGCATAGTAAAGAACGAGGCTAGTCTATGCCCACTGCGATACTAACTTTTGACACCTGTGCTGCTTCTCTTGATGCTCTTCCAAAGCAATGGCAAGGCGACAGCATAAATATTTGGGTTAATTACTGTTTATATAGTATTAAGTTAACGTGAACAACAAAATGCTGATTAACGCCCTTGAAGACAATGATGCAACTACACAGGTGTCTGACCGTAAATTCTGCATGGCACGAGCTACAGGGGGAGCGGAAGGATGTGTAGCCCGCCGAAGACGGGCCACCGAGTTTATCCTTCCGCCGCGCCGAAAATTCTGCATTGCACTCCCGTATCGGTGGACCAGAAGGAAACACAAAGTGAAGCCCTCCAAAGACGGGCCACGGAGTGCATGCTTCCGCTCCACCGGGATGCAAGTACCACGCTGAATTTACGGCCATGTACTTTACCAGAGTGTTGTTTCACTTTTATTCCATGCATATGTATTCCAGATGGGCCAGTATAACTCCATGTTAATCGGCGAAACAATGACAAATACAATAATAATAATATATCTGGCAATTAGGAAATAGGTGATATACGTAAGTAGCTGCAAATATATATGGTAAAAAATTCGAATATCAATTTATGTCAGGATAACTCCAACCAAGGATTTAAAAATAATCCGCTAATGCTGAGGCTACCCATGATATATTAAGCAAACTGTTGACGCGCTAAGTATATAAAGAGGGCATATAAACCTCGTGTATTAAAATCAATTTTGGAATACAACCACCTGAGAGACTTTCCACAATTTCAACTATCAATGATTACATATATAAGAGTTTGCAGCAGTACATCTTTTGGACTATTTCTGATGAAATAAAGTTTTGCATATTTAAAAAAAAAAAAACAGAATATGAATGGGTATCGATATTTTTCTAGTGTATTTTTGGGTGTTGTATTGAGTAGATTTGGCATGCAAAAAGTAGGGGGTGACATAACGGGGAACATGATGGTAGCGGGTGGGGCATGCATAGGGGACTGGAATGACCAAAAATGTGATAAAATAGGGGTCCATTTTTCTAAAGGAAAAATAAAAGCTTGTAGGTTTTAGATACATCAAATGTTTAACTATCAGTATGAATATATTTAATTTCTTGAAAATATGTTCTGCGTGGTCGTTGACATTTACAGCGAAAGTAAGACATTTGGCTTTCCTTTTTAGTTTGACAATACCATCGCAAGAGTAGCCCCATGTTAGACCAGCGTAGTTTAAATGAGGTAGAAAGGGGATTTTATATGGTTATACGTGCTTGGGTGGATATAAATTTATGAATTCGTTTTAGTATTGCTATTATTCTGGATAATTTATATGTTAGTAATATGGGCATTCCAGAGTAAGTTTTCTTGAATCCGTAGTTATAAAAAGTCAAATTCGCTGGTTCTTTAGTGTATGTGCGTGAAAATCATGAGTGAACATGTAGAACAATAAAAATTCATGCAAACTTTGATAAATTTGAATAAAGTATGCATTCCACCATTGACTGGGCGTTTCATAATTTAAGTATGTAAAGCCCTAAGTGTGACTGAAAAAACTTTCTTTTCAGCATTTTTCATACAATGTGTATCCCTGGTTTCTGTGGTCAATTTTTAGGGAAAAAGTACATATTCCTAATGTATTTCTTTGCAAAATACCCACACCCTTGCAGGACATCAGGCAAGACCATTGGGGCGTGACTTGTGTATTCAGCTGTTAACACTGTTTTTGTATACTCGCACATGGGTTATTTATTAGGGTTGTATCATCTACATAGAGAATTGAATTGAATTAAAGGGGAGGCCCAAGGCATAATTTTTGCGTAAATTATGAAAAGAAGGGGTCCCAAAATGGATCCTTGGGGCACTCTAGTACTTTGTTTGACAATTTTGACCTTGCGTCATCAAATTGGGCGTATTGTCATCTACCTTTTAGATTGCTTCTAAACCAGTTAAGCGGGGTGCCATCGACCCCGTAATGATGTAATTGGTGGAGTAAAATATTGTGGTCTTACGTGTCGAAAGCTTTTGACAAATCGAAATAGATCACAATAGGCATTTCTCCGAATCCAAAATTTGTAATATTTTGTCAGTAAACTCAAGGGATGCTGTTTTTGTTGAGTTCATCTTTTTAAAACCATATTGTCTTTTGCAAAATAAATTGTTTGAAGTAAAATAAGAATAGAGTTGACGGTATGCTATGTGTTCGAAACTTGAAAAAGCCAGAAGATAAATTGAGCTGTAGTTATATATCTATATATTGTCATCATTTTTGTAAAGAGGCAACACTTGCAATTTTCATTTATATCACAGAAAATGCTATGTCACAGAACTTACTAAAAAAAAAATGTAGGACAACACTCTATACACAATGCTACACTAAAGCATGTATCAACACTCTCAAAAAGAAAGGAAGGAGGAGGGAGGAAGGAAGGAGAGGGAGAAAAGAAAGACAGGATGGAAGGAAGAGAGGGAAGAGAAAGGGACAGAAGTAATGATAATAATAATCTGGTCCTTGTGAAATAAAACTGTTTGTATCTGAGCTTAAAGACAATATGTCGGCTACACGTCTAATAGCATCCGGTAAGCTGTTCCACACAGTAGCACCATGATAAGAAAAAGAACGTTTAAAAATTGCCTTGTTCACTGCAGGAACAACAATATCTAATGAACAGGAACGTCTAGTATTGTATGAGGCAACATCAGATACAAGCGTCACCTGATCAGACAAATAATCAGGTGCAAGACCATTGACACATTTGAACATAAGGCAAGCTGTGTGAAATTTACGTCGGTCTTCTTAAACTTGCCAGTTGAGTTGTCTGACCAGGCCCACCCTCTGGTATTTATAAAGTCAAAATTACCAAAAATAATTCGGGCGGCATAATTTTGAAGTCGTTGTAATGGTTTGGCGCCACTAGTACTACAGGAGGCCCAGACGGAATCAGCATAATCCAAGTTAGGCTCAATGTAAGATTTATAAATCCGAATTAAAACGCTGCGAGGAAAGAAAGAACTAAGTCTGCGAACGATGGCCAGTTTACTACTGACTTGCTTTTGTCAACCAGTAAGGAAGGTAGAAAGGAAGAAAGAAAGGAGGAATGGAAGGAAGGAAGGGGAAAGGGAAGAAGGAAGGAGGAAAACAGAAGCAAGAAGAAGGAAGGAAGTTTTTCTTGTAAGCTTTGATCCATTTTTTCTGGTGATTGCTTGTTTGGTGTTTGGAGTCATGCAGTGTGCCGCCGTATCAATTTAGCCGACGATACCATCTCACAAATGTACAAATGGGTGTCAGGTAGTTGTGACGTGACTAGCTTGTATAGTTTTCATCAGTAAAGCATTCATAAGGTAACTTCGAGAAGCCTAAGCCCTATTGATCATTTCATAGCGGTGCCAAACTTTGAGGACGGTGGGGCGGCGAATGCAGCAAAAGGCAATTTTTGCTCCATTGTACCTGAGGAGACCTCTAGATCTACAAGTAGGCATATAAACATTGAAGATGTACCCGACCAAAATGTCAAGTTTGCCAGCCAGTTGTTAAATATTTAGATTTGTGGAGTGCGTGTGAAATATCGCATTCCAATACAAATATGGAAATCACTTCCAAGGGTTTGATCTGAGTCTGAAGTGTTTGAGGAGAATATGTATGTGTATCTTTAAGCTTGACATGCCGTATGTGGAAACTAACGATCCTGTAAAAATCCGGATATTTTTTCAAACACACATGGATACATTGTTTCCGTGTAAAAGGTTTAAAATTTGATTAATCTCACCAAGTTGGTTTTTTTCACATACATAGTACAGATATCTGATATTTCATGTTTGTCACAAGTGTAAAGGTTTATTTGTCTGACTCATAATGTGGAATGTTGTGTCAGATTTAAAATCGGTGGATCACTCCCTTTAAAAAACACGCATAAATACTTTTACCTCTTTGACCCTGTCATTTGCGTGACGATCGGGCTGCTGACGCAGCGTCACTATCTTTACCCCTGCTTTAGGGCAAACGCCGTCGTCATGGAGCAGGCAACAACTGTAAGGTACAAGATACTTTTAACTACTTTAAAAGTATCGAGACGAGTGAACTAACAATCCACTACACGAAGAAAGACGGATTTACCGAATGCCGAAGGAGAAATGGCAGTAATATACGCTGATTAACCAAAAAGCCGAATTGAAGTTTTCCGTCTTTTGCACAGTCACCATTGTTTGTGTTTTATCTGTACTGACTTGTCAGTCTGCTTGTCAGTCAGATGAACTTATAACATCCGTTTGCGTCTCTCGTCCGTCTGCCAATGACCATCCGTTTTTTGTCTCCCCTTCTCAAAAACCGCTGCGTGATTGCTTTGGTTTTTACAAATGGGTGTTTCAAGGTGGGCCTCCATCAAGCTTGCGAAGGAGATGATAATTTATTATTATTATTATTATTATTATTATTATTATTATTATTATTATTATTATTATTATTATTATTATTATTATTGTTGTTGTTGTTGTTATTATTATTGTTATTATTATTATTATTATTATTATTATTATTATTATTATTATTATTATTATTATTATTATTATTATTATTATTATTATTATTATTATTATTACGACCTCCGTGGCCAGTTGCTTTGATATTGCATATAGGCTCACCTGGGGTCATGTGGCTCACATTTGTCGATTAGGTAGCACTGCAATTTTTTTTTCCCTGTTTGTTAATGAATACTTGTTGGTAAGACTATTTTAAACTTCTTGTCCAGAGCGGATGAACACAAATGTTAGAAAATGTATCAGAATATAATTTGACTAAAGCTAAGAAACGTTTGCGAAACTGAGGATATGTAAATTCTTGGCGATGTTATGGTATATCAAACTTTGGGACCATGTATACCTAATGTAAGTGCTGGTACTGTACATGAGTGTAGAAATACACTGCATGTATTGGAATGTTATCAAAATAGTCATATAGAACGCTTTCATTTTACAGAGATATTCCACAAGTTTGCCTCTACAAAATTTGCGTGGAGACAATGATGTAACGATTTCTTTTTTTTTGTGGGTTTAAAAAAAAAAAAAAACAGGTGAAACAAAAGTATTTTTAATTCAGCAATTAAAATTCAATTTCATAATACTCAGACATTTCATTATTTCTAATACCTTAACCCAATTATATGCTTTTAGAAAATGTAGAGCTTTTATAATCTCAAATAAGGGGTCTAGTTAATTCAGCAAATAAAATTCAATTTCGTAATATTAAGAAAATGTATAGCTTTTATAATGTCAAATGAGAAGTCTAGTGCATATGAAGACATGTTTGAAGCAAAGTCGTATTGGCTGTGTAAAGCGCTGTAAAAGTGTACCACGCCCTTAAACCCTAATAGGTGGAGGTGCCATTCCAACTTAAAGTCATAGGTTTTCGCTACAGGTGCAGCCGACGAACCGCAAATGAAAGCTGTAGAATCATAATCCATGGTAATTAGAGGCACTTGGACAATTCAAATGTTCAAAAGTATACTCGGAAGAGGTCCCACTCCAATTTTACTTCATAGGTTTGTGGTGTAGGAGCGTCCTATGGCCACAAACAAAAGTTGTAGATTTTGATCTACGCTAATTAGACTAGGACACATTAAAAAAGTTTGAATGTCAAAGGTCTTCAGCACTACTATTAGTATACATAGAGCTGCTATTCCAAGTCCCGATACATAGGTTTGTGCTGTATATACATCCTATGGACCATCAACAATAGTTGCATAATTTCAATCTATGCTAACTAGGCACATTTTAACATTTTAAGTGTTTAAAATCATCAAAACTATGACAGGTTGAAGTGCCATGATGCTAACTTCAACTCATACATTCGCATACTGAAGGTACATCCACTGAGCTACTAAAAAAAAACTTGTAAAATTTGAAGAGACCTGGTCATACCGAGTTGTACCGAACTTTTCCGGACCGTGATTAATTATGCATTCCATTGTTGGCCTGATTGTCCAATCAGCAAGTAGCCGAGTCGGCCCCCAACGCCGTCATATGTTTACAACGGATGCCACGACTTCCGCCAGTGATTACAGCATTGATTGTGCTGAACAGTGCAAGTATATCCCGTAAAATCTCACAACCGTGGTGAAATGCGCATTTATATTTTGCTGACGGTTTAATTTTTCGTTATATCCAAGCACATCCTGTGTTTTACTTTCTTCTGCTTCCTCGTGTAATCCGGCCAGCGTGGTCGAGCACACAATGTAAACAAAGCAGGGTGTGCTTCCTGAAATGAACAGAATAAACCCGAGTCCTACGAACTGGTCTATTTATGCCAAGGAGGGACACTACAGCAATACAGATGTTGAATATCTCCACATTTTTCCCAATGAATAGTGACGAAAAGTTGTATAGGATTTCCAATTATTCTAAGCTGTCTAAGTGTTGAATATCTTCAACATTATTACGCATACATTGTCAAACCAACATGAATTCCCATGCAAAAATGCAAAAGCAATTCTCTATTTCAAGTCGGGTTATGTGCATGAATTCAACAAAGACTGCCTCACCCCAGTCTCATTGTTGAGCAATTGTATGCAAATTTGCTATCCAAGATCAGGCTTACTTAGTTTTGCTTTTTAACTATTCATCATTGGTGGGTTTCTTCGTCCAAGTAGGTTAGCGATAGACCCAGATAATTCCGCATGCGTGAAATACGCTACAAAATAGTTTTCATCTGCATGTTTGAAGATCAAATTAGTACGCCTCTGCGCGTTCCAATAACGCTCCGTTTCATTTCTATACTGTTTAGCATACCAGGATTACCACATTTGACGATGTGGTGGCGTAAGATTATATTCTCGACGTATGATACTCATCCAAACCTGAGCCCTAAGAAATAACACTGCTACAACTGAATACTGAATATATAACACTCGGTCATGCAAATGTTAGAAGTCTTAAATCGAAGGAAAACTGTGTCCGATCCGCCATGTGACCAAAAGAAACAAAAACAAAAAGGACATAGTCACAGTGTCTGAAACATATCTGGACAATGCTTTCGCAATCAGCTATTTTTGAGGACTTTCAGCGGCCTCGAAGAAAGGATGGATCTGCTGGTGAAGAAAGAGGCATTGATGAAGGAAAGCAGTTTGTATTGCTTTGCTTGTCCTCCAAACTTTATCTCTTACGGAAAAAAATAATTGTACCTTCATAACGAGGTTCCCACCCAGAGGGGCCTGATTCTTTTTGGTACGTATTATCGCCTCTGGTCAGTGCTTAGCCAAACAGCCGATCTCAGCACCTTCTTTTTGAACAATTCATCCCATTACATTGCTTGTGGCTCAGACCCAAACCCGCGCATTCTACTGATGACAGGTGATTTTAATGACCACCATATAAGGAGTGGGACTCCGATCACACCCCGGCGGTGAACTGGGCATGTTCTGACTAAATCTTCTCTTTCTAAAGAACCTCCTTACAACGTACATGGGTCACTGAATATACTGTTTGCTTGCTTGATCTACTCAATATTTAGAGACTTCCCAGGTGTAATTTTTGATGCGGTTTTCTCCTTTTCAATTCAACTGCTGATCGTCCGGTCCCATATGCCTGTGTGCTAATACAGACATAAAGCTTTTCCATGAATTCTTTTTTTCTTTCTTCTTTACAGCCAATATACACCAAACTTGCCGTGGTGTTTGACTTAGTGGTGAGGTTGTGCACCTCGTTTGGAATATTCATTATGTTCATATTGACAAAATTCATTATAACAGATAGACCGAAACATCAAGTAATACACATGGATTTGTGACACCTGCCTATCTTATGGACAGTCAACAGAAGTTTTAGAATTTGAAAAATTTGAAAGTTGAATATCTCCAAAACTATTGTAAATGGAGGTGCCATTCCACCTCAATTTACAGACTTATGACATAGGGGCATTCAATGAATCAGGAACCAAAGTTGTAGAATTTAATTTATGCAAATCAGGCGTATACACAAAATTTAGAGCTTGAATAGTTTAAAACTCATTGCAGATAGAGGTGCCAATCCAACGTCAATTTTATAGGTTTCTGACATACCTGTCTACCTGCATGAACTTTTTTTTTAAACAAAAAATACGAAGTCATATGACAAGGCAAGAGATGAGGGCTCCCAGAGGAGTTGAAAACTTATCAAGCTGGGCGCCTATAATGTGTGAGACTACTCCAGTAAGAGAAAAGAGAAAAAGAAAGTAAAATGAAAAATAAAGAAGATTATTTTGTACATTGGTGTCCTTGTGACAAAATGAATTAACATAATTTTTGGGGAGAGAAGCCAGAATGGCGTTCTTTGACGTATCAAAAGCACAAAACCTGGTTCATTCATTGGTTGCCATGTGACACAGGAAGTAGGTGCTGCAATCACGCAGAATAGTGTATCAACTGACATACTCTATTGTGAGAGGGTATAAAAATAACCTTTCAAACTGGCTGCAGCAAGTCGTCATTATTGGCCAAATGTCATCATGACGAGTTAGTCGATGTCCTTTATGGCTCTGTATTTGGTCCAGCCCTATGCTTAGTTTACGTAAGCAGTATCGTTGATGGTATGCAGTGGGATATCAGACTATTATTGGACGATCTGCGCATTTTAACATCATATATACTCCAGTCAAATAACTGATCAGACAACTCATGTTCGGTTCATCTTCTACGGGTTATTTTCAAGTTTAAAAAAATTGTCTGTCAAACTCAGCACTAAACATGAATTGAATTGTGTTTTATTGACTGCGCCACATATACAAAGTAGCAATTTGTCACACATGATACATACAGTACAAATTTATGTTATAAAGCAAACGTCACAAAAAAAAAATCACACATGATACATACAGTACAAATTTATGTTAGAAAGCAAACGTCACACAAAAAAAAAAAAAATCACACATGATACATACAGCAAAAATTTATGTTATAAAACAAACGTCACATGTTATACCAGGCCATTCACCCCTGTATCCAGGTCAAGTTACCCATGACGCCACCAGCCACATTCATCAACGTCATTTGCGTGTTGCTTTGTCTTGCCATGTGCCACGGAATGATTTCATCAGTTGCATCGTGTGCAAGGCCAGTAAACATGTAACTTTGTTGAAAAATTAAAATTTAGATTATCACAGAAAGAAGAGTTCATTATATCCTACTCTGGTTCGACCAATCTGAAAACACGGTAACGTAGATTATCACAGAAAGCAGAGTTCAGTATATCTTACTCTGGTTCGACCAATCTGAGAACACAGTAACGTTGTTTGTATTGATTCTGAACAGGCCAATCCTAGCTCCATGGTCAGACCTACCAGAACCTACATGTCTGGTATGAGGCACAGTAATGTATCACGCAACGTTGATAAGATCACAATATCCTTAATGTATATTTATACAGAATGAATATGATTTCTTCTGCTGCCTCCGTATGCACACATGTTCTCTTTTTTTGGTTGTCCCAATACAAGTTTAGTGACCCGGGAATAAAACCTGTCAAATCTGTCTGAAACTTCCTTGCTCCAGGGGATGATTCAAATCTTTCTCTTCTGTGTTTGGAAAGTGATATCAAATGAAAGTTTTCGTGATGCTTTCAGCTGTTTGAATGATGCCATAAGTAAAGCTGTCTTGCTGCTGTATGATTAAAAGCCAAGCTTCAACTTCTTGAAAGAAAGAAAATTCCAAGAGAGCTTAGTAAATATTCGATTGTGTGATCTGAATATCTATTTGGCCCAGTAACTTGTAATATGTGTAATATCTATGCACTTACTGCCATTAAAGTACAGCACCTTGTGTCACTGTCTGCCTTGAAAGCCTCCAGGCCAGTTCATTCTGTCACTGTTTAGCAAATCCAAAAGGAAACAAAAAGTTTGCAACATAATAGAAAAATATGATGGTGGTCTAAACGTAGAGAGCGTCCAAGTGCCTGGATATTCAACGTACCGGAATTGTTTTGCACAGTGTAACGATGTTGGCGAGTTCAAAAGTCAACACAAAGTTAACACCTGACATTTTGTTTTATTTGGTGTTGTTGAATATAGGTAGTTGGCATCTTGATTACTGTCTTTTGTCACTGTGTTGAGTATTTATACTACTGACTGTTATTTTACTGCAACGGAGTCCGTGGAACAACACTCTTTGGCTGAACTTGTCGCCGTGGTTAACGATGCTCTAAAGTGTGGCGATATTGACATCATTTCATTGTTTTGCAAATACAGGTCCCTTGAGATGCACGATCAAATGATATGATTTGTGGTTTCTGGTGTCTTGCTGGAAGTTGTCAGCATCATGGACATTGCACTCAGTAACCCTCTGCGAAATTACAGGTAGACGGTTCGTTTGAAAAAAATAACAAGCATTCACAATGGCGGGAGAAGACCTTCAGTGCTTTATACAGCTTTCTCTGCTTTAACCGCAAACTGGCATTGGCGTCATAAAAGTATTTCATCTATAGGGTGAGGTGTAACTGCATGCGGAAGTTTTTTGCAAACAAGGACGTACGAGTCAAGACCAGGGGGCGGTTTGGGGGACATGAATCGGATGCTGGTTTTCCCTTGCCCAGCAAGACCAAAGCAGGCTGCTGGCTGTGTGTAGCCCTTGACATTACGCAATGGATAAACATCTCTCGTCCTGTTTGCCCTTGGAGCCAAAGCTTGCAGGTTGGGAGGGCAAATATTTTCTGTCGTAATTTGGAAGTTAATCAAGAAATGCAGGTTCCGCTTGCAGGCTCGGCAATCAAAGATAATTTCAAACTTGAGCTGAGCTGTATTCGTCACTGATACATATAAGGCAGCATTCTGCTGAGCTCTTTTAAAATTGGTTATTACATTGTTCTGGACACAGTCAAACGCAAATATGTACCAAGTTCGAAATACCTCAAAAAATAGACAAAAGTAAGGAAATAGTTGTTGATTTTGATTCTTAGAGTATTCAAGAAAAAGTATAGATTGGTGATAAAATAACAAATATTTCAGCTGTTTTTTGTTTATTGTACTAATTGATTGTTTGGAATATGTATATAAGCGCAGTCAATAAGGTTCATTTCACGGTTTACATAACTGGCCTGTAGTAAATTAGCATTCACAATCACCTAGGATGTTTTTCTTCAAGGACACACTTTACAGGTTCATCCACAAAAAATAAAACCCATACGTAAGTTTCTTGTTCATTGTCGGCGCACAATGTTTCAGTTTTGCTGATCTTAAATCAGTTTTCTGTTAAAATTCCCTCAGTCTTCACCCAGAGATAATTTTTAAGGTAATATTCGTTTCCTCTGGAGATAAATCCTCTTTTGATAATGACGATAGATATCAAATAAATATGCTTTAGATGCTAAAGTCATCTACTGAATCGTGATCAATACTAAGGAAAACAACCGATCCAAGAGATTACCGGATTACACGCCTCGTCTTGCTATATATTGGCCAAGATGAAACAGCTTAGACTGCCCTTGCTTTCTAAAACTGAGATATATTATTATGATTTAATCCAAGACAATTAAAGTTCGCAAATACCAAACTGACCTCACGTAAGTAGTATCACATGGTGCCCTACCCCATCTTAAGTTTTTGAGAGATCTAGACACACCATCCGCACTTCTATCCCTTTATTAAGTTTTGGCATAACTCTCAAGTAATGACCATCAATTGATTCAAGCTTCTCGAGTTAGCAGTAGTTTACCTTAAGTCGTGACGGTATTGTTAAAAAAAATTCCTGCAAGTTTTCGAACACAGTCACTCTATTTTTTTCGGAGAACTTAATTTTTGCATCCGGTGGTCCCGTACAATGCATTTATATCAGCTGTAGGGCTACTTTAGACGGTTTAGCTTAAGAAGGAAGCCCCCGTATGAGAGGGCAGATCCCTGCAAACAGGGCAAAATGTCTTGCTCTTGCAAATATGATAACTTGCATTTTTTTCAGAAAAATGATATTGTTATTCTCTTCATATCCATTGAGCTTTGTGTCTGTTCTTGACTGAGTCAGGGGCGTATCTTGAAATAAGGTGGGGGTGTCGAAAAGTGCAGGCCGGGGGTGAGGGGCTGCGAAGTCCCTGGAAGGTCCTAAATGTTAGTATATTTAACCACCTTATCGCCTTTTCCTGGCACTAGAAAATAATTTTTTCGCTGTGATGTGATATACTTTTTACCGTTGTATGATATATATTGTTTATCGGGGTGTCATATAGCTTTTTATCAAACTTACGGTCTATCGAGGAGAACAACCAAGAAAACTACCTTTTTAGGGGAGAGGGTGTTGCTTTATGTGAAGAATGGACCAGAATTGGTAAGCATGTTATTGAAAAGAAAGTGTTTTCTGATACGTAAGTCATGCATTGAACAAGTGAGCGTTTACGTACACAACCATCACCAAAGCTAAAGTTGAACGCTATCCTAAAAACTAACAAACCTTGCTTTTAATCTACGTTCACCTAAACTGACCTGCTCTCCGAGACAGGAGTATCATAAGCATACAAATATAATCACTACATAGCGACATGCGTAGTGCAATGCTTAACATTACAGGAGCAACCTGCTGCCTAGTGGCCTGATTGGCTCACAGAGAGTGTGATGGGAATATATGCATAGATAGCACTAAATGCCATGTCAGGTGATGCGTACAGACTCCGGGGCCCTGCGTGTTAACTCGTGCAGGTTATGACAAATAACAAACAACATGCAAGTGAAGATAGTTTTTGACAATATACAAGTAACTTTCGTGGGGCACATTCCTTTTACTTACATTTGTGAAGGAAATTTTCAAGTGGGTTTGAAAGAACGGGCTAACGGTTTGATAAAATAGGAGTGAATTTGTCTTTTGCGTTAATATGCTCACTATGACTTATTTATATTTTTCTGGGGGACTGGTGTATAAGTCAACAAGGAAGAACCCGTATATCAGGGCATATGCCGAGCCATCAAACAGGTCCAAATGTGTGGCTCTAGAAACTGTTCCGACTTAGATTTTTTTTCAGAAAAGTCACAGTCACATTCTCGAAATCCACCAAGCTTGAAATGATCATCATGTTTGAAATAATTGCTCATTATTTTAAGAAGTGTTAATGTCACTGATGGCGTACCCATCAGTCCAGCCCCTAGATGGCGTATTCAAATCACCGTTGCCTAACAACAGGACCAGGGATTTTGGCGGGAAACTGATATGCATGTGACATATTGGTCAGTGAAAATTCTAGTCACGGTAGTGTAAGCGTCAAGTACAGTGGTGGTAAGGGTGTATGACATACATATGCCAGGTTTCCGTCCACACCTGAGAAGGTCATAAAACTACTGAATGCGCCATGTTTTGCGACTGTTGTAATTCTTGCAAAGTTAACGAACCTTCTTACCTGTAATGTTCTATTCAAAACAAGTTCGAGCTTAATGTCATTGATGTTGACCACTTTGGAAAGCATGTCAGCTAACATAAGTTAAATCTTTCGATATTTGAGAGGCCTGTATGTAAGAATACGAATCAGAATTCTCAGATTTCCTGGAAATAAGAGAACCTTAAAAAGGAGAACATATCACAAATCAGTCGGGTCTTCCCAATGTAAATGTATATCCAAACAGTTACAGAGGGAAGACCATCTTCAAATTACGATCATTGTACGGCGAATAGATGGTTTTAATGTTGAGGTTTCACCGTATTAATTCTTTGACTTTACAGGCCAATGATAGTTTACTACAATTATCATAATGGTATATGAGATGTTGTACGAATACATATTTTTCTTTGATTTTTAAGTATCTGCATGTGTAGATGACAACAGTACCCATCGTTTAACATCTATAAATACCTGTCCAATGGCTGTTCCGCGTAGGAGATCAGATAATCACACAGACAAAAATGTTAAATATCATCATATCAGCATTTTCCTATTGTTGTTACAGATGTCTCTGGAGGATTTCAAAAAGCACTTTGGTTCACACTCACAAGAAGCCGAACAACTGACAAATATGTTCGAGTTTTTTCGAACAGGAAAACAAGAAAGGGATATAGAACTGACAAGACGACTCGATCCTCTGATGCCTACCTTCGACCAATGGGTCTTGGATAATAAAGACAATTTCCTGGAAGTCCTGAAGCAATAGTGTATTGAAGAGATATAGAACTGACCAGACGACTCGATCCTCTGATGCCTACGTTCGAACAATGGGTCTTGGATAATAAAGACAATTTCATAAAAGTCCTAAATTATAGCGTATTGAAGGATAACTGTTTGCCGGCTTTTTTTTAACCTGCTTGACTATCCACATGCACAAAATGTCAGCTGACGTATGTAAGTATTTGCCTTTATCCATGTGTACTGACAGCAAATGATGATCCATAATGTTTTTGGTCTTAGCTGGAAAAGGAAGTTTTGGATGAATAATACACAGATAATTCCAAGAACAAGAAAAAGTGGTGATAAAAGCCAGTTCAAAATTGAATTTGAGTCACATCCGGTGTATGCCGACCGGCTGTATTTTGATAATAAAGTAATATTTCTGTTTGTTTAGCAATATAACATGTATATAACATATTTCAATGTTATATACATGTTATATTGCTTCATTTTTTTCTCATTTTTTTAAAGATTACGTTTTGGAAGAAACTATTTACACTGTGTTTAATGTAACAATTCTTTTTTCATCGTCATCGACTTATATTTACATTCTATCTAACTTTTAACATTGCAAGTATAGGAGAGAGCCTGGTGTGTTATGAGACCATAACACATTAGCCTTGTGTGTTATGGAACCATAACACAGGTGTCCCGCCCACATTCCAATAAGCCACGCCTACCTGGGTTTCCGGAACTTAACACTTGAACATGCTCGGCAAATCAGTTTTTGATCGTTTCTCTTAATTCTATGTATTAAGTTTCTACATTTCGTGTAACAGCAGAAAAATTAAGAGGGAAATGTAAATATAAGTAATGAGGGTCGTTTTTCTGTGTGTTATGGCATAATGACACGGGTGAATGAAGCTGGCACTGGTGCGCCACGCCCACGATGTCAGCTTCAATCACGCGCGTCATTATGCCATGACACACACAAAATCGACCCTCATTTCTTAATTGTTACGATTTATAGAAGCACGTGACTTGACACCCAACCACGTTAAAGAATATCAGACCAAGATCAACATTTTTGTGGTACCTGCATCAAAGTGAATAAATATTTACATCAGTAGCGAAGTACAAAGTTAATCTGCACTGGGAATGGGTAAAAGTTCAGCAGAATATGCTCTTGATCAAAATGGGGTCACGTCAGAGCGCGGGTCCATGGTTTCTGTTCTCCGATTTTACTGTCCAGCCTTTTTCTGTTCCCAAAAACTGGTGTATGTGTTGCCTGATCTCAATGGTTCTTCTGTTCGTCGTTTCCTAAAATTGAAATGTAAAGTGATGCCTGTGCCCAGAATACATAATGATCTAGTTCCCGTGTTTCTGCATGTACACCTCTATCAGAGCCCCTGCACCTGCTCCCCATAGACGCTCGATTGGACTTCATAAACGCTACAAGAAACGACATGTGTATGAAGTAGCTACCAATGGGCTCTGAAAAAAAGTTATTTTCGTCACAATTTATTAGGAAATTATTAATAGAGTAGTTTAACACAAACTTTAAAGTGTTTTTCTGTAAATCATTAAACCACGAAACAATGTAGGCAAACAGAAGATTAATCGGTTGCGCAGGTAAGAAATAGAGGAGGACCAACGGAAGATTCGTGGGAAATTTTACAAGTTACATTAGCCAGGGTTGAATCTTTCAGTAATGTACACGTACATGATTTAGAGTTGAACGTGCTTCCTATCCAGGCTTTTGTTAAAAGTCTCGCGGACAATGCCTTGGAATAACACAAAATGTTGACAAATCATTAGACGAATTTATATCGCAGATGTACATTGTGGAATTTTGAAAGGACCAGCGACCGTGACAGCCGGTGAGTTGAATGCCAGGGTCGCAACCTACTGTGACAGGAAATTGGTAATATCGTAGTCTCAGATTTCCTTCTGTTCTGTTTAGTTGTTGATTTGCTGGCAATCAGTTGTGCTTTCATGAGCGTAAAAAGTAGTGGAAAGAAATCTTAGAACATAAGCAAACCAGAAAAGGTAATTCGGAATTATAGAGCTCCCAAGCAATTTGTCTTTTATGGAACCTCGACTTAAATATAAATTCTGGGCTCGACTTTGTTGTTTTTGTTTTTTGTCTTTTTTTTGGGGGGGGGGGAGGGGGAGGGTTGTGTGTGGGGGTGGGTGGTTTTTTTGGTTTGTTTGTTTGTTTGTTTTTTTCGTTTTTATTTTTTTTATTTTTTTTTTTTTGTTTGGTTTTGTTTTGTTTTTCGTGTTTTGTTTTGTTTTTTTCATTTCGTGAATATAAAATCTCCCACTAGCATGCTGGGAAGGCTGCACGGGAAGCAATCAATTGAATAAGTCTTCATAAACAACACAAAAAGCCAATTCGTTGTTTTTAAAGAATGTGTGAAAAGTCTTGAACCCTTAATCCTGGACAGAGTTCGACTGCGTCCATAGCTTTCTTTGGCGCAGTGCACCCAACCTGCGCCAAGGAAAGCTACTGACCCAGAGCGTACAAGCACGAATGGTTTTGCGTACAAATTTATGCAAATATGTTTTCTAGTAACGGGAAATTTAAGTAAAGACGTTAAGGCAGACGACAATTTACATTCGGGCACTCTTGAGTGGGAAAAGGTTGACCATGCATGATACCGGACTTCGTCAACAGCTTCTCACGGTAAGAAGAAAAGGTGTTTCACTTTGATTCAAGGCATAGTGACGTGGCTTGTCTTCTCTTTATTGTAGCCCAAATATTATGCAAAATGTAAAAGTAAGTAAAACGCATGAAGCTGAAGGTGTCTCAAACAGCTGGCGGCTAACGTCCGGTTCGTACGTGCGTGCGCAGGCATAAATTCCTGGTGCATCCCCACCACATGCTGCAAATTGACATAAAGATACAAGATTCATATATTTGTTAAGTGACCTTTCATTCAAGTACCAGCACGCCTGCAGTTACCATAAGGCAATAGAGAGCATAAGAATGGGCCAGGTCAGTAGCTTTCCTCGGCGCGTGTAATGCGCCCAAAGCTTGCCCAGAAAACAGTTGATTCAGTCCAAAATGTGGCACTGAATGAGTTAATATCTGGACTATTTGGACCTCCATTGACTTTTAATTGTTGTTGCGACAGATAGTGATTAGTTCAAAAAGTCAAATATCGTGCAACGCCTCCATTATGATATCATGAAACCCGGAATCCGTGACGTCTGCGCTCCCTGTTCCTTCCTATCACTTTTTTTTTTACCAAAACACTTTCAACGGATAATTTTTAGAAAAAAAAACATGGCAGCCTGAAAGACAACAACAGGTCTTCAACACGTCGTTATCAGAGCAGGTTTCGGAGTCTTGAATACCCGGATGTGTAGTGTGTGATGGCGGCTATCTGACTAAGACAACCCACGTGAAATATGAACGTAAAATTATACTGAAATAGCACGAGTATATATGTGTAACTGGTCGCTCAAAGTATTCTAGACCATGATGTTGATACACCAGTTTTATTTACTCATTCTCCCTCTCATTTGCTCTCTTGCCTCCCACACCACATGGGCTTTTCCTCCCGTTCACCCATCCCGCCACTCTGCCTACCCTTCACTTGAACAGCGAACGATTGAATGAGATATGAACAAGTGTACCACAATATTTGAGGAAGACGATTTGGTTGTGGACCTACCTTGCGTAAAATATGATTGTAACAGTTTCTTTCTGCATTCATTGGATAAGGGCATAATGGGCCACCATTTTACCGTTTATTAAACGGTATTTGTCAGTGTCCCACCGAGGACTAGATGTTAACACCAAGCCCTTACATCCGATCGTCCTTCCTTGCTTCTCGCGAAGCTTGTCCTGGCCATAAGCCTTTTTCCCATCCCGTCACCTACATATACACTTGCCAAAATTTGACATGTCGAAGCTTCATAGAATGCGGGTGCATCGAGCACCAAGTTAAGGGCACTGTGACCTTGAATTTGAACCTTGGACCCTATCATAGAAACGCTTTTTTTGACCATTTTCCCTGTAGGCCTACTGTAAAATAAGTGTAATACTTGGAGGTCTATCAAACTTGATGTGTGGATACTTGTTGAGATAGGAGTGTGTCTCCTACGAAACTGATTAGGTCACTTTGACCCTGACATTTGACTTTTGATGCCGTTATAGTAACTGTTTGTGCGGGTATTAGTCCCTATACACTGTCATACTCCGCGATACGGAACTACTCAGTAGAGACTACTTGAAATTGCTATGTGTCACGTAATAAAATTAGGTCACTACAACTTTGATGACCTTTTACCCCGTCATTTGAAATTCTCTTGAAGACTGTATCATTTCCCGTACCGTAATGCTTACAGGTACCAATCTTAGTGTGTGGATATTTCTTGGGCTTGAGGAATGCCGAGTTTGGAATTTCACATACCAAAATTGGGTACTAGGAACTGTGACCTCGACATTTGACCTTTGACCTCATCAAAGAAAATGCCTATGTGGGTTACATTTCCTATACTGCAATATAACGTAATACTCAGAGATACTAAACTTGGTATGTGGGTAGTTCTTGGTGTAGGAATATGTCTTGTACCAAAAGTAAGGCACTATGACCTTGACCTTTAATATCTGACTGTCACTTTCACTTATCAAGTTACATTGTTTCCTAATATTTCCCCCGGCCCTTCCAGCTCCCCCACCCCCACGCCCCTTGGAAGTTGGTGTATTCCCGTTGCCGAGGCTGTGTCACTTGACCACACGCTTCTTGGGGTACTATATTAATCACTTTAACCACTTTGTCCATCCATTGTTCCCAACCATGTGTCCGTTTGACCTGCCCCATGATCAGACTACGTATGGGGTGTCACTGTCTTTGCCCACCCTCCCACCCCCGACCGGCGGAGCAAAATTAAGACCATTGTCAACCAGATCATTTTAACCCCACGACTTGCAGATTCTTCCAATAGGATCCCTGTCTTAATTTGGCGAGAAAAAAAAATATTCACCACATGAACACACCATGCAAAATACGTCTCCTTCATAGATTAAAGACCAAAATGAACTAAACTCGCTGGAAATATGTTATTTAGACAAAACAAGTATGCCACAAGAACTAAAAGACTAGTGGCAGGGAAGGTCAACTAGTGCACGATCATAACTGATGTTGCATAACAATCAGATTTATTTTGCTCACTTACTTGGAAGTTCAAGCCCTCAATTAAAGTGCCCGTCAGGTCGGCCTTAAAGGCTTTCCTGGCCGTTTTGCATGATTGAAGCAAAAGTACATCAATGGCAATACCAATAGCAAATGAAGTTACCTGAGAATAAAAACAACCGTAATTCTTTGGAACAACGCCTGGTTCTAGGGTTCGCCCGTGTCTTTTAATTCTTGGGAAGGCGGAATGACCAGGCCTGCTTGCGTATTTATATTTTATGCTAGTAATGGCTGAGTATGTCTCCTGCGTTGTTTACATGTATTGGGTGTGCAGAAATATTCTCATTGTCGTTTCTATAGCTATCTACAGCCTCTTTGGGGGGGGGGGGGTCCAATAAATTGTTATTCCAGTGAAAACGTTTTTCTTTCTTTTTTTTCAAAAGAAAGTTGGAACCGCTCAGTTTTTAAAGGTGTGAGAATCTACATGAGGTGGGTAAGGGGTTTCCCGTACTGGCGTTCTGGAAGCCCTCTTATTTTATGTACTTCGTACTATCCAAAATTTTGAAAGATTTTTATTTTCCGTACTAAGTACTCTAGAGAAATAATTACCTGTATCAGCGTACTGAACCCCCCCCCCCGACCCCCTGCTACATGTTAGTGAATCATTTTCGAGCAGGTCTTCGCCCATTTTACACCCCCATCCCCCAATGTCCTCTGCATGCTTGTGTGTACACATGCAATGTGGGCGTATCAAAATCGGTAACAGCAACAGAAATAATTCAATTAATGTGATTGAAAGACACGACGTTTCCATATAAATTGTAAAGGAGAAAGTTTTAAGGCCAGCAATAACCACCGAAAGTCATTGATGACATAAGGTTACAAAGAAAACATTCCGGCTTTGATCAAACAAACCCAACAAAAGAACTAGTTCGACCCCAGTCCTTGGAGCAATAATGTGTTATTATTCCTCTAAGGTTCAACCCAACATACGTGCTCTCCTTTGTGCAATTTGGAGATATTTATGTAATTAGGTGATAACAGGAACCCTGGTCCGGCCATGGCCCATGCAATGCCAATGTCATCACGATCAAATGTTTATTGTTACCATACATGTTCGCTATGTCACCTCTGAACAGTTCGACTGTCTCTATCACATGGGTCTCCATACTTAGACCTAAGGGCGAAAAGTTGAAAATATATTGCTACACTTAAAACTAGTCTGGTCTGAAATTGAGTAGGTGGCACGAATAATTAGAAGGGGATCTTTACAAACAGTCCTCAAGAAAGCCTGTTGAAAACATGTGAGCCCTCAGGCAGAGTTTACATCATTGGAGGCTTGATTGGCAACCGCTCACCCGTTCTTCCACACCAGCACTGTGCGTTGCCACGGTCCAGTGGACGCGACCCGGTTACATCTGGGTCATATGTACCTAAAAGTTGTAATTGGTGTGGTGGACGGACGTCGTGTACAATGTGAACGTCTTCATGCTGGCAGTCGTGGCGGACCAGGTAAGATATATGTTATGTTTATAAATGACGGCGAAACTCAAACTGTGATAAACATGAATCCCCAGTGAGGACCAATGCGTCGAAGGCTTCCAGTTAATAAATAATTCGATAAGGTGACTCGTGGAGTGAAAAATGCAGCTCCTCCGATTTGGGCACCTCAACAAAGCGTGTCGTAACAGAGATGTCGCAAATCAAATACATATTGTGTCGTGACTGGCCTTACTCAGGGTGGTCAGCGTTCACAACGTGCTTTACCTGACATTAAAACTGCGAATTTGTAGGTAAGCCTCTTCAAAAAAGTACACCCGTTTCACCCAGACGACGGATTCGGGACCTCAACTGAACCGCGACTTTTCAGTTCGTTAGTGCATTTTATTGTCCCGAGAACCATGACATGAATCAAATTGCAGGGAGGTGAGGGTGGTGGCGTCGTGGTTTTCCCATGTATTTGCCTATTTTGAAAAAAAAAAAATCCCCGAGTTTTGAAAAATAGGGAGGGCCAAACAGGATCCCACAAAAGAACGCGCCTACAAAAAGATGTTTTGGCGTAAGCTTGTTGAGTTTTGATATAAATGTTATTAAAAATATGTATAGGGCATATAGCAGGTGTGTATATATATATATATATATATATACACCTGCACTTAACAGAATATCACTTTGATTTGATTTGACTTTATTTGGTGCTAGCATGGAGGTATAATCCTCTATGGTGCTAGTCATAACATGATACAAGTTGTATTATGTTATGACTAACAACAGACAGTACATAAAATAAATAAAAGAAAACAGAGACACTGACAAATAGTGGAAAGTTGACGTGCGTGCTTGATATAGGGTGAGTTACAAGTGATTCAAGAAACAGGAAGATACACGCATAAAAAGACATAGTGAAGTATTTTAGAGCACGACACACAGGAAAGGATCACATTCCGTCCAGGTGCTACATTGAATCATTATCACTATGTCTTGTGTCACCATCCTCAGTATCACAAAAGTTACAACTCTGTAATCTTTGACGTCCAAGACGTGGGTAATCATAATAAACACACCAATCACGTATTTTCTCAACTACATTTGGTCTGTCCTTTGGCAGCATGTTCACTCCTTTTAATAGCGCCAGAAAATATTCATTCTCTAAGCCTAAGGTGATCAATCAATCACCTTACCTTTGTAAATATGCACTTCTTTATTTTTCATTTTATTGTATTGTTTGGCAATTGTCCACGTGTAATGGATTACATGCTTAATAAAAACTCGAAACTTGGGTTTACTTTGGTTAAAATGGTAACAGACCGCAGTGCAACAGTGAAAATGAACAGGTTTTTTAATTGGTATTGATCAGTCCACGAGAAGGGGGAAAGGTCTCTCCTCTCTCTCTCTCTCTCTCTCTCTCTCTCTCTCTCTCTCTCTCTCTCTCTCTCTCTCTCATCTCTCTCTCTCTCTCTCTCTCTCTCTCTCTCTCTCTCTCTCTCTCTCTCTCTCTCTCTCTCTCTCTCTCTCTCTCTCTCTCCTCTCTCTCTCTCTCTCTCTCTCTCTCTCTCTTCTCTCTCTCTCTCTCTCTCTCTCCAAACATAAAATATGGTACAATTAATACACAATACAGAGTATGTACAGTGAATTGGGTTGATCAGTCCACGAGAAGGGGGAAAGTCTCTCTCTCTCTCTCTCATCTCTCTCTCTCTCTCTCTCTCTCTCTCTCTCTCTCTCTCTCTCTCTCTCTCTCTCTCTCCTCTCTCTCTCCTCTCTCTCTCTCTCTCTCTCTCTCTCTCTCTCTCTCTCTCTCTCTCTCTCTCTCTCTCTCCAAACATATAATATGGTACAGTTAATACACAATACAGAGTATGTACAGTGAGCTGGCCGATTATATGCACAGCCAGGTACTTGTCATGTACACAAGAGGGGTAAAGTCAAATGTCGTTTAATATATATATATGAATAATTTTAGTAGTTTTACTAGGGTAGACGGGAAGAAAGTAGCCGAGATAATACTGAGCTTGGTCTGTTTTGGAAGCAACCAAGATAATGATTTGCGTCAATGTCTCACAAAACAAAAATTAGAGTTCAGAAGCGTAAGGGCACGAACAGTGCGGTTGCCTGCTAAACAGCCCAATTTCCGCGTTTACTCCACTTTAGTTGTGTAGTAGATATAATAGGCAACTTGGTCTTCTCAGGACGCAAACAGTGCGTATGCTATTCGCAAACAAAGAACATCACCCATTTTGGTTGCAAATGCAGCCTCCGGCCAATTGTAGGATGACGCAAGTGTAAACTTGTGCATTTAATCAGAGCAACGAGGAATGTTCATGCATGACTAAATGGAATATACTTAAACTTTACATTCGTCCACCTGTTTTAACCAGTTTAGGCCTGTGACGAAGTCTGAAGTTGACTTTGAAAATGGATGTTTGTGATAATAAAGGACTCTGTCGATCTTCTGGCATGACTTGACAAGCTAGAGAACGACAATCCAATGGATGACTTCGATAACAAACAGAAAAAAACTTTACTTTACTTTACTTGATTACTTAGTTACTTGCTTACTTAGGTAGTTAGCAAGTTTGCTTGTGTGTTTGTTTGTATGATTGTTTCCCAACCCAGTGCTCCCATCCAACGTTGCTTCGGTACATTGGATAATGCTGTGGGTGATGCCTGGTAGTGCAAGTCATTCTCAGTGTCCTATATGGCTGCTATTGCATTGAGTATATGATATAAAATATGAAATAAAAATACATATACGGCCATGCGAAAGTTAACCAAGAAGCCTTTTTTAGTTGTGGGATCACCAGATAGTTGGTATACATTGTGGCACGTAGCTGATCCAGCAATGTTACAGAAGAGAAAAGACCTGTACAATGCGGTTGCTAAACGTGTTGAAACGGACGTTGAAAAATGATTCTGTGCAAGAAGTGTTTCACCTGACGTGACTCATTGGCATGACACAGTAATCAGGAGAGACTTGCATCGTACTTTATACCTGTTACAGCCAGAGGTGACTCCCCACTGTGCATATGTTTCACAGGTATATGTGTGCAAAGGTGTTCTTAAAGAATTGAGCGTATTTTTAGAAATCCATAGAACTTCGTAGGACTCGTGGGATTTGTGGCTGGGACCAGCAAAACTACAGCGAAAAGATGTTAATGTCCAGCATATTAAAATGTATACCAGTTACGTGGAACTAAGCTTTACTGACTTGTACACATATTTTATTTCTCAGAGCGAAAAGAGTACAATGAAATGTCTGAACATCCCCTGTCGTGATGCATGAAAGACTCACACAAACTATTTTTTCTTTTCTTTCCTTTCTTTTTTTCCTAAGCCACCTGTGTCACACAGGACCGCGGCACAGAAGCTGAGAGCGACAGCAATATAGTTACACACGGTTCCACTGCTGTCGCCCTTTTCATGGGTGTATCTTTTTGCTTTTGCACAAACCGGACATTTAGAAAGGAACGATAAAATTTTCGGAAAAAAAAGAGCAATCACGATACGAAAAAGTTTATCATGGTACAAAAAAAGAGTTTCTATTTCAGAATAACGATTTTTGCAAAGGTTGCGATGTATCATAGTTATGTCTGCGTGCTAACACAGACATTCTGTGTATGTTTTTCTTTCTTTCTTACCTTCTTTCTGTTTCTTACCTTCTTTCTCCCTCTCTCTCTTTCTTTATTCTTCCAATTCTTCTTCTTTACCGACAATTTTCTCTTGACACGATTACGCTTAAAAGCTCCCAACTTGTTATGATGATAAATTTATACATGAGGCAGTGCCTTTTGACAAAACGGTTGAATGTAAAGGTATGCGCCGATGCTACAGGCAAATCCAATGAGCCACAAACCAAAAGTTCTATGATTGTTATTTATGCTAATTAGGAGCACTTCAAAAGTTTAAATAATAAATATCTTCAAAATTATTATTATAGGTAGAGATGCCATTCCAGCTTCTGTATATAGGTTTGTGAACCACAAACAAAAGTTGCATAATTTAATTTTATGCTTATTAAGGCACTCGAAAAGTTTAAATGTTGAATATCTTCCAAACTATTATAGGTTAAGGTGCCAGTACAACTTTTATTGGTGGGTTTGTGCTGCAGGGACATCCAATGAACCACAAAGAAAAGTTATAAAATTTTAATTTATGCTAATTAGGGTCACTTGAAAAGTTTAAATGTTGCATATCTTCAAACCTATTTGGAAGAGTTGCCATTCCCAATTTAACTCTTAAGTTTGTACTGAAGGCGCATCAAATAAACTTTAATGATCGGATTTCTGCTGACCGTTGATTGTATCAATATTGCATTTCATGAAAAATTGAAACATTGGTTCATTTTGTAATTGTTGCTTCAACTTTTATGATTTTTGGCTTTTTCAGGTTTGTTGTTTTGGAAGGTTTTCAGAGTAGGATTACAGTATGACGTTTGCATGTTTCCATTATTTTGTTCAGGTTTTCTATGTGTACGTTTTCGGTTAATCAGCCCCACTTGTGTGATTGTAAGGCATCCATACACATTTTCACCTTAAGACTGCTACATATCTAGGAACGATACATAGACACAATCTGCTCTTCAACCGAACGAGTTATCATCAGCGTCGTTATCATCATGACCTGCTAATTGTCAATTTTAGAAGAAAAAAATAAGAGGCCATTCGGCTCATTGGAATTTCCCGCTATTTTTCGTAACGTGCTTCGTTGCTGCATTGATTCATTGTTCGTTCACATCCAGGTTTTGCTGACCCTTTTTTACATTGTAATATTGGTCAAGGAAACGAAAGGAGAAAGAAAGAAAATTCTTGTCATTTGATCATTAGTTTGGATATGAGTTGGGAACTCGGATTTGTTTTAGCAGGGGTGATAGGGAATCTATTTGGCGTGCCTGAATTTGGATATATACCATGCAATACAATACAATTCGATAACCCTTGTTAGCTATATTGACTTGCAGGACTATTTAAGTGGCCCGGGGCTTTTTTTTTTAAGTTTTCCCTCGCACATTTATACACACGAATAGATAAACGATAATTAGAATAAGATAAATACTCGTTAAAACTTGTCCTTAAAATAGTTTCTAAAGATCATCTGGCATACAAAAGTCATTCTGTAAAAAAGAAGTGATATTAAAAACATCAAGTCTACAAATCAATGTTAAAGCCGAGGTTGATGTAACAGATGTTTTTAAGGTGGCACTAAAATAAACTGAGGCTGTTGGGCTGGACATGTTAGCGGCTAGACGATTCAAGCATGCAAATCCTTGCATCAGTTCATCCATAGCTTATATTATGAATCGATCGCGGTGTTGAGGACCGTTTCCGATGGAAACAAGCGAAAGTCTACAGAACTATGTGCAAAATTAAAAATTTTAGTAATCGTTTTTGTGTCAGAGTTCAGGGTGTGAGATATAAAGTATACTTTGCGACATGGATTGACAGACCATGTCCTGTTTTCCCGATAACTGGAAAGAAGCAAATGTAATTTGCTTATATAAAGAAGGTGAAGACTTTCTCATTAAAAATTACAGGCCAGTATCTCTTCTTTGTTCCACAGCTAAAGTCTTCGAAAGTGTGATATTTAAAAGACTTTATAATCTTTTAAATGGTAATAATCTCCTCACAGCATGTAATTCCGGTTTCAAAAAACTAGACACTGCCGTCAATCAACTCATTTACATAGTGCACGAGACAAGCTCAGCCTTAAATAGAGGCAAGGATGTTCGCTTAGTGTTTTTTAGATGTGTCAAAGGCTTTTGACAGAGTTTGGCATAGAGCTCTTATTTATAAGTTAAGTCAATATGGCATAACAGATCCGCTTCTATCGTGGATTAAATCGTGTCTTACAGACAGGAAATAAAGAGTGGTATTGGATGGTGCATCGTCAAACTGGGTTAGGATTGAGTCGGGGGTACCCCAAGGTAGTGTTCTGGGACCTTTGATATTTTTAGTGTTCATTAATGATTTAGAACCTCTGGTAAAATAAAAGCTCTTGAATGTCTCGGTTGGCCAACTCTCGCCGAGAGACGAAGGTACTTACAATTGACACTTTATTTCAAGTTGGTCCATTCCATGTGTCCTCCCTTTATGGGAGATTTACTACCGGTTCAAAATGATGCAAGTAACGTATCGGACAGAACTTTAGTTATTTGTAGGAAAAGTGTATTTTCAAAGGGTTTTATTTCTTCTTCAACGATAGTTTGGAATTCTTTACCTCTAGGGGTTCGAAACGCTCCATCTTTATCTTCTTTTAAATTTCACGTGAAAACCTTTTTGTTTCCACTCAGACGTGACTATCTTTGGTGCGGTCCGAGAAGGTTAAATATTCTGCTTAATCGTCTGCATGTTGACTTTAGTTCGTTGAATGCACATTTATTCTCTCGTCAACTGGTGGAAACTCAAGCGTGAAGCTGTGGCCATAAATCTGAAACCACAATACACTACCTCTTGCAGTGTCCACATTATGCAACACAAAGAGAAACTCTTTTGGCACGGGTCAATGAAATTCTTGAAACAAACAACGTTCCTGTCACATTTTTAGATTACAGCAATAATGATAAAGTTAATTTATGCTTATTCGGTCGCCCTAATCCTATGCTTGTAACTGTAAAATTATGGAAGCCACTTCAGCCTTTATTCTTGAGACGAAGCGCTTTTCTAGGTTCATACCGAACGATGATGACCATGGTGAAGATACTGACTTAAATGATATTTAATAGCCTGTTTATCTTGGAATATATGGTAACTTTATCTTGTAACTGTTTATGTTTCTTGTATTTATATATTTGTATATTTTTTTCCATGATTCATTGTGTTGAATGTATATATGATGTAGTGTATTTGTTTGTACACGAGGAGAAGACGTTTATTAGTCTACCTGACTATCTGTCTAATCCTCGATAAACAAACAAAGTATATAGCTACCAGACCATGTACACAGATATATTGTTATCTTAGTGCTACAAATTATTCCCCGGCCTACAATTTGAATACTTGGAACACCTAACACTGCCCACACCAGCACACTTTGCTGCCCTGTGTTAATTTATTCCCTGGCATATTTTTTCATTAGTTATATTTATTGAATAATGAGCGTGAGTTGGATTTTGATCTGAATGTTTTTCAATTGTGTAAGATTGAACATAATTTTAAGTCTTATATTTTGTGTCTTGAGCCAGTGGATCAGCTGCAACTGGAGGTATTTAGAATATTTCATTTGTTTTTCGAAAAAAAGTGTTAATTCCGGATGTTTAAGTAACACACATGGTCCTCAAAATGGCGGAGGCATAGTCCCTATGCATGACAACCTAGGGGACAACAGCACGTCTGCGGTTAATGTAATTAAATATGAATACCTTGCAGTGGTGTTACTATGAAAAGTATATGACTAAAATTACCAGGCTTTTCTTTATTGTCTTCACTGTCATGAATATGTGAGAATTCTACATGTGCGCCACAGTAGGAATAAACAGTCATACTTGAAAAAGAAAAATACGCAAAATTTGTTATGGACTTGGTATTATCTGCTTTCTAATATTTTTGAACAGATTTTTACTATCACAGACGAAGAGGTCATTCTGGCTTCACTATTTTTGCCTATTGACTTGGTGATTTAACATATGACTGATTAATTTTAAAAACTGAACCTGAATGTCATGTCCGTAACCTTATTACATGTAAAAGTTATTTTTTCTCACCAATGAACGTAGTTTTTTGCCTTCATAGCATGTTGTACCGTACAGTAAACACAAATTTGAATAACGTAACATCAAAATTGTAGTAGATTGTAATTAAATGTTACAGGTATAACATTTGCGTTGCAGACGTGGTATATGTCAGAATTTTTATCTTTCTGAGCTTGAAAGTAGTTTGATGGCCAGGACCAATGTTCCTAGTAATTACTGACTTAATTTTACGTAACAGCAGTTATAAAGTCTTTTGAGACCAATGCAAATCCTAAAGGAGTTATTTCGACATTTACAAAATGACTGTTAAACCATATCCATTACAAATGTTGATTATAGTTAATGTAGCTTAGGTGACTATAATAAGATAATAAGTACACGTGTTGACCTTTATAGTATAGATGGTCTCTTATGTTAAAGTACCAAAATTATAATTATATGTTCATTTCGTGGCGTTTTGTTATTTACCCCAATAGTCGTCATGTTTCACAAATGTCAAGCCTGTAACATAACGTCCGGAACGATTTTTTCCTGATTAAACTTCGTTTGAAAAGAAATACGAACACCCTCATAATTTGTGACGTATACAGTTGTCAAGTAATAATAATCTGCAAATGAATTGACTTATCTTTAATTGCGATATTATAGAGCATTTTCTAAAATAATGTTCAGTATTGGAAAGTTTTATGGTCAGATGCTGTCACCTCCGTGACACATATGAACTAAAACGCTATCATTTCTCAGGTATTCATTTATAGAGCAATAAAAAATACATTTCCACTTATATCGACAATTTTCTTGCCGGACAAATCGTTGCGTCTGTAACATCACTTTAGCAAAATCATTTAATTTATGATATATTGTTTTAAATGCCAACCCACTTTATAAGTTATGTTGTATTTTATTTTAAAGTAGGTGTATTTGTTGATAAATGTACGCGTCCGTTTTAAATTGGACCCGAAAAGGTAACCAAATGTATGGTTTAAACTGAAAACTCCATATCCAAATTGTGTCATATCTGTAAGGGATGGTTCAACATTTTCATAATTTTTGAATTGAATACTTTGAGTAAGTGGCGGTGGAGGTGGACCTGTACACTTCTACAGATAATGGAAAATGATGGCCATTTGTAACCCCTATTTTGTGGTATTTTGGTATTATTTCTTGGAAGATCACAATTTTTGAGTTCTAAGTTGGGGTAAGGGAGTGTCATGAAATTTAGTATCACAAGTACCAGTTCTAAATGGATGATAATGTTGAACCATTCCCAACACATATTGCTTTTCATGTATTTTAAAACACGCCAAAGGTTACACACTTGAATTTTCCATATGATGAACAAGCTTGCAATAGAGTATCCGAATGCGCCATAATTGTTGATTGTGCACTATGAACTTTCTGCAAAATATTCTTATTTGCTTGCAATAGAGTATCCGAATGCGCCATAATTGTTGATTGTGTGCTATGAACTTTCTACAAAATATATTCATTGCATCCAAACGTCACATATGTTTTGGATCACAATATTGTGCTTCCGAACGCGACTGAGTGTATATTCGTACATCAAAACATTGTGTTGTATTGTATTTTTATTTGCTGAAAATCATACATACATGAGAATACATATTGCACCAGAAAAAGACTCATACACCGAAATAAGGAAAAGAGTTTTACATAACTACAACAGGTTTAACGGAAACAAGATTTTCAGCTGGAGGAATGAAACCCCTTGGGGCTTATATTCCCTCCACGCTGAGACAGCACTGATTACATATAAAGTATACAATAATTACTGGAATGAGGAGAAGTACACAAGTTTCTTAAACTAATCCAAATACATGTCAGTTATTGTTGATCCAAAACAAAAAATTTAAGGCGCTTTTTGAACAGATGCATTGAAGAAACATTTTTAATATGAATGGGCACAGATTTCCATATGTGCGGTCCATGAGATATTATCGAAAACTTCCCTACATTAGTCCTAACTTGCTGTATATAAAAGTCTTGTGTTTGTCTAGTCTTATAATTATGGACACTTGAAACTTCAGGAAAGAGGATTCTGAACACAGTAGGAACGAGATAATATTTAACTTTATACATGAGCAAGCTTGTAAGATAGGTATCCAAACTTTGAAATTTCAATAATTTAAATTTGTGGAATAGAGGATCAGTGTGGGAATTAAAGCCTGAAAATGTAATGATCCGTAATATCTTTTTCTGAAGTTTAACAATCTTATCTATTGTACTGGGATATGTGATGGCCCATGAAGTATAACAGTATGTGAAATATGGATACACCAAAGCATAATACAATTTAATTAAAACATTGATTCCAAATTTGTGTCTGATCTTCTTGAAGATCCCAATTATCTTACTTACCTTTTTAGAAATATAATGAATGTGTTCTTTCCAGTTTAGATCTTTGTCAAACAAAACACCTAAAAATTTGAATGTTTCAACTTTAAGTAACTTTTTTTTCATTTATTTCAATAGCAAAATCGTGCGAATTTTTCATATTATTGCGAGTGCTAAAAATCATATAATTAGTTTTATCGATGTTTACAGATAATTTATTTGTATGAAACCAACGAATAACATCTTGTAGAGTGTTATTTATTTTATGCTTTAGAGCATCAACATCTCTATCACTGAATGATAAACTTGTGTCATCTGCAAATAATAGACATAACATATCCTGAGACACAAAGCCTAGGTCATTAACATATACGAGGAATAACAAGGGTCCTAAGATGGACCCTTGAGGAACACCACAGTTAATAGATAATATGTCAGAATCTTCATTCAAATAATGTACACACTGAGACCTATTAGATAGATAACTAGTAAACCAATCCAGAGTTAAACCACGTATGCCATAAAATGAAAATTTTTGACGTAAGATAGTATGATCGACAGTATCAAAGGCCTTAGAGAGGTCAAGAAAGACACCAATGGTGTGTTCTCTTCTCTCCAGGGCCTCAGATATTTTATACGAGAGATAGCTTACAGCATATTCTGTACTATACTTATTGCGAAATCCAAATTGGTAGTCATATAAGATATCAAATCTGTCAACATTAAAATCATCGAAAATTTGAGCGGGAACATCTCGATTAACCTAAAATATTTCTCCGGGAAAACGCCTATAGTGATTGCATTTTCAGAAAACCGTAAACCTTTGTTATACAAAAAGGTTTTAAGCTTTGGCAAATATGCTCCTCGCACATTTTGACAAGGTGATCGATAACGCACTTATGACGGGCACAATGCGTGACGCCCTTGTCCTGATTGATGGCCAGTAGAATATTTTTACTAATTGTCAAAATCATCAAGGTCTCGCTGCCAAAGGGCATTCTAATATCATAGCCAAGTGATACACCTGACTACGATACATTATATATTGAAGGGACATGCTTACACACACTGGTTCACTGTAGGCGTTTATGTAGGGCGTTGTCAAAGGCAATAGCCTGGTTGAATTAAATTGCACACACACACACACACACACACACACACACACACACACACACACACACATATATATATATATATATATATATATATATATATATATATATATATATATATATATATATATACGTGTGTGTGTGTGTGTGTAAATTTTCACGTTGTTTGTAAGGCAGACTATTTTAAAGTGAGAAAGCCATTTTGCGGGCAAAAATTACTGCATCTTGTAAATGATTACAAGTATACTTTTTCAGACCTGGATACATACTTTATTAATTTGTATATAATATCTAATTGGACCGCAGTAATCGGATTTGCCTACGGCGATAGACTGCAGCTTCCTTACAATCTGCTATCCTTCGCCACAGAGAGCTGGGTGACCTTGATCTAAATTTAAAGGTCACCTTAGTTAACCTGGTTTCTGCATTGTAACTCAGATTTTAAGATATGACCTCAATATTGCATGTTGTAATAGTCCTCAGTTAGAGTTTGGTCAGCTCAGAAGATGGATGACCTTAACCAAATTCCTACTGTCACCAGGTCTGTCGGTCAGCAGAGAGACTGGTTTCCGCACCATAACTCAAGAAGTTTTTGAGATAGGGTTCTAATCGTGCCCAGGTATATACTCCTTTATAAGGGTTAGGTGAAGTATGAAGGTGGCTGACCCCTTTTTCCAGAGTCACGAAGGTACTATAGTACGTTTGGTTTCCGCACGATAACTCAAAAGGTTTTATGATAGGAACTGTACATTACACAGGATTATAGTTCTTATCCAGGGCTAGGTCAAGTTGGAAGATGGGTGACCTTGACCTAAATTCAAAGGTCACAAGAGCACTTTAGTGAACTTAATTTCTGCACTGAAACACAGAAATTAAGTTATGACTTCAATATTGGGCATGATGATAGTCCTCGATTAGGGCTTGGTCAGCTTAGAGATAGATGACCTTGGCAAAATTCTCAAGGCCACTACCTAGAGTCCTGTTAGTGAACTTGGTTTCTGCATAATAACTGAAGATGTTTTTCAGCTAGGGCTTTCGTATGGCACAGGAATATTGCCTTCTATAACAGCCAGATCAAGTTATGAAATGGGTGTCCTTGAGTCAATTCCAAGGTCACAGAGTCACATTACTGAATTTGATTTCTGCTTAATAACTGCAGAATTTTCTTAGCCAGAGCTTTCATATTGTAGATGTTTATAGTCTTCTATCAGGGCACATCAGCTTCAAAGAAGGGTGACCTTTACCTAATTTCCAAGGTCGCAAGGCCACTTTAGTGAAATTGGTTTCTACATCCACTTCCCAAGGTCATGAGTGCCCTATTTAGTACTATATCAACAGGGTAATGAGGGCGAACACAAGGGGGGGGGGCATATATGTTTTACAAACATGTCTTGTGTCAGTTGAATTGATGTTGACATTAACTCGAACATTATTGTTGTTTACAGCACTTTTGGTCCTGTGCGGCACAGCGACACCTTCTGAGCTCTTCTTACCTTGATATTCTGTTGGACTGACCAGGTAGAAGATGGGAGCATGAACGTCCTTGGGACTCGCAGAAGGAACCGTCGACAATGACGCAACGAAATGTACTCATCTTCGGGCTTGTAAATTTCCTTATACTGAGTCTCAATGTATACTTTGTTACCCGAAAAACCACAGGATCATACAGGTTTAAAAATGACGCGTCTCTTGCCCCACCCGGTGGATTTCATGGCGCGAACGGGAGGGATGACAGAAATAAAAATGGCCCGGAGTTGGGTAAGTCTCACAGTGGACGTATTATACTTGGGATGCCAAAGCAGCAGTACGCATCTCAAAACGACCAAGCCCAGGATCACGAATACAAAATAAAACAAAACAAGCACCATGCTGCCGAACTGACCCGAAGTTACGCCGAACGGAGAAAAACTTACCAAGTTCCACAGTTGAAGCGGGTCTCAGAACTCGACTGTGTAAATTTACTTGCAGGAAAGAACAAGGAAATTGAGATAGCTGAATCGATAGAGAATCGCGTTGCCAAAATACCTATTCATGAGGAAACATATGATTTATGGACAAGAGACTGTGCAAGCTTTAAAAAGGAGAGGGGATATATTGATATACCGTTGACAGAGACAGAGGAGAAATACCCATTAGCTTTCAGCATTTCTATGTATAAGGATGTAGAACATTCAGAAAGACTGTTACGAGCCATATACCAACCTCAAAATATTTATTGCTTCCATATAGACACCAAAACATCACTCCTAATTCACAGAACTATGCAGTCTCTGGTCAATTGTTTTGATAATGTATTTATTGCATCTCATCTGTCTAAAGTCAAGTGGGGTGACGTCAGTGTACTTTTGCCAGCAATTAACTGTATGCGAGATCTGGTCAAGTACCATCGAGGAAAGTGGAAGTATTTTATAAACCTGACTGGTCAGGAGTTTCCTCTGAGAACTAACTACGAGTTGGTCAAAATTGCCAAAATATTTAATGGATCCAATGATATTGCAGGCTCTTTGTCCAGGTGAGTTCAAAGGTCAAACACCGCCTGTTTTGTTCGATTCCATTTATGAACTTGCCCTGATGTAAATCTTGAATGGTTTGGGGAATCAATATGACCAAGCAGCAAAGAAAAAGAGACTGAACTACTCCTTTATTCTGGAGGTTGTATGAATGAATATGTGGCTATATAACAAAATATCTATGCTTGAGTAGACCTGTTTATGCTTCAAGGCCACTGGCACTCAAGATAATTGTGTCTCCCGCAATAACTGGCCACCACATACGATGTCGTGTCATGAACATTTTCAAAATATAGTGCAGACAGCTTTGTTGCCGACTACCGCACACATCTCTTAATCGGGGCAAATTTTAGATGGGATAATTTTTTATAGAAATTCACCTGCATTTTGTTACAGAGACTTTGGGTTTGTATCGGTATAATTATTATTACTTGGCTGATTTAATGTTCCTTTTTGCTTTTTTTTTTGTGGGGGGGGGGTCTTCAAAATAGTAATTTTTAATGGAACATAGAGTTGGTTTGATAAAATGCATGTCGATAAGTCGTGCCCAGTGGCTCTGAAAACTGCTTGTTCGATACAGCCGCCTGTTAAAACGAGAGTCAGGCAGGCTGGGACCCCTCTGGTAATTTTTAAAGTAGGATATTTATTGATTTGCATTTAAATGAAGTAATTAGAGTGATATCTTGCTGTCTACCATGAAGGTAGAAAGGGGAACTATTTGATACTTTCCGATGAAACAAAATTGATATAATTATTACATATCACATACATAGACTCCAGCGGAACACTCGATATAGGCTGGTTGAAACGATGGATAGTAATTTGGCAGTAACAAATGTGACCGACCAAGTTTTATTCATTTCCCTTTGTGGCCGTTTGTTTTAAAACGTACATAGAAAACGCTACGAGAATAGGGCTTAGCTCAAGCTATGCAAACTTTTCTCCCGTTAACGAAATAAAAACTGAAGTACACAAACACATTGAAAGGTGTGTATATTGCGTAAAGGATGGATCGATGGATGGAAATGAAGAACTAACGCAGGCGAGACGTATATGATAGTTTGGTTGTTAATTTGATATCCCAGGCTTCATAAAGTTTGTTGCTGTGTGGAATTGAGGGAGTTGAAATCGAAGCATGTAATGTCGTTAGTGAGATTTTGAAGGTCTCGCATGTATACATGATGAATTTTAGGAATTCGAAGCGTGTGGTGGGTTCCTGCCAATTACTAAAATACCACACCCTATAACAATCATACTGCCCTGTCGATCTTTTGGTGATAAGTTTTACGAGCCGTCTATATAACTGGATTTCAGCTTGACTGATATATCCTCTTGGATTATGGGAGTGGCTGATTTGAGGTTCTTTTTGGGGAAAGTATTAGTGCGTTTGCTTTTTTTCACAAAGTGTTTAATTTTTCAATGTAGTGTCATTTTTTCACCATTCAAGATCTCTTATGAGGGCTTGATTGTTTTGGTATGTCGTCGAAGTTTGTGTCCCATATGTTACCGTCACGTTCACTTGTTTGACAGTTTGCACAAAACAAAATTAATGTTCGTCGACCGACCGATACTGACGAGCATTCATGCTCAGTACAGGTACTGAAAGCCCATGTTGTCTATGAATAATTGTTCTATGAACGTGTCATGTGTCGCAATGAACTCAGTCGCATGATAGATTTATGGTGAAAGTCAAAAGTTAAATCATCCCACTAAACCTTCGTTAAAATACGAAACAGAGCATTTTTATACGTAAAATTAACGCAATATAATACGCAAGAGTATATATATATATATATATATATATATATATATATATATATATATGTATACACACACATTTATATCTCTCTGAAAAAATATCTCCCCATCTGCTGCTTAGGAAAACATTACAGTATAGTAGGATGGAGTTTTCTTTTTCTTTTTATTGAAACATTATTCTTATGGCCAACAGGCTCACCAGCGTATATGAAGGCCTTCTGCCTGTTTGTCGAGGGAGATACATACATTCATACATACATATTAAGCAATTAACATATTATAACTTAGCCAATCGCATGAAAAGATCGAAGAAATTAGTAAGGCCTGTCAGCGGTAACTGCATCTATACACAACACAAATTTAATTATAAGAACTATATGTCGACATGTTTTGGCCAGGAGTACGACCAATTTGTACTCGACGGAATCGCACGACTGGTACGTATATCTCCAGAGAACGATTTGATAAAGTTTTGGGGTTTTTTTGCAGAATGGAAATGGACCGTGTCAAATTCCGTTGGAGCCACAGATGGAGCAGAACCTACCAGCAAACCATATTCTTTAATACATACGAACCTAAGGCCCCATTTCATATAAATATTACGTTTTTCAAAGGAGAACTTCATGGGCTCTTTAGTCACAACATGGTAGAATATATTGTTGAAAACGAAGTAGCAACGCAGTACCTGGAGTGGTGCTGGGATAGCGGTCACCCGACGGAACACTACTGGAACGTGCTCAACTATAACAGACACTTAAGGGCCCCCGGTGGCTATGAAGGTACGTATAATTACCCGTATATTTCCGTTTATGCCACTGAGTGGACAACACAGCTATACATGTATGAAAAAGTACCCCTGGACCATGAAGAGCCATTTTAAAGAGTGGCATTTTTATGTGAATTGTGAATTTATTTTTGTAATAAACGTTAAAACAGCGTGGGTAGCGTACAATTTTCTCTCACTCCATTGTGTGCGTACATTCCTTTTAATAAAGATTAATTGCCACTTTAAGAAATTTGCGTGACTTTACGGGGCTTAACGATTTCATAATGTCCAAAATTAACCACCAAAATGAGGGGCGTAGCAGATGTAGGCTTGGAATGGGCTCCATGCGCGGACGGAATCGTGACGTAACTTTTTCTGTGTGTGCAAAGGGAAGAGGGCGCCACCTGCCTGTGTCGAAGTGGTTTGATTATTGGGCGTGCAATCGGGCTATTTTTTCTCACCGTTTGTCTACAAAAGGTCAATATTTGAAGATGAGTGCATGTCAAACACTACATAGGATGCACAGTTGGGATCATTCCCGCTGCGCATTTGTACCTATTAATGATTGGTAGTATGTGTTAACAGCAACTGGAATTTGGTCATTGTACTAAGAATTTGCATGTCTGGAGTGGAGTATTTTCTAGAACAGGCTGTAGATCTATCTATCTATCTATCTATCTATCTATCTATCTATCTATCTATCTATCTATCTGTCTGTCTGTCTGTCTGTCTGTCTGTATGTCTCCTCTGTTTGTCTGCCTGCTTGCCTGTCAGTCTGTCTGTCTGTCCGTCTGTCCGTCTGTTTATTTATCTTATATGTCTCTCTGTCGTTAATGTAACCACGCCATTGATATTGAAATCATGACTAAAACACTGATGCTGCCTGACTTATAAAAAACAACAATCAACAAAACGAAGCTGGATTTCCATAGGGCAAACAGCTATCAGGAAGAGCGCAAGTACAGCTGTACCTTAGAGAGTTCCCCTCCGGCAAAAGCATCCGGCGAAGTGTACAAAAATTCACAAAAAGTTAACCCTCGTTGTTGGACGAGAAATACCAGCCCTCACCTGAATGCGTTTGAAGCCGGTCTTATAAAATGTAAATGAGCTTTGAGGAAATCTATGCAAACAGTATGCTACATTTGTATTGCCCGCTACAACGATGATGCTCATCTATTCTATATACATGTATGTGCTAAATAAACAGCCTCATTTTGTGATACCAAGTGGCAGACTAATTACATTCGTTCTTTCTGAAACCATAAAGGAACGTCAAGTTAAAGCTTTTAAAACTTCCGATCAAGTGATGGCTACATCATGACATGTTTATTATTCGTTCGTTTGTTTTGCTTTGCATTAAGTCCCCCGTCGGAATCTGGGGAGACAATAAAGTGCGCGCCGACTGTCCTTCCGCCCTTCCGTCTGCAAATGCTTGTCCGGACTATGTGTATACTTGCTATGTGTATACTTTTTCGGGCAGCGATGTGTCGCCTACGAAAATTCGGCCCTCGACATTTGACCATTCTTCTTGATCCCATCACATAAAATGCTTGTCGAAATCATCTTTGCTATACAGTGCAAACTAGACGCCAGTGACTTCCCATGGTGGACTCATCATATAATGCTGTGCAATACGACCCCCCACCCCCACCCCCTTTGTTCAATTTGAATATTTGCATCGGTTAAGTCACCAGAAGACATTTGTTCATCGAGCTCTCAGCGCTCTCTTAGCAACTTTCGTTCGGACTATTTACTGCCTATGCTGAGGAAAATCTGAATTAAATATCCTTTTTTTATTACTTTAAAATGCTGTACTTTGGAATCGTAAGTGGTTTCATCCAATTTCTACAAGTTGAGATGTGTTACTTGGCACGGTGGGTTTATGGCCACGGATGCTACGTTTTTGCATGATCACTTGCACTCAACTGACGAAAAGCGGAATCGACTGAAGAACTTGCCTCTGTGAAATGGGGGCTAAAACTGTGCTCCAAAAAAGGGAAGACAATGGGCATGTTACGTGCAATTCTGAAAATGTCTCATGAAAAAAGAAGAAAAAACATGATACGTAAATTTAACTCTCATGTGCTGCCATAATGGAGTGAATAATTTAACCCGGTGCGCTCTGGGCTTAACATCCAGTGCGCTCCGGTTATATCTGTTGACCAGACAGCATGGTAACTTGAAGGGCTTCTCGTAAGTTCTTTCCAAATTTTGAAAAAGGAAGATTGAGGAAAAGAGCAAGACAGACTACATTACAAGTTATTGTCGACCGGTTTGTTCAGGAAGCTGTAGAAAACTCCATGCAAAACTATCATGGTATGAAATAACTCGTATCAGGTCATACATTACAAAATAAAATATTTGCGTGTACATATGTTGTACATATGTCAGCTCTAGGTAGTTACCCTCTGTATGGTAGAGCATAGGTGAAGACGGTGAGGTCGGGATCGACACAGCTTTATTCGGTCACCAAGATGTTACAGTGCATATAGTGAGAGAGTCTCCCACCTCCAAACTTCCCCCATAACACGCCCACAGGTCTCTCTCCAAACGGCCGCAACGTCCCAAGTTTTGTTCAACTGACTTATAGCTTCAAATGGCTAGTCAGCCAATCAACCAATCAACTCCTGAGACTAAAATCACATGTTTTCTTATAACTTATCAGATAAATGGTAAAATTCTCTTAATTTCCGCTAGGTGGCACTGTATAAAATAAATGAGTTTTGTAGCTGTCAAAATACAACAAAATATCATACGTCATACAAAAGGATTCGTAAATGCTGTGACACTTTACTGAGTTGCGGAGGGTGAAAGAAACCATCAGTTATCTTGTTAATGACTTTTGTATACGTCCTCCACACATTTAGCTTTTCCGTCGAAATAAAACTCTTAATAGTCTTTCTTTGAGATAATCTTTCACCCCAAGTGGTGGGCTTCGGAAAACAATATGATAACAAGAACAGCCAAGGAAAACAGGGACGTGCTATAAACCGCAGAAGTTAAACCACTTGTACAAAATTTACCAACCGTACATGTTTTCATCTTTCACATTTAAATTTATAATAAATTCTCTATTACACATATACAGTAAAACCTGTCCTTGTGGACACCTTTATGAAGCGGACAACTGTATGATGTGGACAGTTATGTCCTGGGCCAGATGGTCAAGTTTCTTGTTAAAAACACCTGCCTATTGTGGACACCTGCCAACTGTGGACAATTTTTGACAGTCCCAGAGGTGTCCACAATTCCCAGGGTTCTCTGTACATATAATATTTTATAATTACATGAGAACTGGGTAGTCCAGGGAAACCTATATTAAGACTGTGATGAACCGCTGTCATTTGGGCCCCCCGAAAAGAAAGAAAATTAACCGTTGCATGTAAGCATAAATGAAATGAAATATATGCTATGTTATACTTCATAAAGACGAAAGAAGAAGAAAAACTATATTATTTAGTATAAATAAAAGTTGACAGGAGTTGTCAGTGCATCTTTCGTGTCGTTAAACTCAAGAAATAGCAATTGAAAATCTAAGCAAAAGAACCAAACGAACAATATAACGCAGTCACGAGCACTGCAGGCGGGCGGGGAATTGTTCATGAAATACTTCTTTGCGTATCGAGCAAAGCATTTATAAAATGTGTGTGTTTCATTTCATACAATTTGAGGTAGATAATTTGATCATATATAGTAGAGCGTATGCAAAGGCAACATATTTTTGTGTCAGATTTACTTTGATTATTGCGATAAAATTTGGAAGTTGTATACAGTGTCTTTGAATCTGGTTGGCAAATACGCGATTCTCCGTGGAGTTTTGTATAATCTTGTGTGGCAAAGGTTTTATCATTAAAAAGTCATTTGACTAAGTAGATAGATCGAAGCTCATCCAGCTTCAGTCACTCAGGTTTTTTGAATTGCAAAACGTTGAGCAATACTAAAAATAAAGGAAGCTTGATGTATTCTAACTCTGCTTTGTATTGTTCAAGGACCGCTAGATGTCGCCGACGAATACTCGGAACATCCGGCCATCAGGGCCAAGCATTGGGCAGGTCATTACAACAACCGCAAATGCCACGGCAAGTTTGTGCGTGGGATCTGTGTGTACGGAATCAGGGATTTGCCGTGGATTGCCAAGAGGAAAGAACTTGTGGCTAATAAATTCCACTTGACCTTCCATCATTTAGGATATGACTGCTTGGAAGAGAGACACAGAAACAGGACCCGAAATATTGGCAAAGTTGCGAAGGACTTTGATGAGGAATTCTACCGCAATTTGCCGACGGTAAAATACAGCCGAAAAGACGGACTGTCAAGACTTTGATGAACATAAGCTTTGTTTCGTTACAGGGTACAGCGTGTCAATATTGATGTCAAAATACACCAGAGAATTCCACAGCCATGGGCTAGATGAGATGCAAAAGTAGAAAGCGGAACAAAAAGGGAAAAATTCTTTTTTATTTAAGAGGCTCTTCTTGGCATAGTGAAATATTGGTATTCCATAATGAAAAAAATATCGAAAGTCAGCCCATAGACTATTTTATGAGATCTATGACATTGCCTGAATGTGTATTGATACTTATATTTGACGGAGCTTTTAAGCGAAATCCACCATTCTGCATGCTGGCTAAGATTTTTTACTCACATCTCAGGGTGCAATGAACGCTTGATTTTCACGAAGTCGTCCTTTCGGGCTATCCCAATAACCGGGAACAGACGCAAGTATATTAGTAACGCACAAAATCTGTCAATGTCATGATACGTTTGGTACAGATCGCTGACGATGGACACAATAAACGTAGAATCATCACATGACGGGTATTTCATCAGCTTCTTATGCGACATTGTCATCAATAAAAAAGCAAAAATAGAAACATCCGAAGTTCGCCTGACTTTCACTCTAGTCCTCTGGTATTGTGAGCAATGATGACAGTTAGAATCTGATTAAGAAATGATGTACTTTTAATCACGGTTTTGATTTATTGTTACCTTTGGCACGTCCTATATTAAGTACTGTGTATCTAGAAATATATTCGCGTGGTTAATTTCGTGCAAATGCCATTTTATAATTAGAAAAATACTGCATATCGCGCAATTAAATGTATATATTGAGATGTAAAAGAGTATACGTTTTCCAGCATTTTCATTGAACTCATCAAGTTCAGCAGGGTGTGTATTAAAAAACACAACAGTTAGACTTTTTTCATTGTATTGAACCTTGTCGTGGCACCCAAGGTTAACCTTGATATGAGCACACGGATGTTGGCTACAAGTTAAACCTGGTTTGGTCTCATTTATGTTCCAGATGACTGAGCAATCTTTTTTTTTAGGGAAACGCAAAATGTCATTGCCGCAGGTTGGCTGATTAGGAAAATCACTTCAGTAACATGGAAAGCTCATTGTTATTACTCGAGTCATCATAAGATATTGCAAAAGTGTTTTGCACCAAAAACAATTACAAAAACAGCGGTAACAATTAAAAGATTTACTCATCGATAAAAAAATTGTTATAACAATGACAAGTTTGAACAAATGCTCTTGATACTTGGGCTGGTCAACAACAAAATAATGAAAAGCAATACTCATTAAAGCAACGTCACATCACATCTGCTTGGAATCTGCCGCATTGAGAAAATGAAATATCACAGACAACGTTTCACAAAGTTCAGCCAATTAATCTCAAGGCCCTGGGCTTTCCACGGGTCCTCCATTACGAACAAGGCAGTCTGCTGCCCGACGACACATATCTCCCATTGCTCGCCACAACCTCAGTCGACCGCGACGCAGATTGTCGCCCTCTGCCCGCATGCGAGCCTGCAAGTAAGCAAGGTGGGCTGGTGGGGTCGCGTACCCTGTTCTTTAAGTGTAAGTTCCCTGGTCTCTGATTGCTTGGACGCATGTTGCAAGCAGTGCGAACAGTGCGCCTCTGAGCGCTTGTACCTTTATTTAAGCTTACACTTATGCCCCCTCATTCATATTTTCTGCAGTTTCTTAGAGTGGTGCTTTTGCTGGAATGTTTACATTTGGGTACTGTGCCGCGAATGAATTCTGTACTGCCTCTTAGCGGCCCAAACGGGCATATTCTATTGCTCTCTGTTGCAGAGTTAACTGCACATTTCGTAAAGAAACAGTCGATTGAGTAGCTTGTCTTGGACCCAAGTGCTAGTTGTCTATGTTAACAGGCAAATAGTTAACATATGCCTCAATAAATTTGTTGGTGTTTTATGGGAGAGTATCGCAATAAATAGAACTGAATATGTAATGAGATTGGTCCAGATAAAGGACAGATCTCAGCTCAGAGCTTTGAGAGGTACGGAGTAGAAACAAAGACAAGACTATAAAACCTCAACAAAGTTCATTATTTATTTATTTATTTATTTATTTATTTATTTATTTATTTATTTATTTATTTATTTATTTATTTTATTTATACAGGGTAACCCCGTTCAGCAGAGCTGTTCTTCCACGGGGCCCTGTATTATATACACTATATACATTGAAATAAGGGTAAAAGTAGCAGTAAAAACAAACATTGAAAAATACAAAGTAGCATTTGAGCATCAATAAAATGCAACTAAATAAAATATACAATGAGGCATTAAAACACCACTCGTTAAAATAGTGCTTCTGGTATTCCAACTTGAAATCATAAAAACTTGGACACTGTTTTAAGAAAATAGGCAAACTGTTCCATATCGTAGCACCATCGTACAGCAAACTTTGCTCAAACAGCTCTTTGAATGGCCATGGGACTATAACATTTAAAGAATTGGATTGTCTTGTTTCTTTCCAATTTAGATCATATGAAAGGTAAAATTGATCACATAAATAATAATTGATCTATGTAGTCATGGACAGCTTCAAAAATTTTGAAATGGTATTTGAAGATACAATCATCCGAGCTAAGTAATACCTTTTTTAGAGTAAAAGATGCCAGTCATATGGCCGTTTCATGTGAGTTAATACGAATATTGTTGTAGTTTTGGCATACAAAGAAATCGTGAAATGTATCCTCTTTAGGCTGACAGCTCAGACTTCTCATTTGTGTTTCGTCATGCTTTAAGCGTAATTTTTTGTAATCCGTATATTGGTCACTAAACCCTATTTTTAAGGGTTTGCCCCATGTTGCTTTAATTTGGCAATATGTTTATCTAGCATGCCAAGATGAACTGATTTGATTTTGGTGTCACCATGGGACCATGTTGCACACAATAACAGTCCTCTTGATGGGATAGTTGGGTGACTGACTTCATTATCAATGCGACACGGTCACTTCAGTTATTTATTCTCCCCTTCCAAGAAGGCGGTGCATAAAGGTTTGCTCATGTCGGTTGGACGGTAGGTAAGGAACATGTAGTTTCAGCACCATTAAACTCGAAGTTTTTGAGATAGGACTTCGATAGTTCCCAGATATGTACTTCTCTTTAAGGGCTAGGTAACGTATAAAGGTGGTTGACCTTGACCCTATTTTCAAGGTCGGGGAGATACTATAGTAAGTTTTGGTTTCCGCATGATAACTAGAAAAGTTTTTTTTTTTTTTTAATGGATGGACCTGTATATTGCACAAGGATTATATTCCTTATCCGGGTCTGGATCAAGTTTGGAGATGGGTGACCTTGACCTAAATTCAAAGGTCACTTTAATGAACTTGGTTTCGGCACTGTAACTCAGAACTGAAGTTATGACTTCATTATTGGGCATTGTAATAGTCCTAAATTAGGACTTGGTCAGCTTTGAAGATGGATGAGCTTGACTAAATTCACAAGGTCACCACCTAGAGTTCTATTAGTGAACTTGGTTTCCACATGATAACTAAAGATGTTTTTGACCTAGGGCTTCTATATTGCACAGGAATATAGCCTTCTAAAAGAGCTAAGACAAGTTTTGAAATGGGTGACCTTGAGTAAATTCACAAGGTCACAGAGCCACATTACTGAATTTGATTTCTGCTTAATAACTGCAGAATGTTCTTAGCCAAAGCTTTTATTTTGCAGATGTTTATAGGCTTCTATAAGGGATAGATCAGCTTCAAAGAAGGGTGACTGTGACCTTATGCCCAAGGTCACAAGGTCACTTAAGTGAATTTTGTTTCTACATCCACTTCCCGAGGTCATGAGTGCCCCATTTAGTAGTATCAACAGGTTAATGGGGCGAACATGATGATGGTACGGGGGCATCTATACTGTACAAAGGTGCCTTGCTTTGCTGTTTATTTGATCGGTTGACAATTGTTTGAAATGGGACCTTGATATTGTGCGAGGGAATGATACTTTGTCGGGGCCACATTGGGACTGAATTAGACTGAGCATTGGGGAAGGCTTGCATTCTTTAACTGGGTTGGACACCAGAAGTATTGGAGCTGATATTTGCGTGTGATACTTGATGGTGATTTCCTTTGAAATGCTGTAAAAATTACGATTGCATGTAAGTGAGATGGCCTTATTTTTAAAGGCGCAGGACAGCTCAAGTGAAGTGAAGTCGAATCATCCAATAAACCGTCGTGTTACAGATCCTGTGTACCAGTTTGCTTTTGATGGGATTGATATTTTTGCCTAAATTAGTTAAGATCAATGTTAATCCATCATGAACACCAGCGCATACAAAACGTTTCATTTATGCTGGCAACTGCAATTGTGAGTGTAGTATAAAACTAAAAAAGAAGATTTGCTTCAAAGCAAATCTGTCTGTGTGCCTTCAAAAGTTGTAAGTATTATAATGCTACAACTTTTATCCTTTGGTACTTCACATCACATTAAGCTTATGGCTGCATGCAAATTTGAAAGTCCAAGTGACCTTGACCTTTGACCTTTACAGGTCACATGTAAAGTGCAAACTGTTACAATACCAACAATTTAAGCCTAACATGAACCAAATCTGATGAAAATTGACCAAGTTATGACTGGATGAAACTTTCAAAGGTCCAAATGACCTTGACCTTTGCCCTTTTGAGGTGACATGTTCTAAAAAATGTACAGTGTTGCAATACCTAAAATTTGAGTCCAACATGATTAGAATTGGATGGAAATTGGCCAGGTAATGACTGGATGAAACTTTCAAAGGTCCAAATGACCTTGACCTTTGACCTTTAGAGGTCACATATAAGTTTCAAAAATGTGCAGTGTACAATAGCTACAGTTTGAGCCCAAAATGATCAAAATTGGATATAAATTGACCAAGTTATGGCTAGAAGAAAGCCACCCCTGAAAGTGGCCTTTGACCTCGAGATGACCTCTACCTGAAGTGAACCATGACCTCAAAAATGACATTTTGGCTTAAAATTGACCTTTGACCTTGACATGACCTTGACATTTTAGATGACCTTTACCTTGCTATGATCAAACTCCTATGCACTCGGAACCACATCTACTATCATTAGTAAATTTTTTTGGCGGCGTATGCTGCATTTCGGCGGTAGAGAGCAGTGGCCAGCGGCAGAGAGCGGCGGTCGGCGGCAAGCCTGCCGACCGCCGCTGTCTGCTGCTGAAACCCAATTGAGGCTTCTGGGGCTCGGCGGCGGGCAGCGGCACATGGCGTTGGCCAGCGGCAGAGAACCTTTCGCCGCTGTATGACCCCAACCACCGCTGGCTACCGCTCTGTCCTCACAACTGCATTATATTCAGTATAAAATATGAATCCAAGGGAATAGGAAGGAAAGGAAACCATGTGTACCCATTCATTTATGGCTCATAACACTTCAGTTGCTTCATTCAGTCATATTAATCGGTTCATTCACCTATATGCATGTACACATCAATAAGTTTTATTTTCATTTGCTCATGCCTGACAGTTCACTTGCATTCACATGAATATTGCTTTACATGTAGACATAAGAGGCAAACAATTCTGTTTTCACATATCATTTATTTATTGAGTATAAAGTGTATATACATCATGTGCAGGGATATATATATACAGAGGTATTCAGAGGTACATTTGTTCATCTATGATTTGTTCCAAAGTGAGCAAAATATGGTCAGCTATTGTTGAGATACAATTAAAACTGGTGTACCATATTCAGTAAATAAGTATGAGTGAAAACAATATGTCACAGTGACTCAAGTTAGTGATACATCTATGTTTCCTGACACAACTTTGTGCCAAATCTGAGCCAAATATGTTCAAATGTTTGAGATACATGTATTGACAAAAATGGCATGCATTATTTCAGGTCACAGGGATCCAGAAATCTAAGCAGTCATTTTTGATTCATAAATATTGTTAAGACATAAATTGAGATTCCATATAAGAACTGCATAGATGGATAGATGGACAACCCCAAAAAAATAATTCCTTCACTTTGGGGAAGTCCAAAAAAAAAAAAAAAGGACAGTAGTGACATAAGTCACATGATGGTAGATATTTAAAGTTATCTGATCTCACAAATCACATTCCACAACATTACAAATCCTCATGTTAACACATCATAAAGTAACTTTACATTTTATCAAAAAAATCAGTTGCATGTGTGTGATGTACTGCGTAAGTTAACAGTGTCATATAGAAGATATAAAGTCGAAGTCAACCTAAACACCTGCCTACCCCATACACGAGAAAATAACCAGAAACCCCTAGCCCAGTGCGCCCAGAAATTAAAGGAAAGACCCATCTGGTCAAAAGCCATAAGGCCCATTTTTTTTGGTTTTCTTTTTTCTTTTAATTGAACCAACACAGCAATACATAGTACAATGACTAAGTAAGCTTACAATTATTTACAGTTTAACCAACACAGCGATACATAGTACGATGACTTAGTAAGCTCACTATTATACACAGTTCATAAATTACTGTAAATCTGCAACTGTAGACACAGTTATATTACCAAGGATTATAGTGTCCCACTTTTTTCTTTTTCTATGTTTGTCTAATTTCAGGTTTTTCTCGGCAATGTAATATTCAGTTTCTAAATACTGGCTTAAAAAACACAGGCAACCCGTAAAAACTGGGTGTTTTCCATGGGCCCAGTGGGCTCGGGGTTTCTGGTTCTTTTCTCAGGTATCGGGTAGGAAGGTTTTTAGGTTGGACTTTATAGACGCACTAGTACTGTTCACTTATGCAGTACATCACACACATGTAATTCATTTTTTTAATATAACATACAAAGTTACTTAATGATGTGTTTACATGATGATTTGTAATGTTCTGATGCATCTCTGAATACCTCTGTATATCTCTTTCCCTACACATAATGTATATACACTTTATACTCAATAAATAAATGATATGTGAAAATCAGAATTGTTTGCCTCTTATGTCTACATGTAAAGCAATATTCATGTGAATGCAAGTGAACTGTCAGGCATGAGCAAATGAAAATAAAACTTATTGATGTGTACATGCATATAGGTGAATGAACCGATTAATATGACTGAATGAAGCAACTGAAGTGTTATGAGCCATAAATGAATGGGTACACATGGTTTCCTTTCCTTCCTATTCCCTTGGATTCATATTTTACACTGAATATAATGCAGTTGTGAGGACAGAGCGGTAGCCAGCGGCAGATAGCGGTGGTTGGGGTCATACAGCGGCGAAAGGTTCTCTGCCGCTGGCCAACGCCATGTGCCGCTGCCCGCCGCTGTCTGCCGCCGAGCCCCAGAAGTCTCAATTGGGTTTCAGCAGCAGACAGCGGCGGTCGGCAGGCCTGCCGCCGACCGCCGCTCTCTGCCGCTGCCTACCGCTGGCCATCGCTCTCTACCGCCGTGTACCGCTGTCTGCCGCCGAAATGCAGCATACGCCGCCAAAAAAATAATTACTAGTGTATAGTACATAAGATATTTAAGATTTAAAACTTTAATTAGCCCTCACTTGCATAATTTTCAAAAGCATGACCTCTCATGAAAAGGGTAGACTTCATCCATAGAAGCATAATTGTGCCAAGTTTGGAGTTTCTATGTATAATACTTTTCAAATGAAATGTCGGACAAATTTGCCTAGAAAGAAAGAAAGAAAGAAAGAAAGAAAGAAAGAAAGAAAGAAAGAATTCCTAGAAAAACAGTATGTCTGTGTTGGCATACAGACATAAATACACACCCATATGCTGCTAATTGCAATTGTGCGTGTAAGATAAAGGAAGTATAGTCCAATTTGCTTTACATAGATTGCGAATAAGGTCAAGCCTAGATTTATAACTCTGCATGGAACAGATGTTGGCTTATACTTTTCTATGCTGAAAATATTGAATGAAGGTTATAGCAGTCAAATGTATACATATTTGGGTCATTTTCAATTGCTCTTCTGCAAAAGCATAATTGATATGTAATGACAACCCGTACATATGTTATTGACCAGTGTGCCTCCGATGAAAGTTCTTGTACATGCATCATAACTCGTGCTAGCTAGGGATTGCGTTTTGAGTATCTCTACTTATACCAGCCAGAGCTGCCGTTCCGACCTCCACACCAGCCTTATTGATCATTGCATATCTGTTGAAAAAAGGCGTAATGAATAGATGCAACTTCTATTGCCCTTTTCGCGCTACTATCTAACGAATATTGAACAAACGTTATTCCATTTGACATAGCGAAATCAAATTTTATATTTATATTGAATATAGTTCATTCCAGTCTTAATTATTGTACCAGCTCGAAACACAGATGTATTTCCTGCTAAACAAATTATTTTTACTAGTTTTATGACTGTTTTCTTCTTTTTTCTTTTTCTTTTCGCTTTAGTGATTTTTTATTTTTATTCCAAAACTGCATGTTAGCTCCTCCCTTCATTGTTTGTTAATGCACCACCTTACTTTAGATCCTAATAAGTATGTTCCGCTTTGATTATTTCCTCATTTAATGATTTAAACAAATAGTCTCAATATAGCTCCTATAGTGGATTATTGTCATGAGCAATTTTAAAGTCCGAGCTTAAATAGTTGTCAAATTAACAGTAAAATCCAATGCAGCGGCCATGCCTTGGGATTATCCTAAGGTCCGACATGTGTCATCTCTACATAGCTCTCAAATAGAACCATCATCTTGTGCCATGTTTCGCAGCTTATCAAATGAATAGTAACATCATTAAAGTGTGTGTGTTAGCACACACTTTTCTGTTTTTCTAGGAATTCTTTATTTCTTTCTTCTTTCTTTCTTTCTTTCTTTCTTTCTTTCTTTCTTTCTTTCTTTTTTTCTTTCTTTCTTTCTTTCTTTCTTTACAGGCAAATTTGTCCGACATTTTATTTGAAAAGTATAACACGTAGAAACTCCAAACTTGGCACAATTATACTTCTATAGATAAAGTCTGGCCTTTTTATAATGAGAGGTCATGCTTTTCAAAATTATGCAAATGAGGGCTAATTAAAGTTTTAAATCTTCAATATGTTATATAGCTGTGGAGCTGGCTCTGCTATGTGTCTGCCACCCCACCAAACACACATGACCAGTGACAGTGAATGATTGGTATCAAATGGCCAGCGTATTCCAAAGTCCTGGCAAGTGTAACCACATCAAAATAAACCCTACCCTTTCCTCCTGAAGTATATGTATATTTTATTACCCCCAATAGATTTCACTCATAATCCACAGCCTTGATCAACATCGTAAGACCTGTGGGACATTTTTACAGGGGTGTCACATCTCAATTAAACTGCAAACAAGCCATAATCCTGGTATATATTTTACAAGATGTGACATCAAAATGACCCTTTGAAAATGCGGCATGCCTTGACTCATTCAGGACAGAAGTCTTCATTCACTGTCAGTAAAATTTGTATCAAAGGGATATACTGAGTATTCTTATCTTTTAAATTAGGGGGTTCTGATTTAAAATTTCTGAAAATCATAATAGAATATAATATCTGCTCATGATTTGTGATATTCTGACCTTTTTTGATTGTTTCACACATTGTATTAGCAATGCAAATTTGAAAGAATTAGCAAAGAGCATATCCTTTGGGTTTATCACTGAATGAGTTAATTTTGTCATATAAACGTTGGCTGCATTGATTGAATGGCTATGTCTGTTTGGTAATTTAATTATAAGTTAATGTTTTCTTTTTGGACACCAGTCAGTTCAGTGGCTCTTAAAGAAAACATATTGGGCTACATTATTTATATACAATTACACAGTCCAGGAAATGTTCAAGATCCCTGCTCATGCAGTCTATCATTAAAGTGTGTGTGTGTCAACACACACTTTTCTTTCTTTCTTTCTTTCTTTCTTTCTTTCTTTCTTTCTTTCTTTCTTTCTTTCTTTCTTTCTTTCTTTCTTTCTTTCTTTCTCTCTTTCTTTCTTACTTTCTTTCTTTCTTTCTGACTGAATTTGAAATTTTCAATCTTGAATACCTTCAACAGTATAATAGAGATGTCATTCCAACTTCTACTAGGGGGTTGTTGACCATTGGCATCTAATCACCTAATGATTTAAAAATAAAAGTTGTAGCAATTTAAATTATGTAAAAAAGCACCATTAGAAATTTTAAATCTTGAATAACTTCAAAGCTATAATAGATAGAGATGCCATTCCAACTTCTACTCCTGTTTTATGGAATAGTTGTACATTGACATACCAATATGCTTTGAAGACACACACACACTGATTTGCTATGCAGCAAATCATCTTTTCTAGTTCTTTCTTTCTTTCTCTGTTTCTTTACAGGCAAATTTGTCCAACATTTCATTTGAAAATTATTATATGTAGAAACTCCAAACTTGGCACAATTATACTTCTATGGATAAAGTCTGGCCTTTTCATAATGAGAGGTCATGCTTTTCAAAATTATGCAAATGAGGGCTAATTAAAGTTTGAAATCTTCAATATCTTATATACTATAGTAGATGTGGTTCCGAGTGTATAGGAGTTCGATCATAGCAAGGTAAAGGTCATATCAAATGTCAAGGTCAAAGGTCATGTCAAGGTCAAAGGTCATATCAAGGTCAAAGGTTAATTTTAAGCCAAAATGTCATTTTTGAGGTCAAGGTTCACTTCACGTAGAGGTCATCTCAAGGTCAAAGGTCATTTCAAGGTCAAAGGTCACTTTTGATGGTGGCATTCTTCTAGCCATAAATTGGTCAATTTTTATCCAATTTTGATCATGTTGGGCTCAAATTGTAGCTATTGTAACCCTGCACATTTTTGAATTTACATGTGACCTCTAAAGTTCAAAGGTCAAGGTCACTTGGACCTTTGAAAGTTTCATTCAGTCATAACTTGGCAATCTCCATCCAATTCTAATCATGTTTGGCTCAAATTGTAGGTATTGCTACACTGGACATTTTTATAAGAACATGTAACCTCAAAAAGGCAAAGGTCAAGGTCATTTGGCCCTTTGAAAGTTTCATCTTGCCATAACTTGGTCAATTTTACTCCGATTTGGTTCATGTCTGGCTTAAATTGTGGGTATTGTAACACTGTGCACTTTACATGTGACCTGTAAAGGTCAAAGGTCAAGGTCATTTGGACATTGAAATGTGCATGCAGCCATAAGCTAAATGGAATCTGAAGTACCAAAGGATAAAAGTTGTAGCATTTAATATTTACAGCCTTTGAAGGCACCCAGACAGATTTGCTTTCAAGCAAATCTTCAGATTCTTTCTTTCTTTCTTTCTTCTATACCAGCAATTTGTCCGACACTTTTCTCGGACACTATTATACATGGAAACTCTAAACTGGGCATGATTGTACCTCCATACAAGGAGTTTGACTGTTTATACACAGCAATGAAGATGTTTAAAATTATGCAAATTAGGGGCATTTTAAATTTTCAATCTTGAATATGTTCAACACTATAATAGATAGAGATATCACTCCAACTTCTACTGGGGGGTTGTTGACCATTGCGCACCTAATGAATTAAAAAATAAAAGTTGTAGCAATTTGAATTATGCTAAATAGCACCATTAGAAATTTCAAATCTTGAATAACTTCAAAGCTATAATAGATAGATATCCCATTCCAACTTCTACTCCTGTCTTATGGAATAGTTGTACATTGCCATACCAATATGCTGTGAAGACACACACACTGATTTGCTATGCAGCAAATCATCTTTCCTAGTTTTGTCATGCATCTCAATACACAAATTAAATATTATCTTTTTCTTTTCCCAGGCTGTTTGCAATATTCGACCAGCTTCTGTCATATACATGCATTTTGTCTTTCTTTGACATAATAACTTAAAGAACTTGTGTCTTTGCAATACTTGTGCGTTTCTTGAAGGAAAACCATACCCTGGTGGAATTTATGCAACCAGTGATATATTGAGCGTCTTTTAGATTCATCTCTCATACCCCGAACATGAAGTAAATGGAGATCATAAATAAATGGCATCTTTCATTAAATAATTGGTTCATAACGATTGCAAATATTGCACACTTGGCAGCCACTGAGTCAGACCTATACTTGATATATGAAATGAACTAAAGACATTACCTGGATTGCGATATTCAAGTCAAGTGTCAAAGTTGTACATATAGTTTCGCTCTGAATATCTCCATATATAACATTGGGATGCACGGACGTAACGTATAAACATCAAGTATAGCATACTTTCAGACAATTTCTTCGCACATTGTGCATGAATAATTGCCACAGTTGAGGGTCATGGCATTAGGAATATCCCAAAGGGCTGTATGAAAGTTTGCGGAGCTTCTTGTCGGTGTTAGACTGCTCTTGTGTCGGTCAAGGGTCACATCTATCATAATGGGGGTCCCATTTTGCCCCCAGGGTTTTGTTTTTCCTCCCACCTCCCGGCTTGGCACACTTTCAGCACTCAATCAAACACATTTCTGGACCTTTACACTTATATTGTTACACAATCCATTCTAACAAGAAAAATCGTCTTTGGAACAAATAAAAAAATATAGAACTTCTTCTGAAAATGGGAACATTTTCCAAAAGCAGGAAATGTAACAACAGAAGTCAACAGACAAACTGTAAAGCGATACTTCCAAGAAAAGTGTGATAGTGGCCCCCAAAAAGGTAAAGAGTTCTAGGAGACTATAAACCCCTACATAAGCAATAAGGGCTCTGATTGCAATCCGATTATGCTTGAGAACGAAGGTCATATCATTGCAGAACAAAGTAATGTGGCTGAAGCCTTAGATGAGTTCTTTGTGAATTTTGGGTCTAGCAGCAACAGTGATACTGAATTGAGTCACGATCACGTCATCGATGCGTATGTAAACAATGCTGTGGCCAGGTTTCTTAATCCTCCAAGTGTACATAAGATCGAAAACTCGTTTACTTCTTTATATGACTTCAAATACTTTAACCTTTCGGACATAACACTTTAACAAACACAGTGTCAGATAGAAAAACCAATCGAGCTACAGTTCATGATGGGATCTCGGCGAAGTTCTGAAATTATCAAGTGATTGTATCGCACCTGTGAGTACAAACCTTTTTTATAGAAGTATCCAGACTTGTACTTTTCTGACCACTTCTAAAAACAAAACAAACAAAAACAAAATACAAAAACAAAAAAAAAAAAAAAAAAAACCAACAACAACAACAGGGTCATTGTTGTTACAATTGAATCAAAACGTCAATTTTGACCAACATGTTTCAGAACCATGCAAAATGGGCTCAGCTCAGCTGCGTGTCCTGATAAGGTTCAAACACATATTAGATATCCCGTCAAAGCTTGCAATTGTTAAATCATTCATTATATCACACTTCAGATATTGCTCTTTGATTTATCATTTTTGCTCATGCTCCAGTGTACAAAAGATGGAGAGAATACTGGAAAGATAACTGAGATATGTATATAATGACTTCGACTCCACCTACCAGGAACTGCTGATAAAATCGGGTGTTACAACAACACTTGATTTTGACCACAAAAGGACAATTGTAATGGATGTCTGTTTCTTTCGGCAAAACTTTTTTTTTTCATCTACTGTCAAAACGCGGAACGAGCTGCCAGTTACAACAAGAAGTGAATCTACCGAGGAATTCAAGTCTAATTTACAAAGTAAGACCAAAAAAAACAAAAACAAAAAACAACAACAACAACAACAAAATTAATGATTCATTTTACATTAGTAACAGGAAAGAAAATATAGCGCTAGCTCAGTTGCGCATGGGATCCAGTAGTTTGGTTGAAACATAGTTTATTGAAACAAGTGCCTCCGTCTGTGCCCAGGTAACAAATTAAACTAACGTCAAAGGAGATAATGTGTAAAAGGGGAAAGAATATCCATTTTAACTCATTCTATACGGGTCCCTGATTTTTCCGTATATTTACCTAGATTTAAGATGACAATTGCATATTTAAATTCTTCATGAAGAGAGCTTTCATTCAAGTTCCAACATGCCTAGAGTCTTGTCAGTGGTTTTTGCACTGCCTTGCAAGTCATGCTGCAGCGGCACTTGCGGCAGCTGCAGCATGACTTGCCAGGCAGTGCCAGAACCACTGGCCAAGGCCTGTGACCATAGTATGGAATGAGTTAAACATGTTTCAATAGATGTCCAAGTTACCCGAAGCTAAACAAAAATATATGTGTGGGTCCGGTAATCTGACAGCTCTACTAAAATGTCCTAACCCAAAATCGATGTAACAAAAAAGTACTTTCAAGCCACCCTTCCCTTATGAAAATTGATCGACCCAGGCTGAAAGATTTTATTCAGAAAGTGGTAGCATTCCCCATCTTGTACTTGCGGCTTTAGTAGTGAGGATGCCTTTCTCTATTTTCAAGAATGGCCATTGTACATAGCTCAACGAAACGACTTATAAAGCACAGTTATTCCTTATACTTGCTTTGCTGTTAGAACATTACTTTATGGACCAATACGGTGTCAAAAAGGTGCAAAAATCGACATTTATGAAGCTGTTATAAAGTTGATACAAGATAAGAATCGTTTCACTTAGAGGTATCATATATCGTCTTAACTCGCTGGCAACGGGAACCACACGGCCACAAATCATGTATGCTTACTATTTATTGAGTGCATGTGTTGTCACCCTTCTATGTGTTGGTCCATGTTAAGTCTTGTCCTGTGGTGCGTCTACTTTCTTTTTTCATTGTACTTTTTTTCGCAAGAGGGGTTAATATAGGCTTCGCCTACTCCCCTATAGCTTAGTTCCGAGATAGGGACAATTTTTGCCACCGGTGGCGCTGACTACTATGTTCCCGCGAAGTCACGGACGTTTCTCCAAGTCTCGGGGGACACTTTCAAGTCTCGCCATTTTTCCCCATTGGGTTGACACGGGAAAGTTGGTGTGATTTTTTTAGCGCCGGTTATTTCAATAACCTACAAGTGTAACTACAAGAAAGCATGTTAGTGTACAACTGTAAGATACCAGGATGTACCAAAGATAGCAGAAAACACGGTCACTATGAAAAATATTGACACAAAACCTGAGACAAAACCTATACAAATTAGGGCCTGCATTGTGGCACAACTAACCATGCATTAAGTCACCCTTGATTGACTCGGTGAGTTCTGAGGGATTACCCTATGGCGCACTTCTGCCAGTGCTTTGAAGATCCTCGCGCTTGGCTGTCCACTAACCAGATTAGCGCTTGACGGGTGCAATCAGAAATTAACAGTAAAGCACCTGACTTAAATTCGCAATACACTGTCTGCAAACTTTGTTACCTGATCACTGGCACACTGTAGGCCTTCAAGCATTTTCAGATAAACTGTTATTATTTGTTTAAGATTGGCGACATTAAACAATAAATCAATATCGAATAATTATTATTAAAGCCAGTATGGATGACCCCTTCTTCCGTGACTATTCCCCAGACCTGGTTCAGTGCCTCGCCTTGCGAGGTTGGTCCTGTACAAAGTGCCTTCACATACAAAAGTTTGCATGGAGCAAAGTTGGACAGCACGTGTAACTAAACCCCATGGATGCGCCCCTGTTCCGCAAGTTGGTAACCCCTGGATTCGCGGTACTTCTGAACATTCTTGGGTGTCCAGTCACATTTGCTTATTAGGTAGGCAATCTTTAAAAACTTCTTAAGGTCAACCACTTTCATCTTTGAGAATTTGTCGAGTAGTTCATTTTCCGTCTGTTCAATCACGTTAATCGCCGCTCCGTCGTCCGTATTTCCCGCCATGTTCACTGAAACTGAACGATCACTGTTCTGTGGTGGGATTTTTTTTGGCTGTCTGTCGATATGACAAAGTTAGCCAGGATGGGTTTTGTTATTCTTAAGTAGGTTATGGGTTCCGGTAGTGCAGAAAATTTGAGTATATTTGATTGTATGGTACGGGGAGGGGGAAGTCGTCAGGCCACGGGGGGCAAGGGCCTAGTGGCCACCGTCCTGAAAGACAAACCCGCTCCACAGGCTAGACAAAGTGTTTTTTTTTTAATTTAATTTTTTTTTTTTATTTTATAATCATAATTGTTTGTTATATGGTTTCCTTGCGGGCGTGGGCGCCCCCATGCAGGTTACGGGGGGGGGGGGCGGGTAGAGCCTAGTGGCCACCGTCCTGATTGGGGCAATCCCAGAACGATCACTGTTGCATGTCGATTCTCTTATGGGTTTCGCTGTCTCGCTGTGTTGGTCACGGCCTACTATTACCCCGGGAAAGCTTGACCGCGGAATTGCGTTACCAGGCATGTCGGGCATGCGCAGAGGGAAAAAATCTACCATGCGAAGCCTGGTGTTAAAAAAAATCCCTAACTCGGAACGCCCGTATTGCTACTGAAAATAAAAATATGTTTTAACCAATCCGGCCAACAAAATTTGGAGTAGACATATATCAGTAAAACAGAAAAATATTTTTTTAAAAAAGGCATCATCATGCACCCTGTTGAGTATAACCAGTCTTATCCGATAAAATGGCATATGGACACAAGCGGTAGCTCATTTTTACCTTGGATTTGCCTTGAATCACTGGGTGAAGAGTCAGTACTGTTTTGCTATGGACCGAATGCGTTACATGCCGGCCTTCAAACTTGGGGGGTGTCTTCCAGGTTTGCTCAATAGCTCACGTTTTAGTGCGTGGTTTTGTTTTTTTTTTTTGTTTTTTGTTTTTTTTTTTTTTTTTTGTTTTTTTTTTTTTTGTTTTTCTTTTTTTGGGGTGGGTGGGTGGGTGGGTCTTTTTTGTGGGTAACCTTGAACTAACTTTGCGAGACAAGGTCATGATCAGCTGGTTTATGTGGATTCTCAGTTGAGGGGTCTGTAGACAAGTGGGCTGGCTATGCGTATTTCCATTACTTTCCATTGCACTTTGCACCTATGTAACCTTATATTGCTCTGCCTTGACACACCAAATTTCATGTGGTATATGGTAGTAGATAGTTAAAATATTCCTGCAAATTTGACAACTTTTGCTACAAACCTATTAAACGTATCGAATGTTACTTTAACATGTTCTGCACATAAAGACACAAATACAATATGATCTTATAGGAATACACACCTCTAGCTCTGAAGAATTTTGCCTATTGGGTTGTGTATTCAGCCCAATACACACAAAATAGCTAATTGCAACCTCCCCTATTTTATCGAACAGTATTTTGGTGAGGGCTCTATAATGTCTTGGCATTTTGAAATTAGCATGGTGGTCCCTTGTAAAAACTTGCTATAAATTACCTTTGGGTGATGTTTTGACTTGGTTCTGGTTATTGTGCAATATGATGGTTCTCCATGAGCGCAAAGTTCAGGCTGCAAATGAGTGACCTTGAACTAATTCCTTCAGTCATTTGGTCACAGGGATACTTTATTGAGTTTTATAGTTTTCAGATGATGGTTAGGGGCGACAAGCTTGATACCGCACACGATGCTGACCCTCTGGAAGGACCAGAGTGAGTGTGTACTTTACGACCTGGACCTAATTCCCAAGATTAGAAAGTCACTTTGAGACGTTATGTTAAATGCCTTAAGGTGGTCGTTTTCGTGATTTTTCACATGTGCAATAAGACCTATTGAAGTTTCACATTTATCGATTAAATTTTCTCATGTTGCAGAGCAAACAGTGAATTTTGGAAGAGTATCGTGCTCGAGTGGTGTGTGTTTGGGTTGGCTGCGGCCCGGCAAGTGTAACGGTGCTTGCTGGTGACTCAGTGAGGCTGCCGATGGGATGCGCGGTCTCAGCCAACCACTGGTCTTGGGTGTAGAAAGAGCTTGGTCCGCGGCTTCTAGCTGAAGGCCCTACCACTACGTTCGACGGTATTGCCCTTTATCTACTCCTGATTTTTCCTAAGGCATGTATTTTGTGACTGAGATGAAGAACGCTTTTAATAATTTCAGACTCGTGAACAGAGTATGGATCTTCCTGACAAGACCCCTCCCTTATCGGCCATCAGTTACCTGGTTGCCAAGAACCAAGTTGTCCATCAGGCTTAGTCCAGGCTCAGTGCCACCTTGACCAGTCAGCAACAAGTTGTGAAACCAGACGTTCCGTGGCCGTGCCCGGGTCATGCTGACATTTGAGTGCCTGAGTGTCTTTTTAGCAAGTCAGCTGAGCTTATAGGATTGTGCGTCGTCCGTCCGTCCACAATTCACATTTTCCACTTCTCCAAAACAGTCAGCCAGATTCAGTTCAAACTTGGTAGGGGTGTCCCTTTGGTTGTTCTCCACCAAGTTTGTTAAAATAGTCATGCGTCAGTGATTTTTTTATTTTGTATGGGTTCTTCGTGTTCTTTTCGTGGGAAAATCTTAAAAAATCTTCTCCGAAAAATGCTCACCCATTGTTTTGATATTACACAGGAACACGCCTAGGTCTTATTTGTTCACCAGGTGGTGCTGCAATTTTTTTTAAAAATATTTTTTGATTTTGTGTGTATGTGTGTGTGTGTGTGTGTGTGTGTGTGTGTGTGTGTGTTGCTATTTCGACGTCTTCTCCAGAACTGTCACTCAGATTAAGGTAGGACTTATTGGATATGTTTCTTGTGGAAGAGTAAAACAAAACTGTTCACTAGATGGCACTGCTGTGGATACCTGATTTTTAACATTTTTTTTTTTTCAATTCGGGTACTTATCGGTCAATGCACCTTTTTTATTGAATGATATCTAAGTTCATGGGAATTCTAATGTTAATTCAGATTTTGGAATTCCGCAAAGAAACTGTCAGTCAGATTGACTTCAAACTTCGTTGCAATGTACCTAGGTAAGTCTCTACTACGTTTGTTCAAATGGTCACACTGCAGTGATATTTTCTGAGTTTTCATGATTTTTTTGGGGGGGGGGGGTCTGAAAAAAGTTTTAAATAGGAAAGTTCAGCTTGGGAATTTCTTGTAATGTTTACAACTTAAATACTTTTGGCCAGATTTGTGTCAACCTTGGTAGGATGTACCTTTGATGAATGTCTGCCTATTTTGTGCAGGTGGTCATGTTCCAGTGGTGTTTGCGTTAATATATAAATACATATGTATGTATATATATATATAATATATATATATATATATATATATATATATATATATATATATATATATATAACCAAACACCACTGGAGCATGTCCACCTGCACAAAATAGGCAGACATTTATCAAAGTTACATTCCTAATGTATATATATATTTATATTTATATATATATATATATATATATATATATATATATTATATATATTATATATATATATATATATATATATATATTTATATTTATATTTATATTTATATTTGTTCAATTTTTGGCTAAATCTTAAAAAGTCTTCTTCTCCTAACCCGCTTGGCTAATTGATTCAAAATTGCACAGGAACACTTGAGGGTATGACAGTGGGAGTTGCACAGTACATGGGTGACTTTGACCTCATACTTAAGGTCACATGGTCACTTAGGTGTATTTAACTGTAAAGATGATAACGTGAGAACAATTTCAGCCCTGACTTTGATAATTTACATGGTTCTTTTTGAGGGCCACACTGAGACAGTACATGTGCGACCTTGACCTTATTTTCAAGGTCACAGGACAACTGAAATTTACTGTGCACATGATGACGTGAGATTTATTCTGAGTTAGGACCTCGATGTCGCACATGTTAATGTTTCTCTATGAAGGACGACTTTGACCTCATTTCTGAGGTCACAGTGAAACATACACCAATTGTACACCTCACTATAACTTGAGAACTACTTGAACTGGGACCTTGATGTTGCATATGTTAGTGTTCTTCCTTAGAGGTCTGACTTATTAAGCACATTGGTGACCTTGATTTTATCCCGAGTTCACCGAACCACAAGTGTGTTGAATCTCCAGGTCTGCTGAGCACGGGCTGTTCACACAGCCCTCTTGTTTTATGAAAATCCTCAAAATTTAATCAGTTCTTTGAAGTTGTCATGAAATATGTAAACACTCTTAGTACACCAATGGCCACTGCGAATTAGTCAAGTGTCATATTGATCTAAGGCCGCATGAGCAAGAGCCCTTTTGAAGTCGGTCAACCCTTTGAAGTCTGTTTTCTATTGTTTACAATTGGGACAATATCTCAATTTAAAATTGAATCAACTTTTTCACTTTTGCTCATAAAAACATCAGGTTTGCGCACACGCATGCCAAAAGGGTACATGACAGAAGCATGTCTCAGATTTTTCATTTTTGTGGTAATTTTCTCGCCAAAATGAGCTAAAGTCGGGTTCCTTTGATGTCTGAATGAGATTTAATCCTTTCGATTTCAAACATGAATAAGTCCATAATGGGACAAGAATTGAGAAAAATGAGACGTCTTTTTTCAGAAATGTATGGCTACTTTATATTTTCACAAAAAATAAAAACATTGCATGAAAAAAACGAAACCGTTTATCACACATTTCCATGAAAATTATGTGTTCGTTTTGCACAATTGCTGTATAAATACAGGACAATTGACACAAATGACAATGTAGAAACAAACAAAAAACAATCAAACAAACAAACTCCCAGTTTGTTTGCTTTTGAAAAATATGTACTTTATGGTACCCTCTGTGAACACTATTTTATAAGACAATTTGTAGAAGTCACTGCTGACCTAAAGTATCTCTATAAGAGAAGTATTAGAGATGGCACTTTGGTATGGCACAACATAATTGACTAAAGTGGGATTTATTTTTGGTGTCTTACCTGTCAAAATTTTCTGCTTTTTTGGTGACTTTGACCAATATCTAAGATTACATATCTATTTGTTTTTGACTTGATCACTCTAAAACTCTTTGAGCAAGAACTACCGTATTCGAGGCGAAAGATTTTGTTTCACATGATAATGACGTTCTGTATAAGAACCACTTTCAGACTGCACATAAGCGACCTTCCCGTGTTCTTCTCCTAAACCACTTGGCTGATTGATTCAAAATTGCACAGGAACACTTCAGGGCATAGCAGTGAGAGTTACACAGTACATGTGTGACTTTGACCTCATTTTCAAGGTCACATGGTCACTTAGGTGCTGACTTTGACCCATATGTAAGATTACATATTTATTTGTTATTAACTTTATCACTCTAAAACTCTTTGAAAAAGAACTACCGTATTCGATGTGAAAGATGTTGTATCACGTGATAATGGCGTTCTTTATAAGGACCACTTTCAGACTGCAAATAAGGGACCTTCCCGTTAAGGACCACTTTCGACCTTCGCGTTACAGGGCCACTTTTGCCTGCATGCTAGGCTGAGCACATAACTGTCACAGTCTATCATCATACAAGCTTGCATACAGACGACAGGTGAATGTTTTTCAATGTACCTAAAACACCCAGCTGTGCATACATTCCAGATCTAGGCTCCTTGATTACAGTAATAGTTATACCTGGACGACTTTTGTCGAGGTCTGCATGTTCAATTCATTACAAATCAATAGAGTTCTCCTTCCGCATCAATTTTTTCTCCATATATATATACATACATACATATATATATATATATATATATATATATATATATATATATATATATATATATATATATATATGTGTGTGTGTGTGTGTGTGTGTGTGTGTGTATAAGATGGGTGGAGTGTTTCTCTCAGAAGTTGAGAGCAGTGTGTGTTGACTGTCTCGTTGCATATTACCTTCCTTGCGATGAATTGCAGTGAGTTATTGAGCTTCTCGTGTTACGTCATCAGCGCAACTATGGCATCGGCATGGTGATGGCATTTTACCAAGAACAATGCATAAACAGAAATAGTGCCTTATTAGAAATATTACATAATTTCCTTCCGGTAATTTCGAAGTAATTGATTTCTAAATTCACAAGCGGCTCTGTCGTGATTAAGTCAACTGTTGATTGCCACTCAGCTTTATTGGAAACGTACCACGTGGAACTTGTAAAAGGCACCTGTCAGTTTAATAATGTCGTCAATATCAAGTGGCATAGTTCACTTTTCTCTTAACCCTCGCAGAGCTTGTCCTGTTCAGTTTTTCCCCAAATAAGTTTTGATCGGAGCACCTATATATCGCTTTATTGGTTCTTTTAAACATCTTAACATGATGCAAATGTCAGGAAAATTCAAGCGGAAATCTACAGTTTTTTTAAGTGAGAATTTCAACACCGAAATACATGGTCTTCGAGATTCAATGAAATCTTGTATGTGTAAAAAGAACAAATATTCTTTTTTCGATTTATCAGACGGCAGCACATTCAATTCCTGTAATGTATTTCCTTCGTTACCCAACTGCAACATATTCATGCGGATTACAAAATACTTTCGGTCTGGCCCTTTCATTTTACTTATATATATATGTGGGGGGGGGGGGGGGAGCCATACCAAGCACCCGCAGCTTTTGAGTAGCACACAAAATATGTATTCGGAGTGGTGTGGGTCAGTATGTTTCTGAACACATTTCTTCGCCCTCAGTTTTGTTTGCTTTGCTTTACTTTGCTTTTCTTTGCGTTGTTTTGCATTGTTTTGCATTGCTTTGTTTTGATTTATCACGAGATGGGGGTAAGAAGTATTTGGTTTCGCAAAATATTCATTTCTGATTAGATCTAGCCTTTAAAAAAACTTTTCTACCATTCACTATTGAATATCCTTATCCATTGCCTGCTTACAACTTTTTTCAATTATTTACGTTTAAACCCCCTTTTTAATTATTAACTTTTCAACCCTTTTTCGATCATTCACTTTTTAACCTATTTTCAATTAGTCGTATTTTCAACTCTCTCTATTTGGCTGTAGGAGGAATCGACGCCTTTCCTCGCCACGGAAAGCGCACGGAGACAAGTTGTTGACCTGGATCCACTGTTGAACAATTGATAACACCTGACAGGCAGGTCTTTGACTGAAAGGTCTTTTCATGACGAATTCAAATCTGAAATAAAATTTATTTACAATTCAAATGAGCAGTACATTTCTTGTGATTAGGCGACAAGAGGTCATAAACACGTAGATACACGATCCCGCATTCTTAAGTATGTGATATATATGTGTGTGTGTATATATTACATATATGTATATTATATATATATTTATATTATATATGTATATATATATATATATATATATATATATATATATTATATATATATATATATATATATATATATATATATATATATTGGGTGCATTATTAATATTACAAATGCAGCAGAGATGTTAACCTCGCTCTTGAAATTAAAGCTTGTGCTCAGTGACGACCTGAAGCTCCAGCCAAATCAGAATGCGCAGCAAGACGGCCCTTAACCTAGATCAGAAACACTTGTAATGCAATGCTGGGGACCCTGCAATAATATTCAGTTGTACTACACACGTATCTACCTTATTTTTTAGAAATTACCTTGCAGGCCACACATATATGATATATTACTTATGTTCTACTTTACTATATTTAGTTGAAGCATTTTGGCGGGGGGGGGGGATTTATGAAATATTTGTCACAATTCAATAACTCTTTCTTGTGGGGATTCCTTTATTTTACTGCCTTGTCCATTGATTGAATCATGGCTCTTCACGTCAACCCCCTTTAAAACTCTGACAATCCTAAACGCATGAAAAGTTGCTTTCTTAATAATAATTTGCTATTTTCAAATGTAATTAATTTTTCATAAAAGCAAACATAAATATTAATTATCCCGAATTGGGAATTTATGGTCCTTTCTGAAGAGATGCAGTTCTCTGTATATTTGCCACATTGAACTAATAGCAGAGAATAGTTATCTCTTCATCCGACCATATACTCGCGACATTCATTCTATAATGGAAATGTGGACACACCCACGAACGGAGATTTCAAATTTAACTCCCTGGCCGTCGTATAGCATGCGAACGTTTTCCTTCGCAACAATATCTGTGATGTCTGGTCAGTGCAGCGAGTTTTACATTTTCACTTCAGAATCACAGATCGTTCAAGAACTAGCTTCCACCCAAAACTTGATTTATAGGCGGAGGGTAACAAAACAATGGTGTGGGCCATAATCCGCTCTCTCCAACCTAGCGTCACTGACATAATCGGGCATTAGCGCAGGAATTTCAAGACTGTCGCTACCAGTCAGCTTGCAGCAACGTATTATGGAAATTGCTGCAGATACATTTTCAAATGGTATTAATCATTTGTAAGACGTAATCAAATAAAAACAAGTAAGCCATTTACTATTATACAGATTCTTCCCTGATCTGATATGTTGTTGCGTAAAACCCTGTGGTCCTAAAGTTTTGGGTTTTTTTTCACAGAAAAGGTAATTCAGGCTTTTTCATGGTGCTTTGAAAAATACTTGCCGTTGTGAATAAGTATTAGAAACAATATAAGCATGTATTGCTGGGAGGGCGCATTATTCACCTAGCGCCACACAGTCGTCCCGAACGGGTCCAAAAAAAAAAAAAAAATCTTTCAGACTCTGACCATGCGAGTGGAGGTTTGTGCCATCGTCACATAGGAGGGAAAAACGATACATGTACAATGTTGAAGAACAAAAATAATTTATTGAGGAAATAATCTTAGATGTAGTATTTCAATTCTATTATCGTCTTAACATGACACAGAATCCCCTGGTTGCGCCACTTTTTTTGTCCACGGTGTTCATTGCTTCGTATAGGTCTTTTGCTCTGGCCCAGCAAGAGTCAACACCAACTCGAGTATCCAGTAGTAGGAACCGGTCAGTCGGCTTGTGGTAGGCCGCTACCACACTATGGTGCCCCGTATTCCGATCTTGGCCGAGTGTTCTCGATCTATAATTTACGATTATTCCCGAGCTGGAATATACATCCCGAATTGCATTTTTAGCGATGCTTCGGAACTGTCCAATAGTAAGTGCAGAACAATGATACACACGAACTGTACATCCAAATGCCTCGAGTATCTTGCCAACTTGTTGCAGTGTAGTTCCACGCTTGCCAACTTCAGGGTGGGCCGATAGAGTCTCCTTTGCTACCAGAAGCGAGTTTTCAGTGTAAGGTAAATTGCCTTTTCCAGACATACCGATTTCTTTGCGATTCAGCACAAGCTCCGCAGCACTTGAAGAAGGCGAACAGAAAAGAATCCCTGCCGGTGATTGGCTGCCCAATGAAACTGAAGCAACAGTAGTCACAGCATGCAATGGACTGCTGAGTGACAATGAAGCCAGCTGTGTCGCCGCTTGTGATTGGTTACCAACGTGGCAAGCACTGAGCAGAAGAGAACAACATTTGATCCCGCAAGTGTTTGCTCTCTCTTGCTTGCTGAATGTGTCAAGAAGGATACGCTGAAAGTATTTGCCTTTGCTTTTCACTTCTCTCAGGAATATCTTCCCTTGAGCTGAATCCAGAGATATGAGGCGTGATGCAGCTGAAAGAAGATAAAACAAAATAGAAAATCATGAGCCATTCTACATACAAATCAGGCAATTCACCGTACTCTTTGGTACTCCAACTCCCAGATTTTCTTCAAAATAAAAAAGATGAAAAGGTATTGTGGGGGATAGCAATACAGAATACTATAAACACATGGGAGTTGTATATGCTTACATTTAGTCAGATCATGGCTTTTGGACACTAGTGGTCGGGTATCTAAAGGTTCAGAGTGAAGTCCTCAAGGATTTGCAGTTTGGGGAGTAGGTATGGAATGCGGAGACAAAACTAAAAAAAATTATTTGCTTTTCAGCAAATCAATCTGTGGGCTTAGAAAACTTTTAAAGATTGTCTGTTCAGTATTTATTTAACACCTGGAATGATAATTATTATCAAACTGTTCAAAAGAGACTTAAACAATGGAGTTGTAGAGAAACACAATAACTCAATCCACCCATACTCTTTCCCTTTCTCCACAGTATAAGTTGTTTTGATCAAATGGGATCTTAACACAATATCGAAATTGCCACCAATCAAGTTCGACTTGAAGCCAAGAGCAATATACATTTTTACCACAATGCAAACTTGCGTACATAAAGATATACATAATCAAGATATTGAAATGTTTGCATGGGACCATATTTGGTAATCATCCTGGAATAAGTGGATTTGCATGTGAAAGTATTTGACCTGGGTATGCAGTGACTGGTAAGTCACTACAGGTTAGCACAGGTATGAACAGAGATGATAGAGCATTATAATTCAATATAAACATTTTATTGAACATAAATTCGATGACACTTGAATATAACCCTGAACTCATTTACATGAAGTAAAAATTACTACTTCATTGCCAGATTCCTATGCTTTGGAACTCTGGGGCCTAAAATGACATCAACAAGTGACGCCTGTATACATTGAAATACATGTATTTATACGTGCATGTATTTCACTATTTACAGGAACACAAAAACATTTACGTGACAGTCTTTACTAACATGAACTATTAGGCTCACCTGGCCCACTGTCATACATGGCATTCAACTTCACATAGCCCTTACAGGAATCTATGTGTTTAACTAATGAGTGTCACCCACCTGAATGTGTCAGCAAACTTAAGTTGTAAGCTTGCATAGGCAACACCCAGCTTCACATAGCTCCTAGCAAAAATCTATAACATGGTACATGAACGTGTTTAACTATTGAACTTCAACAACCTGCTAAATGGGAGGACAAACTTCAGTTGCAAGTTTGCACAGGCTGAAGGTGGATGAAATAAGCCGAATCTTTGTTGCAAGCCTTGAGTGTTTACAAAGGTTATGAAACAACGTTATTTATATTTAACTGATGAGCAAATGTCATATTGATCTTTTCTTAAGCTGTTTGAAATATATCTGATCTGAGACTTGGTCTCAGTGTTGCCATGTTGACAAAAACAGGAAAATTCTACTATATCAGAAAATTTTACTAAAACGTTTGTAACGGCCAACATTCATTCTTTCCCATATATTGATGAACAATGACGAAGGCCACACAATAACTTAAACAACCATTTGGTACACATAGTACATGACGTGTCTCTTGCTTTTAATTAAGATTTGTCACTTCAAATCAGTACTTGTACATATCATCACTGAAGCGTCATTTTTACATATGAATCTTTTTTGCCTGAAATATATGCATACTGTGGTGTCAGAAAGAGAACAGCTGTGGGAACTCGGCCTGCCCCAATGTACCCGCCAACCCTGACCAAAATCCTTCCATATTACAGTTGGTCATTACAGGGAGTTTGGGTCTGTAATTGGGTGATTTCTGGTAGTTGATCTGAATCTCCCTTTACAAAGACATGCTTTATATAACTAAGGTTCATATTTCATTGGATGCTGCTGTCACTAACCTATCAATTGCAGTTGAAATAGTACTTCTTAGTCAGTACTAGCTTATTTGTGATGCAGAATCACACCAAGGAGGTTTTGGACTATGTATGTAGTCTGCTTGGTTACACAATGCAGACTTACTCTACCAACACAGCCAGTCTCCCTGGGGATTGAATGGTAAGCCCATGGCATGCAACATTGCTGCCTCTGTACTGACAGGTATGGAGGCCAGGCTTTCCAAGTTCAATTATGTCTAGTTGCACAACAGTGTGGCTATTGTATTGGTTACCATCTTGTGTGTGTGTGGGGGGGGGGGGGGGGAAGCATGTCAGATGAATACTGTGAGAAAATCCAGTGAATTTAATATAAATGGAAATTCTCAAGTTTTTTGCATGCTTTATGATTTGCTTAAGCAACAGACCCACATTTTAAGCTTAGAATGGGAACTCTATCAAGAAAACTTTTGAAGATATGCAAGATTTAAATTTTCTACTAATACGCCTCTAATTTGCATAAGTTCTAATATTATAACTGTTCCAAACAATATGCGGAACTTCACTACTAGGTCTATCACCATGCCAAGTTTGGCACTATTTGAAAAAACAGTGTCTGAGAAAAACTGACCATAAAATTTGACACGGAAATAAATAAATAAAGAATAAAGTACTTGAGTGAAAACAAGAAGTCTGTGTTCACACACAGACTTCATTAGGATGCATGCTCCTGAAAGAAAAAAGTTAATTACTGGTGTAAACGATTCTTCATGTGAATTTTACACTGCGGTTCATGCTGATTTCCAACATTATTATGAGTAGGTACCAACTAAAGCATGATGTTTTCTTTTTAGACACCGTGTTGAACACTGTGCACGTGCTGCCTTCTCCATTATATGTGCAATTTGTTCAAACCTTTTGTAATATGATTTCTTGGAGTCGAGCCTTAAGCTACCACCGTACCTCGTGTTTTTAGGAAGAGCAGACACAACAATTGACAATATATTTTTGTCTTTATCAAACAGCCTTCACCAGTGAACTTAGAACTCACCGGAGAACACATACTATTAGTGTCTCGGTTTAGTGTATATCTAGTTAAAAAAAATATGTTTTAGCTAACTTGGGGCTAGCCGGGAAAAGGTTCCTAACCTGCCTTATTTGAAAGGAATCAAAATTTGTACGAAGTTGGCTTCCATAGCTGCAATGTGAAAAACAAACTTGCTGACAAAGAGGCGTATAGTAGTTCGAATTTTTTCTGACAATTTTTTGTTCTTCAATTCATAGGGTTGTCCGGCTTTTTGCGCAAGCACAAAATTAAAGAGAATAAATGAAGCACGCTTCATGCATACCGCCTGCTTGCGAAAATGCCAATTTCTAATGGGTAAACACAACATGGACTCTCTTGTGCTTTCTTCCTTAACTTTTGCTTCTCGGATATTTGCAGGGCAAAAAGTATGCACCAATGTGGGGCGTGGTGAACGGAAGGAACCTGACCGACCGACATCACGACACAACAACGCGCAAAACTTCACCTAATATTGCAAATTCGCTTCCACAATTTCGATAATATTTTCCGAGGGGGGGGGGGGGGGGGGAAGTGCACAGGCTTGTGATTAAAAATGAATTCAGATAAATCTAACCACACATGCCCCCCCCCCCTGCTGAATTGTCCGGTACTCTCTTGTGTTGGAGGTGCATGTTGGTATTTTCTTTAAACCTGTTTCTAAACTTGATAGCTATAATTTTTTCAATTATGAGTCATTTATCAAATCTTTTGCAACAATACAAGTTAATTTGATGTATATTGAGGCACATACACATGTTCAAACTTACTGTTCTTTGTTCCCGGAAGTGAATATTTTTGTGGCTTTCCTACCTCTAGCACTAGACAGTTATTGCACATTTTGGCACTAGGGGGCCAATGTGTGAACAAATCTGTGAAGCTGTAATACCGAACTGTGTCTTTTAAAGGAGTCGAGGCTCTCACAAACGGTAAACGTCTCCAGCTCATCAATTTGAGCACCATATTAAATGGCATCAAAATGAGTATGTCATTTTGATGTTTCAAAACATTTTTCTTATCTGGGGGACAAAAGTTCATTTATCTGTCTGTTCAACAGGAAGTACAGGCTATATGAAATGTGAAAAGGTAATTCGAGGGATCATGGGTAAAGCGAAAGATTTGTTTAGAGGTATTCATATTTAACTATATTAACTGTAGACGCGCTCTGGTCACCTTGCTTGCTAGGCAACAGAACCACACCTCCACTATAATGAGAGCCCTTTAAGCTGTTATGTTACTTACCCAATCCAAAAATACCATCTTTTATTCCAAACAAATCAATTTTTCCAATTAGGTTTAGCATCTTGTATGTTTTAAAATCTGATGAATGACTTATCTTCAGCATTTTGCTTTTTTAGGTTGTTGCTTCTATCATAGAATTTGGCCCTGCATGATACATAGACGTGCCCTCCTTGTATAAAGTTCCTTGCTGCAGCCTAGGCGGCAGCACATGATCCCGGTTAATATGCATTAGTCCCGGTGTGCTTCATGCGCCTTGGACACTCGCCGCTTCGGGAGTTTTTGACGGTTTATCTGCTGCAGCAACTCAAAAGAACCCTAGCCGGCAAAAGGGGCCCATGTGTTAAGCGTCTTTTGTTTTTAACCATTTTGCATACCGTACTGGTCAGAAGAAAGAGATATAGTTGTTAATAACATTATTATTATTATTATTATTATTATTATTATTATTATTGTTGCCATTATTTCAAAGGTTGTAACTTTTGCATCTATTATTTCCATCAAGTATATATATATATATATATATATATATATATATATATATATATATATATATATATATATATATATATATATATATATATATATATACATATACATATACATACATAATTATGTATATATATGTACATATATATACATATGTATATATATATATATATATATATATATATATATATATATATATATATATATATTGCCCTGGCAACGTAAGCTCACGAACTATCAATCTTTTTACATGATAGTATTGTGTGAAAATAAAATTCTCTCGACTGGACACAGGGAAGCTGAAAAATTAAACTCGATGTTGATTAAAATATGCTCCATAACAATACTTCCAATATGCGTCAGGCGACAGAACTTACTTGTGACACCATTATTTGAGGCAAGTCCATTGACATTATACTATTTAAAGTACATGAGCGAATTAATACATCCATTGCAGTCTCAGCTATTCGTTGCCTTGTACCTTGGGGTGGTTTGGGGGGGGGGCGCAATTTTGGATCTATAATTTTTTGCTTTGTATAATGTAGTCAACTGTTCAAGTATAGTTGTAGCAGCCAGCATATTCATCCGTTGATCAACTGCATGTGTGTCGTTTTGTTCAGAACCACTTCATAGTAGTCATTACCCTATTCTGCAGTCCGAACTCTTTGCTCTCCATAAGCTAATCTGTCCCTGTCTAGCCTATATACATATGGAAGTACTACTGTCCATATTCCACACGTTCCTCTGTAAAATTTTGACATAGGCTGTATTAGCCCAAATAAATCAAAGGGTTTTCAGCGGGTAACTACTCAGAACATATTTCGGAGCCTATACCCAATATAATCATCTGTTTTGACCCTTTCAGTGCAAAGCTTTGATTGGGTCAACAGCTACCGTCGGAGCCCAAAGCGCACTGAGGAAGCTGTTGACCTGGACTGGTTTATAGTGTCTACAACTGTAGGCACGCGGGTATGGACAGAAAGGTCCGTTTACAAAAGAGTATGAATCTAGTATCATCCTGTCAATTCAGATAACACCGACGTCGTCTGTCAAGATTGGCAATGAATTAGAAAGTGAGCACAGGTTCATTACAACACATCGTCTGTGTCAGCTTTAATTCCAGCAACGTTGGATTTCTACGGAAATATGCTTTGTTCAGTTTATTTTGGCCTCTGTATTCATGGCCCTGATGGTAAAACAACAAACTGAAAGAAAAAAATGTCATTTGGCAAAAAATTCTGATTATGGAAACTTATATATATATAAACGGAAAAGTCATGACGCAAGATTCTTTTTCATTTTCTTTAACTTCGCAAATATGACTGGAGTACTGAGTATATCAAAGTTAACTAACCACCGTCTCTGCAAATGTATTTTGCTTTTTTTTTGTCATCTGTCCCCAGGTTTGACACGTATTTTCCTGATTGTATTATGTGCAGTAACATCTGCTACTACATATGATTATAATGCAGTCGGAAAAGTTTTATTTAATTTGCACGGAGGCATAGAATTGGGCGTGCTTTAACTGGTTTCTGTTCCTTATGACCATTAAGCCGTTCTCGTGATGTTATTGTGGAATGAGCATGTTCGCATATTTTAACAATTATTGAAATAAATCAATATAACTGTATACCACTGTCATTGCGCATATTTTTATGTGCACCGCAACTTAAGCTCCATGCCCTTGACGCAAGCTCCTTCCGAATATAAAACTCCATTTTGTGCATCTAAATATATAAAACTTGCAACGATATTGCATAGTACGAAAAAATTATAGACGCTGGCCGGCGTGAATCAGCATGACTCGCACCAACACTGAAAGCAGTGAACTTCTTTCGAGTACCAGTATGAACACACGCACACTGATAACACACTAGCCACCATAACTATGGTTCCTGCACAATTAGAGTCCTCAAAAACCGAAGTTCCCGGCTACAAAACGTCACACAGACTGTATGCTCAAGAAGCCTCCTTTCCCATGTGGAATCCTTTGCACAACAGAAAAATACGGCCAAAGGCCGCCCCATCGTGGTCTCTCAAACGATGTTGTACTCTATAAAAAAATCATAAAGTATCCGGACATGCGGTCTTTCAAGCCAAGGGCAATTTTTATTGGTTATACTAGATCATTTTATGTAATTTAGAACCAACACTTTCTTCACGAGTCATGTACCGGAGATGCGAGGTGTCAACACCTCAAACGTTCTACTATTTTGGAGACGTTTCATTACTTGCCTATACAAGAACAGGACACACAAAATGGCATTTTATTTCAAGGACACCGTGTTTTATCCAATTCAATATTGCTGGCTTTTTTTCGCCACATATATAACCAAGACATCGATCAAAAAATTATTGTTAGAAGTCAAATTTGTGTCACGGTCAATGTCGAGATAAATCGTCGATCCTATGTTCACTATAGTAATTAACCATCGTGGGTCCATATTTTAAAGAACCTCTTTATCAATATTCTTTTCACTTTTAATGGACAAGATTCCATCAAATTAGGCCATGCTACATCCCTGCAGTTTGGTCCACAAAACTGATTCTCGGCAAAATTTACTTCCCACATTTTATCTCCGGAAGGCCATACAGGGCGTATCAGAAAAAAAATGAAAGAAAGAAACTGTGCCTTAACCCACAACTTATATATATATATATATATATATATATATATGTATATGTATATATATATATATATATATATATATATATATATATATATATATATATATATATATATATATATATGTGTGTGTATATATATATATATATATATATATATATATATATATATATATATATATATATATATATATATATATATATATATATATATAAAATGCGTAGTTAGGTCTTGGATTTTCGCTTCATTTAATTTGAACACTTCTCTATGTCTGTTCTTTCCACACCATCAAATCCTCTACAGGATACCAACACTGAATTCACTTAACTTTGATTCTGAGTCAGAAGATGAGGAGCAAACCATTCCTGTTTTTATAAACTGCATTGAATTTGAAAAACCAGATGTTTTTGCACAAATTGTTGTTCACAATAAAACTAATGAAAAAAGATTACCGTTACTTCACCTGAATATACGTAGTTTAAAGACCAAAGATCATTTTAACCATTTTATAAACTTTTTAACATCCTTGGACTATTTTTGGATGTTGTTATAACAGGGACATGGACTGACAATGTGTTAGTGTCAGTATTTACAGACAACACATTATAATGTGGAACACTTTATACGAGACGGTGGGGGAGGAGGTGCTGCTGTATATATACACAATGGTTGCAATTTTATGCGTAGAATGGACATAAGTGTTGACGAAAGTGAAACTCTGCGGTGCGAACTAGAAGTTGTGAGTACGAGGGGCAAGATAATACTGGGTGCGATATACAGCCCCCCCCCCCCCCCGAGTTCAAATGTAAACAATTTCTTGACCGATTTATAGGACTTATTGAGTGACTTGCACACAAAAAATGCTGAAATTATACTTGTGGGTGACATGAATATAGATATTGGTTCAGATGATAGTTCAACATACAAGGTTAGCGCTAGGATTTTCAAATTAGTAGCCAAAATTTCAATTTTTCTAGGAAAGACCTACACAGACTTGAAATCTGTTAAATTTCTGCATGAAAATAAAGAATTTGGGGGAAATTTTAGTAGCCATTTGCTACTTGTAATATCCATTTTGAAGTTTTAGTAGCAATTGGCTATTTTGGCTACTGCTAGCGCTAACCTAGAACAATTGTGAATACGCCTAGCTCTCTTGGCTATAAGCCGCTGGTTACGGTACCCACAAGACAAACTGAAACAACTGGTACAAAAATAGACCACATGATTAACAATATTGCGGACACTTTCATTGATTCGGGTACCATTAGCTCAGATATTAGTGACCACAAACCAATGTTTGCAGTTCTATAAAATATTGAAACAAAGTTTAAAGTATCACACAGTGTGGAAACATATAGTTTTGCATTATATCACCCAAATTTGTTCTAACAGAAACTTAGGGAGGTAAACACATCCAGTAATCCACGGTACAGATGCGAACAAAGCATATGATATTTTTGTGAGAATTTTCACTGTTGTAAAAACAAAGAGCAAACTATTTATGAAGTTTTATATAAAAGAAAGTCCAGTGTGAACAATATACCTGAGCAGATTATTACTGATGATGAGTTGACACATACTATTTCAGATACTGAATAAATTTGTAATGCATTTAACACATTTTTCACCTCTGTTGGAAACAAAATTTCTGAATCGATAGAACTGAGACGGGGTGAACAGAGCATTTTCGATTATATGGGGCCCAGAGCAACAAACTCTATTTACTTTGAGTCTGTTACTGAGGGGAAAATAACACTTTTGATAAATCGAATAATGATAAATAAATCTTACGGTCCTGACTTGATTCATCCTAGCCTATTGAAGGATGCAATAATTACATATGTTGTAGGCCATGTAACTCATATCATTAACTTGTCCATCATGCAAGGTCGTATACCAGAAAAAATGAAAGTTGCTCGTGTGGTACCAATTTTTAAAGGAGACGATCCTAAAACTATGGGCAACTATTGCCCGATATCAGTGTTACCTATTCTCTCAGAGATTCTTGGACGCTATATAGCAAACAGGTTATTACACTTTTTAAACAGTTCAAATTTTTTCAATGAATTACAGTTTGGCTTCCGGAAAAACATGGGAACGAAATTGGCTATTTGTGAATTTACAAATTTTATTCAACAACAATTGAAGAAATGGAAACTGTGTTTGAGTATATTCATAGATCTAAATAAACAGCTTTTAACACGGTGACTCACAGTATCTTACTTAAAAAATTAGAACATAATGGTATTAGTGGACTGGTCCAAAAATTATCTTTCCAACAGAAAACAGTTTGCTCAGTTAGAAAATTTAACCTCAGCGTATTCTTCTGTTCAATGTGGTGTGCCTCCAGGCTCGACCTTATGTCCAGCTTTGTTTCTTGTCTATGTTTATGATTTGCAAAGCTCAATTTCTCTTGGGACATCCAGACTACTTGCAGATGATACCAATCTTATTTACACTGGAAATGATATAGACTGTTTGCCATAGAATGCTGAACTTGATTTGATTAAATTAATAGGTTGGTTCAACATAAATAAACTTGCTCTAAATTTTAAGTAATTCAAACAATATTATAATATGTTCAAAAAATAAAAAGATTCGCCCTGGTTTTCATATCAATGCTGGACATGAGATCTTACCTCGGGTATCAATTGCTAAATATTTAGGGGCAATTATACATGACAGATTGACCTGGAAAGAACATATTACTAATATTTGTAATAAGATCGCTCCTATCATTGGTGTTCTTTCAAAAGGTCGTCATTTACTTTCTTTTACTTTATTACGGCAGTTATATTATGCATTACTTCATTCACATATATTATATTGTGTAGAGGCTCGGGGATCAGCTTATGAAAATCATGTTAAACAGCTTGTTATATTACAAAAAAGGGCTATTCGTTTACTAACTTTTACACCTCCTCAAAGTCAAACTGAAAATTTGCTTAAATTCATAAAAAATCTTCCTGTTCATAAGTTATATTTTTTACATATTTGTCTCCTATTTTTTGCTCTGAATTAAGTGGCACATCCACCGTGAAATTTGGTTTTCAACATCGAGGCTTCACTCATAATAATGGTACGTGATATAGACATCAATTTGGTCAATTGCACCATCAAACTAATTACTTTTGTCAGAGTATTCTACATATTGGACCTAAATTTTACAATTCTACAGCCGAAAATATTGAAAATGCCGCCTCTGTTATTCCTTTCAAAGAAGATTAATTGTTTTGCTACAAGATAGACATATTGAACTTTTTTCTTTGATTTTCACTCATAGAGAAACAAGTGCTTATTGCAGTTGGCCCTGATGTACTAATTTAGTTTAGCTTATTCCTTGTATATTTTGTGTTATAAGTATTTGTGATTTTTGTGTGTGTGTGTGCATTATGTTGTGATTGATTTAGGTTGATATGGTATTGGTTTATGTTTGCAATCTATTGGATGGCGGCACAAGGTACTGCCTTCATGCCATCCCTAATCAATTCTATTCTATGTAAGTTTTTTTTTCTGTAATTCTGCTGATGAAAATAAACAATACGACTGTTTATATATATATATATATATATATATATATATATATATATATATATATATATGTATATATATATATATATATATATATGTATATATATATATATATATATATATATATATATATATATATATATATATATATATATATATATATATATATATATATATATATATATATATATATATATATATGATGAAGGGATTCCCAAATGCCGTTGTGCCGAAAGTTGAAAGAAGGAATGCTTGTGCTAATAAAGGATAAATAACCTGGGTTTTAAAAATTCGAGAAAAAAAATCCGTCAGAGAATGTGTTGTATTTTACTATCTTTTTTGTGACTTTACATATCACTTATTATGTTTATGTTCCTCTGTTTATAATCGCTATCTCTGCATCATAATTTGTTATCTTATTTCAGGTTGCCCCCATGATGGCGACAATTGATTTGGCTTGACGGGAGTGTCCCTGACCATTTCATTCTTATTTGCATGTATACCCTGTCTGAAATTATATTTTGGTGCAATAATCTTAGCCTGAATCCTGAAAAGAAAGGCTGAAATGGCATTTATACTTTAATTCTGTTGTTACATTTTCAAAACCATTTCCTTTACATTTACAAAAAAAGTGACAATGAAAACAGAGGAAGCAAAATGACAGCTCCACTGTATAAAAACTTACTCTTGCCGACATCAAGTTTAAAACTGGATACGACGAGAGCTTAAGTTAAAGTGGATCTTGTAGCAGGACCATTAACTTTGGAACAACATAGGAATTTGGAAAAAAATGAAATCGGGCAGGAATTTGTTAACAGCTCTGTACATGAAACCGTTGGTATGAAAATTTGTGCCTTGATGGAGGACAAGGATTTCAGTGAAGTTATAGATAGGACGTATGCGTTCAACTATCAGTTTTGGTCATGATTGGAAAGGCACGGTTGTAAGGAGTAAATATACCATCCAAAGGGACAAACTTCAAACTGAAATTGTATCTTTGGCACCTTTCAACCTAAAAACATTACTTTACGGAATATCAGGTGGCAACAAAAACGCAAATTATGACATTTTTCGATCAGTACATTGTTATATTAAATCTACGGAAAGATTCAAGGATTAGTCAACCTCAGTAAAGCTTTCAAGCAGGTACCTCTCACTATAATTTACATTTATACAGATCTCGTCGCCAGTTTAAGATATGGACAAGCAAATTAACACGTACTCGCCCAATAACCTCTTCTCCTTCTCCCTTTCACTGTCTGCTGTCTGTAACGTACTGTGCGTGTATCTATATGTTATCTGGCAGTCCAACATTGTATGTATGTATGGTCACTTTATGTACAAGAGGTCTTAATATAGGCATTGTGCCTGTTGACCGATTGTTTTTCGAATAAAATATGTTTAAACCAAGGAGTATGTAGTTTTTTTTTGTTTTTTGTTTTTTTTTAATCTGCAACAGTATGGGTCCCATACAATATTGCAGTTGTCAAATTGTAATCAGATTAGAGATTTGTAAAGCATCAAACTTGTTTTCGCAGGAAAGGAAACCCTTCTCCAAGTAATACGCCAAGGTATTTAAAAGTTGACACTTGTTCAATATGATGTTGTTTACAAAGAATATCTAGTAGAGGTATGTTTTTCTGCCGTTAAAAAGTGTCACAAGCCATGACTTTAGTTTTCTTAGCGGTCAAGCTTTGAACCAGTTTGAGACATTTCGCATTTCAATATTAAGAATGTTTTGAACGTGCAGCGCATCTTTGCCAGAGTAAAACGTTGTGTCATCAGTATGTAGCAAAATGCCCGATAGAGAATTTGGTGTAGAGGATCAGCAGAGGACCGGTTTTGTAACCCTGAGGTACACCACATGTGAACTTTGAGGTTCAGATGGTCAATCTTCAATAGGAATCCTCTACTGTCTATTTTTCAGACATGAAGAAAACCATTCTAGTTCAGGACACTCGATACCACTGCTTTCCATTTTGTCGACGAGAGTCTGGTGATCCCATGGAACAAAAGGCCTGTTTTAAGTCAAGAAATATAATTCCACAACACTTTTCACCATCAATGTCCCGCTGCTTAGTATTTATGGAGAATATTGTTTTTGAAAACCAGATTGGTTGGATGATGACAAATTTTGCTCGGTCAGAAAAAGGTACAGTTGATCGTAAACAGCTCTCTCTAAGGTCTTCAAAGTAACAGGTATGCGGCGTACAAATCTGAAATCTGTGTACAGCTTCTTTGTTAATTGGGTAACTTTGTTCATGTCTGGTCCTGTGTGTTTTGTCATATACATTTTTGTGTCATTCCATGATATGGTGACCCCCCCCCCCCCCCCGATTAGTGACATCTCGATGTACTATAGGGCGATCCAGTTGAAATAAATATGTTTAAACTAAACTAAGGTCTTCAAAGTAACAGGTAAAACTGATATCGGTCTATAGTTACTGACCTCTGCCAGTGTTTGTAATATATATTTTGTGTGTCACTCCATGTTCTGGAGACCCCCCCCCCCAATTAGTGACATCTCGATGTACTATACGGCGATCCAGTTGAAATAAATATGTTTAAACTAAACTAAGGTCTTCAAAGTAACAGGTAAAACTGATATCGGTCTATAGTTACTGACCTCTCCTAGTGTTTGTAATATATATTTTGTGTGTCACTCCATGTTCTGGAGACCCCCCCCCCCAATTAGTGATATCTCGGTGCACTATACGGCGATCCAGTTGAAATAAATATGTTTAAACTAAAGAATACACCTTCAATGATTTTTTTTTCTTCTCCGTTGAGGATTTGAGCCATTTTAGTAATTGAGTTTTCCACTGTTATTCTTGTCTTGAATTGTCACGTTTTTCAATCGACATGACAATATTTGGAAGCATAACGTCGAACTGTTCGAATTTCGATTAAGAAGATATTATTCTGTGCGTTTCTCTTGTCCCGTTTCCATGTTTTCCAACTGACAGGAAATGACACTAGCGCTAAAATAAACCAAAAAGCAAGAATTGCTCGGTCATCCAGAAAACACAAGGCACATTACTGGTCCATATGAAGTCAGAATCCCTCGCCTCAGTACATAACCTACCCTTTTTTTCAATTTTCTTGGCACACGTTTTACTGTTGCCCCATCTTCCTGTTGGGAGAGCACAGTAGCACAGCCTGTCATTTGACATATTTACGTGACGGTCACACAAGGTAACCAGATGATGTGAAGGGTTACATTTCAAACTGAACCCAGCTCATACGAGTTAACCGAAGCCTTGGTGTATTTGCGAATGTGTTTTTTTTTTCAGTCTAATATACATGTGTTTAATGGCGATAATATGTGAGCTCGCTTTAGGGGTATCAGAGATTTTTGTTGCACAAAGCAGTCTATATAGGTCACAAATTTTTATCATTGTGTGAGACTTTTATCTAAAACTTTAGTTTTAGCGTGATTTATTCTATGACAAAGAACACTTCCAAGTCAGAATACTACATAAAGACGATGATTGTTTTCATTTTCTGTGCTCCAAGCTGAAAAAATGAAGTTAAACACGACTAATTGTGACCATTGTCTAAGTAACTCCCTTCACAATTAGAAGTACTCGCGTGATGCTGAGTTTTCAATGGTTCTGGTTACTCTGATAAAGAGTAGGGCATTACTCAACTTACAGGTACTCGCAATAAATTGAAAGCGACATACCCTTGTACATGGGCAGTGTGTTTAACATGTACCTCCGTCTGAACATCTTAGAAAGCATCATTACACTGCGGAAACACGATTACTGGAGGGAGAATGGGCGTGATGCAACTCTGACGCAGGCATACGTACAGGTTCTGAGTGGGGCCACATCCAACTGATCAGATGCAAGACAAGATATAGTCAGAGATTCGGAGCAACCTGGCATTACTGCCCCCAAAACAACTATTAACTCGGCCCGCTCATGCTCAAGAGCTGGTTCAATAGCTTTAATATCTTTGAGCTGAACATCCTAAGTTCGTCAACGCAAGCTGTTAACCAGGACCAGCAACAATCATGTTCGTCCTCTGCCGTGTGGTCTAGCCTCTATGCATTTTTTTCGTGAAAAATCATACGAACGGAGTCGACAATTTATGCACCATTCGCTCTGGACCAGTAATAGCGGAAAGTGTTAAATACATCTAGAATGTATGTAGCCTGCCAATTATTGCTAAGTATTAAACGGAGACCCGAGGGTAAGCAAACTCAGGCGCGCATATTTTACATGCCATGCAGCATCCAAGGACGTGAGCATGGTGCTACCCGTTAATCTACGAACAGACAAGACTTGCTACAGTAGGGCTGTAACCTACTCATCAGAAAAAAAAAGGTACATAATATCGATATTAGTTGTTGCTCTCTTTGATTTTCCTGCACTGGAAAATCATCTCCGAACATTTGCTGGCATAGGTCCAGGCTATTCCATGTCTTACATTATCATAATGATTATGATGACGATTGCGACCAGAATTGAGCTTTTCTGCATGGCAATTATTACTTCTGTTCGTGCAATATGATATTATTTATGCTGGACGGGTGGGTGGGAAAAAAGCCACCATATGGATTCATCAACACTTGCAACAGATTGCTTTCATTGGTCGCCATAACCTGCTAACTGGGTACCATGAAATCAAGACAGTATCGCCGTGCAAGGGCCTTTGCGCCCGTTTGTGCGTGCATCTTAAGATAAAAGATGATCGTACAAAGCGCACCTGTAGAGCGATTCAAATACATGAACATATGGTGAAGCACAGACTGCGAGGGACCGGACCTGCGGCGATCGATAAAAATATCACGCTGTACAGTACCTTCCTCGCCGGCTTCAGCGGATGACCTGACATTCGGGTTCCTGGAGCTCAGTGACTTCGATGGGGATTCGGCTCCAGCAGCTCCTCTGGGCCCCGGGCGCCGTGGACTCCAGCTTGCCGTTACCGAGTTGACTATGGCGGACATGCTAGTCTGGAATGATCCGACAGAAAAGTGGAGTTTTGCACGCAGCACACTAAATAATGAATGGCATAAACATTAACTTAACATACAATCGTCATACTGGCCACATGCTGATTGGAACCGAACAACCGCCAGGTGTCTCTGCTGCATGCCACCTGCATGCACGTCCATACAGATCTACATGTATGGATCTCAGCCTTCCTAATCATTTACCGATTAATTAATATTTCCTGTTCAAAGTGGACGGTGACGACCGGTTTTAAGGTAGCGAGATACAAATCACCTGAAATTCCGGCCAAAAAATGTTTTTTGATCTTTGTATGGATTAATATCTTATGCATCTGTCATGTAAAAATCAAATTTCTGCTAAATTGCAAAACAGAGAAAAACGGGGGTATTTAGTAGAGCTTCTTGCTGAGCGCTGACAGTGACGCCGACCGTGTTTGTTGTTAGTGTGAAGGGGATGGGCTGGAGAAAGTGGTCACATGACCGGTCGTGGCAACAGCTCGTTAAAAAATGGCCACCGCTGTGTCCGCTCTAGCCATGACGCTGATGCATTAGCGCCGTGGTTCCCAAACCATATGGTCATACATTTTATGCAGTAGGTCGCTCTTGTTACATGTACTTTGTTTTTTTTTTTTTCTTTGTGTTATCTTGAGTTTTTAACATTTAATCCAAAGAAAAGTGTTGAAGACATGCCGTACAGTCAGCCGAGATCATGACATGACTGCACGTGCTGATCCTACTTCAAAGGCAATGCTGTTTCAACGCCGTCTTTCATCACCGACGTGGCGATGATCGTTTTCTCACCCAAAGAAACCTAAAGTTCTAATCAGATTTAATAATTCACGCACAAGTTCTCATTACATTTAAATTCAACGGAAAAATTAAAGCCTTTGTCGAAATTTTATCTGAAGTTCTTGCGAGCTCAGAATCCGCACTTGCAACTTGGTCATTGCATTGGTGGTCTTATCTTAGTACGTGTGTCAGGAGTTGTATCGCTAAACTAGCACAGTCAGTCTCAAAATACCGAAAGTTACGAAGGAAAAATCAGCGATGCAGCCAGCAACAGATGCTACGACCGACGCAAGAAAAGATTCTGGTGAACAGAATGACTGAGCTTGGGTATGTACAATTAGGGTATTATAGTGGGGTCCGACCCGCTAACCAGGTCCCAAAACCATCAATTAGCCTGACTAATCGGGTGGCAATTTGATCAAATATACATTGTAACTCGATATCGTTGTATTTGTTGTGGGTTAGTAAAGGTACAGCTTACTTCTTGCGTCAAAACATCCCGTTTTATTTGATCCTTTGAGAGTACCATATATAAGTAGTAGGAGCCTACCCAATGAAACGTTACCATGTTGAACAGTACACTCACATAGAGCACTTACAAAAACCCCATGGAGCCCCTCATCATATAAAACACTTGCCATGCTTGGAAGATAAGTTGTGATTTTTATTTTTAAACAAAGCCTTCAAAACTGCGGCAAGCAAGCTGTGATATCAATGGAATTGAAATGTAGCGCGCCATCGTCAAGCAGAGGCCACAGGACAATGATTGGCATCTCGCGTCACCACGAGTGGCCAATCAAAATGAAGCGTAGCAAAGTGGTATGCTTGACAGGGAAACCATGTTTTGTGATCTAATCGGAAATAGCAAATAAACAACGCGATTAAGCTCTGCAGAAGTAAACAACATGAGTGATAGTTATCATGTTTGTTCAATCATACTCTGAACTCTTACTATGCAAAAATCCATGAGTGTTTGAGTAAAATTGCGCGAGTTATTGTTCTCAGACCCGGTTCAAAGATGACCAGTGAACCTTTGATTGCCGTTCTTGAACAAATATGAAAGGCCGTCTGCTCGAACTCGTTAATTTTATTTCTCAAAAACTTACCGGCGGATTTCCTTCAAATAAACGGGGTTGGAAAGGTAATTGTGTGGAGTTTAAAAGTTTCCTTTCATTTTCCTCTGCGCCTACTAGTTGGTTTTTAACCTTGTATAGAATGTCAATGCTCAATGCATTCAGCTGATTAAGTGATGCCACCGTTTGAATGCCTGCACTTACGCAAATAAAATACATACAGCCAAATAAAAGGACACTTTTGAATTTTGATATATTGCCAATAAAGTGGAATACTTGTCACAAGTTTGTTGTATACATTAAAAGAGTTATTAGCCAAGAGCGCAGGGGTCTCAGATAAAAGACATGCTCTTCTTCATGGTTTGTTTCTTCAACAATTACAATCAGTATTGTCCCGATTTTTCCCTACATATAGTACAGAGCTAGAAAAATCCAAAAATGTATACTTTTGCCATATTCATGTGAACAGCTTAAAAGTGACAGGGCCGTAAAGTTATCCATGCTAATTTGCACCACATTTGTATCTCGCTACTTTAAATGTCATGTTCTGTTCTTTAATGTAACGCTTTCATCGAAACTTTTGAACGAAAATATTAAACGAAGTGCGTGAGGTTGATGTACTCCTGTTCTAAGTTTCCGGGCGCACTCAGAGTGTATCGTGCAAAGGGCGACGTGTAAATCTGTCAAGTCATTCGTATCGGGTGGCCTCAGATTTAATGAGGAGTAATCAGTGGGTATAATTATAGAAAACAGAGTACTGCTAAAGCAATTATCAATTATCATTGACACGGCGGAACTGGGCCCAATACATTACACCATTCCTTTCAGTAATATGTTTGACCAGGGATGTGGAAAGCGCATAGCTGGTTTGATAAACTGGCTACCTTTGCAGTTTATGATTCTAAAATTCCCAGTGCACATTTCACATACATGGATATATGTATACACATATTCAGCGAAAACTGTAAATGTGTATACATGAGTTGCGAAACATTATAAGTGATCAACGGTCCACATTATCGGTTGTTGCATACAAAACAGTTTTCAATCATGCAGAATTCGGAATATTGACTTAAGAAAATTTTGATATATCTAGAAAAACCATCATATGAGTGAGTGTAAAACTTATTCTTGAGGCAAGGTGATGCTTCAGTAATCAATTTTGGTATATAAAATCGAATAGAGTTTTGGGTTGTGTTTCTGACTGGAATTACCGGACGAGGGGGGTCTCGATAACGGGTGGTATACGGGTGTGCTGAGGGTTCAATGGCAAACATGTTTATGAAATATTTCGGTACTTTTTTCTAGATATATCTGAAACAGGATTTTGAAGCTCTTTCGCGCACGATATCTTTTATTTTTACTGTATTCATCTGTTTAAATAACGGGTCCATGTGGGCGAAGAAATTTGCGAAAAAAATCAGACGAATAGCTTGTTTTTGGGGTAGAAAGATACGATCCGGGGAAATTCGCCAGGGGAGTATGCAGTAATTTACGCGGGATAAGAAGAGGGAATTTTAAATTGGCATTAAGTTGCTGGTGAGGGAGTAAATTATGTAACCTTTTCAGTATGCCCATAATTTTGAAAGTTTAGTAGACATTTTACAAATATGTTCACTCCATTGACAGTAAGGCCTAAAAATTCAAAGACATTGTTTTTTTTTTTAAATAAGTGTATTAGCGATTTGTAAATATAAGTGAAAACTAGAAAAAAATTGCTTCAGAACAAATCTATCTGGGTGCCTTCAAAAATGAGAGCACTTTGCTCTTGTTCAACATAATCTCAATTTTGTGCATTAGCCTAATTTGCATAAATTAAAATGCCACCACTTTGGTTCTTGGTTTATTGGATGTGGGGCTATGTCACAAACTTACAAAACTGAAGTTTGAATGACACCACTATCTACAGTAGTTTTGAAGCTATTCAATATTTTAATTTGTGTATTTGCCTCATTTACATAAATAAAAGCTTACAACTTTGGTCCACGGTTCATTGGATGTGATTATGTCTCAAACTTACAAATTGAAGTTGCAATGGTACCTCTATGTATAATAGTTTTGCAGTTATTCAAAATTTAGATTTTGTGTATTCGCCTTATTCGCATAAATTAAAATCCTACAACTTTGGTTCATGGTTCAATAGCTGTACCTATGTCACAAACATATTGAGTGAAGTTGAAATGGCACCTCTATGACACTTTTGAGGCTATTCAAAGATTTAAATTTTGTATGTTCACCTAATTTGCATAAATTAAAATTCTACAACTTTGGTTCTTGGTTCATTAGCTGAGGCTATGTCACAAACCTGCAAATTGAACTTGGAATGGCACCTGTATGTGTAGGTTTTTTTTAAGTTATTTAAGATTTAAATTTTATGTATTCACCTAATTCGCATCAATAAAAAATTTACAGTTTGGTTTCATTGGATGCGTCTATGTTATACACTTTTAAATTGAAGTTGGAATGGCGCCTCTATCTATAATAGTTCAGAAGTTATTCGAAAAGATTTACATTTTGTGTATTCACCTTATTTGCATGGATTAAAATTGCACAACTTTGTTTTATGGTTCATTGGATGTGGTTATGTTACAAACCTTTAAATCGAAGTTGGAATGACACCTCTATCTGTAATATTTTTTAGGTTAATCAAGATTTAAATTTTGCATATTCACCTAATTTGCATGAATTGAAATCCTACAACGTTAGTTCATAGTTTATTGAATGCGGCTTTGCTACAAACCAATAAATTGAAGTTTAGAACGGCACTCTATCTATGATAATTTTGGAGATGTTCAATTTTTTAATTTTTCAACGCCCCTAATTAGCATAATTTGAAATTCCACAACTTTCATTTACCGTCTATGGTATTGTATTGGCAGATGTCACAAACCTGTACATGGACATTGAAATTTTGATTTATTTGATTTAAACATATTTATTTTATCTGGATCGCCCTATAGTACATCGAAATGATACTAATAAGTTGGGTTTTCCAGAACATGGAGATACACACACCATATGTACAAAACACACAGGACAAACAATGTTACTAATTCTTTATAGATAAACAACTGTAAGAATACAAAGTACATTGATATGGACTCACATACCCATAATGATAAATTACATACATATTATATTGCATGAATAGAGAATAAACAATCATATATCATTATAATAGAGCTGAATAGTCACACGAGGTCCTTTTTTTTTTTTTTTTCAAGTATCGAAACCTTCTGGTGTCCACTATGTATTTTTGGAGAGCTTCACAGATTTGAAAGTTTAAGGGATCCGACAGTTCCTTGCTGCCAAAAAGGAGAATTTCGATTAATCTTACTTGCAAGGTGCACAATCAGATTTGGGCGGACACTTGGAGCTAAGATTGGAAAAATAGAGTCAAAGAGATTGTTTCTAGGTACGGAATACTCAGGGCAGAAAAATAAAAAGTGTTCAAGATCTTCAGTACGGTAAGTACAAGAGCAGGTAGGGTTTGGGATAATGTGGACTTTAAAAAGATCGAAGTTAAGCCTAGAGTAGCCCAGTCGGTAGTTGGGTATGACACATATTGGCAAATCTGTTACCATGGGAATAGTAATCAGAAAGTCATCCACGGCAAGCAAGGAAGCTTTCAGTTTAGATTTGAATATTTGAAGGGTGATAGAATCGCGAATATCAGAAGGAAGGTTATTCCATTGCTTGATGGCGTCAGGAAAGAAAGAATTTCCTAGGCGATCAGTTCGGCATTTAATAGAGCGTACAGTGGAACTGGGCTGTCGAAGGTTACGACCATGGAAAGAAGGAGGAACAAGATTGGAAAGATACGAAGGGAGTTAATTTTATGGTACACTTTGTAAAAGAGGATCAATTTAAAGTACTTGCGCCTGGTGGCGAGAGTTGACCAACCAAGTTCATGTAGAAGATTAACGTGTGAGGTATGTCTAAGAGCACCAGTGCAAATTTTTGCAGCCTCGAACTGGATTGATTATTTGGATTTACTGGATTGATCAATTTTGTGTCTATCTGCAATAGTTTGGAAGATGTGGACCTTTTAAAGTTTTAGTTGCCCCTCATTTGCATCATTTTAACATCACGATATGCGCAATTACATTGGTAGGTCAGTCGCCATGGCAAGTCTGATGGTTTTGGGAACAGAAGTGTCCGAGAAAAACTCCGGACAAATTTGGGTGCGATGGAAAGAAAGAAAGAAAGAGAGAGAGAGAGAGAGAGAGAGAGAGAGAGAGAGAGAGAGAGAGAGAGAGAGAGAGAGAGAGAGAGAGAGAGAGAGAGAGAGAGAGAGAGAGAGAGAGAGAAAGAAAGAAAGAAAGAAAGAAAGAAAGAAAGAAAGAAAGAAAGAAAACAATATGTCTGGGTTGGCAACCAAACATAATTTAACTTTCGCTGAGGGAAATGGAAAATCGTGAATTTAGTCCTAGAAATTTATAAGCGCATGTGTGTAATCATTACATGAGGACTTTGTCACACCTGACAATAAGCTTAATGTTTGGAAAACAAAAATACACAGAAATATCTTCGTACTCCGAGGAAGTCGCCAGTGCACGAAAGCTCTGGCTATTGTAAATTTATGTCCCCCGCTCGTCCAAGAATCTGACTCTTGACCGTGCCCCGGAGCAATCTGCAGCAAAAGAATAGTATATCGGGTAGTGGGTGTCTCTGTACAAAGCCTGCGATGATTAATCGTTGTCTTGATAAGTGTGACACACATATCAATCACTTCGTAAAAATTCATAATGCTTAGTGGGGGAGGGGGAGTGTGGTCTTTACTGGATTTAGCGTAGTAAAATGCACAACACCTAAAGCCAGCAAAACCTGTAGAAAGTACGGATACAAGATTTAGATCTGATTTCGGACAAAAATGTTTCAAGGTCTGTCATGAATTCGGTAATGTTTCATTGAATGATCACATATGTCTTTGTTCGATAATATACAGCTCACTTGATGTGCACCGTCTCAGAGACGTGCCAGATAAGGTATTATATTTGATACTTTGAATAAACCAAACAAACAAATGAAGATTTGTGTGCGTCAATTGTTTCTTCGTATGCTAGTAGAATGCAAATTGCCGGTTCTGGGACAGTTTTGAGGAGGTGGCTAATGCAGCTAATGTGGCTAATCGATGACGTCACAGTAATCAACGCCCGTTGATTAACACAACGACGTCATTAGCATAATTAACACCATAATCAACGTAATTAACACCGAAATTAACAGGATGATGAACAAATTATATAGGATCACTTGCCCATACATGTATATCGGTGTCATGATGGCCAGCGCCAACCGTTTGGATGCTAATCCTCTTAAACATACACGGGCACGACATAATCCTTTATGAATGAATGAATCTTTATTGACTGTGCTGTTACATAAAATACAGCAATATGTCAAATATACAACATGTACACATGTAGAGTATGAAATATAAAAGAGAAGAAGAAAATCACATTAAAATATGCACACAATCAAAAGAAAAATGTAACAAAAACAGTACAGACTCGTACAGCACAGTACAGTACAATAGATACAAAAGATTTACATAAATCACTAATCACCTGAAATGAAAACAGAATGCAGTAACAATATATATACATGCAATGGATTTACAATAAAGAATAGACACTATGTTGTGTGTTGACACATCGTGCAGTACATCATTCATTTGCATTTATTACATTAAGTTTGAATTGATCTGACGTCTGTAAAATCAACCATCTATCATTGTATATATTCCTGTGCGTCCTTTTATGTACTGGAGAGCCTCCAGATTAGTCTTTGTGTACTATTAGGCAATCCAGAGAAAATAAATATGTTTATACTATACTATCTATCTGTTTTACAGTTCTATGGAAAGTTTATGTCCAGTATTGAGATCCTGGTATGCCAAATTTCTTTTACTTCTAGCTTTTCGCTACTTGGATGTCTCATACGCCCTGTGTCTCTTTTTTAGTCTCGTCAATCCATCTTTCTGAGCTGTGGCTTCCTTTCCTTCATCTTTCAAGTCGGCTTTCGCCTGTTGCACAGTCTGAGCTGATGTTACAAGCATGTGACATCTTCATTTATTCAATAGCTTTGTTTCTTGCAAAGACAGACTACTGTAGCTGAGGAACCTACTTATAAACTTCAGGGAGAAGGAAATGGGGAGGAGGAGGAGGGGGAGGAGGAGGCAGAGGAGGAAGAGGGGAGGAGAAGGAGGAGGAGGGAGGAGCAGAGGATCTCTCTCTCTCTCTCTCTCTCTCTCTCTCTCTCTCTCTCTCTCTCTCTCTTATGTGCCAAATACCCTATTCTGGCAACACCTCCTTCGTGTGTAAATGACATTTCCGGCAAATGGATACAAAAGAGTTTTCTTAGGCCCCAGGTGTCTTCACTTGCAACAGGTGAATACCAAGGGGAAGTTACCTGTTGTGCCACCTGCAGGCAACTTTCTCAATTTCCTATGCAGATAGAATACAAGTGTCACGAAGTACCGTACGAAGGTGACCAAGCGATCACTGGACTCACAGCGTTGACATACTGAGAATGGTAAGTTACAATAGGACGCGGAGGGGGGAAGATGGCGCTAACAAATCATGGGGAGAAATTGTGCTTTCACAGTTCACGGTGAATAGGTTTATTTCACAGATCTCTGCGATTCAAAGGACAAAACCTTGATTTTTACAAATCACGAATGTCAATTCACAGTTCACAATTTTACTGAAATGATTGGCGTTTCAGGAGTAATGGCCCTTTCGTGGTTCACGAAAATTATACTTTTAGTTACACATTTCACGAAAAATTAAAAAGCAACAATCTCAGTTTACGAAAAAGGACTTACCTTACCTTGCCTTACCTGCCTCCCTTCCCCCATTTGTATCGTGACAGCCTTTGATTTGTCATCTTTGGATCGACTTTCTTATTTTCAAACTGATATTTATGATTCAAGTTTCATGAAACGTATAGAACTCATGATCATGTTTCGGGATTTTCATGATGACATTCTGGAAAACGATTAAGATTTTCAGATATTTGGGTCTTTTCAAACCCATGGCGGTAGATGATGTTGAAAAGTATTTTCACAAACTATAATACACACATAAACGTACAATTTGTTCTAAAATTACGTGTCAAATATTTTTAATGGAAGAAATGGAAAAAAAATGAGTTAGTGTGCATTGTTCGCGGCAAAACGGTCATAACTGACAGGGAAATTAACTGAACACATTCTGTGCTACCAAACTTACATCTTATGGACGATGCCAAAGAAACATTGCGTTGTCATCAAATTCCGAGACCTCCCACGATAAACTTGCACTCCTTCCGCTTTTAATATGTCCCTAAAAACAAACCAATCCTGACTTGAAGGCCTAAATGCCGTGCACATAATGTATCTATGATATTTTGTATCCTCATGAGCATTAATTAATTTAGTACACTTATGGTAGACCAACGCAAAATCAATAAATAGATATAATTAAGAATTTAGACAACTCATACTGCTGACAAAATTCCTGTTTATTGTTTCAGTGCAACAAGGAGGTACGTAAATAATGTCAAAAGTTTTTAAACACAGTGTATCCGGTAAAAATGTAAAAACATAGAAATTGCATGCATTCAGCAGATGTCAAACATCGATTTACATATTGTGGGGTTTAACGTATATCTGTGCCTGCTTGATGCTAAATATTTAAAAATACTCTTTCTATGTGAAGCAACGCACACATATTCTCGGAGCTGTATTTTTTGGCTCTTTGTTTCCCACAGTGCCATGCAGTTTCAGAATCCTGAGACCCCATAAACATGATACACGAGGGCAAATGTTGTTGTACGGGTGTAAAGGCTTTTATACTATGAGGATAGTGGCTGTAACATGACTGTTGCTGCAACTTGGTTACATGGCCATGCTCAGCACCCCAGACAATGCATGTAATTAGTGCGTCAGAGACGCTGCATGTGCTCAGCACTGTAAACACAGTGCATATAATTAACACCACATGAACAGTGCATGTGCTCAGCACTTCGTTGTCAGCGCATGTTCTCAGCACTGTAAACAGTGTGCATATAATTAACACCACATGAACATTGCATGTGCTCAGCACTTCGTTGTCAGTGCATGTGCTCAGCACTTCATGGACAGTGCGTGTTCTCTGCACTTCATGGGCAGTGCCTGCGCTCAGCACTGCAAACAGAGTGCATGTAATTAACACCACATGGACAGTGCTTGTGGTGAGCGCTGCAGAGACAGTGCATGCAATTAACATTGTGTGGGAACTGCATGTGCCCGGCAACCCATACACAGTTTGTATTCTCAGCACTCAGTCAAGTCAAGTCAAGTCAAGATGATTTTATTTGACAGACCATGTTACATCATAGGCAAATCAATCAGAATGTTATCAAAGCAAAAATAAAGATATAATCATCAGTTATAAAAGCTACAAGCTGAATAACATTCAAGTAAATACATGTCGGGTTAACTCCAGCTAAGGAATTTGATTCCGCTATCGCTGGAGCTACCTGAAAGATGTAGAGTTACATCATAAGTTGCACCTGGTTATTTATGTGATAAATGGCTGGTTGGGACTGAGGAAATCTCAGTGAAAGTAATTCAGGCAATGGCAGGACTAAGAAACAGTATTTCTGATACATTTATATGAATAGGAAAGATGTGCAATAACTAGCATTTTAATTGTCTCTATTACATATGTAGCAGTTAATGATGGTACAAACGTCTGAATATTCATTGATGAACTGCAATTTTGCATATTTTGAGAATCCAGAATACGAATGGGAATAGACTTTATCTGTGATAATTGGGGATGTCTCTTTTATTAGACTTGGAATAAAGAAACGGAATGTATTTTGTGTAGAGCTTCTGATAGGGACTGCTAATCGAGGAATATCTCTGTATCGGGTATTGTGTGCGTGTGTTACGGTAGGGGTAAAAAACATGTTCTCAAAGTAGCCAGGGAGTTGGTTGTTGGAGTACCTGTAATAGAATTTAAGAGCTTTCATTCTTAGTATATCTTTAAGTTTCAGGATATTCAAGTTTTTAAACAATGGTTCAGTATGCGCAAGGAAATTGGTGTTACAAACACATCTTATAGCCTTTTTCTGTAAGGTAAAAATTCGGTCGCAAGAGTGACCCCAAGCTAAAAGAGAGTAGTTGAGATGTGGCAAAAAGAGAGAATTATATAAAAGGAGAAGCCCTGTCATAGGTATGTAAGAACACAATCTCTTGAGGGTGCCAATGACCCTGGGGCAATTTTATTTATATGTGGAGCCCATGACAAATTTTGGTGGACCTGTAAACCTAGGAAATTAAATTCATTCACCCTTTCAATTTTAGTGTTGTTTATTATGATATCTAAATCCAATTGAACTTTTCTTTGTGGGAAATGAAAAATCATGTACTTAGTTTTAGATAAATTTAAAGACAGTCTGTTGGCGGCTAACCAATCATGTACTTTTTGTAGTTCAGAATTTATATTTTTGGATAAATCTTGATCTGTTGACCCTCAGTGGATAGTGCATATGCAAAATACCCCATGGATCTAAAGTGCATGCACTTTGCACCCCATGACGGTGCATGCACTAAGCACCTCATGAAGATGCACGCACTCAGCACCCCATGACGTTGCATCCACTTAGCGTCAAATGCTGCACGTTGGATACAAAGAGCATGCACTTCATATCCGATGTACAGTGCATGAGCTTGACATCCAAAGGACGGTGCATGCATTTAGCATCCGATGGACAGTAACCGCACTTCGCATCCCGTGGGCAAGGCATGCACTCAACATCCCATGAAAAAGTGTACACGCTCTGCATTCAACAGCAAGAGCATGCCCTCAGCAGCCCATGGACAGTGTTTGCGTCTAGCATTGCACAGAGAATGCTCACAGTTAGGTATCCTTGGTGAGTCTTCAGAATTGGAGTAGGGACACCCAAAGCTTCATCAAACAGCTGTTGGTCCGAGGCGGATGGGTTGACCGCTGGTGACAGTAGTGGGTGTGTTGCCACGCCTTGTGCGGGGGATGTGACAACATCCTCGAAAGTCATCATTGCCACATCAGCAGCCAACATTTGCTCCTCCCATGAAGGATGAGAGAGTGGGGCTTCTGGCAGGCTCAGAGCGAGGGCCACAGCTGCCACCAAGTCAGTGGTCAGCGGGCCAGAGCACACATGTTAGAGCCTGCGAGCCTTGCAAGAGCTGGTTAAGAATGAAGGCAGTGAGATAATCTTCAAGATTACTGGCTCAGACACAGTAGGAGTGCTGGCAGGGGCAGATGAAGACAGTCTCCATCTGCAAACACTGCTCCTCATGCAGTTCAAGTTCTGCTTGCCTCTTAAAGGAGGGAGGCAGGGCACCTGGCTCAAAAGCGGGATGCAGTCGGATCATCACCTGCTCGGTCTAGGTCAGGCACGGAGGGGGGAGCAGCACATGGTGCAGGCACAAGGATTGGAAGTGCCTAAGTTGTCACTTGGGTCATGTAAGGGGCTGCCACTCCAGGAGCTGAAGGCTCAATACAGGTTGTGGACACAACCACAGGCTTGGGTACCTTCTTCAGTGCTCTGGAGTGCCCAGGCATTTGACCCAAGCTCTAAGACCTGGGAACTCAATGAGTCGGGCAGTTTTCAGTGTTACAGGATGCCTGGACTTTCAACCTGAGAGCTGGGGGGTTCGGAGTGCCTCGGCCAGATCATGTAGGTTTCCATCTTGGCTTCACCAACTTGGCTGCCTTGGTCTCAGAGCACTCAAACCCAGGGGTACGGCTTGGAAGATCCAGGCTGTGCCTGGCCTGCCTCTTTGGATGGGTATTCAAGGTGGTGGGCTGAGGGGGAGGGAGCAGTGACCGAAGCAGATCCACTTGCATCTGCTGACTCCTGCCCACTGACTCCAAGACTGCTGAGAGCTTCCGGGCATTACCTTATGTGGTACCAAATGCTGGGGATCCCCACGGGGTGACCTCTTAATGCCCATCTTGTGGCTATGGCACCTCTTCTCCCTATTCCCAAGGGAGGTTTTAGGTAAACCTGGGAGTAAGCCATGTGGGTTCGCTTGCACTTCTCCAGTGTCACTGGGGAAGAACATCCAGCAGAGTCAGACTCAATGGCCTGCTGTTTAGCAGCTCGCTAACACATAGCCCTCTTACTCCTCCTCCAGACCTACTTGTTGACCAGCCACTTGTCTTCCCCCTACCCAACACAAAACTAGCATGTATTCTCTTGAGAACACATGGCCAAGTTGTTGGCAGCAACCGGAAAAGTGTTTATGGTCGTCCCAGGCTACAGGAAGTGGTTCAATGAATCCATCTTCTGCCCCCTACCCAACAAGGGAGGAGCTGGAGCAACACCAATGCCATGCAGCCAAGCAGCTATTGCCTGACTGCCACTGTCCTGACTCTGTCTGTGATTTGACCTCCCAAACTCCATCTTGGAAAAGATCAGTTTCAAGCCAACACGACCAGCTTTACTTCCACTTGTTTCTCGGGTATCTGTAGATCAAATATTAGTGATAACATGAGTCTAGGAAGGTTTAGAAAACAAATTCTGCAGAAGAGATTGTGTGTACAGCTCTAGAACAGGATTGGTAAACAAAAGCTTACGAGCTTTCCAACTCCTAGGCCATGCCACAAATGGCACACAAGTAGGAAGGAAAAACAGGGTAGCATGCACCCCTGAAGTTACCCCTATAGCTGGATCCAGAGGAACCAAGTGTAGGCATCACTGGGACCATCAGGTTTTGGGGAACAATTGAGTAAGTACCCAACTCAGTTGTGTTGGGCAATGTGGCCAGACACTGAGATCTTGGCAATGGTGGTCGATTGGTAACGTCATATAACTAATGTACCCTATTTGATCATGATCTTTAATTTGTTAAAAATTCAGAAAATGATGGTAGAATCAAGTAGTTTTAAAGATTTTTACCACTCCCCCCCCCACACACACACACAAAAGATTTTTAAAAATCCAAAACTGACAGAATACTGGCCATTCCAACACACTTGGTACAGACCCACCCAAGCTGCATACCCCAAGAAGTTTGACCAGATCTTCCCAATGGTTTTGGAGTTAACAAAGTGATACTGTTAACCCTTGACAAATACAAGTACGATGGACAGGCCATCTTCCAATGAGCTATAGCAGCTGAACTAAAATTCCAAAAATCATCAAAGTTACTTATTGAATAACCTAGTTAGAGCCATGTCAAAGGTGTATCCCCACCAACTTTAAAGAGGTTCTGACCAACAGATTTTTGGTAAGTCATCTGAAATTGTTGATAAATAAGGATGACAAACTGAAGTCAAGGGACAGAGAACCCGAAGATAAAATTGGCATTTAGTTGCAATGAAATCAAAATAGATCAGTTTTCAATATAGGGTTCTGGTCTGCCATAAGCTAAATCTCTCATTTGAAGAAAAACAAAGTGAAGCTGCAGTCAATACCGCTTGAGGAATTAAGTCACATTGTCCTGTGGCACTTCCCTTAATGGACAACTATCAAACAATAAAAAAATTAAACGAGGAAATGAATGAAGACAGAATAAATAAATAAATAAATAAATAAATAAAAAAAAAAAAAAATATAGGGATAGCCACTACATCATGACTGTAGCTTGTCACCAGGTGCATATTAATAAAATGTTGAAGTTGTGGCCAACTTTTACTGAGCTTTTGCTTTAACCTTGTTCCCTTGGGTGCCTTCAGACCTGCTCCAGATAAATACTTCAACCTACTCATAAATAATCAAAAAATGTTCTGAGAGACATGGCTTTCTGCAGGCATCTTGATGGATTATTATTATAGGGGTGAATCTGGGAAAAAACATTGTTGATGCTGTTGTCAATATTTTCTATTTATTTTATTAAGTTATCCCAATAATGTATAATGTACCCACTGGGCGGAAAGAAGATGGATGATGCAAGGACAATACCCAAGTTCCCCCCATCCCCGGCTTTATGTACCAGAGTTAAAACTATCAGTAGATCCATTAAATGGCGTTAGTGGAAAATAACATTCAGTTTAGTTAGTTTTAAAATGCCTATTATTTGGTGATGTGAACACATGGCTTGGCTTTATATTCATTCGCATATAACTGTGTAAAGATTGGTGACATGAAAGTATCATAACTGAAGACCTGTGTGTGTATTGGCAGAGCGGTATTCAAAGACAGAAACCAAAACAAGATGGGACAAGCTTAACATGGTCCAACTGACATTCAGATAACAGAAAAAAATAGCGATCATCTTTATGGATTACGCCCACAATCTTTTTTCCCTCAATTCTGCAATTTTTTTGTTGGGGGGGGGGGGGGGGAGAGAGAGAATCTCCACAGGTGCCATAATATGATGTAGTTGCACCAAAAAAATTGATAAGCTGTGATGAATCCTTCTCGAGATATTATGGTAACAAGATTGTCAACTTGTGTGCCACTCAGACAGCATTCACATAAATACCTTAAAAGTTTCATTAGTTAAAAAATAATATGATGAATCTGGTTTTCGATAGGAACGTGGTCCATTATAATGCGCATCTCGGCTAAAATTTTGGTGAAGCTGTGATGCATCTTTGTTGAGACATAACGATAATGTCATACCCTTGTGCGCCTCTCAGATGGCCTTGAAAAAAATACTTTGCAATTTCATAAAAAAATTATAAATAGGTACCTGGTCCGTCATAAGATGCATCTCTGACAAAAATTTGGTAAAGCTGCAGTCAATACTTTTTAGATATCGCTGTAATGTCGTCAGGGTTGATGCCACACAGATGGCCTTCAAATAAGTACATTAAAAGTTTAAAAAATAATCAGAGGAAGCTGGTTTTCAATAGGAACCTGGTCCATTATAAGATGCATCTCTGATAAAAATTTTGTAAAGCTACAGTGAATATTTTTTGAGATATTGTGGCAATGTTATCAGGATGGACGGACGAATGGACAACGCTGGGAACAACAATACCCTCTGGCACTTTATGTGCCGAGGGTAAAAAACAGATAAACAACACATTTACATATATGAACAAAATAGGCAATCAACAGATAAATAATATATTTATTTCTGTATATTTACACATAAAATGACATAAAGTGATATGTACACGTGTCACTGACACACCAACATTAAAGTATTTTCCTCTGATGACTTGGCCATGTGAACTCTGACTAAGAAATCGCCAAAGGTTATTACTCCATTATAATTGAAACACAGAGCATCAGGCTGCAATTTCCCAGTGTAAACAGCCAAACAGAACTAAGAAATTACATTGGGGTGCCTGCTATTTAAGATCATCCCTTCTGCTGGCTAAACAGGGTCACACATAACAGGTGGTCTTAATTTGGAGGTAAATTTACAGGGAATGTTGACTGTTGTGCCATCAGAAATGTGGTCGCAAAAGCCACTTGGTCTCTTATGGCAATGATCTTAAATTGCAGGTACAACTGTATGTTGCTTGCTTGCTGGAGTTCCACACAAGACAGACTTTGGTCCTTGTACATTGATTGAGTACTAATCCCTCAGTTTGATACTTAAAACAAGCATACTCCTGTATCTCTGAAACTACAATAATAATAGTTTCCCAAAGTCCAACTATAAACTAACCAAGCCTTTGTCACCCCACAAAAAGACTAAAATCACGTCCCTGCTTTACAAAAGCATATCTATGAGAAAGTAATTGTCTTGAGGCACCTTAAGTAGTATCTGCTGTTTAAGACCACCTTTGTTGCCCATCTAAAGTGGTCTTATATAACAGATGGTCAAATAATTTCCCAGGAAAATTGGTGATATCTATACAAAATGCAAAATATTACACTGGAACTATAGTTGACAAGTTCTGCAATTTTAACCCTTTTCCCCTTAAACTGGCCAAAACTGGTTGGTGGTCAAATATCATCTGCTTCAGTGTTTTCAACTGGTTTCAATAGTAATGAAAAACAATTTGACTGAGAATTGCAGATGAGACCTATCAATATCACATGCCCCTGGTCAACAGCTTTCTTTGTCATGGGCTGGGTTAGTGTCCAACCCATGCCATGGAAAGTTGTTGATTCAGTCTTAATTCAAGAGGGAAAGGGTTAAACAGAAGTGCAAGAGATTAGCAGCCTCGGAGTCCGGGGAGTGTATCTTAATTACTGTGGGTCCTGCAACATATAGAACAGCCCAGGACATGCTACATCATGCATGCAATTTTAAGACCATTCTTTGAAGATAATTCATCATGGTTCTTTTTCACGTTTACCTCCATATTAAGACCAACTGCGGTATGAAATCACAATTTTTTCGGGCAATAATGTCTTAAATAATGGGTACTACCTTCCCAGTATTTGGGATATCAGCGTTGCAAGTATATATAATTATCAAAATTTGCTTCCACATGTATGGCTGAACAAATTTGCAGTTTTATAAAATCAAACTAAGTAAAAATGTAGGAACATACTCAACTGTACTTAGATTTGTCTTCTGGAGACTAATCCAGGGCAATAGAAATTCTACTTTATGCATATTAATCAGGAATAACTTCAAACAGTTTTTCCACAGTTCTCGGATATGTTCACCTGAAAAGTTTTCATCTGTATTATGTCAAATGTGTTTCTGTTGGCTGACTGAAATCCACTCATTCTACCTCCTGCATCATCTATTGCATGCTAAGCTGACCAATCTCCATGTTACAGAGCTCGGTCTGCTTAGCAGGCAACATCATTAGCCCTTTCACTACTGGATCATTGCAGACTAAGCATCTTGTTATGTCTTTCCTCTCTTCACAAAGATAACATGGCATCAAGTAAATAATGAATCTGATGTTGTCCTTGGGTCTTTTTCACTCATACTTTGAGTTTGTTCTGGTAGCCCACATATTCATCCCATCCTTTCCGGCATGTCTTTACAATCCATTCATGTTCATCATCATCTGAAATCATAGCAGACACAATATAAACGCTTTCTTGCCACAAGAAGTCTTCTGTATATTTTACAGAAAAGCTATGATATGTCCAAATTTTAAAAAGTATATCTATCTACCTTGTAACCTAAAAAAAAATGAAATATGAAAGAATGAACAAATAAATAAAAGAAAAAGAAAGAAAGAAAGTATACATATTCCATCCAAACTGTTCTTTCATCCAGTCCCTGATTTTTGACAGCTAGTTAGTGTGTTATTGACAGTCTCTCTGTTAGCTGGGTGTGTCTTGCTTGTTGTTACTCACCTAATGGCATTAATATTAAATATGGCAACTGTTTATCAGCGATTTAGGGCCATGTAAGATATTAATGAAGAAAATGATAGGAAAATAAAATAAGAAGAAAATAATAGAAAATTAAAAGGAAATATCCAAGGCACCTCATGTCTTCTTTTAGTAAAAAACAAAGAAGTTTCTTTAATCACATAAAACAGCTGCATACATTATACTGATATCGCTATACAGCCCATCAGATGCTTTTTATGAATGGATCACTGTGTGTCTTTTCAGCTCAGCTAAATACAATAACACTTCCTTACGCTGTATACCCTAGAGACCAAAGAAAGTATTCATCTTAGTGAGGTAGTTGATTTCGACAGGTCTCTGCAGTATTCAAGAAGAAAATGGGGACTGAGAAAATGCATGCAGCCACATTGGTGTTTGGCTATGGAGGTTATATAAACTGTAGCGGCTCCAACTCTCCCGATTCAGGAGGGAGATCTTCCACTTTCTTACCATGAAAATCAATCAAATTTTACCAGCTCCCAACTAACTGACATTGATCCACACAGTAAGTGAATGGGGCTCCCTCCCAGAGCAAGTGTTTTCATAATTATCTCACGGTTCCTTGTTTTCTGGAGGTTGGAGCCTCTGCCACTGCAGAGACTGCACCCATGTCTGAAGGGCTGAGAAGAAATGCAAGTACATGATTGTATGGTCAATTATTTACAGTCACTCCTGCTGGTGCACATGGCTACAATGTACCCATATGTTTTTTCCTGGCTCATAATGACCCTTTCACTCATCAGTCAGACAACACAGGTCTTTCTCAGAACACACGTTACGTAAGCCTGATACTAGATGGCAGCACCAGCTAATGCCTCTGCAGCATTCTTTCTCGAACTGTGCCCAAGATAAAACAGATCCTGCATATATAATGTTTGAGGTGTATGCATATGTACCTTTAACTCATGCCTTAGCTTTAACTTTCCGTCTTAGAGCCATCAGAATGAAATCCAGTTCTCACCTCACTATATCATCACACAAAGCTTAAGAGTTAACCCTCTCATGCTAAAACCAGCCAAAACTGGCTGGTGGTCAACATTATGTTGTTTGCTTTGCTGTTTCGGACAAACTCCCTCAGCAATGAAAAATAATTTGAATAAGAATCCTCAATGAGACCTATCAAGGTACCATGTTCCAGGTCAACAGCTTTCCTTTATGTATAGCAGGCACAACCCAAGACACCCCCACCCACCCTACCCCCTCCCCACCCCCGTCTTATCCTGAATACTTCATAGGCCAACATGAGTAGCTAATATCTTTGTTTCATTATGTTGTGTTTATATATATATATGCTAATTAATCTGATAAGGAAAGTCATTTTCCATTTGGGGGCCTCTTGGTTGCTGTGAAGCATCTGGTGCACAATTAAAATGTCCTGTTAAGTCAGATTCGGATGAGATATATACCTTGTTAGTTTAACTGGTTATTAGTGATATGGGGGTTGCACAAGAATTAACTAATGTCTAGTAAATACACATAATGTCTCCTGAGATTCAAGGGATATCCCCAGCATGGCTAGTGACCCACCTGCATTTCTAAGAAATTTCATTTTGTAGTCTATGACTACCCTGGTCTCCGGGTTATAGAATCCATCTCCACAGTCATAGCAGCCTTGGGGGATTTCTCTGGGAGGAACTCTGTTGGTTAGCTGTGAACGACCTACAGAAAAAGAAAAACACTGAAATCCTCATATTCATGTATGCATCTTCAAGTGTACCAGGGAGGTGTATGAGATACACCTCCCTGAGTGTACCAATCTCCACATTTATTCCATTCCCTGTAGCTGATGCTATAAATTTGCACATCCTTCCTGTTTTGTTTACATGTATACTCTATAATCATGATACTGTTTTGTTGTGTCTTATTTTCAGTTTTCTGACATCAGCAAAAGCACAAGCAAAAATACAACTACAGAAACTGGAGGTAATTTGCAGTGCCTGTTTGTACAGTCATCCCTGTCTTGAGACGGCACCTGCTCCCAGACACAACCTTTCATGACACTTCTGCTTTGTATTTTTCAGGTTAATTATACAGATATCCAAATCGGAGACCACAATTTGGTTCCGGGTGTCTGCTAGGATTTTTTCAAAGGGTCCCAGGGACCCTTTGACTTCAATTTCAAGGGTCCCAGAGGTTCTCAAGAGGGTCCCACTGAGAGAGTCCGAGAGTGATAAAAAAATTGTTTGGGTAATTGTAAATAAATTATTAATCATTGTCATATGATGTTTCGTATATATAAGTTTAATGATCAAATTGATAATTGATGAACAATTACATTTCTTTCATTTTCAAAGATCTGTCAAGTTTTATTATGTGATTTCACAAAAAAAACCTGAAGTACCGTACAATGTCAGGCATTGTCTTGTCTTTGAAGTCAAAGAAAACGAACTGTGAATCAAATCATATTGACAGACACAATGTGTGCTCCTGGTCAGAAATATTAGCAGTTAAATTACTTAACTCATGCATGAGTATCTTCATTTTCTCAGTGCATACTGTTCACATATATGTGCATTAACAAAAATGCTGTTGTTTATTCCCATGGGTTTTCTTTTAAAACAAGTTTCACAGCATGTAACTTTTAAATGTGCACTAAAATGCAGTACTTTAGCAAGCCTACAAAACTTTAATTTTCAAGTTTAGGGCCCCCAAAATGCACATTTACTTTTTCAAAATTGAGCCACATCATTTACTTGTCCATCTGTAGTTTGTATCCATGGAATGATGATTCATTTGGTGTGGTTCGTTACAACATGTACACCATAGATTCTCTATTACAAGATGTAGCTTATACCAGAATAACATCTTTTTCTCCCAGATGGGTGATCACAAAATTGGGGCATTTTTGAAGCCTATACTCTGAGAAAATTTTGTACCATGCATCAAAACATACGGGATAGTAGGGTTCCATGTGATACCCTTCAAACATGATTATACACAACATAATAAATGGTATCAGTTGAAATACATAGTTCTCATTTTACAATATTGTGTCTGTTGTTTCTATTAAAAACAGTCTCAAGGTAGCTTGTTAAATCATTTAAGTTGATCTTCCATAAAAAATCCCTGATGTACTTTACATTGGTTGTGAAGCAGGTCTTGCATTTTGTTACAAGGAACAAATATAGCTAGGCAACACTGAATTACTAACTACTGCAAATTAAAAAATTCCCAGAGACAGAAGTTCAGGACCTTTGGAAACTTGCTAATATATACCAGGGTGTAACATACACTTTACTTATGTAAAAGTGTATGTTTTTCCAACCGCATACAACCTGTATGTCAGTTGAGTAATAGTCTCTCATAAGAAGTCATACCTGCTGGCTTAAGTCCATTACAAATCTCAGTGTAGAATCGGCGGTCATAGCCATCACAATACTGCCAGTCTTCCTCCTCAAAAGGCAGCCCATCTGCAAATGTGTACTTGCCCTACATACATAATGGTGATGCAGCATTAAACCATGTCCATGGAAAAGGCACAAGAGGAACACCTAACACTTTCCTCTTTAAACTGGCCAAAAACCAGCTGATGATTAAGTGTCGTCTGCTTCCAATTTCAACAGTAATGAAAAATAATTGTGAAAATTATAGATGAGACCTATCAAGGTCATATGCCCCAGGTCAACAGCTGTCCTTGACATGGGTTGGGCACCGAGTGCCCAACACGTGCTCAGGAAAGCTGTTGACCTAGTGCCCAACCAATGCTGCTGAAAGTTGTTGACTCAGTTTTAATTCAAGGGGGAAAGGGCTAAACCTGTAGAGATATTAGTTAGCTCTCAGACAAGACAGTCTACAACTGTAAACTCTGTCACACAACTTGACATTTTCACTCTTTTAACTAGCATTATCTCTTGAATGGAAAAAAAAGAAGAAAACCTGACTAAGCTATTCACAGTCACGTTTTATTTTCACTTTCTACATTCACTCTATTAACCCGTGACATGCCACAATGATCATATGACTTTAGTAGATTTTGTTTGGTAAACAAGAAGTCAGATAAGTTTGGAAGTTAACAATGCTGCATTTCTGCAAGATATATTTTTGTGGTTGGCAAAATTTTGAAGTCTTACATTCATAACGTCATGCCCTCCCCCCAAAAAGAATAAAACTATCAAGTATAGTACACCATAAGGATTTATGTATTTTTGTGCAAAAAAAAATTCTTGTTTTAGTAGTCTATTTATTGTCATATAAATATTGCCTTTAGGAGGCAATTAACAAAAAAGTTCAGTCACAGAATTTTCAGGCATTTTAAGTTTACAAATTTAATTTAATCATCATATATGTGAAAATATAAATAGCATAAAAATGCAATATCTAATTCACTGTGGGATCCTCATATCACAGTTGAATTAATCAGACAAAAGAAGACTCCCCATATGAAATTAATAAGAACAAGTAAACATAACAGACTAAGGAAAATATGTTATGTGCACTCTTGTTGGTATTTGAAGTAATCTGGGTAAGACTTAATTGCATAACCTTTAAGCATGCTGAAATCATTATGCTCACGGAAATGATTGTAAATATAGGGTACCAAACATTGCGATTCGTGGATAACATGGGGTTAACAGAAATGTTGCTAGGGGTAAATGACCCATATGTTTTCATCCATTCCACGGCACCTAGCGAAACACATTCAATTCTTAAATACTTACTTCAACAGCAATTCCCTCCTCCCATGTGGCTTCGTATTTGCTGCCATTTGGGAAGAACAACGTCCCTTTGCCATGAAACATTCCATCTTTTAGCTCTCCTTCATATTTTGTTTCTGTTGGAAAAGTATATGTCCCTTTCCCTTCCAACCTGAAATGTACAATAATGTGTTTAACACTTTCCCCACTTGACTGGCTAGTGGTAAAATGTCATTGGGCTCGGTGTTTCAACTAATTTCAACATTAATGAAAACATTCTGACAGAAAATTGCACATAAGACACAGCTTTCCTTGGCATGGGTTGGGAACTTAGTGTCAAACCCATGCCAAGGAAAGCTGTTGACTCAGTCTTAATCCAACGGGAAAGGGTTAATTAGCTCATGTGTCTTTATTTGTGTCATGTTGAACTCCTCACCTGGTTCTCTTTGTTCCTAACAGCCTTCACTTGTATCCAAATCAACGGCTGCACCTTCAAGTCCTTAGATAAGTACTGCCAATTTGCTGATACTAAGATTTTATCTTTTTGCACTAATTAACTGCTGAGCCAAATATTTTTTTGTGAATCTGCCCAGACTCAAACATCATATGACAAAACTTCTACCAAAAGTCACCAACCAAAACTAGACACATTCAAAGTAAGACAAAGTCTTCAGGGTTGACTTCTACACATCGTTGCTCATCCCTGCCCCTTTGTCACACCACCTACAAAGTAGAAGGCTAGAGAAGATGAGATTTTTTTTTAAACTGGTATTTTTCATTGATCATCAAATATTCCCAAATGGTCTAGGACAAAATGAGAATATTTTTTTCAACTGGTATTTTTCATTTATTATGAAATATTCCCAAATGGTTCAGGACAATATGAGAATATTTTTTTCAACTGGTATTTTTCATTTATTATGAAATATTCCCAAATGGTTCAGGACAATATGAGAATATTTTTTTCAACTGGTATTTTTCATTTATTATGAAATATTCCCAAATGGTTCAGGACAATATGAGAATTTTTAAGCTGCTACTTTTCATTCATTTTTTCTTTTTTATCATTGAAAACATGTACATATTCTCCCAATTTTAGAAAATTCCATGCATAAGTTTGAAAATTTCCTTTTGTAGGTATAGATGACACAAGTAATACAGAGGAAGAAGAGAATCCAACAAAATATCATGTAAAACTTCCCAAGAAAACAATGGAACACAACACTTTGTGCTCTGATAAAATAACACAACATAAAATAATTATTTAAAGCCCTTTATTCAAAATGAAATATTGGTGTTGAAAGACTGGGAGGTGGAGTGTGGGTTGGTTGGAGCACAAAGAAATGTCCATCATGCATATTAGGCTCAAGACGATTATCGTACGTCTCTCAATGATAACAAATATCTTGTATCATTCAATTACGTGAATCATAAATTCTCAGCCAATTCACATTTTTATTGGCAACCTTGCAATCTTTTGTTTTCATCTCACTGACTGGTTAAAAGTGTGCACTAGAAATGATGGCTGCCATATGGTATCATGAGATTCTCACTTGGTCATGCCAAATGAGAATTCTCAGAATGTGCTACGCTGTCTCTGAATCGTCACAGATTCCCAATTCGGCGTGGAGCAATTGCACCATGGAATCACAAAGCAAAGGCTGCACATATTGACTTGACTGGAGTGGTGGAAATTATTTGAGGCAAAAATCTACAATGTATCCAGTGGTACCTCTTTTGAGAGACTGCCCCTATATCAAAATGTGGTCTCTCAAAACAGGTGGTCTTTCATTAGAGGTACAACATGGAAAAGATAGCACAGTGTTCTGAGAGAGCGGTCTTAAAAAGATATGCGGTCTCTCATTAGAGGGGTCTCTCAAGAGAGGTACCACTGTATTTTCAATCCAATGCAATTTGTAAAGTTAATAATGAGCGTTTTTTTTCCATGGGGGGAGGGGGGGTGTTAGGTTGGAAAATTAAAATTTATGAAAAAATGTTAGTGTGGAGACAGGTAAAAATCAGACATGATTGCTTCCAGGTGGAGCAAAGTCAAAAGTTTTGTGTTTATCACCTATGTTAACCTGAAAGCCCTTAATTTTGTAAATCAGACTAAGAGATCATCTCAATTGGTGAACATTGTCTTCCTCAGAGTTAAAGCTTTCTCTATTCCAGGATCTGCTGTAATGGTTACCTATGAGGCTATGGGAAATTAATTTTTCTGGCGTCACCTAGATGGTCCTGCACAATAACTGTCACAATCTGTATGCATTACAAATGCATACAATTACTTATGAAAGATATTCCTATTTAATACAAAGAGAAACTTAACAAACCTAATTCTGTAAGCCCATGTACCGTTTGAACACTATCAAGTCCGATATTCTAAGAGCAAAGTCCTATTCCGTACCATTCACTGAAAAACTGTATTGTTCTAAATCATAATAACAAATTAATTTATGAAAGTACAAATCATATTCATAAAATTTGAAATTTAGAAGAAAGTTTTAGGCATTATTAGCCTTTAAAAAATCGGGTCATCAGCAGGGAACCAGCGCAAGACTTGTTTCGGTGCCATTAATCCCTGGACAAGTCATTCTGCTTACTGGCGGCACCATGTTTTTATTTCCAATACAAACATCCCGAGCTGATGTATAACGGAATAAAGCGAATATGATGTTCCTTAGTTAACCCTTAAAGCGCTGATTTAAGACTGAGTCAACAGCTTTCCTGGTGGCACTTTGCGCGCAAAGTAACCCCAAGGAAAGCTGTTGACTAAGACTACTTTTTGCTTTAGACCAGGCTTGCTGATCTTTGAATAAAAGGTATGTCTATGAGGAATTTGAATCTTTTAACCATTCTATGTTTAACAGTAATGAGAAAACGACTATAGCAGTGATTAGCACTTTAAGGGTTAAAAGGCCTACTTTAAAACATAGCCCACATGACATAAATATGATGAAACTACACCTGACACTCATGATTGGGCCTAGCACAATTGAATAATGAAATAATAAACCATCCCACACTTACCTACAGCGCCTGGTCTTACAACTGACCCAACCAGGCCTACCTGATGGACTGATCAGATCAAACTGATTAAACCAGCTCTTCAACTTCAAGTAAAACGCAAATATAACGACGTGACGTAAAAGTGTCACGCTATTAATTGCGTCACACTTGAAAACTGGTCAGATCTTCGTTGTCCTGTTTTAGCGATAAAAATAGGCCTATTTATTATAAACTCGCTGTATTTCACAGCCTATGTAATCACTACTAATGGGTAGTTCTGTATTAATAACAAATCAATTACATAAGATTTAATGTAATTTTTGTTAATTCATTTGGCTCTTTAAACCTAGAATTTTCAAACATCCCGAGGATTCCTATGAGGAAAGACATTTCCTATGAGGAAAGACCAAAGCAGCTGAATTTGGCCTCCTTGGACACTAGGAGGATTCAAAGGGACCTAATAGAAGTGTATAAAATTTTCCATGGGCTGGAAGATATAGAGACAGAAGGTTTCTTTAGTTTAGTCTTCAGTCAGGAATAGATCTACATTGATTGGATTGGCTACAAGGAATCATATATACAAAATACAAGTTCACAAGAGTCTAGATTTAAGAAAGTACTCCTTCTTGCAGAAAATAACAAACAAGTGGAATAGATTACCGTCAGAAACAGTGAATGCAGGCAGTGTTAACAAGTTTAAGAACAAAGTGAACATACATCTTAAATACAGAACATGGGCTTGCATGAGTCAATGTACTGTTGGTTACTTGACAGTCCAAGGTCCCTGCTACGGCTGCTTGCCCTAGGTCAACCATTGACCTCCGAGAGATCCTGTAAGTCCAAGGATCAACCCCCAATCTCTATTAATTAGAAGGACGATGCTATTTTCACCATACAGTGAGAATAGCGCTTGGTTTATTTTCACTGTGCGGTGAGAATAGCGTTTGGAAGCAGTTTTTTTCAATTTACAATGCACGTTGGGGATAGAGTTCAGTCTTTTTTCACCATATGGTGCGGATAGGGTTTGGTCTATTTTCACCCTATGGTGATGATGGTATAGTTACCAGTATATTTTCATGGTGAGGATAGAGGTGGCTCTATTTCCACCATCTGCAAATTGAAATTAAGAGCATTTTCACAAATTTATGGTTATGGCATAAAAGTCTGTGTCATTCATGTCGCATTTTGGTAAAGTTTCATGACATAGGGAACAAGATATTGACTTCGTTTTCTGCGCCGACAGAATTCCGCCCCCAAATCATGACTGCTGCCACTGCCGTGCAAGAATTAAGCTTGAGCGTGTGTGACCAAAATAAACATTTCCATGTGTTCTTGTCACACATTGCTGAATTTTCCTGTGGGTAACGACATGCATTCCAACAAAACCATTCAATATTGTATGTTCGCCTGAGAGCAAAACATGAATGCGCACAAGCTTTATTCTCGCACAGCAATGGCAGCGGTCACGATTTAGGGGCGGAATTCTATAAGCAGCGCAGAAAATGAAGTCAATATCTTATTCCCTATGTCATGAAACTTACCAAAATGCAACATGAATGACACAGACTTTCAAGGAACCCATAAATATGAGACACTGGACAGGAACATTTATGTAAATCGTGCAATTGAGGTATTTATTGAAAGGTCTGCATGAAACACACATGCTTTTATGAGGCGGAGATGGTGCCCACATCAAAACAACACCGTCGATGCCTCAGAAATGGGGCTGCACCGTACCGTGAAAATAGACAAAACACTGTTCTTACCGTACAGTGGAAATATAGTCACTCCGTAATTAGAATCATGGGGGTAATCATACTGAACTCAAGCAATTTGTAACTGCAAGTTGTCATTTTGCCACTTGGCACTTGAACTTGCCAGAACCATGGAGGAATAACCCAGTTTATTCCTCCTAAACTGAATGCGAGAACGAAACTTCCAACTTGTTCAAGTTCAAAACGAAGTTGGCAGTGACCTGCTGTGGCAAGCCCGCTCTGACACACTGTATCGGTCTTTTGTGTTCAAACAGGCCACAAACTGCGGCGCTACAGTATTACACCACGTTTGGAATTATCGTGGATCTCGCATTCCCTACAGAAACGATTTCTCACCGTTCGTTATTGTGATCCCCGGTGTAACTGCTCCCAGTGTACTCCATCTTTGTTTATGTCGTCTTGGCAACTCTCGCTCTGTCTCGCCTTGCCACATAAAACGCGGAAGCTCAGACGGGATCGGAATATCACCATGGTCCGTTCCGAGTTTCTCCGTTTGGCGTCGTCTGTTTTACCGTTTCACACACTGCCGGCTGGAAAGGTCAGTTACTCACTAGAGGGTTGGAGGGATGAAATTTTTATATTATGAAAAAAATCATTGCGTTTTCTGTAATGTAAAAAGGATAATTTTTCGCATTTATATTCTAGAGATGTGTTGAATTTATAGCTTAACTCACTCTCAAGGCATGTAAGACTCTCTGTTTATTCATGATTACATAAAAAAATTTGATTTGATTTGATTTATTTCACAAAATCAATACATATAAAAACGGTGTGATTTACATAACAATAAAAGCATTGATTTTGCTGGGGTAGCCCCTAAAACCCACTGGTTTATTTCCAAGGGGGCCCCATAAAAAGTCTGCCTTTACAGTACATTGGCAAATAACACTGATGTAAACATAGTTTCACAATAAGTTAATACATATATAAAAGGTATGCGTAAAACTCAGTGTACATGTGACTAAATGAAATTAAACTAAAATAAACTAAAATACCTTAAAAACCGAAGCTATGCAGAATATATACATATATATATATATACATATCCATATATATATATATATATATATATATATATATATATATATATATATATATATATATATATATATATATATACATACATATATGTACATACACATACATACATACATACATACATACATACATACACACAGACACAGATACATGCATATATATACATATAGATATAGATATCAATAAATTATGAAGATTTTGGACTAAAAAATAAAAAATGACATGTTGATGATCCAGATGGTAAGTATGCAATGGAATGGAGATGACACTTGATGGTTCGGGTAAGCCTTTGAAATAAGTAGTTGTGATGAATGAGTTGAATAAGATGCTTATCCAGCTAGCTTCATTTAGCTTTAAATTGACAATTTAATGGGTAAATAAAGATAACTCGTCTGTGGTGCTTTTTTGCAGTAAGAATTTTATCACCTTTTGTTTGAATGTGGCCAGATGAAGTGTTGTTTTAGTGTCCAAAGGGAGCGAGTTCCACTGTTTGGCACTTACATCATAAAAAGAAGCTGATTGGACAGATTTTACCTGTGGGAGAAAGAAATTTCTTTGATTATTGCGTGTATTATGAGTATGGATCTGTGAGGTTCTAGTAAAAAACTGGTTAAGATAAGAAGGACAATTGTCATTATATACCTTGTGCATATGAATAAGACGCAGCTGTTTTGCCCTGTTTTCAATGTTAAGTAGTCCTTCTGATGCCAGTTCAGATGCTCCCACATGTACCATTGGCCCCCATCCCTTTATGAAACGCAAGACCTTATTTTGTGTAATTTGAAGCTTTTTTTTGTACTGCTGTGGTAGGCCGTGGTACCAAGAGGAGATAGAATAGTCAAAGTGACAGCTGATCAGAGCAGAACATAATGTGTTCTTTACGTGCTTATTCAAATTTCGGCCTGTCGGTACAAAAATTTTAAGCGAGAGTTTGCTTTGTTTATGATATTACTGGCAGTTTTACTACCACTCAGACATTGGTCTAAATATACACCTAAATAGGAGACCTCCGGGGAAGCATGGATGGTGATGCCTCTATGTGTTAATTTGAAATCCCTAATGGATTTCAATTTGCGCTTTGACCCAAAAAGAATTCACTTTGTCTTGCCCATATGTAGGGAAAGTTGATTTTCGATAAGCCAGTGATCGCATTGTTTCAGATTGGTTTCTGATATTTCTGATAGCTGTAAGGGATTGTTTCCAGATGCAAGCAAAGCGCTGTCATCAGCATACTGGATGAGCTGGCATTGCACGCTGCCTGGCATGTCGTTAACGTAGGCGAGGAATAAAAGCGGACCCAAGATACTACCTTGAGGAAAGCCTTTCACAATCTGTTTAGGCTGTGACGATTTGCCACTAATAGTGACAACTTTGTTCCTTCCTGAGAGGTAGGACTGGAACCATTTGGTGGATGTGATGTCAAGTGCAGAAAGCTTTTGACATAATATGTCATGGTCTACACAGTCAAAGGCTTTCTGGACGTCTAGGAGCACCATGCCAACCAAATTACCTTTTCCAATTTCCTGCCTTATATAATCTTGAAGAAATATCAAACAGCTGTCCGTTGAATGATTTCCACGGAAACCTGATTGATATTGATATAATAAGCTATGCTTTGTAAAATAATCGTTCAGTTGTGTAAAAATGGCCCTCTCGAGAATCTTCGATGTCACAAATAATATGCTGATTGGTCTATAATTATTTACATCTAACTTACTCTTTTTCTTATGGATGGGAGTAATGCGGGCCATTTTCATTTCATTTGGCACAGTTTCAGTGGTAATTGATAAGTTGATGATAAATGTGATAGGATCACTGATGATGATAGATGAGTCCTTTAGGAACCTTGCAGGAAGGCGATCTAAGCCTGTGCTTTTGCAAGGGTTAAGTTCACGGAGTTCTTTTGAAATAAAATCTTTACTTACTTCACTCAGTGTAAAATTTGTATTGATGTTTGCATAATACCTTTGAAAAGTTTCTGAATCTGCGCCATAGTATTTGATCACAGCAGACAGAGTATTCACTAAATTGTTTGCAATGTTTGTGAAAAAATTGTTGATATAATCTGCTACTTTACATTCTTCAAACATAATATTGCCATCTATATCAAGAGCAATATGACTACGCGCTTTCTGGTTTTGAGAGTAACCTAGAGATTTAAGGTATTTCCAGAGTTTTTTAGGGTTGTTCTTGTGCTCTTCAACCTTGTTTAGCATATATTCACTTTTGGTGTTTCTTATCACTCTGTGAATTTTGTTTCTTAGAAACCTGTAATTCTTGTGGTCTTGCTCTCTTCTGTGTTTTCTATATATATAAAGCCAGGAGTCTCTTTGTCTTATCATATCCAAAATTTCAGTTGTCATCCATGCTTCGGATCTGGCTTTAACCTTTACAACCCTGACTGGGGCAACAATATCTAAAATTTTGGCAAAAAGAAGTCTGAATGTGACCCATGCACTATCCACATCATTGCATTTATAGACCAACGACCAGTCAACCTTAGTCAACAAATCAATAAATGTGGTCTTACAGTAGTGCTTCATGGAGCGTATTTGAATTGTGTTATTAGTGCTCAGCTGACCTCTAACTACCTTCCTGGAGCAATATATCAAAAAATGGTCACTGAGACCAATAGGAATCACACCATGTTGACATATTTTTTCAGTATTGTTACAAAGGATATGATCCAAGCATGAAGAAGTTTGGCCTATTCGAGTTGGCTCTTGTATACGTCGCTTCAGATCAAATAATTGTGTCAACCTCTGATAATTTCTATACATTGGAGAGTCTTTATGGAGTGAGCAGATGTTAAAGTCTCCAAGTATAACCAACTCAAGATCTGTCCTTATTTTCTGGAGAGTAGTACCCAAATTTGCCAGAAACTTTGATTGCTTTGGAGGCCGGTAAATTGAGCCTACAGTGATGGGCTTTGTTTTAGGCAGGAGTATTTCTACCCACACAGCCTCCAAGTTATCATTCTCCAAATCTGTTCTTTGATTATGTGCTAAGTCAGACCGTACATATAAACAAGATCCTCCACCATGACGGTCTCTGTCACTCCTGTACGGTATGTACCCTGGTATGTTAATTTCACTGTCTGTGAACGAACTGTCTAACCACGTCTCTGTGATTGCAATGACAGCAGCTTTCGTTTCTTGTGCTAGGTGACGTAGTTCTGAAATTTTGGGTGGCAGTGATCTAACATTGAGGTGAAGGAAATGGAGACCTTTCCTCTTAAAACATTCAAAATTATGAGAGTCACTTTCCGAACGCTGTTCTGTGTATTGGGTGGGAGAGACCTGGGCAGTAGTGAAATCATCTATATCATCATCTTTGGGATCAGTGTCTTTGAATGGTAGAACATTGTACAAACATTTGTGACATACAAAGGAAAAACAGGTGCCATTAGCCACATATGAATTATACAGGTCGACACTGATTGACTTGGTATGGGTTACCTGTCCAGTACCGAAACCACAGAAGGACTGCAGAGTGTATCTGATTGTAAAAGTCCTCAAATACTTGCCCGCTGTAAAAAAAATAGCAAACCGTTTTAATCAGTGTTCACTCGGCAATATAAGTCGCACCAACATGTTATCAACAAATGCTGTTATCTTTGGAAGGCCTATTACATGTATTGCTTTCATAACACTTTGTGACTTTATCAAACTGCAATGACTATGTTTCAGGTATGAGCCATAACCATGAGTTACATATCACCTGTGTTGTTAGTGTCATCACTTTAGGAAAGATCATCGCAAGCCATTTGAAGATGCATCCAGATCTCATGATCAGGTCATTCCACTAGAATATAGTGGCATAACTAAAAATGGACACCATAGTCTATTTGCTTAAAGTTGCATGAGGGAAATGTATACCTATTTATACGCCGAAAATTGTCCTCGTTGATCTTTACCATACGTTTTGTTCCAAACATGTAAACAGTTATTACAGTACGAAATATTTTAAGCAAAGGACAAACAAAATCTCTGATTATTGTGGAAACTCAGAAACATATATGATTCAATCAAGTCATTCCATATTGCTGCGTTTAATTTAATCATATTTATTTTCACTGGATTATCCAACAGTACAGAGAGTAACTAATCTAGGGGTTCTCTAAACGCATAAAATGATAGAATCAAGACGCATGGAACAATACAATGTACAATAAGATGACTATGCACTTAGGTAGACGTACAGTATAACACAATCAAACAACACACTCAATATTTTACATTCTAATCCAATAAAAAACATGCATACACACAAAAATACTTCGAAAGAAGCGTATGCATCTACAAAAAAAAAATAAATAAAAATAAAAATTTAAAAAAAATGGAAAAGAAGATTTTCTTCACAACAAATCTGTCTGGGTGCCTTCAAAATGAGAACAGTTTGAAATGTTACACTTTGCCATTGTTCAACATAATCTAAATTCGTGTATCAGCCTAATTGTTATAAAGTAAAATGCTACAACTTTGGTTCTTGGTTCATTGGATGTGCCATGTCACATACTTATAAAAGGAAGTTTGAATGAATCTAGTATCTATAATAGTTTTGAAGCTATTCAACATTTTAATTTTGTGCATTTGCCTTATTTTCATAAATTAAAAACCTACAATTTTGGTTTATGGTTCATTGGATGGGGCTTTGCCACAAACCTATAAATTGAAGTAGGAATGGCACCTGTATCCATAATAGTGTTGAAGCTATTCAAGATTTATATTTTGCATGTTTACCTTATTTGCATACATTGAAATCCTAAAACTTTGGTTCACGATTCATTGAATGCGGCTTTGCCACAAACCTATAAATTGAAGTGAAATGGCATGCGTATGTATAATAGTTTTGGAGATATTCAACTTTGAAATTTTGCAAAGCCCCTTATAAGCATCATTTGAAATTCTACTTAACTTATACTGTCCATTATATTGGCAGGTGTCACAAACCTATATATGCATATTGAAATGTTGAGTATCTGCAATATTTTGAAAGATATGGAGCTTTTGAAATTTAATTGCCCCTAAATTTGCATACTTTTGAATAGCACGACTACTCCAAATGAGATGCACAATTTCACAGGTTAGGTCAGTCACCATAGCAAGTTTGGTGCTTTTCGGACAAATAGTACTTGGGAAAATCTCCAGACCAACTTGGTCGTGAAGAAAAAAAAAGAACACAAGAAAGAAGGAAGGAAGGAAAGAAATAAAGAAATGAATAAAGAAAGAAAGACAAAAATTAAGAAAGAAAGAAGCAAAGAAAGAAAGAAAAAAAGAAAGAAATAAAGAAAGAAATAAAGAAAGAAATAAAAAGAAAGAACTAAAGAAAGAAATACAGAAAGAAAGAAATAAAGAAAGGAAGAAAGAAATGAAGAAACAAACAAACAAACAAACAAACAAAGAAAGAAAGAAAAAGAAATAAGGTAGGAAAGAAGGGAATAAAGATATAAAGAAAGAAAGAAAGAAAGAAAAAGAAAGAAAGAGAGAAAAAATAAATAACGAATAAAAAGGAAAGAAATTAAGAAAGAAAGTAAGCAAGAAAAAAAGAAAGAAAGAAAGAAATGAATAAAGAAAGAAGGAAAGAAATATACAAATAAATAAATACAGGAATAACGAAAGAAAGAAAGAAAGAAAGAACGAACGAAAGAAAAAAGATAGAAAGAAAGAAAGAAAGAGAAAGAAAGAAGAAAGAAATCAAGAAAGAAAGAAATGAAGAGAGAAAGAAATACAGAAAAAAGAAATAAAGAATAAAAAAAGCAAAGAAATAAAGAAAGAAAGAAAGAAAAACGAAAGAAATAAAGAAAGTAAGAAAGAAAGAAAGAAAGATATAAAGAAATGAATAAAGAAAGAAAAAAAAAGAAATAAAGAAAGAAATAAAGAAAGACATAAAGAAAGAAAGAAATAGAGAAAAAAGAAAGACAGTGTCATGATACAAACATTTCATCCACAAGTGAAATATTTCATCCACAAGTGCAGGTCTGATGATGTGGCAGGCCAGACATGCACACCACATGCACTGTACCTACCACAAACAGTGCTGCACTCTGGTCGTCATGATACAAACATTTCATCCAAATAGAGATGCATTTATGTGGCAGGCCTGGCATACAGTACACACAATGTACCTGCTACAAACAGTGTTGCACTCTATAGGTCATGATACAAACATTTCATCCAAATTGAGATGTATTTCTGTGGCAGGCCCAGCATACGGTACACTCACTGTACCTACTGCACAATGACGGCATCAGTACTAACCAGAAACCATTTTCACAGTAGAGCACCATTTAGCCAATCAAAGGTAATATGTCAGGAACAATAGCTACTTCAATAATTGTGCCGCAGTCAAACACCAAGGCAAAGCTTTATAATATGTAATATAATAAACCTGTTTTGAGACACCACTGTGAGACCACCTGCCTTTTCAGACCATGTTTGCTATGTCCCTTTTGCTATCTTTCCCATGTTATTATACCTCCATTGAGAGACCACCTGCCTTATGTGACCACTTTTTGGCTTGCTCTATGGGTGGTCTCTCAAAACATTGTTTCGCTGTATGACTGAAGTACTCAATAGTTCCATTTTATGAAAAATCTATCCTTGTGTAAAAGATTTCACAGCCAACTTCTGCAACCAAATTTTATTCAAATAGCTTTTCAATACACAGCCACCAGGAATGATAAAAAACTGCCAGTAAAATAAATTGGAAAACGTGTTCTTTGACATATTTGATCCCCAGTTACTTTCATAGCAAAAGTAATTTAGAATGAAACTATTCCACTGCAGCAAGCTTGTTCTGACAGGTATATATATATATATATATATATATATATATATATATATATATATATATATATATATATATATATATATATGTGTGTGTGTGTGTGTGTGTGTGTGTGTGTGTGTGTGTATATGTACATATATATATGTATGTATCTCTCTCTCTCTCTCTCTCTCTCTCTCTCTCTCTCTATATATATATATATATATATATATATATATAAGCAATGAACTGTACCTGCATGTTATCATTGTTAATATCTATGCTGAAGCTTGCTTAAGGTCGCACACCATGCGCTGCCACCTGTATTAAATACACCACAGTATTGTTAACATTTACCAATGGCCATACCTTGTACACACCCATTCTTCAGGTCACATTAAAACCTCACGCTGTTGGGACTACAACTCTCTGTATTGATCAGACCCACTATACAAACAAGAATGAGGTTTCGATAGGTAATCTTCATCATCGCATCATTTTACTGAGGTTGCATGGTACAAACACAAGCTTCAGTTTGTCTGTGGAACCACAGACCTGTGTCCCAAGGTCCACTGGACAACAGGCTTTTGAAAAGAAGCAAGTGTTCATCTAAATTGGGTACATCTGACAAGTTCTTGGAGTCCTCATTTGCTGCAAAGCTTACAGGTATGATATACATTCACATTTGACATCCATGCTGCAGTGGCCAATTGCCACAGCTGTCAATGAAGACTCAATCACTCGATTCTTAGAATGCAAGATTTATCTTTGAAATGAAACATGATATCCATGAAATGAAACAAGATAGCCAATCTTTATCTGGCTATAAATAGGTAAGCATGTTAGTATTCATATGGAAACTACCAAGAAACACACACTCTGTATTACTCACACTGATATCCAAAGATGTACCAATTGAAATCCGATTACATACCAGATTTTTTAAGTATATATACAATGTCATCAACAGCAAAAACTCAATAGTGCGAACATGTGGCAAGTTATTACTTCTGGGCTCTAGATCTCCAGCAGGAAAATCTCTAAACTTTCTTCTAGAGCGTTACAATATTGACAGAGAATATTTGAATGATGATGTAACTGAAATTCTACAGGCGATTAAACGAACCCCGGTCATTGAGGAATCAGTGCGAGCAAATGCTCTTGCGATACGCGAACTCTGTCATGTCAGAGATCACAGACTCACCTCCATATTAGAGCCTGATCAAGTCCAATTATTATTAAAAGAGCTTTGCACATCTTGAATCCTGTCTCAGGATTACACAGACTGATAATTAATGTATCTTTTTAAAACCCCTAATTGAAGGGTCACTTGGACTGTTTGTGTGTCTCCCTGTGGTTATGAACATGGTAAACGACTGTGAAATGTATGTATGTATGTATACTAACTTATTTATCTGCAATTTTTTTTTCTCCTTGAATCATGTTTGTTGCCTCTATAAATTTTGATGTAAAATATCCAGTGTACTACGTGTACGAAATAAAAGATATATATATATATATATATATATATATATATATATATATATATATATTAATCAAATAAAATCAATGTTTCAATTCATAAAATGCCTTTCATACACATTCAGTGATGAGAGAGCAATTGACACAATTCAAAGAATGAAATACTGGATACACGAAGTCTTCAACCTGAGCAAAAATCACAACATCCATATAAAAACAAAACAAGGAAACTGTGGTTGTGTGCTTGACAGCGCACTGTTATGAGACTTAATGGTGCAGCTAACAGAAACCAATTATGATCAGTTTTCAAATAACTTAAAATTGTTGCAAAAAATGAAATTAAAAATGAGACAAAACTAATTCATGAAATACTATACAGTGGTCCCCCTCTTATAAGGCCCCTCTAACAAGAGGCCACCCCTCTTGAAAGTCCAGCATTCTTGTGCAGAAAGTATGGTATTTCCATTATACCCTTCCCCCCCCCCCCCCGAGAGAGGCCACCCATCTTATAACGCCAGTCCTTATCTTCATTTGGGGTGGCTTATAAGAGGGAAACACTGTACATGTTAGACACTAGACTCTACACAACAATAAAGGATCTGCATGGCAGATCTGCAGGAGAATACATAAAGTTGGGTTCGTGCAATCCAGCTACTTTATAACCGAAACACTTTCATTCTCAACTCTTATCACCATGCACTGTTGATTACTTGCTACAAGTGCACAGTGATTCAAAGGATCTATGACCCCCGCCACAATATACAGAAGAAAGCTGTACAATGAATACAGCATGTCTGGATGCATAAAAATTGATATGTTCTTGGGCCCTGTGACCTTGAAAATAGGTCAGTCAAAAGCAACACATGGCGCACATGCCCTTGGTATGATGCATCTTTGGCATAAATTTCATTATTCTATGTGAGGGTTCTAGCGATATGCTGCCAGACACATGAACATAGATATTTCTTGGGCCCCGTTTTCAAGGTAAAAAACAATACACAGGGCACATGATGCATGCCATCTATGGTATAAATTTCATTGTTCTATCTGTTGGGGTTCTGGAGATATGCTCCCGGACGGACGGACGGACGGACACAGCCCCTATTCCCACTAACTCTTATGTTCCCCTATGCCACCTTCGGGGGCAGGGGACAAAACGTGCTAGACTGTAGTGGTCATGATACAAACATTTTATTCGTAAGAGCAGATCTAATGATGTGGCAAGCCAGACATCCATAGTGCACGCACTGTACCTACTACAAACAGTGCTACACTCTAGTGGTCATGATACAAACATTTCCTCCAAGTACAGATTAATTATGTGGCTGGCCCAGCATCCAGTACATGCACTGTACCTACTGCATAACTATGACACCAGTACTAACAAGAAACCACTTTCACCAGTTGAACACCATTTAGCCAATCAATGGTAATATGGCAGGAACATTAGATATTTCAATAATGGTGCTGCAGTCAAACACCAAGACAAAGCTTTATAATATGACTAAAGTACTCAATAGTTCCATTTTATAACAAATCTATCCTTGTGAAAAAGATCTCCCAAACAACTTCTGCAACCAAATTTTATTGAAAAAGCTTTAACAATACACTCAACCACCAGGAATGATACGAAAAGAAAATGCCAGTAAAATAGATTGGAAAATGTGTTCTTTCACAAATTAATCCTAAGTTACTTTTAGAGCAAAAGTTGTAATTTGGAATGAAACTATTCCACTGCAGCAAGGGTGTCCTGACAGGTGTGTGAATATATACCAGCAATGAACTGTCCCTGCATGTTATCATTTCAATATCTATGCTGAAGCTTAAGTGCAGAAACCATGTGCTGCCACCTGTCTTAAATGTCCAAAGTATTGTTAACATTCACGAATGGCCATACCTTGTACACACCCATCTGTCAGGTCACATGAAAGCCTCACACTGTTTGGAATACAACTTTCTGCATTGATCAGTTCCACTGCACAAAGAAGAATGAGGTTTCGATAGGTAATCTTCATAATCACATTATTTGACTTATGTTACATGGTACAAACACAAGCCTCAATTTGTCAGTGGAACCACAGACCTGTGTCCCAAGTTCCACTGGACAACATGCTTTTGAAACGAAGCAAGTGTTCATCTAAATTTGGTACATCTTGATTGGGCACATCTGACAAGTTTACGGAGTCCTCATTTGCTGCAAAGCTTACAGGTATGACATTCATGCACATTTGACATCCATGCTGCAGTGGCCAACTGTCACAGCTGTCAATGATGACTCAATCACTCGATTCTTAGAATGCAAGATTTATCTTTGAAATGAAACATGATATCCAATGTTCTTTATCTGGCAACAAATAAATAAGCAAGTAAGTACTAAGCAAATAAATAAAATAAGTGTCAATTCATAAAATGCCTTTCATACACATTCACTGAAAAGCAATTCGCACAATTCGAAGAATGAAACACTGGATATATAAAGTCTTCAACATGAGCAAAAATCATTACATCAAGAATTTAAAAAAAGCAAAAGAAAAGAAAAAAACCCTGAAACTTCAACTGCACAAGACAATTTCCTACAGTGTACTGTCAAGAAGAGTCAATGTTTATGTGCTTGACAGTTCACAATTACGAGACTAAAAAGTGCAGCCAAGCAATTCTTCATTTGACATTTGAAAATGTTCAAACAAGAAAAGTTCCTAAAAAAATCAATGATTGCATGATCATATCCTTTGAAAAGATACAGATCTGTCTAAGCAATGTCTAAAATCCAAAATTCCATAAAACCATTTTGGCAATGTTGCAAAACACTGTATTGCTTTATGCATTTACAGTGGCAGTTGTTGATATGATCCCAAAGTTTAATATAGCTTAGTAACAAATTAAAATATCCTCATCGCTTTTGTAAACTTCTATCACCTCCAGTGATAAAATTTAAAGCAATTCTGTGAGAAGTCAAAACAGATTTAACCCTTGCAATGCTCATCATGGCTATAGTCATTTTCTCATTATCTTTAAACATATAATGGTGAAAAGATTCAAATTCCTCACGAAGATGCCTTTCATTCGAATACCAGCAAGCCTGGTCTAAAGAAGAAAGTAGTCTTAGTCAACGACTTTCCTTGGGACACTACGCGCGCAATAGTATCCTGAGGAAGGCTATTGACTCAATCTTAAATCAGCACTTTAAAGGTTAATACAAATTTCATGGAAAAAAAAGGAAAAAAATCCCAGTACCTCCTGGGGGCCAAAATGTGACCTGCCTTATCCCGGATTACCTCGTACGCAATATCAAAGCAATTGGCTAAGTGGCTGGTGTTGCAATTGGGCAGGCAATTGGGCAGGTGGTTCTTCAAAACATTATTTGCAAAAATTTGATTTAAAACCCATAAATGCATACATTATTGCATCATTTATTTTATAAGGACCACCAGGGGAGCATACATACATGTGCAAAAGCAAAACAATGCATTTGTTTTTTGAAAAGTTGAGAAGGTAAAAAGTCAGGATGGATCTACAGATGGACATGATCAGATTTCTAAGATCTGTTGACCAACAAGTCATCACATCTGAATAATTAGCAGTATTATTTATGTAGTTTTTTCTATTCTGTGGAATTGTTTTTCACAGTCTGTACAATTTTTTTTGCACAATTTTTTTAAGTTACCAGAGATGCGCATAAAGGTATTTATGCACATTGTAAGCAGGCACCGATCTATAGCCTTCAAAATTTGCAGACAAATCAGGAAATGAAACAGTAATCACTGCACAATTTGACCTAACTCGTACAATTCATGTGGAAATAAATTACTCATCTGGAAATTCCTTTAGCCAAATGAATGAAACATTGGCATTTGGCTAATGGCACCAATGGTCCCTGGTAAAAAGGTTTGTATTATAAATTCTGCTTTCATAATTGTGAGGAGAAAACTTCCTTTCAGCAAAGACATGTCTTCTTGCAACTGCAGCAACTTCAACTGGATCAGCAACCATGGCTGAACACTAGTTGCTCACATGTACAGGACTTCACACTAACAAATAAAGCAAAGTTCAAAATCGTTGACAAATATATTATGGGCCAATATATCCATGCAGACAGAGACTCCCTAAAGGATGGTTGAACAATGCAAGTCATTGTCTCTCCACACCTCATGGGTACATGTTAACATTACAAGATTCCTTTCATTTTCTAGGCACCTCTGTTGGTTGCCAAATTTGTGATACAAATTACAAAATTTAAATTTCAAGGTGCAACAAGACCTGTAAATATATATACATAGCCAAGGAACTATTTAAAAATATTGATTATTCCAATTGTAAACCTTTACATCGTGTCTATGTATATATAAGCACACAAAATTGTATATCAATACTCCAGTCTTGAATGTGCATTGAAACACATGCAAACTTTAAATCATGAAACTGACATAATAATAACAATGCTGGTGTCCAACTAAGTACTGTCACAATATTTGGCATTCCATGTTGTCTCCAGAATCATAGAGGTCACATTGTATATTTTCGCAATACTTTAAGTGCATAGTAGTTTTCCTTTTATAAAAAAATAGATTGATTTCCCTTACAACTTCAGTTTATAGGTTTTTGACATATCCGCATGAAAAAAATATTGTTGCAGGAGTTAAATTAATACTGAATAGGCAATTTCTAAAAATTGTCTAGGCACACTGACTGATTTGCTGACAAGCTAATCAACTTTTTGTAGTTTTTAAGCTCATTTCTTTCACGTTATATACTATTTTTTTTTAAATAAAGGATAAGTACTTTTTGTTGTTGAACAAATACCCACTATCCAGTCTTCTGTTGGGCGTGCAGCAAACAAAGACATCTGCCTTTCTTTTATAAGAGATCTGATAAAAGAGGTTTATGATTATAATAAATCATCGTCTCCCCATATGCTTTCTATCAGATACCTACCATGTATCTTTGTTCATATTTGAAATATGGTTTCCATCCTACTATTTATATATTACATGCACATCGTATTCTTATCCGTTTTATGTTTAATTTTCTATATCTCCTGAATTTATTTGTCATGAACCCATTGTTTAATGTCTCCTTATTATGTATAAGGACCCCTCTTGAAATAAGTCCTTGGACTTTCGTGGGCTTTCCTTAGCGCCAGTCAGTACGTACTTAAGTTGCTTTCATTTTATACTTTTGTATATTTCATTGGTGCTGAATAAATAAAATCACATTAAAAATCATCCTCGTTATGTTAACCGCACGTTGATCGTCGCTTTTATGATGTTTTATACGTATTACGAGTGAAAGAACACGGGAAATAAAAATTAATTCAACGTAATACGGAGAGATCATGTGTTTAACAACCAAAAATGACAAATGAAAACTTGCGTTTCTTGAGCATATGCCTGTAAACATTTCCTGCCAGATTAATGACAGACTAGATGCATGCTGCTAACTCAGCTCTTTTCAAATCAAGCCTGAAGGCGTAATATTCCATACTAGTGAATTTCCGAAGGTCTATGTTCATATCCATAGGAAGAATACTCTCTGCCAATAAAAAAGGCCATCACGAATTAACCCTTTCCCCCTCAAGTCATCCAAAATAAATGTAAATCGCATATCATGCAAAATAGTGAATTCTGAATTGCGTTGCACGATAGAAATATACATTTAATTTATATACTGTCCACTTTGAAAGGCAAGTAGTTTGTGACGGTGATTTAGCCCAGGAGGTCATTTAACCGAGGAGAGACGTTAAATTTGACACAGTAACTATTGTTTACTGTAGCCTCTCCTTTAGGTTGAATCCGTTTATTTCCTGTCGTCCATTAGGGGCTACTTTTAACTAGAACCCAAATCATACAATTGCAAAAATTCCATCTCAGGAGGGGGGGTCATTTTCTCGGTATCATACAGGTGTATCTATACCTCAACAAAACGACTGGTAGGTGAACTTTGCTATAAAACTATAGGATTCAGATGCTGAAGACCATATTGAACGATTCGGTTTGTTACTGATACCATGCAGGGAGGTGTATTTCCCTTGCTACGCATTCTCTATATTCTATGCTCAGGCGCGTTTCGTTTTGATGTACAGTCGCCGAGCAAAAAGTCAAATGACAAAGCGGCCTTCATGATGACTGGATGTAATTCAAACCTTGTGAACATTCTCTTGTGCTTAAAAAGAGCAACACAATTTTAATTGTCAGGAAAATCAAACTTTCCATTCTATAATCCAGTCGCACTTTATCTTAATATGTAACTTTGAAGAGCCATTTTAAGTACATATATACTGACATCTTTGTCTAAAGGATACTGACACGTATAAAATGGCATCTGATAAAAAAGACTTTTTAGTTTTGTAACATTCTAGGAGAGACATCTTGACAAATATATCGATAGTAAAATATAAACCATCTGAATTAAATGCAAGATTTCATAAAAATCCATTTTATTGCTTTTATCATGACAATGATTGAAGAAAGAAGATATATAACACTGTAAGTCAAAGTACGAAATAGTTAATTCTGATTTGTACATTTCTTGGTGAATTTCATCAAAAGTTATAACAAGAAACTAGTCTTAAACCTAAAAATACATGCCTTTTATTTGATATGAACACTTTGAAAAAAAGAGCCGTTTTAGTCCGGCTATGCTTTTGAATTCCCATATTGTGCTTTGCTTTCTTCAGCTGAGTAAATTGTGATGATTTCGATATCCCAAATCAGGCCATAGGCAAATGAGCGCTGATATATGATTTTAAAATGCAAATTTATACAACGTGCTGTTGCATCGGTCATTACGGCAGTAATTTCGAATATTTAAGTAACACTTTTAATCTTTAACATTTCTTGGGGTGTTGTTTTTTCATTCTTCGAATATCAAAACTTAAGAATTCAAAGCCAGACTTCGTCAAGCAGGGCAGGAACTAAGAATAACTTCTTTGCTTACTTACTGACATTTGAAAAATGAAAACCAAAATTCAGGGGTTACTTCAGTGTTGCCCAACTAATTTAACAGAAACCAACCAGGTAGTTTTTTTAAAGAATAGCATGCAATTTTTAATTCCTGAGAAAATTTCCCTTTAGCAACAACTTTCCAACCTTTTGCACAAAAGCCACGAGTGAAACGTGTTATCTTCTAGACTATAAATTGCACTAATCAATGTAGCATCTACTTTGGACGTGGAGGTCACCATTTTGAATATTTGTTCGCCATCTTGAATTTTTAATCTGCACAAACATACTTAAAGAATGTTTTGTGGTTTTCTATACCCTCAAATAATAAAATTGTCCTCAAAGAGCTGACTGCAAAGTGTTCATGCTCAATGGCCTCTGACTTAGCATTTTCGAATGAGAAACTCATGGAAAGTTTCTTTACTTCAGGCCAATTTATCAAAAAAAAACTACAAATAGGATTTTTATGAAAATTACATTTTTGAATTTTACACAAAATTTCAATTTAGGAACATTATTTACACTCTAAAACAGAAGCAATTCATTTTAAGTATTGAGAAAGGCTTTTTTAAAAAAATCATTTCTCAGTTGTTATTGTAACAGCCACCTTGCATTGCTTTGGTGGCCATTTTGAATATTTTAAGTCATCTTGAATTTTGAATTTTTCCCAACATTCATAGATACCACTCTATGATCCACGAAGATTTACCCATGATGCCTGGCGGTTCCTTTGTGGTTCCTTACACCCTGTACTTTCTGTGATTAAGACAAATTAATGGATTTCCCTCCAAGAAATCACGCAAACAGACTGAAACATCATTCTTGCATTTTTCCATGTGTTGAGTCATTGCTATAGTAAAATTGTTACACTGAACATGGTTATTCATGGGAGCCTTCCGTTAACCACAAATCACTCGAAGCGGAAACAAGTCAATGCTTTTGCTTGCACGCATTGACAGGCCCACCGTCTTGTCGACATATTGCCTAATAAAAGTGCTCGGAAAGAGTTAAAAGTGCGGTGACAACACTGGGCAGGGAATCAGACTTATAGAGCAAAAACACTGAAACAGACGACCATTTTTTCAACTTTCGAGATAGCAGAGTCGGTGTCACGTTATTTCTAGCGCACAGAAGAGGAAATTGGTATAAATATAGAGAACATATAATTCAGTCTCTTTCTTTCAATATACATCTGTTATGTTTCTTAAACAAATGCACAAAGTATGAGGTATTTATGAAGTTTTTGCTAACTCTAGAAATATGATCAAAACATGAGGTTTTCCATACAAAGTTTGAAACAAAGGAAAGTTTAAAAACTAAAATAATCGGACGTACGTAACGATTATCCGGTCTCTTTACTTATGAATTTAATGCTTCTCTAATTCCACTCAAAGAAGTGGCAATGGTAAGTATTGGGACAGAAATCAGTCCACGGATAGGGTTAATAAGTTACCAAGTATCAGTACAGACGTGTTTTGTGCAAGTAGTCACGAGATTATAAATCAATTAAGGACCAGAATCACCAAGTGGCCATGTGTCTCTCCAAATGTGTGCGTACGTAGCCATGAGATCAGAAATGAAGACATGAATCAATAAGCAACCGAGTGTCACTCCATGTATTTTTCTGTCAGTTATAAGGTTGGAGATAGCAGCAAAACAATTTTACTGTTTGTCACAGGCTGTCAGAAAGACAAATTAGAAGGTAAGCAGAGTTCAGCAACATGGCTGATCTACCACGTACCTAGTGCAGATAAAGCTTACTGTTTTGCGTCAGCGTTCCTTATCATTGAGGAAAGAAGACATATATTGATTTTTTTCTGATTACGGTGAACATCAAATGGTAATAAATTACCAAAGTTTATATACAGGCTGTCAATTGAAAATGTTTTATTTATTGAGCTTCAATCAGCAGTACATCAAGATAAAAGGAAAATAAAACATCACAACACATTAAAACAAAAATACTGGCGACTTGGAAGAGTCAAACAGGTGATTACACCTATACAAGTTGACACTCCATCTATGATTGGCGATAAAGATGAGTACAGCTACAACTGGATAATAATGGTGGTGATTGATTAAAAGATCCAAGACGATAAAACAAATATCCGTGTATAAAATAGAAATATGAAGAGCTCGAGCAGACTACCTCATGTAAACTAATTTGTCAAATTAAGATACTTACTATCATTTGTACTTTTAAAAAGTTTACAAAAATCGTAAGCAGTCCATCACAATAATCCTCTACCTGCATTTTGGACAGAAACACCTGCTCAGCCATGTACATGTATTGGACGAGTCAAAATACTCTTGTTGCAACTTGATGTAGTAAGTATTCAGTCTACTTTTCAAAATATGGATCGTTTGAGAATCACGGATATGGGAGGGTAAGATGTTCCTAGTGTAAATAGAGCGATTCACATAGGATGAACGGAAAGTTTCTGGCAGCACCCTCAACTTATTGTGAGGGTGCTGCGTCATCCAAGCTGCCCTGAACTGCTAACCGGCAGGTCATTTACACTTTAGTAATATGCATAGTTAAAACCCAATTGCGCACACAGTTTAGGAGAAACATATATTGTGGTCAGTGTGGTGTTATGTACATGAAATTTAATCCAGCAGGGAAGTAGATTTTAGGCTTACTTGTGGTCAGTTTAAGTGCATAATGGTGACTGATATTTAATGTGTCGTCATATTAGCTGAATTTGCATCGCAGAAATGCCAGCTCTGCCGCCTCCCCCATTATTTAGTCAAATGTGAAGTTGCTTTTAATTATCCCTAATGGTTTACTTTGTATATTTGCCTGTTAGAAATTATTATTTATTCTGTGTAGTTCAACTTCTAAAGAAGAGCGGTCAAATAGGTGCACTCCTAGCGATACGTTTTGCATTCCATGTACAGGTTATATGGCTACAACGACACATTCGCCCTGGAAGACAGTACGATATATATATATATATTTGAACACTGTAAACTTTAATCCCCTGATCAATTGTTTGGTGATGAACTCGCGAGACTAACTAGAACAACTTATTGTGAGGGTGCTGCGTCATCCTGGCTGCCCTGAACTGCTTTCAACCTGGACTGAAAATGGCCATTTACTGTTTAATCATTTGTCTTCCAGGGCACAAAATGTCCCAAATAGATTTCATATCAGAATTTCATGAGTTTTGTTTTTCGATTTTAGTCAGGTTTTCATTCCACATGCAAGGTACTACAATTTTCCCGAGTTTAATATTTCTTGAAATTCTAAAGACGCACCGAACTACAAAGGGGTTAGTAATTTCTATTTATAATCGCTATAATGTAGTATATATGTATGTGTGTATACATATGTCATTTTATATTTTTATATTGCATTTAGTTATATAGTCAGGGCCGCTACATTTTGCCCTTTGGTTTTGTTCGTAATTGGTCATACAATATTTGTGAATATCGAGGTTCATAGAAGATCATGCTTTTTTAAACGACTTCACAAACGTGCCAATAAATAATTGAATCCAATTTATTTTGTATCTACGTAATTTTAACTTGCGGAAGCCTGATGAGATCACCAAACAGTGTTTTTTTTTCGTAATTTCAAGTTTTGTTCTGGTGATTAACCGGATTTAAACGTTATAAGTGTTTGTTTTCTCTGGTAATTATCAATTCTTACACCCATAATTTCGACTTTCACGGCTAGTTGTGCAACGTTACAACAGTTACGTAAGTGACTGATTTTGGTACAGCCATTCCTCTAATATTCAGTCTTGCACCTTAACTTCAGAGCAATATGAGCTACAAAGTCTTCTATGGACACTGTTTTAAACATGGGTGCTTTTAACTTTTACTTATCTAAACGTTATTGCGAATGTATTGTTATCAAGAAGGAAAAACTGTAGTTTATGTCTGTTGAAACCTGCAGTCAGTGCAACACTAAAAACAAACAATGCAATGACGATAACACAAATTGTGATTTCAAGAAAAATCTTGAAATGACGACTTTTGAATTAGTAATTACAAAAACACTCGTGAATATAAGAAAAATGTAACTACGAGTTTCAAACAATCGTGTTCTAAAGCTTATGTATTCACAAAACAAACATGGAGTCACAAATGTTATTGTATATTGAGAACGCTTTTAATCTATTCAGGTTATCAAATGCGGCCATTGAACCATTATTCCACATGAGAAACACCTATTAGACAAGTCTGTACATCAGTAAATGTGGTAGTTGTTGTATATAAAATGTGTCTTTCGCAGAAAATATCGCAACATGCCTCAGTAATATGTTCTGTGATGTCATCCACGTAGAATGTAATGTTTGATCAATCACAGAACCCTGCAATACACAGATAGCGACAATGCAGGGGGTAGATATTTTAATATTGTATCTGACTTGTTGCGTGCGACCTTTACGATTCGGTTTAAACTAGTTTGATTAAGCTCTTTTTCCATGTTTCTGTTGTTTTGTAGTTGAAGCACTGTAATAAATCGACGGATCTTCTCATTTATGTTGACGATACGTTGTCAGTCCTAAGGCAGTATTATTTGCTGATTATACCACAGTTTGTCTCTAAATATTGAAACCATTGTTTCCGCATATCTTTCAGATAGTGACCAATAGTCGAAAGGGTGACTTGTGGTTTTCAATAAAAGCTGACTATGGTCATCTTTCGGTAAATGAATCAAACTACCCATCATCCTATTCATTCTCAAAGCCATGTATTATACAATGTTGTCAATGCAAGCATCTTGACTCCCAGTATGCAGACTTTGAAATTTACAACACTCAGATAAAAAGGTGTCGAATATGGTAGTTCAGCGTGGAGTGGCCGTGTAGCATTTGTTAAAAAAAAAAACCGGAAAGTATACAATTTGCAATAGTCACTGCTAACCCTATTATATACGTTCGTACTGTACTGGTGGAATGTACAGCACGTACAAAACTGAGTTATTCGAGGACACCTGATAATTAACTTAAGCAAAACCTACCGAAATGTCTTGGTTAATATTGAAGTGTAAGTTTTTTTCAAAAGCTGGCTACTAAGCCCCTATGGTCTATTCGTTATACTGCCTGTTTAGTAAGGGTACAAAATGTGGCATACTTGTAACAAATTTAATCTTCTTCATTATTGCGCAAATGTGAAAATATGTAATATTTTATTTTGGCCCTCAACGGTGAGACTATAGAATCAGTTGCTGCTTAGAATTTAAAACTCTGCGTCAATCAAAGCATTCAAATCTGATACGTTAATACGCAGGTTGTCAGAGCATTTATATTCCCGGAACTATACAATTCAATTGGTAGATTTGTTTCAGTTTAACAAACGCGCCTCCTTCTTAGCGTAACTCTGACTGAACTCCCGATTGCTTCTGAAGAATACACCGTTATGAGCTGGCAGTTTATCTTCTGAAAGTACTTGGCATTATTTCTTTAATGTCTTGATTATTGTGTTCATGATCATTACCACCCACCGCCATTTTCTGCTTTGTCCTATTAACTCTAGACTGTATTATATTGTTATCCCAAATGTTTTCTCCGAACAAATATTGCAACTTTTTTTCAGAATTATGAACTTTACTTCCAAAACGGATCACTTCCAAGCAACAGTATATGAATTAATACTAGTTTGATTCGGAATCCGGACTCGTTATTTCCATTTTTTGTGATATATTCTGAGAGAGAAAATCTCACTATTTGCCCGGAAGCATTCAGAACCACACCTGTGGATTCAAAGAGCAATCAATTTAGCAATATAACGTTCTGGCTTTTTGCTTGGTGATTCTTCAATTTTGTTTCAATCAATATTTCAGGCACCCGTAAATTCTGATTTCGTGACCTCAGGTTGCAACATTCGTGCACATATCAATCATTTCTCTCTGATAACCCTTGTCAACATTAGGTGGACGATATAAACGACACACCACGAACAGTGGCTTGTTCAAAAGGCTACTTAGCTGCATAAACGTGACTATCTACCCAGCATGATTGAATGCTGCTATTAATCAACAGATCGTTTAGAGTGATATGTTTACAGTTGTAAATAATTTTATTGACAAAGAGCATCACACCTTCCCGACTGAAATCGCAATTTTTGCGAAAAATGTAAAAATAATTTGGGTTGAATCTCAATAGCCTTGATGTACTCATTTAACCATGCTTCAGTGACACAAGTTATATTGATATTATTTTGAAGAATGAGTTCGTGGGCCAAATCAACACAATTTTAGAAGCTTTGATGTTTTGATAAGCAATCAGTTCATCATTTTTACTATTTTTTGGTGGGGGGGGGGTGGTGGTAAAGAGTGTACAGTGTACACGTAGGACTCTACAGGCGAGACCGATTACCACAGCCTTCAATCTTAACATTTATGCCTGATCGACCAAACTACACCTCTGGCACTTATTTTGGTCCTATTGATTTGACGGTGTGAGTTTGTTTCATCTGTACACGATCGATGTGTCAAGATGTTGTCAGACTTAGGTTTATCTGTGATATTTATTGACCTATAAAACCATGTGATAAACACTTTAAGTAGTGATAAGACATTGTCCTTCTCATCCAGAAACAAATGAAAATTTGCAGCCCAGGGGTCCAAATCGGACGACAGATGAGCATCGAAAAACAAAGACAGGTAAATATTAGCGACAGAATCCATGTAAAATCTGCAAGGTATTTGTGTTCTATTTATATATTCATACTTCGACAAGGAGTATAACCATTGTATTCAGATTCATATTTCGACAAGGAGTCAGCAGTCGATGGCAACTGCTTACAGTATGCTTCTCATGTTGAAGGTTAACTATAGCATGAACGGGTTCAGTTGGAGGTGGGACAGGGGGACACTGATTTACTCTACGGGTAACCAAATCACTGTTTTGCATTTCAAAGTTGAACGAAACTTTGTTTTCAGACTTTGTAATCACGCAAAATTACCAGTACTAATCTATTGCAGTAAGATATATTCCGTGAGTCTTTCACAAGGGTTTAGGGAAAGTTGGCCTAGCACATATGTGGGTGTGGAATATTGTGTTTGAATTTAGGGAACAGGGAAAAGGTGAGTCCTGTGGAACAGACAAAAACTAGAAAAGATTATTTGCTGCGTAGCAAATCATTGTGTGTGTCTTCAAAGCATATCAGTGTGGCAATGTACAACTATTCCATAACACAGGCGTGCAAGTTGGAATGGCATCTCTATCTATCATAGCTTTGAAGTTATTCAAGATTTAAAATTTTTAGTGGTGCTATTTAGCGTAATTTAAATTGCTACAACTTTAAGTTTTAATTCATTAGGCACGCAATGGTCAACCACCCCCTGGTAGAAGTTGGTCACATGTAGATTGCGCAGTGTTACAATACCCAAAATTTAAACCCAACATGAACCAAATCGGATGAAAATTGACCAAGTTATGGCAAGATGAAACTTTCAAAGGGCCAAATGACCTTGACCTTTGCCCTTTCGAGGTTACATGTTCTTATAGAAATGTGCAGTGTTGCAATACCTACAATTTGAGTCCAACTTGATTACAATTGGATGGATGAAACTTTCAAAGGTCCAAATGACCTTGACCTTTGACCTTTAGAGGTCACATGTAAACTTCAAAATGTGTAGTGTTACCATAGCTACTATTTGAGCCCAACATGATCAAAATTGGATAAAACTTTACCAAGTTATGGCTAGAAGAAAGTTACCATGGAAAGTGGCCTTTGACCTTGAAGTGACCCTTGACCTTGAGATGACCTCTATCTGAAGCAAACCTTGACTTCAAAAATGACATTTTGGCTTAAAATTGAACTTTGACCTTGACATGACCTTTGACCTTGACATTTAAGATGACCTTTACCTTGCTATGATCAAACTCCTAAACACTCGGAGCTACATCTACTATAGTATATAAGATATTGAAGATTTAAAACTTTAATTAGCCCTCATTTGCATAATTTTGAAAAGCATGACCTCTCATTATAAAAAGGCCAGACTTTATCTATAGAAGTATAATTGTGCCAAGTTTGGAGTTTCTACATGTAATACTTTTCAAATGAAATGTCGGACAAATTTGCCTGTAAAGAAAGAAAGAAAGAAAGAAAGAAAGAAAGAATTCCTAGAAAAACAGAAAAGTGTGTGCTGACACACACTTTAATAAGTTGTACAACCTGCTGCAGGTAGTGTTGACTTGTGCTGTCTTAGTATAGGTAGCACATTAGGCCCGGGGGGGGGGGGGCAACATTCTAATCGAAGAGGAGTTCTATTCGGATACCGTGTATCTTTTTCCGTTGAATAGTGAAATATTTTGATATTACACACCGGAACTCTACGCAAAATTAAAGACATGTTGGATGTCCACTTTAATTGTGGGGTTTGAGAGACTGAATAACCAGGGCCTATGAGAGCAGGTATATTTCATTTCATATCTTCATGATAGTTACCGTGACTAAATGGGGCTGCTTTAAGGCATTCAAGAGCCCTCGGATCATATCAGCGTACACATTTGCATCTAGTATATAAGGTTTTCAAACGTAATAGAATTTTATCTTACATGGTCTTTGAAGATAAATATTTTTGACATGCATTCATGATTTAAATATTTCATATCGTCTATAGCAGGGATCTTCAGTGTATATTTTTAAGGTGAATTATGGCAGGGAATTGAATGCGCGTGTGAAATTGATTGGTCGCTGATTTCCTTTGCTGCTGATGACAAATTTATGCTATATTTGCTGGAAAAAAGTCCATACATTCTATTGTTAATTTTGTTCAGGAAATATGTAGCATGTCGTATGCTCTTACATGATGTTGCAGTCTGCAGTGTCCATGTTCGATGTACCAATATCTATTTTGGGGAATTAGTGTAGAACTTAGTATCAGGAGGAAGAGACGCATCTTTGTCATCAATACATAACAAAATTAAACGCGTAATATTGACACTGCAATCATTTTTCACTTCATTTTCTTCAGCATGTTGGCAAAATACATGCAAACATTCCTTTTCAATTTAGTAATTTCGACTGACATAATTACAAAGGTGACGTCACATCTACATACACTACTACTTGACACCAAATGTAAAAACAGCCCCAACCACGCAAACATACATGACAATTGGCGTCTTTTTACAGCTACATTTATTGCTCGCAGCTCATGCCATGGGTGCTTAAATAATTTTGAAATTTACATATACACCGCAACGTTTAGCGTTTTACAAAATTCAGTTTGGCGTGGCAAATTTAAACCATTGACTCAATTTTTAAACATGAAGGTTGATTTAAGAAAAAGCTGAACTAATTATTATGTGACAGATTGAGCTTCTTTCGTGAAATAATTACTCAGTTAAGTCTGATGGAGTGGGAAAACGTTCTGGGTTTCATGAATCGCAATACTTTCCCTGTCATTCCAAGAGCCCGGGCACTTTTATTCATGCATCTGAGGTAAAGTTTGACCGTCAGACTTTATTTGAAATTTTAATTTGGATTGAAAAATCAAAGTATTATTGGCCGCAGCTTGCGGGAGAGTCGGGTTTTTTTTTTTTTTTTTTTTTTTTTTTTTTTTTTTTTTTTGCATTGCATTGCAGTAGTGACGCGACCTCTGAATTGAAAGCACTGATTAATCTAACATCACTTTGACCAGTATTCACGTCATGCATTGGTTGACACCAGGCAGGTTCTTGTTTATTGCGCAACACCCTGCATGATCGATAAAACATGGCTGGAACTTTTTCATATTTGGGATTGGCGAGAAGTGATGCGTTCAAAGTTTGTTTCAGAATATATTTTTTCACATTTCTGTACAGCCCTTACATGATTTTATCAAAGCAAAAAATCTATAGGACATCAAAGTGTCCGAGGTGAACTACATCTCGTTGTTATGATCAGATGTATAAACGAAAGTATTTACACAGTTTAACTCCCCAGAGGCCGCATGGAGGAGCTGGAATGATATTATTGACATTTGAGACGACCTTTGCCTTGCTATGATCGAACTCCTACACACTCAGAAGCACATCTACTATAGTATATACGATATTAAAAATTTTAAACTTTAATTGGCCCTCCTTTGCATAATTTCGAAAAGCATGACCTCCCATCATAAAAAAGCGAGACTTCATCTATGGACGTATAATTGTTCCAAGTTTGGAGTTTCTACGTATTATACTGTTCAAATAAAATGTTGGACAAATTTGCCTGTAAAGAAAGAAAGAAAGAAAGAAAGAAAGAAAGAAAGAAAGAAAGAAAGAAAGAAAGAAAGAAAGAAAGGAAGGAAGGAAGAAAGGAAAGAAGGAAGGAGGGAAGAAAGAAAGAAAGAAAGAAAGAAAGAGAGAAAGAGAGAGAGAGAGAAAGAAAGAAAGAAAGAAAGAAAGAAAGAAAGAAAGAAAAAGAAAGAAAGAAAGAAAGAAAGAAAGAAAGAAAGAAAGAAAAAGAATTCCTAGAAAAACAATATGTCTGTGTTGGCACATAGACATAATTACATGTTACAATTGTGGCAAAGCCAATCATAAATCTAAATACTGCACCCAGGATTAAATTGGGGGCAACGATGGTCTGGCCTGTTAAGTTGGTCTTCACGCGGTTAAAGGTCGCCACCAAAGAGGTGGCAAACGCAAATTGGGAAGTTGATATGGTACAGGTAGCAGTTTGTCAGTTGCTTACTGTAACATGCAGAACTTGGGGATTGCCAAGCGCTGTGAACTAAGTCATTCACTCAGCAAAGAAAGGATTCCTTTGTATCCCATGGTCGAAACATTTCATCGAGATGATGGTGCTCTCTTAAAACTGCATCTAGACTATACATGGGTTGGTAAATCTGGATCGGATGTCCCCCCCCCAAAAAAAAGCTGGCGGAGGCTTAGGTTTTTTTAGTTAATTACAAATTAGCATCAGTATGTGATTACAATGTATTAAATACTAAACTGGATGAGTGGGAAAGATTATGGATAGGGGTCAAGACAAATCATGATAACAATAAAGAACTGATGATTGGTGTTGCATACTTTCCCAATGACGGTGTGGAAACAGAAGCTAGTGAAATTCTTATGCAATAGTTAATTGAAAATATTGGTGCATTTAAGGCGAAAGGCCTGGAGTGTATTTTATTGGGTGCATTTAATGGTTGTCTGCCTTGCTTTACACATGCTAATAAAGGTAGCCCAAACGGAGATCTGTTATAATTTCTGGTGGAGACAACAAATACTGATGTTTTAAATTGTTGGCACTTGTGTGCGGGCAAATGTACGTGGAAAAGAGGCTCACGGAAGTCTTGCATTGATAACGCCATTGTTACTGAAGGACTATCACGTAAGATTGCCAGTATTATAATCGACGAGTTTGGGTTGTATGGCATTGAAAGTGACCACAATACAATAGCTATTAAGTGTTATCCAGAGAGAGTTCACAGTCAAGCAGGCAAGCTGCCGCTTACGCGGATTTGTAAATGGAATCTGAACAAAGTCAAGGACTGGGGTATTTTTAAGTCTGAGGTAGCAGCACGACCGACTGAGCGCGTGGGACTGCAAACATGTTAGAACACCGAATGAGGCATGGGCCTCCTGCTCAAACATTGTTTTGGAAGTAGGAGAAGAGGTTGTAGGTAATCTACAGTGAAAACTCCTGTCAGTCGCTTGTGGGACTTGGAACTGGGCCACTTGATCAAAAATAGAAAACTTGCTAATAAATTTTACAGGTATTGGTCAAGAAAGGATCATTGTAATCCAGACGTGGTGCATAATCTATGGGCAGAATATTTAAACAGGCAAAAAAACTATTCAAATAAAAATAAGGGCCAAAAGGGTTAATGACCAAATAAAAGTAATTACCTGCATTTCACACAAAGGTACCAAAACCACCCAGGCATATTGGCGCATGCTGAAACGCATCAATGATTGTAAAGATGTCCCCATATGGATCCTTGATCCACGAGACAATTCACGCTATATTGAGGATCCAAAAGAGATTAGTCATGCCCTGGGTATATACTGGTGTGACATTAGGGCACAAAAGGGTAAATTAAAAAAGAGTGATAATGAATTATTGAATAATACACTGTCGCAAAGAGTTAAGGAATTTCATGTATCGAGTGGTGAATCAAACGGGTTCACGGATGTCACAATATACTTTGCTACTTTATGTACTTGAAGTGTCATGTCAGAAGGCGGACACTGAGCAAGAATCGTGGTATCATGTAGGACTGGCATTCCAGTATTAAGTTACGGCGTCACCCTGCATCTTGCAATAGGTTATAAGTTATAGAGTGCTCGTTTGTGCTTTTAAGGGTTTTATGAATCCCTGATTGCTCTTTATTCCAAAACACATATTTGGAACTTACAGATGTGGTCTTTGCACGAGAACCAATTAAGTAGCAGGCTTAATTTCATTTTTAGACTAGTTACTGAATCTTTTCAAAATTTGAAAAGTTTTGTCAACTTGGTAAATTTTAAGCTATAATCTTTAAGTTTGTGGAGTTTAATATTTTGGCCACAAACAATATCTTTGAGAAGTAACTTCTGTGAACATCTCATGTAAATTAGTATTTTGGTTTCTTAGGAATATTGAAATTTCTATGAGTATCAAAGCACACATTATAAAGGGCAGGGATGAAGTAAGCGTAGGTTCAGATCTCCTTTTGAGTGTCCTCATGAACGTCCGCGCTCATCACATATATATGACTGATCAACAAGTGGTGAGAGAATCTGGTTTGCAGGATGAGAGGAAGCCAGGGATTGCATGCATCTTCTTAGACATAGCCGGCAGGCCGCCCAGCTTTCTCAAACTGCCCCAGCGTCAACACTACCAGCCGCAAACACGTCCCGGCGAGCAGAAGCCATCATGCTTTGCAACGACACTGCCACCTACCCAGCCCAGCAGGAACAAAAAGCATCTGCAGATCCAATGAAGCATCTCAAATCACTTTTGGCACCGAGGCAGTTCGCAGGGGACCAGGTAACTGAAGATGCCATGTTGTCGTTGAACCACTATGAACAGTTTTCTGCATCGAAAAAATGGACTAATCTGACTTAACTCCTGCGCCATCAAGGACATGCTGCTCATTGAGCCCTCTCCCCCCCCCCCCTTCTCCTCACAGGGTGCAGCGAATGCCGTGGCTTCCAACAAGCCAATGGAACAACGCGGAGGGATAAGTCAAGGGCAGCGACGTCCGAATCAAGTTAACTGTCAATGTTATCAATGCAATTCAGTTTATCATTGGGCTAATTCTTTGAATTGTCGTGCACGTACAGCCCAGTGTTGCAACTGTGGCATGACAGGCCATTACAGTCGTTGTTGTGGTCAACTGTCGTCTCATGCAGAGCCAGTCTCAGACTCCGCAATTTATTCCAAACTCTGCTTGTTTTCAGGGCCAGGGACAGGTTAAACAAAATTTCCAAGGATAGGATAAAGTTCCTACATGTACCACTAACCAAAATTTCGTTTCATTTAGGGGTAGGACTACTTTGAAAAATGTTGAGACAAAAGTGCGTAACCGTTCTGCACGTCCCATGCCAAAGTACGCTAACAAAAAACCTATTGAAATTGCAGTAGCTACTGTGAAGCAGAATGCTGAGAAACACATCACTGTTTTGGCTTTTGTTAATTATATACCAGTATGCTGTATTATTGACTTTGGAGCAGAAATTTCTTGCATGGCAGCTGACTTTTATGGCAACAAGATATTTGACACAAACTTCCCTCTGCGGAAGTGCTGTTTGCATTCCGTAATAAGGATTGCAGGGTTCCATACATCTGTTCTAGGAAGTATCAACTTTTAATGTCAGAAATACTCAGAGGCATTAATTGGGCCTATGTCCTATATTTTGCAGACGACGCCTGCTGCTTTAGTGCCAATTTTGAGGAACATTTGTTTCACTTACAGACCATATTTGATCATCTTCGTGCAGCAAAGCGCTAATTGAAACCTTTAAAACCTTACCTTACTATATTCGCTGCAAGTGAGTTCAGCTACTGAGGATATGTTTTGACGCTGGAGGGAATTCAGTTTGATAGTTCTGGTCGAGTCATTCCCTGGGACTACAGATCTGACTGGACTTCAAGCTCTTCTTGGCCTAGATAATTACTCCAGGCACTTCGTGCACAGATTTTCCCACATTGCTGCTCCCAAAATAAATTGTTGCGCAAAGATATACGGTTTGACTGGACGGATGACTGCACGAAGGCATTTACTACATTCAAAGAACGTTTAGTCAGTGGCTCAGTATTATCCTATCCAGATTTTTCAAAAGACATGATTCTGTACTCAGATGCATGTAACCAAGTTATTAGTTAGTTGGACGACCCAGTAGACAGGTAGCTGTTTGTATATACTGGTAGTGCACTAAGTAGGCAGAGCTTAACATTGGCATCATTGAAAAGGAAAGTTTATAATTGTTTGAGGGAATCAAACACTATAATGTTTGCCTGACTAATAGCCACCTTACAGCAGTCACAGACCACCGTGCCCTTTCCCTGCTTAGGTCATCTTAGGCGTTAAGCAACGCAAGAACAGCTTACTTGGTATTAGCTGCAAACGGGAACGAGTTTTCTGTTAAACACCTTTCAGGCAAGATATTGACTAACGTTGATGGTCTTAGTAGAAGACAATATGATGTGTTACCAGGAAATGACAGTGATGGATCACATGTTTAGCAGGCAGAACCTGCCATTCCTGACCCTTGCATGCTTGTATATGAGTTTATATACAACAACACTCATGATAATGATGTTGACGATGACAAGTCTATGAGCGCACCTGATCCTCTGACAGAGCAGGTGCATGTTCCTTTTGTGAATATCATTATCCCAAATGTCACTTCTAAAAAAGACTCGGAAATTATGCATCCACAGAAAACCTGTCCTGACGTAGGTTCTAAGTATGCCTATGCAGTAAAGGACCATGTCCCCGAGAACTTTCATAGTGCAGCCTTGAAACGCTTACGTGACAAAACTGAAGACTATGTATAAGAAGAGGAGGTTTTGTTCCACTTTTTTACACCAGGTCAAAAGGACCCAAGGCTGATCGCCTCATAAATCAGTTAGTTGTGCCCCTGTGCTTAAGAGAGGACGTTTTTATCTCCTATCCTGACTGCCCACTTGTTGGACATCAAGATGTCGCACGCACTTTTCAAAACTGTAAAATATTTTTGGCCTCGTTTATATGACCAAATATAAACATATTATGTGAAAACATACCTAGAATGTCAAACCATAAAATGTGCAGCACATACAAATGTTCCAATGCATCCCCTGCCTTTAAGATCAGTGTTCCAGACATGGCACATGGATTTCATCGGACATTTTGCAAGTGTTTATGGCCTAATGTATGCATTGGTCCTTGTTTGTGCTGGTTCCAAGTGGCCAGCATGTTTTGCATTGCGTTCCTTGAACCCACCAAAGTTGCGCGATTTTTGTATGATGAAATTACATGCAGGTAGGGCGCATTCTCACGCCTTTAACGGATTGAGCTAAAGATTTTACAAGCAAACTGATCAAGGAAATTGTGTCGGATATTCCAAATGAACAAAGTGGAAACTTCCAGTTATAGACCGCAATCTAATGGACAAGTTGAGCAAATGAATTTCTCCTTGACAAAGACCCTGCGGCTTATATTGCAAAAGGTCAATCTAACTGGCCTTCCCTCTTGCCCAGTGTAATGTTTGCTATCCCAGTTCAGTGTGTACGCAAAGCATAGGTTATACACCGTATTTTCTTGTATTGGGGAAAGAATGACTTAGCCTGCTTGACACAGCCCTGTTGCCTTCAGGACCGCTTGGTCTTTATGCGCAGGTCCGTTTGGCTACGTTCATTAAAAACTATTGTTGCAAGTTGCCAGACAAATCGCACAGGAAAATACACGATAGCAGCAGATAAAGTACAAGGCTAGGTACGACCAGACCACAGCTGAGACAGTGTACAAATTAGGTGATAAAGTTTGGTTGACGGTAATGCACTTCACCCCGTGGATGCTCCCCCCCCCCCCCCAAGCTGGTTGTTAAACCGACAGGGCCCTATTATATTATGGAATCGCAGGATAAGCAATTGTATGGTATTGCTCAGTGCGGCGATAATAACCCAGTACCAAAACTGATTAATGTAGACCTTACTTTGACCCCTCTCTGAGGACACAGCAGTCAGTGCCAAACCTAACAGGGAGAACGCCCCCCCCCCTCTCTCCCGCTGTTCCTCAGTTTAACCGTTTGCCGCCCTCGGCAAAATCACGCCTGACCTTCCAAAAGCCGCTAACACTGACCTGACAAACTGTCCTGTCACTGTAACTGATGGAAGAGCAATATTGTGTGGATTGTATTATCAACAACAGAATTCAAAATTGAAAACATTGGTACAGAATTAGGTAGGTGGGTTTTTCCAAAGCTTCAGATTCTGCTTGGGAACCAGAAGTACATATTCCTTTGGCTTTGAGGCATCAAATTCATACCACGCGTACTCCGTCACAAAAAGGGAAGAAACGACACAGAAAGCGTGCTAATTAGTTGTTTTGTTTGTTTTTGTTTTTTTTTTGTGTTTTTTGTTTTGTTTTGTTTTTTTCGCTGACAAACATTACTTGTGTCTCTACCAGACACACTTTTTTGTTAGCATAGACGTAGGTTTTTACATTGTTGTGTGCTTCTTTTCCTATTCGTTGTAATTTTTGACTTGTTAAAAATAGCCATTACATCTTAAGATATAGCTAACGTTTTAGCCTAGTAGCCATGTTTTGGTATGGTGACTTACCTACCGATGAAATTGTGTATCTCGTTTGGAATAGTCATGGTGTTTAAAGTTATGTAAATTAGGGGAATTAAAATTCTAAGAGCTCTATATCTTCCAAACTATTGCAGATAGACACAGAATTGAAAGTGCACATATAGGTTTATGTACCTGCCATTATCATGGACATTAAGTGAAATGTAGAATTTTAAATTATCCTAATTAGAGGGGTTGAAAAATTTCAAAGTTGAATATCTCCAAAACTATTATAAAGAGGCCTGCCATTCCAACTTCAATTTGTAGGTTTGTGGAAAAGAACTATGAACCAAGTTGTTGGATTTTCATTTATACAAATTCGAGGCATTGAAAAATTCCAAAGCTGAATATCTCTGAAACTATTATAGATAGAGTTGCCATTCCAACTAAAATATGTAGGTCTGTGGCACAGCTGTATCCAATGAATCATGAACCGAAGCTGTAAAATTTTAATTTACATAATTTATGTAAATTAGGTAAACATGCAAAATTTCAATGTTGAATAGCTTTAAAACTATCATGAATAGGGGCGTCATTTCAACTTCAATTTATAGGTTTGTGACATAGCCGTATCCAATGAGCCATAAGGCAAAGCTGTAGATATTAAATTTATGCAAATTAGGTGACTACACAAATTTAAATTTTGAATAGCATCCAATTTATCCCAGATAGCTGTGCCATTTCAACTTTACTTTTTAGGTTTGTGACATTGGTGCATCCAATGAAACATGAATCAAAGTTGTAGGATTTTAATCTATGCAAATAGGGCGCATACACAAAATCTAAATTTTGAATAACTTCAAAACTATTCTACATAAACATTTAATTCCAACTTCAATTTGTAGGTTTGTGACGTAACCGCATCCAGTGAACCAAAGTTGAAGGCTTTTAATTTGTGCAAATTAGACAAATACACAAAAGTAAGGTCTTTGAATAGCTTCAAAATTATTATGGACAGTTGTGTCATTCAAACTTCAGTTTATAAGTTTGTGACAGGGCCATATGAAATGAACCATGAATCAAAGTTGTAGCATTTTGATTTATCCAAATTAGGTGAATACACAATATCTATATCTTGAATAGCTTCAAAACTGTTCTCATGTTAAAGTCACCCAGACAGATTTGCTGTGAAGCAAATCTTGTTTTCTTGTTTACATCATTTTAGCCCTGTTTATTTTGTTGACTTGCTGTCCGCGTAAGGTCACATATATTTCGCATAAATGCATACATATATGTATATATATATATATATATATATATATATATATACATATATATGTATATGTATATGTATATATATATTTATATATATATATATATATATATATATATATATATATATATCATTATACTACTTTTAATACTTGAAATTCGTTAAGTCATATATTTCGCAATTGTATTACGTGCACGACAATAATGATAATGATTGGCTGAGTCTTTAATATTTTGCATTGTTTGTAACGGTGACGGTAACCTGAGCGTTATCCGACTTGTGTCTACATTACCTGACCTTTCCAGACTTATCTGCAGTACCATTGGTGAACAATTTTGCGATTATGTAGTTCCTGGAACCCTGCCATGCCATTCCTGGTAGCAGGGACAGGCGTACGGAATGTGTCTCGTTTGTATCCAATCAATAACCATGATAATTAATTGAACATATTTATACTGGATAGCCTGTTCATCCTATGGCTATCCTTCCACAGGGTCCAGTAGGCAAGATCTTAGCGCAATTATCCCAAACTTAATGTAGGAGGAAACCGGAGATCCCCGAGAAAATCTACGGTGCTCAGCAGGTGTTTGGGAACCTTGCCACATGTGACCATGAACCCCCAGTCAAAAAACCCACCCTGAAATTCGAACCCTCGCAGGAATTGGACTCAACGCCTGTCGGAGGAGCTTCCCGGTACTAAACAACTTGTGCCATCGTTAGGGATCGGGCCTGGGCCGCTGTGGTGACAGGCCAACGCGTACTCCAGTGAGCACCCCAAATGGATACATATAGTCACAAACTTGTATTTGTGTATTTTATGGCTCTCACTTATCGACAGTCCGGGAAGGAACTCATTCAGTTCATATTAGGCATATCAGAATCGTTATGGACATATTATAATCTTTATAGCATCTTATGTAATGTGCCGTATGAGTTATAATCATGTGGACAATTACGATGCATTACTTCAATCATAAAATGACAGAACATTACTTTTATTTTGGGTCGTAGACATATTTCTAACTATGATACGTAATTTTTGGTCAGTAAGACCAATTTATCGTTTTAAGTAATCGTTATGTATTATTCATGAACATTACAGGACTTGATTTGATTTCCAAACGCGGAGCGTTTGCTTGGCGAGACCGGGCTGATGTTATCCAAGACTTGATTAAATTTTTAGAAACTACTGCCGTGCAATACTGAGACAGCATGGGTTCTCATCACGACGGACTCATTGTTGCCATGGCAACACATTCAAGCTTCAGTTGACATCTTTTAAGGCTCTATCAGCTTTCAGAGACTTTCAGTTTAATAAATCTTTAAATCTTTCCTGGTATTTTTACTATTTATTTTGCGTAATAAGCATTAACTCATTTTACATTTCATACTTGAAGTTTCACGTCGGAAGACGGACATTTTAAGTAGTTTCATAGCAAGGATCATGTCATTATGTAGGACTAGGGTGCCAGTATTAAGTCACGGCGTTGCCCTGCACTTTGATATAGCGTGTAAAGTAATGGAGTGTGCTTGTTTGTGCCTTTAAGGTTTTTATAAATCCATGATTTCTCTCTATTCCAAAATACATATTTTGAAGTTTACAGATGTGATCTGACACGAGGCCCAATTAAGTACCAGACTAAACTTGATTCTTAGACTAATTATTGAATTTTTTTAAAATTCGGAAAGTTTGGCCAACTTCACAGACTTCAAGCTATAAGAGGGCATTTTTAATTCGAGTTTTTAAGAATCCATGAATTTGTGGAGTTTGATAATTTGGCCATAAAACAAGATCTGAGAGAAGAAACTTCTGTAAACATCTCATCTAAGTTAGTCCTATGGTTTTAAAGAAACGTTAAAATTTCTATTTGTATCAAAGCACACATTATAAAGGGCAAGGACATTGGTTCAGATATCCTTTTGGATGCCCGCATGAGCGTCCGCACTTGTCACATATGATTATGATTTTGTAAGGTGTGGAAGCTCAAAATATTTATTTTTTATTTATTTATTTTTTTGTTTGTTTGTTTGTTTTTGTTTGTTTATTTACTTACTTACTTACTTACTTACTTACTTACTTACTTACTTACTTATTTATTTATTTATTTATTTATTTATTTATTTATTTATTTATTTATTTATTTATTTATTTATTTATTTAGGGTAGACCTGATCAGCACTCAGGCAGCTTCCCATGGCTCTGAATACACACTCGCACTCATACATCAATTGGTATGAATATAATATGCTGTAAATACATGGACAACAGGTAAATTGAAAAGTATGAAAAGGTCATTACTAAAAGTAACTAAAAGATTGTGATTTGATGATGAAAGGTCAATGATGTTTAAACATTTTCTTAATGTAATGAAAAATTTACGGTCATAATGCAGGTTTTAAAAACGTCAAATCCCTCACACATGGTACGTTTTACAGTATACATATTTAAAAACTGTCAGGGATGGTGCTTCTTTAACCTTATCATTTAAGTTATTCCAAGTGTTGGCACCTATAAACCTAAACGCTCTTTGACCTGACTTACCTTGTGTGTTAAGGACTGTCAGATTAGCCTTACTTTGCCTTGTAAAATGCCCATGGACTTCCGACACTGGTTTAAAGGCATCATTCAAGTGGGTAGGAGTTTAGCCATTAATAACTTTAAACATGAAGATAGCTCGATGAAATTGGTGCCGGGCCCTAACATCAGTCCAATGAAGTTCCTTAAGCATGCCCCTAATTCTCGTTCTGCGGCCTTTAGAAAGTATTCTCCTAGCTGCTCGATTTTGGAAATTTTGTTGCATATCCAAGTGTTATGTAGAAACGTCAGACCATGCGACGTCACAGTAATCAAAAGTGGTAATATAAAGGAACTGTACAGGAGTAACACCAAATCTTTTGACACAATTGGGGATATTCTCCTGAGAATACCAAGACATTGTGAAATGTTGTTGCAAATATTTCCAACATGTTTGTTCCATGACATCTGCTTGTCAAACCACAGTCCTAAATATTTAAAGTAGTCGACCTGTTCAATTTGTTTCCCGTCCACTAAAATATTCAATCCGTTATTTTTCTCGAAGTTTCCTACTAGTTCCAAAAGAAACCATACACTTAGTCTTTGAATGTTCAAGGTGAGATGGTTGTCGTTCATCCATTTGGCTGCATTAAACATTTCAATATTTAATGTCCTCTGAATGTCAAGAACCGATTCAGCAGCAAAGAAATTAGCAGTGTCTCCAGCATACAAAACAACCTTACTGTTTGTAATAACAGAAGGAAGGTCATTTATGAAAATGACGAAAAGTAGGGGACCTAGTATTGATCCTTGGGGGACGCCATAGGCTATTTCCATGTGGTCAGAAAATTCACCCTTGAATTGGACGCATTGAGTCCGCTCGGATAAATAGTTTTGAAGGTCATATATGAAAATGACGAAAAGTAGGGGACCTAGTATTGATCCTTGGGGGACGCAATAGGCTATTTCCATGTGGTCAGACAATTCACCCTTGAATTGGACGCATTGAGTCCGCTCGGATAAATAGTTTTGAAGGTCATATATGAAAATGACGAAAAGTAGGGGACCTAGTATTGATCCTTGGGGGACGCAATAGGCTATTTCCATGTGGTCAGACAATTCACCCTTGAATTGGACGCATTGAGTCCGCTCGGATAAATAGTTTTTAAACCAACAGAGTTTAATACCATTGATACCTAAATATTCAAGTTTTGTCAGTAAGATTTCGTGTGACACAGTATCGAAGGCTTTTTTGAGATCTAAAAGGCACACACCTGTAATTCAACCCTTGTCCATATTGGTAAGCACATATTCATTTTCAATTATCAGGGTAGTAGCTGTAGATTGCAAGGGTCTGAAGCCCGATTGGTTTGCGTTCAGGAGATTGTATTCCGTTACATAGACATATAGTTGATCGTAAACAATTTTTCCAAACACTTTCATGGTAATATTTATGACTGAGATTGGTCTATAATTTCCTGGATCTACCATTGGGCCATCTTTATGAATTGTAGATACTTTTGCTTGCTTACACTGACATGGTAAGTTGCCTGTACGTAACGAACGGTTATATAAGTATGTCAGAGGACCTGATAGCACATGCCCTCCAGCCTTCAAAAAGTTGGATGCAGGGAGTCAGTGCCAGTTTCTTTACTGGTAGTAAGTTTTTGCAGGCCCTATAACACAGTATCTTCAGATACCTCTTGGAAATGCATTTTGGAATTGACTATTTGAAGCTGGCATGTGAAAATGTTGGTAAATTTATCGGCCAGTTTTGAGCCAATAGTAGTGAAAAAATTTTATTTAAAGAGTAAGAGATGGACATAGGATCCTTAACTATGACTCCTTCAACCTCTAAAAACTAGGATTCACCTGTTTGCTTACTAGGTAGAAACTTCTTTTAGGTTTTCCACACACATTTAGAAGAAGAGGTCTGTTAAAATCATCTCATCATAGAAGTCCCTACGCACCTTTCTAATTCTATCAGTTACTTCATTCCTGAGTGTTTTGTTCATATCATGGTCATGCATTGTAGCATCAACTGACTTTCCTTTTTGTTGTAGTAATCTCGTTGGTACATTAGTTCTCTAACATCGTCAGTAATCCATGGAGCGGGTTTACCTCTTACCCTCACTGGCTTACTGGGAGCATGATTGTCACAGATTGTACTAAATATCTTTGTGAAGAAATCCCAGCAATCATCAATGTCATCAAATATATTCATGACCCACCATGGTATATGGCTTAAGTCGCTTGCAAATTTGTTTGGGTCAAAGTTTTTGAATGAGGTAATATGTACATACTTTGGTTTTAGACGCAGGATTGTACTTTCACGAACAGAAAAAATCAAATTATGGTCAGATATACCAAGATCAAATACTCCGGCGCTTGTGACTACATCTGATTCGTTAGTGAAAATAAGATATATACAAGTTTTTTAAATGTTCAGTAGTCCTTGTAGGCTCCTATATGATTTGCTTTAGTTCATGTGTGGAGGCTAAATACAAGAGTTTTGTTGCAGGACCCGCATTTTGTTTTGATACATCGATGTTAAAATCACCATTTTGAAATAAACATTGAGCCTGAAATGTTCTCCTCTTCGTGTTTATCTAACATAGAACCAAAATTGTCAGTGAATTCAGCTACAGATGTGTTTGGGGGTCTGTAAATGCAACACACAACTATTGATTTAGTGTGGGGTAAACATATTACAGTCCACACACATTCAAGCTCAGGGTGGTTCATATCGGGCCTTGGTTTTGTTTCAGTTTGGTTTGCAACGAAACAACACACTCCTCCCCCGTGAATGTTGCGACCCTTATGGGAGACTAGTTTATAACCTTCGATATAGATTTCACCATCTGATATACTGCTATCAAGTTTTGTTTCGCTCATTAGTAACACATCCACTGGTCGTTTTTCTAAAGTGGTTCTTGAAGAGTCAAGGAGGGGGACGGACACCAGAATATTGATATTATAATGCCCCATAACAAGCCCTTTGTTGGAAGGACGTGTAAAGATATTAAAACAACCCTCTGGACTGTTTCGGAGTGTGGTATTCATTGTAAGTGACTCGTTAAGAAACGATTCACTAAAAGCAGGCAAGGAACACTGTTGACATATGCATGGCTGGCGTGACTGCCTCCATTCTTTATACTCGTTTGCAGTCATGCTGGCACATTTCAAGTGTAAAGCCTTACTGCAATCCTCACAGCGTATAAACTTTAGATTCTTTCGTTTTGTCTTAAGGCATAATTGACATTGTTTCTTCTCAGATGATGCGGCAGTTCCATTTCTGGGTCTGGAAGATTTAACTGTGGCTGTCACAATACAAGGATTAGCCTGTATACTTCTTGATTCAAGCCTTTCGTCAGATACAATACAAAGTTTGCACGTATATGTTGCTGCACTGTATTGATCTGTATTTTTGATATACTAGTCTTTATAGGATTTACACACTTTAGGTGCAACGTAACTTTGCAAGTTGTTTATGAAATTCAGCTTGATTCCATCTTATGAACTTATCACAGTCTGTGCATTTGGTATAAGGACCTGGATTTTGAGCTATATCCCCACATGTAAGCAGAATGATAACACACAGTTATGCTGGAGGCTGACAGAATGCTGTATACTTTCTATCTGTGGTGGTTTCTTGTAGGATTACTAGATGCTCGTGTCAACAATGAAATAGCATAGTTAAAGTTCAGTAAAATGCCTCTTTCCATGAGTTTACCAGGCAGCAATCCACTACTTACATGTTCCTGAATAATTCTTGGTGGTCCTTCACAAAATTCGTGTGTCTTGGTGGCTTTTAGACTACCAAAAATTGAAAATATTAGCAGAGCAGACAGCATTCCCATTAACCCTGCAGCCATGTTGATTTTTCTTTCTGAAAGATCGGTGCTGGACTTATCATGAAGTGAAAGATGTGTTGCATGGTGCGAGTAAGGTGGCTTGTGTCGGCATAGAAATAATTGAGAAGACCCCCCGCCCCATCCCATACAATAATATTATTTAACTGCACAAAAGTGATTTTGAAATATGATAAATTATCTGATAGTCTTATAAAATCAATTCTGGTCGTATAGGATCATATCATTAAATATTGAATGATCTGATTACTTTGGAATGGAAGTGACCTGATGATATATTCAATAATCTGATGATCTGTTCAATTATTTTCAGTGATAGGTCGCATAAAGTATTGACAGTTTCAGAGGTATTAAATGATGTGTTTGAATTGATTTTATGGTGATCAAACACATTTCAACATATGAGGGTTTACTGAAACTGAATAGGCAATAAAACCACAAGAGACCGTCCCTATAAATAAGTGAAGCAAATTCATGAGAATAATTTTGATTTTTAGTGTTATATGAGCCCTATTTCAAAACAATAGTAGAATATAATATTAGGACAATTAGAAGTTCATTTCTCGAAGAGCTAAACAGAGAGTTCATAAGACCTGCGTGTAGTTACCACCCTTTGAACTTATGAATATAGTCAAATACAATCTGTTTCATCATACCAGTTTAAAGATAAAATCAACTTCAATTTCAGATATGTATGGATGGTTTACTATTCAAGCATCTCGTAAAGTTGATTGATAACACCAAATACATTGGATGACTTATTTCAGCAGCTTTCCTATACATACTCTTAAATACGTTAAAACATATGTTAAAGCACCGGCTAAAATAAGAAATGGTGCCCCTATATATATATGTATATATATATATATATATATATATATATACATATATATTTAATCTTGATTTGCAGATACTCAACTTCTCGACTTCAAATGTATCAAAAAACAGTAGGAATACACCAGGATTGTTTCTATTCCAATATATATATATATATATATGAAGCAAAGTATCGTGTCAGACTGAAATATACATAAACATGGGTCATCAAGCCACAAAAGAAATTAACAGAAGCAACCAGAATTTGTATGAATTTCCTAGTTATATATTCAGTGAATCTGAGGTGGAAACAGTTGACCTAAGCAACAATGATATTGAAGAAGTGCCACGTGGGATAGGAAAGTTACATAAACTTCAGAACCTATATCTGCAGAATAACCCTCTTAGAAAACTACCAGAGGACTTATGTAATTGCCAAAACCTGCAAAATATTAATATCACAAATACAGTCATTGGGCAAGTCCCGAGATGGCTGTGGAAGAAAACAAAACTTAAACGGATTAGTCTAAAAAACACCAGACAAATGTACTTGGATCAACAAGTGGGTTCTATGGTAAATTTGAAGGAACTAACCTTGGGTAAAAATCGTATAGGGCAGGTTCCAGTTCAACTGTGGAATTGCAAGCAAATGGAAATATTAGACCTTGGAAATACGGAACAGCTTTCCCTTGACAAGAGTGTAAGAAATTTGTGCAATCTCAGGGAACTTTGGTTAGAGGAGAACCAGATAGGCCAGGTTCCTCCAGAAATCTGGAAATGCCATAAACTTGAAGTAGTCAACCTCAGAAATACAGGACAAACTTGTTTGCATGAAGAAATGAAAAATCTTCTCAATTTGAAGAAACTCTATTTACAGCAAAATAACATTGGGCAAGTCCCTGTTTGGTTGTGGGAAATGGACCAGCTGGAGTTGCTGAATCTACGAAGCACTGGACAAAAACATGTGGATCCACAGGTGGGAAAAATGACACAGATGAAAGAACTGTATCTGAGTGACAACCAAATAGGACAAATTCCAATTGAAGTGTGGAAATGTACCATGTTAGAAATATTGGATCTTGGGAATACAGGCCAGGTTTCCCTTGACAAGAGTGTAGGAAATTTATGCAATCTCAGGCAACTTTGGTTGTATGAGAACCAGATAGGCCAGGTTCCTTCAGAAATCTGGAAATGCCATAAACTTGAAATAGTCAGCCTCAGAAATACAGGACAAACTTGTTTGCATGAAGAAATGAAAAATCTTCTCAATTTGAAGAAACTCTATTTACAGCAAAATAACATTGGGCAAGTCCCTGTTTGGTTGTGGGAAATGGACCAGCTGGAGGTGCTGAATCTACGAAGCACTGGACAAAAACATGTGGATCCACAGGTGGGAAATATGACACAGATGAAAGAACTGCATCTGAGTGACAACCAAATAGGACAAATTCCAATTGAAGTGTGGAAATGTACCATGTTAGAAATATTGGGTCTTGGGAATACAGGCCAGGTTTCCCTTGACAAGAGTGTAGGAAATTTATGCAATCTCAGGCAACTTGGGTTGTATGAGAACCAGATAGGCCAGGTTCCTTCAGAAATCTGGAAATGCCATAAACTTGAAGTAGTCAACCTCAGAAATACAGGACAAACTTGTTTGCATGAAGAAATGAAAAATCTTCTCAATTTGAAGAAACTCTATTTAGAGCAAAATAACATTGTGCAAGTCCCTGTTTGGTTGTGGGAAATGGACCAGCTGGAGTTGCTGAATCTACGAAACACTGGACAAAAACATGTGGATCCACAGGTGGGAAATATGACACAGATGAAAGAACTGTATCTGAGTGACAACCAAATAGGACAAATTCCAATTGAAGTGTGGAAATGTACCATGTTAGAAATATTGGATCTTGGGAATACAGGCCAGGTTTCCCTTGACAAGAGTGTAGGAAATTTATGCAATCTCAGGCAACTTTGGTTGTATGAGAACCAGATAGGCCAGGTTCCTTCAGAAATCTGGAAATGCCATAAACTTGAAATAGTCAGCCTCAGAAATACAGGACAAACTTGTTTGCATGAAGAAATGAAAAATCTTCTCAATTTGAAGAAACTCTATTTACAGCAAAATAACATTGGGCAAGTCCCTGTTTGGTTGTGGGAAATGGACCAGCTGGAGTTGCTGAATCTACGAAACACTGGACAAAAACATGTGGATCCACAGGTGGGAAATATGACACAGATGAAAGAACTGTATCTGAGTGACAACCAAATAGGACAAATTCCAATTGAAGTGTGGAAATGTACCATGTTAGAAATATTGGATCTTGGGAATACAGGCCAGGTTTCCCTTGACAAGAGTGTAGGAAATTTATGCAATCTCAGGCAACTTTGGTTGTATGAGAACCAGATAGGCCAGGTTCCTTCAGAAATCTGGAAATGCCATAAACTTGAAATAGTCAGCCTCAGAAATACAGGACAAACTTGTTTGCATGAAGAAATGAAAAATCTTCTCAATTTGAAGAAACTCGATTTACAGCAAAATAACATTGGGCAAGTCCCTGTTTGGTTGTGGGAAATGGACCAGCTGGAGTTGCTGCATCTACGAAACACTGGACAAAAACGTGTAGATCCACAGGTGGGAAATATGACACAGATGAAAGAACTGTCTCTGAGTGACAACCAAATAGGACAAATTCCAATTGAAGTGTGGAAATGTACCATGTTAGAAATATTGGATCTTGGGAATACAGGCCAGGTTTCCCTTGACAAGAGTGTAGGAAATTTATGCAATCTCAGGCAACTTTGGTTGTATGAGAACCAGATAGGCCAGGTTCCTTCAGAAATCTGGAAATGCCATAAACTTGAAATAGTCAGCCTCAGAAAAACAGGACAAACTTGTTTGCATGAAGAAATGAAAAATCTTCTCAATTTGAAGAAACTCTATTTACAGCAAAATAACATTGGGCAAGTCCCTGTTTGGTTGTGGGAAATGGACCAGCTGGAGGAACTGGATCTACGAAGCACTGGACAAACACATGTGGATTCACAGGTGGGAAATATGACACAGATGAAAGAACTGTATCTGAGTGACAACCAAATAGGACAAATTCCAATTGAAGTGTGGAAATGTACCATGTTAGAAATATTGGGTCTTGGGAATACAGGCCAGGTTTCCCTTGACAAGAGTGTAGGAAATTTATGCAATCTCAGGCAACTTTGGTTGTATGAGAACCAGATAGGCCAGGTTCCTTCAGAAATCTGGAAATGCCATAAACTTGAAATAGTCAGCCTCAGAAATACAGGACAAACTTGTTTGCATGAAGAAATGAAAAATCTTCTCAATTTGAAGAAACTTTATTTAGAGCAAAATAACATTGGGCAAGTCCCTGTTTGGTTGTGGGAAATGGACCAGCTGGAGGAACTGGATCTACGAAGCACTGGACAAACACATGTGGATTCACAGGTGGGAAATATGACACAGATGAAAGAACTGTCTCTGAGTGACAACCAAATAGGACAAATTCCAATTGAAGTGTGGAAATGTACCATGTTAGAAATATTGGGTCTTGGGAATACAGGCCAGGTTTCCCTTGACAAGAGTGTAGGAAATTTATGCAATCTCAGGCAACTTTGGTTGTATGAGAACCAGATAGGCCAGGTTCCTCCAGAAATCTGGAAATGCCATAAACTTGAACTACTCAACCTCAACAATACAGGACAAACTTGTTTGCATGAAGAAATGAAAAATCTCAGTTTGAAGGAACTCTATTTACAGCAAAATAACATTGGGCAAGTCCCTGTTTGGTTGTGGGAAATGGACCAGCTGGAGGTGCTGGATCTACGAAGCACTGGACAAACACATGTGGCTTCACAGATGGGAGAGATGGCTCATATGAAAGAGCTGTATCTTAGTGACAACCAAATAGGACAGGTTCCAGTTGAGTTGTGGAATTATAAGAGACTGGAAATACTGGACTTAGCTAATACAGGTCAAACATGCCTTCCTGAAGACGTTTGTAATCTAGTCCATCTAAAAACACTGAGTCTTGACGGCAATCCTATTGGCAAAACACTTCCAATGAGCATCGGTAAATGCCCAGCACTTCAAATGCTAAGTATTCGAGGAACTGGTGTACATACTCTACCAAGTACCATACAGACAATGAATAGATTGCGTCATCTGGATATCAGCAAAAATGAAATTGCATCTCTGCCAGATGAGCTTTGGTGTTGTAGCTCATTACAAATTCTTAATATGGAGGGTACCAAGCTGAAGCAACTTTCAGGTAAAATAGGTTCACTTCAGCAGTTGAAACTGTTAAATGTGAGAAGCACTGATGTTGAGGAGCTCCCAATAGAGTTATCATGTTGCAGAAATCTAAAGCAGCTATACATCAAGGATAGCAGTGTATGCACGTATCCATTGGTGGCAACGAAACTTCAATTGGACGACTTTGACTTTGAAGGTTAGTGAAAAAGATATAAATCATTTTTTACAATTATGTTAATCTGAAAAGGTGAGTGGGAAAACCAAAAAGGTACCAAAGGAAGATACCACTCATTACCAAAAGCTTTCGACTAAGCCTTCATTATATGAATATGTGTTAAAATTTCAATGATATACATATAAACATGTAGACAACATGGATTATTTTGTCAGGGTATCGTCATTAAATGTGTTTGTTTTCTCCAAACATGATAATTAAAGTATCGTTAGGATGCAAAAAAAAAAATAGTTCCATGGCAGACGATTTTGCAGTGTTAAAAGTTGGATTTAATCAAAACATATGACAGAAAATTCAAATATAGCGCAAATACATTTACCCGACTATATATTCTTATCCATTGAAGTCTAATTTTAAAATATGTTCCGTCAAGCTGGACATATGTTGGCCTAATCCGGTATCAGCTTTGTCAGTGATTAGGTATTGACCTCTTGCTGATTTCAATGATAAAATTGATTTTCATTTTAGTAAAAATAAATATCCCATAAAAGTATACATTAATAATTCATGTTGATAACAAACGAAAACGTTTGAAACCAGTGTTGAAATGTTAGTGCTGTTTAAATTATCCGAAAATTTAGCTTTAAAACATAAACTTCACGCACACCTGCAGTCTGTTGTTAATATGCATATTATTTGATTGGAAGTCTGGTCTATTTAAGCATATATGAGAAATAGCTCTGCCCGTAATATCATCTTTTATCAGCACTTTCTTCTAGGAGCGGTTTTTAGTTGAAGCTATGAAATAACCAATGTTTTAATTTTAGAAATAATATTGTTTGTTAGGTTTAGGATCGTTTACATTGTACGGAACAAAAGTAGTCACCAGAGCAAATGTAAAAACCCGCCCAAAATTGGTACAAGCCTCGATGTCTCCCTTTAAGGTGTAATTCTATAAGCCTTATCATTGTAAATAAGTTTTGGTTATGGCCGTCACAAAATGTGGCCAAACCCTGTGGGCACTATTAAAGTTGGCGCCAGAAAAGGTTCATTGGGTAAAGCTGCCGAACCTCTCAAAGGTACAATTATCCTACAGTGCTGCAAATTTACTGGTTGGTCAAGCCTGTAGCCAGAGATTCTGAACGCTGTTTTGAAAATAAAGAAATGTGCTCTTGGGACCACGCTGGAGTTGAAATTCTATAAATAAATACGTAATTTCACTCACGAACACAGACGCACACGCACACACACACACATGCACCCATGCATGTGCAGATTATGGATGCACACACTAAAAAAACTAACCAAACACACACAGCAATGTGCTGTTTTAACCGACCTTTAAAATTACCACAGCATATGTACTTCTCTTGAGAGTTGTGCTATAGTTAGACCAATTCAGGGATCTATAGAAGACGCCGCATTACATTACTGCAAAATAAACACAATTAAGGAGACCCACTGTAAATTGGAAATGATTTGTTGGCGACAAAATTAAGAATATTTAATATTTGGCTCTCCATTTACAGTATCAATCCAGTGGAAATTATACCACCTTTAATTGATGGCTAGAAGTTATATCAAGTTAATAGCGACCTTTACTCCCACAATTAACATATTTGATCAAATGAAAATTCAGATAATATGAACTGATTAAATAAGCAGATATATTTCCTCATTTCATGACAGATGCTTCACAGCAGCCCATTGACTGTGTTCAACTTCAACAAAATGTCTCTTTCAATGCTGTTACATTCATATTTAGCAATATTGATGGCCGGTATTGTAACATCCATGTTGGTCCAAATAGTTAGATTCATTTTAATACTGTATAATAATACCGCAAGCAGTATTCCTTCCCTTTTTTGCCAATTTCATATGTGTTACGATCTCGACTTTTCAGCAAGCTCTCCAAGAATAGTGGCTCTTGATCCAGATTTTGCAAACTACATGAGCTATCAGAGGCTTATCATTGTATATGCACCGAAGGTTGTCAGAGGCATTCTCACAAACCACATCAGTCCACTGACATTTCCAGAATGGCTTAACAAGTTACAAAAGCATATATCAGGCAACCAACCCCAGGAACAGCAAAGCACTGACACTCGTCCAGCGGAGGGTAAGTGCGCCGAAGCAGGCAAGAACAAAACCAAAGGAACCCAACGTCAAACACGTCAAAAAAGTGTCCTCAAGGGACCTAGTAAATGGATCTATGACATGTTGTTTTACAGTGGCTCAGTGGACATCGACAAATTAGATATGACAGTCTTGAAGCATTTGTTTGCTAGACACATAAATGATGTAGTCTTGCCTCTATACAAAACATTTGATTCACCAATCAAAGGGTGGTTTGGACAGCTAGATGACACTGACCAATCAAAGGCAGCAGATATTCTGCGTTTGGGAGCAATGAGAAATGATTTTTCCCATGCAATTGAGTGTAGATTAAATGAGCAGGAATTCACAGACAAGTGGAATATGGCCAAAGAAGTCCTTCTGAGGCTCGGTGGAAACCCAAGAAAGATAGAAAGCTTGAAAGTAAAGCCATAACAACCAACACAAATGACCGAAACATTTCCAGTGTCATGTTGGAGACTGAAGTATCAGCTTTTCTCAGAAAAGGTTGACTGGAAAGAGTGAATCATGCTTCTTGTTCATCTTCTTCTTTTTTCTTCTTCTTTTCTTTTTCTTCTTCTTCTTGTTTTTCTTTTCCTTCTCCTATTTGTCTCCTGCTACTCCTTTTCTTCTTACTCTTCCCCTTCTTCATTTTCCTCTCCTACTCATTTTCTTTCTTCTCCTCCTCCTCCTCCTCCTCCTCTTCTTCTTCTTCTTCTTCTTCTTCTTCTTCTTCTTTATCTTCTTCTTCCATTTCTTCCCCATCTCTTCCTGCTTTTCCTCTTTTTCTTCCTCTTCTTCATATTGTTTTTTTACTTCTTCTTCTTTGAACATAACGTTTCGATTTTCGCCCTTTCCAGTCAAGGAAACGGAAGGTAAACAGACAAAGTTGCTGTACAAAACAGGTGTCTGCGACAGCTATTGTAAGTATATGGTGCACCATATTGTTCAAAACGCACTGAAAGTACGTCCAACATGGAGAATAACAGATAAGGTAATCATGCATATACGATGCCTCCATATTCAACCAAGGAATATGCACTTAAGTCCTATGTATACAAAGTGATATGCGCAACATTGTTTCCCACTGGTAGTTAGACATTGGCCTTGTGGTTACACAAGGTAAGGAGCATCGATGCTCTTGCACTCACAATATTTTCATATGTCTGTGCCCCTGACAGTCCTATTTGATAAGAAGTCTGCCTGGTGGCGCCAAGAACCTTATCGCGCCTGTGGTGTGATCCTTTCTCTGCAATACCTGCTTCACCACAAGGGCTATAACAATCCATACTGCGAATGTCGTCGCCTCGTGCCTGCTTATACTGACCAGTAGAGACAATAATGTTAAAACAGAGGCCCTGGCCTGGTGTACATTTTAACATGATTATGATCTTGTACAGTAGCATCGTTTTAAGTTTTTGCACATGCGTTTTATGGTCTTATTTAATTTCGTTTCCCTGTTGTGTATGTATTAGTTATTCGTAAATCATCAACCTGTGTTGAATGTTACTGCCATATGTCTTTGATGGTGAAGGCCTGTCTGATTTTGACTGGGTCCTGGCCAGCAAGGAAATTAAGGGAAGTTCGAGGATTCCTAGTGTACGTTTCTACTGAATTAATGGTTATGTTATGTTTCACAGCCAATGTTTCTTTGTACACTTATATTCCTAGAACTTAGATTTTCTCTTATGTGTGAATCCATTGTATGATGATTATGTTTTATATGTATGTTCATTTTTCCTGGTTTCATGGGGGGGGGGGGTAAACAAAAAAAACAACTAAATACTACTGCTACTACCACTACTACTACTACTACTTATTATTATTGTTGTTATTATTATTATTATTATTATTATTATTATTATTATTATTATTATTATTTATTATTATTTTTTTTATTTTATTTCATTATTATTATTATTATTATTATTATTATTATTATTATTATTATTATTATTATTATTATTATTATTATTATTGCTGTTGTTGGTGTTTGCAAAACCAGAAATTGTAAGGCGATGTCTCAAATGAAACTTAAAGCCTGTTGCCAGGCACTGTTTTCACCGAAAAAGAATAATTTTAAATTGAAGAATTCTAAATCCGCAAAGTGCTTTCAGAAATCAAAATAATTTCTTCAAATTTTAGGACACCAAAGTCACAAAAGAAGGATCATTGCAAACAGGGCCATAGGCGTAGAAGCTTAGGTTTTCTCATATTAAATATCTAGTGTGCAAGGTATGAATATTTTTCCACATAAGACCGATAGAACAACACGTTATGGACGTATTTTTGTATTTAGCAGCATTAGACATCAAGACTAGTGCTCGAGCATTATGGAAGCACTTCAAACATCCCATACTTGACGAATGTTGTTGAACATCTGTTATATTTTATTGATGGGAATCAGGACTGATGTTGTATTATAATTGTATTGTAGACCTTGGCCTGATTTTTAATACAATGCATTTTGAAAGCAATAAGTATGCTTAATAAGCGAAAATAGTTACTGTCTCTTGGGGAAATTGCTACCAATAAAAAGGGTTAGACGCTTCTTTAACTGTCTCTTTTGCCTCATCTGCGACTGTTTAAACTCACAGTTGGTACTTTCTTGTATTTTGTCTGATTGTTTTGTCATATGGATTCCTTCAAGACTTCAAATTACATGAATGTTGGTTACTCAAGTTCGAATACCTGTAAGATTAAATGAATGGGACATAATTTAACAATCAAATACTTGGACCTCGGCTCACAGTGCATCTTTATCAAATGTAAATACTTTTGTGATTTGGATTGTTGCGCTTGCAGAAGCTAGGGCGAAAGGTCACATTTATGTGAGCTAAAGATGATTGAATGTGAAGTGCATCTGATTGGTTGGTGTATATATATATATATATATATATATATATATATATATATATATATATATATATATATATATATATATATATATATATATATATATATATATATATAATTGATTCTATGGTGTTTTTACAATGTGTTTGTGGATAAGAATACAATGCATTTAATCACTGGTTAAGAATGTTAGCCTTAGGCACTTTCATGTTGGTATTTATTTATGGAAATTACTATGGCTGGTGGCATGATGTCATTGGATGTTTTGTTTATATTGACCAATCAGTTACGAGAATGCCTTTTTCATCAGAAAGGTCTCTGTTATCAGAACACAACTCAGAATATATAGCATTATTGGTCAGAGAGTAAGTAATGCATGATATGAACCATAGATTAAACAGGAAATCGTGTCAAATGGACTGAAGCATGTCGCTGTTCAAACATTAGGGTTTGGGTTTTGATAATACAGTAGTACAGATATCATATAAGAAAAGTGATGTTTGATGTCACAAATTGTATGATTAAAATATGTTGTTCAATGGCTTCTTGCAATTAATCGATGGTCAGTGGTCATGGACATGATAATGGAATTTAATGAATAACACTAAAACGATGCAAATTGTGCCCAATGTCATCCGCAATTGTTGAGTGAGAAATCATATATTTTTCTCAAGTTGAAATTGACAATTATACTTTAAAGAGATCCTAAGATCATTTAATAAAGGAAAGAAGCATACTGTTAACAGACTCTGATAGCATTCTGCATTTCTATTATATATGATGTGTCATATCAATCCCAACTTGGCCAATGCCTCTCCTGGTCACATTTTTAAGTACAGTGAAGTAAACGCAAAGGAATTGATCAAAAAAGTAATCTTAAACTTCGTTGGACTTTGAGGTTCTCGCTATAAGATTTTATAACCTTTACGAATGGTGAACCCATCATGTTTCTTTCAATTGTAGGAAACAGGAACATTAGAATTCTTGCACCAAGGAACAAATACCTGTGAAGGTACCATTGTATTGTGATTATGATGTGGGGGGGAAGGAAAATGTTAGGCAACAGAAAACATTAAACCTCACCTATTCAAGAACCTGATCAATGGTGAAGCATTGAAATCTGATAAAACTAAATAAACTATATTCCATTTTCACATGTAGAGTATATCTCTTGCCCCTACATACAACCGTACACGCCAAGGGTGTGGCACCAAATACACAGATTGCTTGTATTTCATGGCCTGGAGTCCGCCATGGAAGTCGACACACCTTTCTGGGATCCTGTGAGTTAGGCTAAAGTTGCTCTTGTTCGTATGTTGGGACATATACCAATTTATTTATTTTCTCTAGGTCTTGCCATTATAAGCAGGAATGCGTGTTATATCATCCACTCCTGCTTGTGTGACAGTACATTCATCACACTACATGGTATATTGCTGGAACCATATCGAGGAAAGTTACTTTATATTTGTTCACATTTTTGTGTATACTTTTGTTCCGTCTTTACGGATGTGAGCACATATCTCACCGAAAAAAAACGAGTTTTCACAGAGTTTTACATGTAAACATGTTTACAAGAGTACCAAGAAAATGTTTGCAGCCGTCCACATGATAATGAACGGTGATTCTTTAAGATATTGCAGAATGATTTTGTTTTCAGACGTCTTATTCCTGAATTTATCCCCAAAAATAATTTCTCAAGTTGTATTTTACCGAATTGACCCGTATCGGACATAGCATTTACATATATAAAAGTCAAGCATTGAACAGCCCTCCTAGGGTAATAATCAGGAGTATCTGTCATCGTCTTTCTTCGGTTAGATTCCTCTCCATTCAATACTTCAATTACATTCAAACATGGGAAATACATGTAAAATCAAGTTTCCACACGTCCTTTCTGTTCATAAAAACCACAATATGATAATTATTTAGTGAAAAATCTGATCACACATCATCAATATATGTTTGAGGGGAGAGAACGGTTAAGGCAAAGTCCAACTGATTTTTGACAACTTTTTTCATTTTGAGATATGGCAACACTGTGCTAGACCCATATGTTGCCCATCATATTTCCAAACTCAATAGTTCTAGCCCCAATACAATCTGAAAAAATAAAGAAAATGCTTTCAATGTTAACATGGTAGTTAAAGGACCACCTTAGCCTTTGGATCTTGATTACCGACAATAGGTATTTGCTCTGAAATATCCGTTTCACGTGGATATTTTTCTAAAACGAATTCTCTGACAAACGTTTTTTACTGTAAACATTCTCTAAAGCGTCAAGGAGTTTCTTAGAAATAATCTATTCTTTCTTAAATCAGTGTCAAAAATGAAGTCTCGCAACCTTTATCATGTCAGAGAAACAACCGATATCCATTTTTTGTCACATTGTGAACAAACAGATACGTTTATGAGAAATATCTGATATGTGTTTGCAGATACATGTGTTCAGATCATAATAGCACAAATTGGACCATTGTATCCTGAAAATTTTTGAGAACCATCCAGAATTTTACAAAGACCGCCTGTTTTACCCAAAACTCCTGTCCTTATATTACAGCTTTGAATTTTCAGTTCCATCTTTAGTGCCGGCAGACCCTGCAAAACTTGCAGCCAAATGAGTATATGGGTTTATCATGTCAGAGATGCATGTTTTGGTGGTATTTGGCGTAAAAGTGAAGTCACTTTTCCAGGTTGGAAATTACCTTAACACAATGTTTAAATACTCAGCAGGTGTAGAAATTGGAGCCACAGCTAACTATCTCACAAATGATAATCATCAGGCTAAAGTGCGGAACTACAGATTGGCGTCCCAGCTTCATGAATATAGTTCCACATTAAACATAATAGTAGTTCTGTGGCACTGTGTCCAAACTCTTCTACTTGGTCAAGGCTCTCATATACGTACAGAGAGAACAGTTCTGTGTTCCATCGACTGACAAGACGCACAAGAGCTGCTGTGTTAGTGATTGCAGCATACTTCGGAAAGAAAAACAAAGCTGTTTCGCACTGTAAACAGTCTGTTTGAATAAATTCTTGGACAAAACATGACCGTTCACAAAGGGGCTCACAAAACACTTTTCAAAAATGTCTCCACAGACCCGCATTAATCATTATGCAGCTGAGTAATTGCATCATTGTGTAAACTAGTAGCTAATGTTTCTCAAACCATTGTGGCGTAAGGTTATGCCACTTTGCCATTCCACTAATTACATGTACAGCTGTATAACACAGGTTACGACAGGAAGGTCGGCCACACTCAGTCAGCGAATGGAGATTGTTGCCCAAATGACAACCACATGGGAAAACGCGTTCAACCCACGTACGATGTTTTCCATTGGCAGTTTATTCCTACATCCGCCTGCATGAAAACACTGACATTTGGGAACCTGCGACAAAAGCTACAGGGCAAAAAATACAATCCAAATCGCTTTACTGCCTCAAGTTCAACTAAGAACGATTAAGATAAAAAAAATGTAGGTTACACAATATTAATTAAAACTATGGGTGACTCGTGTATTTCCGAAATGCTCCTATTTCTGATTATTCGCCTGAGGTTTACCAAATCGCACTCGAAAGTACATTTTCGTCACAGATTTCAAGACTGCAAAGTTAATATTTCTACAGAAAGACAAATTCCATACAGGAATTGTTTTAAAACACATCAAAAGGAAAGTGTAAAAGTCAGAAAATATTTGCAACTGGAGTTTGACAATTTTCAATTTGTGCAGCACTTGAAATGAGACTTATGGGAAATATGAGAGGGTTTAGGAGAGTAACTTTGCTATTATTGTGTTTGGGATAGCAAATGAACGGAGCGTCTGAGATGCAAAACAATTAAAGAATTTGATTTTTTTTCCTTGTGAGGTTTTATGATTCAGCCTATCTTAAAAATCATCACCTTTAATATTTGTTGGTCTCACCGCACCTTCTAGAAGAATGGGCAAATGTTGCCCACTTTCCTCAGCCTATCGGATATATGGAGATCGCGCATGCACGGTGTTAAACCTATTACTACATGTACACATTCAAACTTTGAACGATATGGCACAATGTGCGTAAAGCTACCTGGTCTACCTCAAGAAAGCAATACCATTGCAATAAAGTGCGAGGGGACTTCATTTCGCCCTATTCTTGATCCCACGCAACGTGCATGGATCATAGTTGCTGTCTTGGTATGAAGACGATTGACAGGTACTCTACCGACTTTTGACCCACAGATCATCGACCATTATGCCGATCCCATGGGAATGCTCAATTTACTATTCAATGTACAATAAGGCTTTACGAAAATCTCAGTCAACATGCATATGCATCCATAAACCTAAACCATAAATTTCACTCTCGGTCCATGCTATGAACGATGCAAATTTAACACTACGTGAGACTAAATGAGTGATTGAAAACCTCTATGTGTAAACTCCATAATGTCCATAGGCAAAACCGCGGTAAAGATGAAGTCATAATTAAAACTAACTTTTCTCAAGTACAGTCTTAGGTGCAACATGTCGATGTCCAGTTTGCAGTCATCTGTCAGCTCAAATTCAGTTTACAACCGATTAAAAAAAACAAGTTTCGCGTAACAAAACTCAAATAAAAGGACAATAACACCAAGTTACCAGACACCAGCTTATTATAAACAGAACTGAACTTCAATCAGAACGTTATTCATGTGTATTTGTTTCGTACAATTTGATACACGTTCCAGTGAAACTAGTACTTGATAATGACTGCCAAAATACCACGCTCGTTGTGAAAGTATTATAATCTCGTATTAAAAGTGATACCTAGTAATAATGTTGTATTTGTCGCTGTGTTTGATAAAAAGAGGAAGGCAAGCTGTTTTGACAATGTGAATATATTCCAATAAAGCTGGTCTATTTCAATACAAGATATCATGCAAGAACTATGGCTTCTGGAGTCATTTCTGCACTCATTTACCCATATCTGACGAAATCCATGAACAAAGTCAGTTTTATTCACGTTAGGGCACTTGGCCTTTGCTCCAACTTGTTTCATTGATGCAAAAATACCTGAACAGGAAGTAAAATTATTATGAGAGTGACGTATATACATAACAGAAGAAGAAGGCCCAAACTTCGGCATCGTAACTTGTACCAAGCGATTTTATAAGTAAAATACTGGGAACATTTGCCGGTAAAGAAAGAAGGCAGAAAGTGAGTGAGAGAGAGAGAGAGAGAGAGAGAGAGAGAGAGAGAAATAAATAAATAAATAAATACATCGATAAATAAATGAATAAATAAATGATTGAATGAATGAATGAATGAATGAATGAATGAATGAATGAATAAATAAATAAATAAATGATAAATAAATAAATAAACCATAACTTGATTTCCAGACCAAAACAAACAAACAAACAATTAACAAGATTTATAACAAGCATATAATTTAGTTGTGTGTGTCAACACACACTTTTCTGTTTTTCCTCAAATTCTTTCCTTCTTTCTTCTTTACTAGCAAATTTGTCCAACACTTTTCTCGGACACTATTATACATAGAAACTCCAAACTTGGCATGATGGCACCTCCATACAAGGAGTTTGACCGTTTTATACGTCGGAATGAAGATGTTTAAAATTATGAAAATAAGGGGCATTTTAAATTTCAAATCTTGAATATTTTCAAAAGTATGATGGATAGAGATGTCATTTTAACTGCTATTAAGGGGCTATTGACCAGTGCGCATGCAATGAATTTAAAACAAAAGTGGTAGAAATTTAAATTATGCTAATTGGCAGCATTGAAACATTTTAAAACTTGAATATCTTCAAAGCTATTATAGGTAGAGATGTAATTTCAACTTCTACGAGGGGCTTATTGACCACTGTGCATGTGATGGATCTAAAGCAAAAGTTATACCCATTTAAATTATGCCAATTAGCAGAATTTGAAATTTTAAAACTGGAATATCTTCAACACTATAATAGATACAAATGTCATTCCAACTTCTACAAGGAGTTGTTGACCATTGCACACCTAATGAATTAAAAATTAAAGTTGTTGCAATTCAAATTATGCTAATTAGCAGTTTTCGAAATTTTCAATCTTGAATATCTTCAACACTATAATATATAGAGATGTCATACCAACTTCTACAAGGGGGTTGCTGACCATTGCGCACCTAAGGAATTAAAATTTAAAGTTGTAGCAATTCAAATTATGCTAAATAGCACCATTAGGAATTTTAAATCTTGAATAACTTCAAAGCTATAGCAGATAGAGATGCCATTCTAACTTTTACTCCTGTGTTATGGAATAGTCGTAAATTGCCATACCAATATGCTTTGAAGACACACACACTGATTTGCTATGCAGCAAAGCATCTTTCCTAGTTTTCTTCGATTGATTGACGCAGCTAGACAAGGCTCAGCTGAATGGAAAATAGTTCAAAGGACACACTCCTGTAGGATCCTTATGGTTATTAGGCGTGGAGCTGTAAAATTGTGGAAATTAGACATCCCTTGTTGAATATATTAAGTACGTTTCATGTAGGTTTGAAGCTACATGTGATGCAATATTAATTTGTGCCAAGATGTTATTAAATACAATCACACTTCTGACTATTGAACAGGCCATAGGGGTCACTTGTAAAACATAGCTGGGTGCACATCATCGCACGTGTATGGCAAGCCAACAGGGCCATAACGCATAGGTCTTACGCGTAGCCCAGCCTCCACTACACGTAGTCGAGGCTTGGCAACGCGTAGTCGAGCTAACCAATAAGATTACAGTCTCCAATACGTGTTGCCGAGAAAATGTTCTTCTAGAACGCGTCGCCGAGCCTCGGCTACGCGTAGTGGAGAAACTATGCCTCCCATAGCGTGTAGCCAAACTATCCAGTCACTGATGCTCTTCTAAACTGTATTAGACCTGTTCGACTTTTAATATCAGTAATGATTGTAAGGACGTAAATGATTGCTATTCTTCAGCCAAAAGGTGCCATAAGTTGCTCCACTACGCGTAGCCGAAGCTCGACTACGCGTAGTGGAAAACATATTCTCGGCAACGCGTAGTGGAGACTGAAATCTGATTGGTTGGCTCGACTACGCGTAGTGGAGGCTCGGCAACGCGTATATGGCAAGCCAACAGGGCCATAACGCATAGGTCTTACGCGTAGCCGAGCCTCCACTACACGTAGTCGAGGCTCGGCAACGCGTAGTCGAGTAAACCAATCAGATTGCAGTCTCTACTACGCGTAGTCGAGCCAACAAATAAGATTACAGTTTCCACTACGCGTAGTCGAGCCAACCAATAAGATCACAGTCTCCACTACGCGTAGTCGAGGCTCGGCAACGCGTAGTTCAGCTAACCAATAAGATCACAGTCTCCACTACGCGTTGCCGAGAAAATGTTCTTCTAGAACGCGTCGCCGAGCCTGGGCAAGGCGTAGTGGAGAACTATGCCTCCCATAGCGTGTAGCCGAACTATCCAATCACTGATGCTCTTGTAAACTGTATTAGACCTGTTCGACTTTTAATATCAGTAATGATTGTAAGGAAGTAAATGATTGGTTTGCTTTTCTTCAGCCAAAAGGTGCCATAAGTTTCTCCACTACGCGTTGCCGAAGATCGACTACGCGTAGTGGAAAACATATTCTCGGCAACGCGTAGTGGAGACTGAAATCTGATTGGTTGGCTCGACTACGCGTAGTGGAGGCTCGGCAACGCGTAAAACCAATGCGTTATGGCCCTGTTGGCTTGCCATACGCGTAAGACCAATGCGTTAAGGCCCTGTTGGCTTGCCATACACGTGGAGCACATCCGCTCACTGGGACGCAAGATCTGTAAGCGTAAAGGTCCCACCATGCCACAGGGAGGGTAAATATGACCGATATGGATGATGTGGAGAGCTCAGTGGTAGGGAGACGAACATCATAATGGTGCAGCCACACCTGGTAGTGGTCTTTCGATCTTGCAACTTTCCGTCTATGGCGGTGCATAGACCCATGCACTGTTTAACCATCTGTCCTTGGAAGGACGCCAGGCGAGTCACATGCTTGTTACTGAAAATGCAAGTAACAGTAAGAGCGATGAGGAGAATAATATTAGCACAAAGCACCACAGGCTGACCCACATTGTTTAGGATCTTGCGAGCAGTCTTGTACTTTAACTCTTGCAATGCCAACTGCGACATAAGTCGACTGCGTAAAACAAAGGGCTCACAATTATAATGATGGTGTGGGATCCATCTTGTAAATAGATTTTTCATTGGTGTATCTGCATGCCTGTAATTACATACTTAGACTATAAAAGTCAAAGTCAACAGCTTTCCTCTGCGTGCTGGGGCACAGAGCTCAAAACGTAGTGTAGCGGCCAAGGCCAGAGAAAGGGCTATGAATAAGGAGATACCCCAACCGGAGGTGTACCAAGCTACACTTGGTACCATTTGGAGCGTGAGGATGCTACGTTTTCGAAAAAATGATGTTGCAGATACTGTTTTATGTGTCCAACACTCCAATTGAACCCGTTGTTTTCTAAATACCAGTGTACGTAAACCTTGTCAAATTCAATCTTCATTAATATATGCTATGTCATTTTCAGGTATACTGACCTAGCATTATGTTTTAATTTCAGCGCGCTATGTGGACAGGTAATTATTACAGCAAGTCTTAGGATGAGGTTATAATGTATATTCTTTTATTGGAATGAAACTGGTGACAATATGGTAGATTACTCCCTTTCTTCTACTTGAAATAAGTGAAATCACACGATCTAGCAAGGGATAAATTTGCAGTGTTGGACACAAAAGCTGCAACTATATTATCACTTTTCAAAACCTAGATATCCATACGGTCTAGATGGTACCATTTGCTGTTTGTTGTACCTCCGGTTTAGAGTCCCATCAATATTCTGGCCTTAGCCGCTACAGTAATGCACCGAGGAAAGCTGCTGACTTAATTTAAAATGTGGTACTTAAGAGGAAAAACACGCTTGGAATAAAATTCGCCCTGGGTGTTTGCTTCACAACGCAATGTCGCAGCTCATTTTAGCGCATTCTGGCAAAAACATTGTGGCAATTACCACTCTTAACGGAAGAAACGTCTCCAGATCCAAAATTGTGTACAAACAGTTCCACAGAGATATATATACCAGGGGATGGTGGACGGTGCAATAGGACGACGTGTTCTTGGCACCCAAAAAAACAGCGGGGGCCACATCCACAATATCGGGTATGACAAAGAAGACATATGAAATATAATTTTTCAATATTTGTTAATGCCAGCTAGTTTACCCAAAAACAATTACACAACAGTGTGATGGAATTATTTCGAAATTAACGCAGAAATGTGGACAATACAAAAAGAAGTGTGTCTATTATTACTATGTCCACACCTGGACTGTGTACACCTCAGTGCTCACAGCGAAGGGTATTAACACACTTCTTCAGTGTGGTTTTGCAGGTTCCACTCTCTCGTGTGTCTTCAACTTGTTTTTGTTCGTTTGTGTGTTCTTGCTTTCTTCCTTATACGTCATTGGCATACTAGGAATGGCTGTGCAGACCATAATTAAGGAGAAAAATGACAAAAATATTTGAGTGAGACTTTGTCGTTCTGGTAGTCTGTCTGATTGTATGTGATAATGGTGATGGACAAAAACGATTATGGTCAAAGTATTACCTTATATCTGCAAATGGAAATTTTTAAGCATGCATCGAGATGTGCAATTTGATAAAGACAATGATAATAACAAGAGAATGCTATGACAAATTTGGCACCAGTTCCCCAAACATCATTGCATACTAAGACCAGATAATCATTGTTCTTCAAGCTGGTTGCGACAAATACGGTCTTTTTCGGGACTGTGAACTGCTTTTCTGGGCAAAAAAGGGCTCACAGCAAATACCATGGCGAGACGAATGTGACTACCTTCAAGGACTGGCTTGAAAATCATCTGATGTCTGTGCTGAACGAGCCCTCTGTCATCATCGTGGAGAGTATATGCTACCACATTGTACTGGCAGAACATTCTAAGTCGGCAACGCCCAACATGTATATGGTGGGATGGCTACAGGAGAAATGAGGAGACGTGCCTCTTAGCATCAGGAATGTGGAGGTGTACAAGTTGGTGAAGTCTCCCTAGCAAGGAAATCTGTCCTCCATAATACCAATTCCACCCTAAAATAAAAAAAAAAACTATATGCAGCAAGTTGAGCAGATCAGCTTCTCACTGCACTTATTTATTAGACAATCTCGAAATATTTACATTTACCTTGGACTTTCAGGCTCTTTAACATAACCTGAAAAATATTGTTCCTTCACTTTAAGCTCTGCTGAGTCTGTATTTCATATCAAATGACCCATTGCACACACCGATATTTGACGTTCCTGTGCAACACGTTAATATATATTTACAGCTTGAAAAAAAAAACATCTAATCCATCAAAACAACACCTGATATTTTGATTCTGTGAAATAATTCGCATAAAATCCTCAAATACATTTAGATTTTGTCAAGAACACTTTCTGCAGTGCATCAATACTTTATAGTTACATTTTTTTCAAGCGCACTAGCATTTACATTTGTCAAGTATATTCGATTAATGTCATAAGCATTTAATATCTATATTATGTCAAGCTTACTTTCTTAATGTGACAATGTTAGATCATCACATGAAGCAACAGACAATAAAAAATATTTAATAGCACGCTCTCAAATTTATGTTGATATGATACAGATCACACACATTCACCATTCCATCAATAGTTAATCCTCACGCGAAACACATCAAAGAATTCTACTGTATTTGGGTCCTAATCAGCATATTCGATGGTTATGGGGAATACATCAGACCGAAAGCTTGTTACAATTGCGAATCAAAGAAATTAATGTGAAAGTATGACTGTACACTTTAAGCATTTTTCCCGTTTTGCCACTTGTGGCCTTCAAATAAAAGACGGCACAAAGCAACAATATAATATGCTTTATATTAACATTTTGTGAATGCTACTTTGTCTCAATTTTATGATGCTTGATCTTTAAGTGACGTTTTTGACATTCAAAAATATATGTATGCTAACAAAAAGCAAATTATTACAATAATCTATTAGACAGTTTCACTCATCTGCCGCTTTTAGTCATGACCCCTGTCATGAAGCTCAAACACTGTGGTTCTTCAATCACTTTATTTAGTGCTGTATAACCATCAGCTGATCTCTTTCATACTATATCAGTGGGTCTATCTCCTCATCTGAACCTCGTCACTGTTCTCTGCTCTGCAGCAATATTGCATGCTCTGCTGACAAATTTTCAGAGATGGGAGCATCACTTTTCATCAGGTACTTTTGAGATGTCCTGTGTTCAGTCTCTAGAAATGCGACTGTTTTACTTGGAATTGTAAACATCCTGTACAAGGTGAGAGGCAGGGTTAGTTCCAGCTTTAACTTTGGTTGTCTGTTTGTGAACAGTTCATTGCCAAACAAATTACCCATGATTCCATGCCCATGTCCTCATCCCAGCCACTTGATTGGTCTGTCAGATCTGTGTACGGCCCCACGTGTGCCATACATGGCATGTTGGTAAGGCTCTTGTGCCCTTCTGATATTGTGTAGTCTGACTCTGAATGGGCAAAGTAATGGGCAACGCAAGGGAGAGATTGTTTTATACCTGTGTAAGCTGTGTTTGAGATGTTTCTGGCAAAGGACCCATGGTGCAGGTCTGCTCCTTGATATGTCACAGGATGGAGATTTTCAATTCACATTCTCAAACAAGTTACAATGACAACTCTAAGTCCAGAGGTGGTAGTTTACAGAAATGACTTTAACTGCAACAGACTGCCCCTTACGATTCCTACTGTTTTGATATCTCTCAGAAACTGTTCCTTCAGGCCCATTGGTCACTTTCGTACCTATTAATTGTTGTACTGCTTTCTTGGTCTCTTCGAAACAAAAATCGTCCTACATTTCCACCTGCTTCTTCAATGGTACGTTTTCTTGCTGTACGATATTTCATATGTACAGAGAATGCCTCATACAAGAGCCTCAAATGGGTCAGAAAGGAAAGTACCACTTTCATCGTGGTTTCACATACCCAGTCTGTGAATCTGTCACATAAATGTTATGACCATCAGATGACAGGTCCATGAACTGCAAAAATGTGGAATCCTCTCCTTGCCCATCACTGTTTTCTTCTTGTCCACTGCCACCTGAAACCTCCACCTTCTTATTGTGGTGTAGGTTCTCATGATGGCTACCTGTGTCAGTGAAAAACTAAGCCACCTTGGAATGCTGCAATGTGGCTAACTTCCCAATACAGCAGTGGGTTGATTTCTACAACAATCTTGATGTCTCTGCAGACACCAAGCAGTTTCACAATACTTCCCAGTTGGCCATGGAAACTCACATGGGTGCTACCCCCCCCCCCCCCCGCCATATTGCATTTGCTTGCCATATGCTGTCGGGCTATCTGCCAAGCACAGTTATGTTGCCTTTCATTGCTAATCCATCTGACTATAACTTTACCTCATGCAGTTCCTCCTTCCCTGACTTGCAACCATCATACTTGACTCTGTTTTTACCTCTACAAGATGGCTTCAATCTGGGTGAGAGCTTAACAGTGGTTGTGTCTGTACATGTGGTGCTATCTGCATACTGTCTGTTGTGTTGCTGGATGAGGCCTGAGGGCCGACTCTTCAATGTTGCAATTCTGGCATCTGTTTGGAGACCTGTCTTCTCCAGGTCTCATTTTAAGTTGCTCTTTGATTTGATCTTTATGTTCAGCAGCATCTCTGGGGTACAATTGTATTGCCTTGCCCTTGACAGACACATTGACTGTCCCATATCCCTTGATAAGGTTCCTTGCATCTGGAAAGGTCTACAATGCAGCAACATCCACTGACGCATGGAGGAGACGTTGAAGCAACCTTAAAGTATTCTGTATTGAGTCATAGTTCAGACAGTATACTTTCCCAATTTCACAGTTATTATCGCCACCGTATACTTTCCCAATATTACAGGTATAATCGCCACTGGAAGGGAATACAATGCAACTTTTTTACTATCACTGATCTTATACTTGTCAGGAAGGATTGTGTGCACTACACCATGGTCCAAGACCTGTTATTTGGTTATAGGAAGACTACAATCCATGTAAATCCTGCCTTTGTTTTAAACAGTGTCTCTTGACAGAGGTTGTTCATCATAGGATCACAGTCCCATAAGGTGTGAAGCATTGACAAGGAGGCTCTTTCTTTTTCAACTGGGATAAACCAGTTGGCAAAGCTGGCCTTTAGGTTTTTTTGTGGGTGCACTGCATCTACATTGGATGCAATAGTCCAGTTGCCCTCTCATTATTCAACATCTCAAATCCTGTTTTGTTGCCTTGTTTACGATGAACAGTGATTATTAACACAATTCCTCTCATGCAGCATGGTCCTTTTTCTGTCAAGTCTGCAGCAATGAAATCACACTTGTCTGGCCCTGAAGAATGTCTGCAAGTCTGCAGCAATGAAATCACACTTGTCTGGCCCTGAAGAAAGTCTGCAAGTCTGCAGCAATGAAATCACACTTGTCTGGCCCAGAAGAATGTCTGCGAGTCTGCAGCAATGAAATCACACTTGTCTGGCCCAGCAGATTGCATCTTTTACACACAGTTCAGTCTGGGACATTCATTATATTCACTCTGGCAAACTGCAGATTCTTCCTTTCTGATGATGTGGTGATGCAGTACAGTAGTTTTGATCCACTTTGAGTAGGTTTGAAACATATCAACATCTGTAAAGAAACGTGTTCGTGATATTGGCTACTGTCTCTCTGTATTTTTGCAGCTATACCAGACTAAGTGGCAAGCTCAGTTTGTTGTCCAGCCTTAATAAAAACGTCACAGTTGATTCTGTTACCACGTTATCCCTTAAATCCTCTTTTGTTGTCTCAGGACTATAGATGTTCCATTCCCCTGTAACCATACATTCACTTTGTGTCTGTCGTCAAAAGTAATAGATAGCTTCAGCGAGATGGCATTATTTTCCCAGGGCAAAAGCATCATGTTCAAAGTAGGAGTATGCATCGATCTCTTAGCTTCAAATGATGGATAACTGGCCATGGTCAGGAATGAAACTAGCAGAGGCTTCAGCATTCTACCTTCAGTGATGTAGCCAGAACTCTGCTTCAGATGGGTCTCGTTGGAAGTCTGCGAAGGTACATTTTAGAATCTTTCACACTCACACATCCTGTACCATGATGCATAAGGCCATGCACAAAGTTCTCAGTGCGCTGCCTTCTCAAATACTTCACGGTGTTGAATAACTGTACTACCTGCTTATCATGTTCATGATCTGGGTTTTTATAGCATCACAGACATCAGCCAGATATTTATTCAAAAAAGTCGTCCCTGTTTAAGAGTCCGGAATACATGAGACCATTCAGGCATGCACACATCATCTGCCTCTTGTATTCCAACAAAAGGCTGCAGTAGATGTTCCTCATCTTCTTTGTTGTTACTGCACTCTGTCTCTGACATGTTACAAGTATCTAAATTATATCCATGTAGCCATTAATATCTTCTAAATCACTATCTGGCTTAGTAACGTGGGGTTCCACAGTCTCCAATCCATTTTCTGATCAACATCATTGTCCAATTCCGCGGGGTTGTAAATAAATATTTCAACTTTCACTTACTAGTTGTTGATATTACATTGATCACTGTAAGATATAACAAAACAGCAAACAAACAATTTAAGCCATAACCCTAATCACCAAAGTTCCAATCCAGTCATGTCTTAATTTACATGTTTATATTGAGTTCGAACTTGCAGTGCGATTAAAAAAAATCTTTATACAGGCTACAACAGGAAGTTGGGGCTATGGGGTTATAAATTCCCATCTGCTTTCATCGTAATTTTCAACTTCCACTCATCAGGATAGGGAGATTTCATTTCATCCACCGGTGCAGATATCTGTGCTTGTTTGATGTACAAATTTCTATCTGATTGAATTATTTTTGATCACACGAAAAAAGTGACAGCCGAGTTATCTTGGGCCAAATATACGCTTTCCACAGGAGAGAATTATGAATGCCAGACACCTAAAGTGATACACTTAATCATCTAATCTATATGAACAAACAGCTAGGAATACAGTTGGAAGAAAAAAGACTTTACTTCCCATAATTTTTGTGTACGTGTGCCTATCAGATAAAAATCGTAAGTCCATTTGTGTAACAGGACAATATTTTACATAAATATCCCTTTTCATCTCAATAAACTGAAATCATAATCAATAAAATCTTTCTTAAACTATCTTAACTTGACAATGTCTCTAATCGATCAACTTATACACATCAAACGTTGTGAAAAGTTTTATAATCACACTACTCATACATGTGTCACTATTTTACATAAATATCCCTTTTCATCTCAATAAACTGAAATCATAATCAATAACATCTTTCTTAAACTATCTTAGCTTGACAATATCTCTAACCGATCAACTTATACACATCAAACGTTGTGAAAAGTTTTATAATCACACTACTCAAACGTGTGTCACAGGTTCTCCATAAACGGTCGTTAGAGGATCTCTTCTCCTTACATATACTATGACACACTTTAGTTTAAAAACACATCTTTACATCAGCACCTGTACTGATGATTAAATGGAAAAGGGCTACTTTCAGATACTCGTAAATATATTTCATATAAATATCAGTACCGGTACTGATGACTAAATGGTAAACCGATGCTTTACGACACTTGTTTTTTTCTTGATATACTCCAAATACTCCAAATCAATATCAGTACCTTGGGGGTTTGTTTTTTTTTTGTTTTTTGTTTTTTTTTTGGTTTTTTGTTTTTTGTTGTTTTTTTTTGTTTTTTGTTTTTTGTTTTGTTTGTTTGTTTGTTGTTTTTTTTGTTTTGTTTTTTTTCCTTTTTTTCGTTTTTGTTTTTGTTTTTTGTTTTTTTTAATCTTGTTTTTGTTTTTGTTACATTAATATACTTCCGATATATTGGGACCACATTACATATGACATTGGCCAAACTAATTTAAAACGGCAGCAATTCAGTTCCAATACGCTAAGATAATCAGCATCTGTGATCATGTCAGACATACTTGTTGAATGTTGAAGATAATTTCTTGAATTACATCTCTGAAATTATTATCACAAACCAACACCTAGCAAAACTGCACCAAATAATATGCACCTGTATTGGTAACTATAGTGAAAAGCTGCATTTGAACAAGACCAGTTGATTTTTTTTTCTTGTTAGTGAGATTTCTGGATGCCTATTTGATACTCGTGTTATATAATCAAGCTATCAAGCGCCTGCAAGTATTTTCACGAAAATAACGGTTTCACCGCTTAGTCATAATTTATATTCGTGAAATATGCATCCTCAGTTGTTTCATACAATTTGTATCTATGGACCACTCATCACCATCAATTATTTTGTCCTAATTTGTGTCTTTTGCACATTGGGAATCATCTCCTTAGAAGAGAGATATTTATTACTCCTACAGCATACTAGTAACCAAGTCTGTACTACATACTGACCAGAATTATTTCCCATAAAGCCTACATAGTGACCCGTTTCGTACTCGCTTTGACGAGATTGACGCAGTTCCAACACGCAGGATAGAGCAGTGTGGTCCAATATATCCACAGGTTCTTGCCGGGGTACCTTAGCATGCCTTAATCCTTTTGTTTAAAGTTCACACAGTGGTGACCAGACAAGCTCACCTGTCATATTGACAATATAACGTAATAAATATCATATAATAGAACTATCGCTAAAATAGAGGCAGACGATGGTTCTAACCAATTCCAGAAAAACTGCACCAAAAATCCGAGCAAACAAGAACTGAATGCTAAAAGCACAAAAATCTATACAAAAACTGTGACTGAAAATGTTAAAATTCCTAGTGGATAATGGAAGTCCTTGAAACTTTATCAGGTAGGAAAAAGAATAACGCACCGCCCTCTGAAAGTGAATAAAGAAGGTGTCGCTAATGAAGGAAATGTTACATACTTTAATGAGCACTGTACATTCATTGTCAGTCAATGATATTCAAAAAGTGATAAGGTCACATGATGGACTGGAAAATTTTCAAGGCATTTTGACAGCAATGTTCCTGTTCATGTAAACTTCATCATTCTTGCTTGATAGAGTCTGATGTCCTTGCCAAAGTTGGAAAGTTAGATTGTAAGACATCAAGAGGTTCTGATTAGCTTGATGCCAGACTACTAGAAAAAACATTGCCGTGTCATACCAAACTTAGATTACTTAAGCATACGAACAAATGTATTGTCCACTAATTGGAAATAGCCAAAGCTGGCTAAATCCACTAGAATGGCGAGACAATAAATGTCCATAATTATGCATTAATGTCTGCTCTTTTTGCGCTGCCCAAAATTCCTTAAATGTGTGTCCATTCCTGTTTCTATCAATTTCGAAAAAAATATAATCTCCTCTATTCATGACATTCTGGGTTCCGAAAATGCTATTAATGTGAGAAGAGTATTTAAAAATCACTGAATTATGATACAAGGCTTTAGAACAGGAACAGTTGTTGATTTACAAAAAGCCTTAGGTTTAGTCAAACATCAGCTTCTTCTAGAGACACTGAAGATTTATGCATGGTTTGATATTGCATTTTAGTGATTTAGGTAATGCATTATTGGTAGCTCTCTCTTGACTGTTGCTTTAGCAGAGGGGTGATTACAAAAAGTCTCAGTTAAGAAAAGTTTAGCGTGTCCACAAAGAGGATGCTTTTACAATACTGAATAGCAATGAATTTCGGAGTTCTCCAAAGCTGGTTAAAAAGCACCATAGGATCACAAATGAAGGAACGCTTTCTATGGGAAAATTCTTCATGTATTCAAAGCTTTGATTGGTATCGCATGGGACTATCTGCCACATGATTCATTATGTGAAAGATGTACACATTGTGAACTCAAGATCAACTAACTGTGAAAACCTGTGCCTTTCTCGCCTAAGCATTGGGTATTTAAACAGAAATATTTAAAATTTGTACCCTTAAGTGTGAGTAATATGCCTCATTTGCAAAGAAAGACAGCTTAAATTCCACGTATTCAAATGTACATCTTTTCATGGCAGCGTGATGTAATTCTTTTTGTAAAATATTATACTTGTTCATAGTCGGTCAAGGCTCAGTACACAGGTGCTTTCTTTTTTATGTGTTTATATGTCAATTTTTAATCTATAAATTGCAGGTGAGATTTAAATGAACAATGTAAGACAGATATCAGTGAGGCGTTGCAAGTCCGAGACAGCGGTAGACAATACAGTAGTATCGTCTACGTATGCAAGACTGCTAAATCTTCAATTTCAATGCACACCCGACAGTTTGTGCTTAGGTTCAACCATATGGTCATTAACGAAGTCATGAAACAGTCGAGGGTAAAATACGACTGTTATGTACTGACAAAATAATATCAGTCATTACGATAGCTGATAACCTACTTTGTACCTTTAAGAACACCATGTATACTAGAACACCGCCTCTTTTTGAAGGGCCAGTTCCCATCAGAAATAAGATCTCCTTGCTTTTAGAACAATCGGGCATGTTCTATTATATCAAAAGATCTCGCTGCGTTCAAGGAGCTTATGAAAAGGGGTATCTGGCAACTGCCAAAATAGAAAAAGAATCGCGTAAAAAAGACGACCTAAAATCTGTATTTTATGTATATTTATTTATTCCACTTACTTTTCTTCCTCTTTTTTCAAGATAGATGTCTATCCAATAAAATACAACATTACAATGGAATCATTTGTGTGCGTCAAGTATGTTACCAAATCGACTGTTTTCAGTGTAAAGAAAACATTTGCTCACAACAAGAAGGGAGTTACTTTTTACATTGATGCCAACCAAAAAGAGACGTCCGTTGCACGGGTGCTCATCGGTGTCAACCTAATCTCTCTTTTGTTCTTGTTATAACTGCACTTTTTCTTGCCATAACGAGAAAAAATCTTATTATTACAACATTTGTTATTGTTATAGCAAAAAAAACCCTTGTCATTTCAACTTTATTTCTTGTTATAACAAGAAAGAGCCTAGTTATTACGACTTTTGTTCCGGTTATAAGAAGAAAAAAATCCTGTTATTACGACTTTGTTCCTTGTGATTACAAGAACATATCTGGTCATTAGGACTTTTTTCTTGTTATGATAAGAAAAAATCTGATTGCGACTTTTTTCTTGTCATAACAAGAAAACATTTGGGTCCGTCTAATTACCGAAAGCAAGAGAAAGCGACCGAAAACAACCGAAAGGAAGCAAAAGCGACCGAAAGCAAGCTATTTTTAGATCCACATACTTTCGGTAAATGCGGGTCATTCCACTTTCCGACTTTTTCTTTACATGAACCTACAATTCCCTCTGTTAATATCCCAATAATACTTCCACATGGTATATCCAACTTTAAAAATGCACACGAACCAACATTTTCCAATTTCAAACGCAAGCGTTAATCTAGTTTTGCTAACATAAAGTCATAAACTCGTTCATAACGCTGAACTGGAAGTCAGCAACAGCTGTGGTATAAAACAATACAAAACAAGAGGGCTGTGTGAACAGCCCATGCTCAGCTGACCTAGAGATTCATCATTGATTCACACTTGTGGCTGCGTGAACTTGGGACAGGATCAAGGTCACCCATGTACTGAGTAAGTCTGGCCTCCATGGAAGAACACTAACATGTGCAACATCTAGGCAATAGTTCAAGCAGTTTCAAGTTATAGTGAAGGGTCAAATTCACGTATGTTGCACTGTGACCCCAGAAATGAGGTCAAGATCATTCATGTACTGTTTTAGCCTGACCTTTATAGAGAAACATTAACATGTGCAACATCTACGTCCTAACTCAAAACATATATCAAGTTATCAAGTGAACAGTACATTTCATGTCAGTTGTCCTGTGACCTTGGGAATAAGGTGAAGGTCCAAAAATCACTAGAGCATGACCACTTGCACAAATTGAGTACGCACTTTGTTATTACGACTTTTTTGTTGTTATGACGAGAAGAGATCTTGTTATTATGACTTTTTTCTTGTTATAATAAGAAACAATCTTAGTAAGACTTTTTTCTTGTGATTACAATTTTTTTCTTGCTGTAACAAGAAAAAAATTTAGTTATTTCAACTTTTCTTCTAGTAATAATTTTTGTTGGGATTTTTGGTCGCATTCTGTCGAAATACAGAAATTTCTGCTTGACACCCTCAAAAATAGAATTATATACAAACAAAAGCAAAAAAAACCACTCGTTTACACAAAAACTATTTTATGTTTGTTTGCTCAACGCGAAACATTAATCAATTAATAAGTGTACGAAGCTGCGACGTTGATGTTTATCTCCCCATGAAGAAATAGTATAAATTTTTGGGCATATCTTCCATCCCCCCTCCAACGAAATCTTTTTGCAGAGGTTCGGGCTCTCATAGCCTCCTGTTTTCAATGCCATGTAGGTCATAGTACTCTCTATTTTTGTGCATATAATAACACTGATATATCTAGTACAGTAGTAGACAATAGTATCTGGCCATGGTAGTATATCCACCCCATGTGCCATCAAAGAGTTATCACGGCACCACAGGTTGACTAACAAAGATACAGACTCATGTGGGTAGAAAAATGTGGCCATGAGGAGCAAGTGGCTCCTTACCCCCAGTGGCTGCATATTGCAGGTACTACTGTAATAGTAACCAGACATATTTGTAAAACAAAGATCCCCCAATTAGGTTCGCCCTCATGACCCTGTTGATAGTACTAAATGGGGCACTCATGACCTTAGAAAGTGGATGTGGAAACCAAATTCACTAAGCTGGCCTTATGACCTTGGAAATAAGGTAAGGTCACCATTCTTTAAAAGAAGACTATAAATATCTACAAAATAAAAGCTCTGGCTAAAAAAATTATGCATTTAGGTCAAGGTCAACCATCTTCAAATTAGACCCAGCCCTTGATAAGGACTATAGCCCTGTGCAATATACAGAGAAAACCTTTTTTAGTTATCGCGTGGAAACCAAACCTTACTATACTACCTTGGAAACAGGGTCAAGCAGCTTCATACTTCACCTACCCCTTTTATGTGGACTATACACCTGGGCACTATCAAAGCCATATCTCAAAAGCTTATTGAGTTATGGTGTGGAACCCAAGTCTCTCCACCGACCGACCTACCCACTGACATAAGCAAAGCTATATGCCCCGCCTTCCTTGAAGGGGGGCAAAATTAATCACCTTCTAACCATTACATGATAAGGTTACCATATTTTTCACTGTGGTATGTTTGTCTTGAGATGCACAGCCAGAGTGAATCTTGATTATGCTGTATGTGTCATTAAAACCATGGCCATAGAGCGGGTTTGTAAATATATATGTAATTTATAATAAATAATATATATTTTATTCTCATATGGCATTTTATATTTTCAATTGAATTTGTTTCAAAAGATAAATAGCCATAAGGACCACATTTTACATCATTAGCACAGGGTGAGAAAAAATAATCACATAATCGTCTTGGAGGTCAAGGGTCAGGGGTTTATGTCTCAATGAAACATATTCAAGGTTATACGTGGTGATAGGTTTAAAAACATAAGGGTTAATTTGTTGTATAAAATGTTTATTGTGGCTGTGGAATTAAGCTGCAGTGCAAGCAAATTTTGAACTTGACACAGTTAAAATGCCAAGTGTCAGCATGCCAGGAAGTGTTGAATGATCGCCGATCTTGCTTGGTTTTGATTGGTCGAGAAAGATTTACTGATGGGTTCAGTGAGTGAAAGGCGATCACAGTGGGGACAGGATTAGGCTTTCTCTCCCAAATAAGAAGGGCTGTGTACTGCTGTTTGCCGTCAAACATCCGAAATGTCTGACCCGTGCATATAGCGAACGAGGTGCACGTTAAAATATTGGTAGTGTTCCTGCTGTGACCATGCGTTCAACGTGAGTATTGGTTAGTTGAGAGCTTGTGTATGCTCCAATATGTGTTGTATTTTTGTGGATCTTGTTTAATCCACCATTTAAAATAATGTAGGCTTGTGGTTAAGCCATTTTTGAGCACTTGTATGCTCCAATATTGTATTTGTGAATCTTGTGCGGTTCACTAACTAAATAATGTAGGCTTTGAAATGGCCAGTTTTGACGAGGAAACCAGTGTAAATATATATTTCAGAGCTTTGTAAGCTCTCCAATGTGGAGTTTTGTGTGATATTTGTCAAGTGTTTGTCTTGAGATTGCACAGCAAATCCTGTAAATTAATACTTCTTATTTTTGGTGATTGATAAGACCAGAAAATTGGAAGGAACTAAACCACAGTTTGGGTGGTCTGACAATGTAAAACGGGTTTTTACAAAATTACAAGATAATGTTCAAGGTTTTATTTTATTTTTCTGATACTGCCCTGTGATTCTGAGTTGCAGCCTGGAGGTCGATTGGACAAGCCAGGACACCGGACCCGGCCAACCACTTTGTGTAAAGCCTATCAAACAAGTGTACGGACATTATAGACGAACTGCCAGTTTCTGCCGTGCTGTGCGTTTTGTGTAAAATGTGAGTCAATATATTTGAACAAAAAGCTTTTGTCTTTGTGTTCTGTTCACGGCAGTAAAAGCGTAGCGTTTCTATTTTTTTCTGTTATTGAGGGCCAGGTTGGCACAAGACGTGCTAGGTAAAGCCACCTCGTAACAAAGGATAGCAATGAATTTACCATTCATGTGTGGAATTGAATTCAAAATTGACTACATTTTCATTTAGGAAGTCCTAATAAATGATTTGCATTGTATGTGTACAGGAATGTGGCAGTTTCTTTTCACATAAAAATACATTCGTTCACACACATTTATCTGAAAGGCCTGAGGAATATGTGTGCTTATTTATAACCAATATATTCAACAACAGAAACACCATAACTTATGACTCGCCAATATTAGTGTAAAAGCATAATTCCTTACATATATTCAATGTAATATTCACTTTACCTGTAGCATTTTTTGTAACTTCGACCAGATTTTAAAAGCCTACAGAATCTTTAATTCTAATGGTCAATGTTAGAAATAAATTTAGAGAATAATGAAGACCTGTGCTATTCATTGCAAAAAGAAAAGGTTTTATTCCCACATCAAAAGTATATTTGCCACAGATTCTTTATTTTTTTATTTTTTTATTGATTTTTTTTTTTTTTGGTGAAAAGTCGAGAAAATAGCGATTTTGCATTTGACAAGCATAGAAATAAAGCAATTCTTCAGTTTCTTTTATTTGCCGTTTTTGGCTTCACTACTACAAATTATAGTGCATTACATGTGAACTTTAAAATACCTTTGTACAACAATTAACTTAACATTTATACAGAAAGTAAAATGTGCCAAAATGTATGGAAGTTGCCATTTTTACAGTGGTAAAATATAATGTTAATAGGCTGTACTAACTTACTTCTGGTCAGACACTTTTCTGCCTGTTACAATCGACAGTGCTTAGTGGGAGCCAAAATTTAGTCAGTTTTGGATTTCCTATTTTCATTTCCAGTCAGTAAAGTTAAACACAGTACTAGGTAAGTCTAAATTTGTTTCTATGTTGTGCTGTACAACTTAAAATTTGATTGGTTGCTTGTTTTATACCACAAAACTCTAAAAGATAGCAGGTTGAACTAATATACTTACATAGGCCTTACATTTATAAATATATTAAAGGCTATACTTATCTACATAGTGGATCCTCAACTCTTTCATATTTATTTTGCGGGCTGGCTGCACTATAGTTTACGTAAGGAGTCGCTACTCAGAGACACATGTACGGATATAGGCTCTGAAACATGTTCTGACGAGTAGTTACCCGCTGAAGACCATTGATATTTGGTCTAATGCAGCCTATGTCTAAAATTACCAAAACAATTGTACTAAATATATATCTTCACAATTAAACAAGTTAGACAGTAACAGGTTCGTTTAAAGAGAGTATACATATACATGTACTGGAGTGGATAGAATACTGACTAACAAGAGTTGTCAAATGTTCCAGGCAAAAGACTCAATTGAAAATCTGTCATTTGAGATCAAAAGCAGAGATTGCCGGAATATGTGACCGCATCTTGTCAATGGCGAGGAAAATGTTAATCGCAACAAACTTAGCTATCACATGAAAAAGTAAAATTTAGTTTTTCAAAATAGGAAAATCATTTAAGGGTGCCTTTCGCATAAGGCTGATTCCTCAAACTTTTCATTTAACCTCTGAAAAGTTGCAAAATGTAGTTAATTTTCTTAGGTATGTTTTGCCAATGTCGTCTATATGAAATCACTGAAATAAGTTTTAATATTTCAAAAGCTGTATTAAGAACTGAAGTCGCTTAACTTTCATATGGTACTCCATGATATAGTTCATCCTTGACATAAATTTGATGAAGCTTCAGTCAAACCGTTTAACAATATATAGCCCTCCCCCTCAATTTCATTGCAGAGGCATAAAAGGCAAACTAATGTTTGGATACATTTTACCTATCTTTCCTTTTTATAGCATTCTTATCATATATATTTATAAACAGGTTTCAAAATTCTATACAGTAGAGGATCTCATATTAGCTAACTTGCAGATAATGGGTGTGCACTCGGAAAAGATACATAGATGCACAAGGCAAATCAACGGATTCTAGGTATGTTATGCGACTTTGTTCTAGATGTATTTCAGTGACTTTTTCATGCTTAAAATGGGATTGTGTTGCTTGTGATAACCTACTTTTCATGTCCTCCAAGTTTGTAGATTGCTTAGATTCGCCATGCAAGCATCAGCTTTCAGGAACAACATGTGCCCCACATGTATATAATCTACAAGACTGTCTTTTTTTCTCAAAAGGCGTATTCCTATTATGTAGTCATAATTCTATTGTAATGGACTTGCCTTTCCTAAGACAATATCCCTTCAAACATGCACGGCCCAACTTTTTATGAGTAAACATGATCAATGAAAAATTCGTATTCTGCGTATGCTCATGTGATAACATGTACTAGAAAGAAGACACAAAATGTTTGTACACAAAAACCAAGACTAGGTATTATGTAATAATTTATTAAGTTATTTTATTGATACTTACGTTTTACAGACATCTAAATCACAGAATCTTTGAATCAGACATTACATATTCATTGTTTTATCACGTGTCAACAAATGACAGTTTCCTAAATGCTTTTAATGTTTATTTTCTCAATAAATATCCACATACATTTATTAAAGTTATTATCTTATGTAATGTATGTGCCAAATTAGGAATTGTGTATTGATATCAGTGAATTTCTGAACGCTTTCAAATAATATATCTCTCATTTTATATTATATAATGTTACAATGTATTAGAAATACAAACATAAAAATATCTATAATATTTTGTAATATCATCATTGTGGAATGACCTTCACCTTCATGGCTAATTTTTGGCACTTTAGAATCACTGAAACAAAATAGGAACATCAATTTGCTATTTTGAATAGTACCATAGAACAAAACTCATTCATTGAATGAGCTCTAACATCTGGATCACAGCTCTAACATCTGGATCACACCGAATCCCTGCTCCTGTTGGGATACACAGGCTACTGCACTACAAAAACATTAAAACAGACAATAATGCACATCCAGGTGTTTTCAGACGAATTGAGTTGGAAGAATACCGTGATACAAGTACATGTCATACATCATGCAATTCAGAGATGGAAATTCACGTTTCAGCCACTACGCTTTTGTACCTATTTATTGTTTCTCATGTCAGTTTCCACTTACACGCCGGAGAAAATAGTATTCCTCGCAGAAATGTGTAATGACTTGCAAGCGTAGCACTTAGTGTGCGGGGCGTGCAAGTGGCACCTTCCAAGGCAATGATCACCGCCCTTACCACCAGGTGGCTAATTAGGTGTCTATCATAATGCAAGGGGTGGCCCAGACTATACAATCGCCAATCAGCCCAAGAAGTGGTTCAACTCTCAGCCTCTACAAGTGCCTTGCTCAGGCGTAGGTCATAAAGGAAAAGAATTATCACGTGACTACTTTGTTCGATGCATAACAACTAGGAGACTCACTCGTGAAGTTAAAACTGGCCGAGTTTTCCCCTCCACTGATGTTATTGAGGGCCTTAGGGAAGATTAGGAATTAATTTGTTACTTCCTAACCAAGTTACCCTCACTAAATAAAGCTTGTCATATGTTGCAAAGTTGAATGATGTGCCATAATATCTAACGTAAGCCAAGGTACATTCAGTATCATATAAAGCGACAATTTATGTCAGAATGCGTGAACTGTTGAACAATCTCAAAGCCATGATACAAACGGTGGCCACGTGCGCGAGAGCATTGCAGTTCAGTGCATGTATGACCAGGACTACACATAACAGGAATTTCATGCGACAATGAGTTCTTTACAATCAAATCAATATTGGAATGATGATTGACAATATTCAACAAATCTCAAGGATGAATAGTTTAATATATTACGGTAATTCCACGTGATCATGTTTAACAACCGCTCGACCACATTCAAAAATCTACAGAGAAGTGATGTCACGATATTTAACAGGAGTCAATCTATGACCCGCATCACAGAAGACGGTAATTTCTTATACCCATTATGCAAGCAACTCCCAATCAACATAGGGGAATAATTGCATATAACTTTGTACAATAAATAAGCAGCCACGAATCAATATATATCACAATAGTGAGCAGATGACAAGGTAATGACCAACAATCTTCGTGGTAATGATGCTATGTAACAATTGTTATAAAAGTGCATCATTTTATGTGATAAAGTGTAAAATATGAACAACCACAAAAAACCACATGTGAATGATTTCACAATATGAAACAGAAAATCAAGGTAAGGACACCAACTATACATGACGGTAAATTAATGTTATGGCATATGATATTAAGTAACGACAAATTTACATGAGTGTGATAAGTCACAATGTTTTAAAGACGCCATTATTCCCTGTGATATAGCTTTCAGAACACTAGAAAGAGTGTTCTTTGCTGATTGTACATAATCGCAATTCCACATGGGGGTGATACGTCACAACAAAAATAAAGCTTATGAACAACATCCATTGTGTCTAGTTTCTGAAGTCCTTTTCTGAGTTAGGTACTCCCAACGAAATTATTTGTTACGTCACAACAAGAAGTAAAGGTTATGGACAACATTGTACATGTATCTAGTCCTTTTCTCCACGACAAGCGGTTCGCGAGGCCACTCGCTTTGGCGCGATAGCACCAAAAGCAATGTATTTAATTAATGTAATGTTATTATCAACAACGAATGTATATCTTTGGGAGTAATTATAACCAACTGATTGTGACTAACTAACTGAGAAAAGGACTTTAGAAATTATATATAATATCTGATGGTTATTGTATATACTATGTACAGTGTACAATAAATATAAAAACTATATGTCCCAATATTGAACAGAAATCAATTCACAAGTCACACAAAAGAACATAATATGACATGAACAGCCACATATCCGTATATATGTGATCGGTTAATTTCGATTAAGTTCTGAAGATTTACTGGTACATGTGGTTCTTAGTGTCTTCAGTGCAGCCGTCGCATTTTTTTTATGTGGAGAGCAATATACAATCTTATCAGCAGCACAATTCAATTCAGCTGGTCGTGTATTTTGGCGCAGAAACAATGTTAGAAATCAGGTATATCATTCTTACTTTTAATATAGTAAAACCTTTACATCATATCAGTTTTGTATATGTCATGAAACATCTTTGCGACACATTGCTGTTATTTCTTCTTTATTCTCCACAAGACTGTGTACGATTATTTTTGAATGACAATAAATGTCTACCGTGTCAAATGCCTTCAGGTTGAGATATATTATATCAATGAGTTTCCCCTTATAATAATAATAATAATAATAATAATAATAATAATAATAATAATAATAATAATAATAATTATTATTATTATTATTATTATTATTATTATTATTATTATTATTATAATAATGATAATAATAATAATGATAATCATAATGCTAAGAATAACAATAATAATAATAATGATAATGATAATGATAATAATAATAATAATAATAATAATAATAATAATAATAATAATAATAATAATAATAATAATAATAATAATAATAATAATAATAATAATAATAATAATAATAATAATAATAATAATAATAATTTATTAGGAAAACTTCCCCTTTACAGCGGGGCACCAACGGAACGGGGGAAATTCCATGATGCGTCCAAAAATATATACAAGTAATCAGGCACCCTTATTGTCAATCAAATGATCTTCGTATGTTAAAATTTAGTATAGTAACTATAAGTAATAATTCATGTCCTCCGCACCAAAACTAGAGATAAACCACTGATTTGGAGAAAACTCTAGAAAGCGTAAGGACATGTACATTATACATGTTTCATATACAATGCAGAACATAAAACTGCCAACGTCATTATTAAGTTAAAAAAAGGTATTACCACAGTATGACTGTACAAGTCAGTTACAAGATTTTCAATTCACCACTATTACATGCTCCTGGAGATGTGGGTTTGTACCTGGGGGACCCTCCACAGAGTGACGGGGGGAGGGGGCAAAGCCGCACAGACATAACAAGTACGCTGCAGCGTACCCCGGCTCGGTTGGTTTGACTCCATCTGTAAGTTTAAGTCAAGAGAGCACCATCACGTGTTAATTTGCGGAATTACCGAACTCCCCTACAAAATTATATATAGTATATATATTGGAGGAGGTCTATTTACAAGAGGTACATGTAGAACGATCATACAATCTGTCATTCCGAGAAGTCATTAAGTAACTGTCTCCTGTAATGCCAAGCTTCAACCAAATATGTTTTACATGCTTGGTCAACTAATTCACCAATGTCCTGTCCAAGATCATATGCATTGTCCATGTTCGACAGAATGTGGTCAGTTGCCGCAAGCAGTGTTGTGATGTCGAGTGATTCTGCTTATATGCTCAGGAGAGCATAAAGCCCTCAGCGTTCGCAGGTAAAACCATCAAACCAACCATTCCAACATGAAGCAAGATATTCTATGATATAATTAATACTCACCTCGAAAGTTTAAAGAACACCTTGTACTATGCAAGACCCAGATGGGACATGCATGCACTTGCCCTTCCCGCAGCTTACAGTACCAAAGAGAGAAACTTACTGAAAAGTACATTGATTAACCATACAACCTGTGCAAAATAATTTCTAAAACAAACATTTCTGTCTTCATAGAACGTCTTTTTGTGATTATTATGTGACAAAATGTTTTTATTTTTCGGCAGAAAGAGACCCATCAAACCAATTCCTCAGAAATATCAATGACTGATAGTCCCTATGCACTTAACGACGAGAACCAACGAAGAAAAAGATTTAGAAGGTGTATATACATTTTGGCTTCTTAATTAATGTGTATACAGTGATCATAATTGATAAAAAATATGGCTGCCTATTTATTCTTTTGTCACAAAATAAATCAGTCACTTCATCGTCAAGCCAGCAGGCGGTAAACAGCAATACTTTCTCAAATAAAGTCCTTCCTTTGTATATCAAATTTTATTCTGAAAAATCTTCCATTTGCGGGCAAAACCAATAGAGCCGATCAGTAGATCCGAATTACATGTTTGAACATCGCATCCAATGATTTTGGTTTTACCATTTGAGAAGAACGTTTATATTGTACATACAGGCTGATAAGAAGCGATACCCTGTAAGGATGTACCTATATTTAACAGTGAAAAGTGTAAGTCCTCAACATGTTAACACTGTGGAGCCCCTGTAGCTCCCTATCATAAAAATCAATTAGGAGATGGAACATTTATCCATTTACACTTGAAGCAAAATGTTCTTGGAAATCCCGAATCCATTGGAAATGAAGAATCCATTTGAAAATTGAAGATTTAATTAGAGATGAAGATTAATCTCTTTCAATATGACGAATCCCTTGAAAACGAAGTCAGAGACTAGCATCACAGCAGTCGATCATCCGCTGGAAAGTACCAAAGAGCAAGAAATATATCCATTTATATCTTGAAAACGGAACAATTATCATATGACTATAATTGTATCGAATCCAAATTGCTTTGTGCAAGTTTATTAAATAGTGTATCGTCAAAATAGCATTAAACTTTAAAAATGGTTTAAGGATATAATTCTGCTCAGGAAAGATGCCCACAAAACTGGCAATAAAACACAATAAAATAACAGTAAGTCCAACAAAGTATATACTTTTTAAAAGTAAACATAACGTGGAGAATTGTGTTTTGTCATTGTCATTTGTGTCACTTATTTCTGTTTATACAGCAATTGCGCAATCCTCATTTTCTAGTTTGAAACAGATTCAACTTTTTTTTACTTTTCATTGACACGTTGAAATTCTTGTGGCAAAATACACTATGAGAAGTGAATGCAGAAAGGGGTTTCACTTTTTGCAAATTGTGCTTTGTTTGGTTTCCATGACTGGCAAAGTTCCACTCCAAACAATAAGCCCTTTGATGCTAAAGCGAGATGTAAACCCTGCAAAATCAAGCAGTCCTAGAAAACAAACAAAGCAAAATTTGCACTAAGCAGAAGTAAGTCCTTATAATACTTAAACACCAAATATTTATAAGCAGCTGGTTTTCCTGAAACAAGTTTCATCTGAAGCTCAACACAATAGGGTATCTGAAATCACCTCTCTTCATAGCATTCGCGGCCAGCAAAATTCGTCACCTCACTGAGCCGGCTAAGCAGGTAAATAGGTTGCCCATCATCCGGTATATCCTTGTGGCAATACCAACAAATGGGCAAGACGATATAAACGGTTTTATTACATCATCCTTCAAATACACACAGGTCCGCAAAACATTATGGGGAACGTATTCGATACAAATAATTATTAAGACAAAAACGTTTTTCAACGACACAAAAAATAGCACAGCAGTAAAAAAAAAAGGAAACAAAATACATTCAAATGAACATAATGCATGTGAAAAAAGATGCAAAGATACAACCACATGAACATAAAGCAATGTTCAAACTACCTGGTTAAAAGCCTGAAACGCAACAATTATGACATAAAAGAAAATTAAGATCACATATAGAATGGTTAAAAGTACCATTACAACTTGCAGAATCACACACCATGACCATATCATTCTTATTTTGGGCGGGAAACACGCTCCAAGGCCTGCCTTTACCTTTTGAATACTGCAATTGTTTTACGCAATTCTGCAAAAGAGCACCTCACAGTCAAACATTACCCTAAAGGGTTAAAGTACTACCCAGGCAGTCTGTAATGCAGGGTTATTGCAAGTTACGACACATGATGCAAATCAACTGAATGTCGTTTCTTTATTGAAACATTTTCACTCTTTTGAGGCCAACAGGAACCACCATTGCCTCCTATTGCTTGAAAGAAATACTGCAGCAACAAGTGGTTCGATTATCAATTAAGCCCACCAAGTGGATTCTGAAGAGAAAGTTTATCACCAGTATACCCACCAAACGTTCCGGACATGACTAAAAATGACCCTTTATATTGTGGCCATATCGGGGTGGTTTTCTCGTAAAAAGGCACTCTGTCTACTGTGCATTTTCAGGCTTACTACAAATTCGGGAAAATCACGCTAGTTCCCGAGGAAATTGTTTTGTCATTCTTATTTGTTAATTATGGAAGTCTACAATAGCAAAAACAAAATAAATAAAAAACATTGTCAGTGTCGTAATTCCGAGTTCAAAATTCGAAATTTTGAGTTTTTTCTCAAAATTTTAACTCTTAAATCTCGAGATGTCATGTTTTTAGTTATTTTTTACGAAATGTTAATTTTTCCTCAAAATTTTTACTTTTTCTCGAAAGCTTGACTTTTGAATTTCGAATTTTAAAATTTCGACCTTAAAAGTTTAAATTTTGACAAAAATGAAACAGAAAATTTGCAGATCATACAGTTGAAAGTTTGACAAAAGTTATGTAATGGTTCCAGAAAATTCACGAAATTTTGCATAACAAAATCAAAAGTACGAGACTTCAACTACAAAAATTTCAACTTGAAAATGTTTGGGGTGGTCCTGTTAGGTTTTTATAGAATAGCGTTTATGTTTTTCTTGCTTTCGTGGGAGCGTGTAGCAGTTTTTAGTTACCGACGTTTTGGTTGTCACCCTAAACCCGGGTCTCTGACGACAACACATCGTTCTGGAATGTTTGTGGCAGCCGTTCATAAATATCATATTGCACACACGCACACACACACACACACACACACACACACACACACACACACACGTACACACGTATGTATACGCACACACACACACCTATATATATATATATAAATATATATATACATATATATATACGTATATATATATATTTATATATATATATATATATATATATATATATATATATATATATATATATATATATATATATATATAAAGCTGCGTTCTCGTAACACTCGGGACTTTCTGAGATTATAAAATGAAGAAAAAATGCACAGTAAGTGAAAGCATTGCTGTTAGGAAGTAGCTTTGCTAGTTGGCTTTTCCACGAAGGATATTTTAGGCTTACATTTATCGATTTTATTGTAGAGCCCGTAAGCTACCGTTTAGTGTTCTCGTTTGGCAAGGGGAACTTTTCAGGTCAGCGAGCAGTCATTGAGAACAAAACATGGGCCTCTCATTGCTGTACTTTTTTGTATGATCGCCTGCCATATGGCCTCAGGCAGCCGGCACAATATGGCGTGCCTAGACGTGACCAGTCTTAACAGCACTTTAAGCCTGCGTTCATACACACATGCAGAACAAGCTAGTGAACTTGTGCTTGAGGTTTTATCCAACTACAATAATTTACAGGCATTTGAAGACATTTCAGGTGACAATGATGACTCCTGTGTTATTTATCTCTCTGGAACTGTGCCTGTACAAGGAGACCACGAAGATTACGATTTGACGATAAACGTATTTCTGCCTACTGCATTTCCAAGGACTGCACCCGAAGTTTTCATTCCTCTGCCGAGTGAAAGCCTGCACTGTAAACAGGATGCGCACATGTCCCCGAACGGAAAGTTGTATTTACCGTATTTACATGACTGGACAACGTGTACCAATCCCTCACTAACCGCATTGATGTGTAGTATACAGAGTTTCATTGAGGAAGATCCCAGAGAACATGAAAGACACGGGTCTAATGAGAAACAAGCAGCGCAAAGCCAGAGACCCAGGCCTGCCAGGAGAGGTATGCAAGTCTGCAGTGTCCTGTCCTGAGACTCCATTATTATTATTATTATTATTATTATTATTATTATTATTATTATTATTATTATTATTATTATTATTATTATTATTATTATTATTATTATTATTATTATTATTATTATTATGATCATCATCATGATCATCATCATTAATTAGCTCCGTCTTTCCGTGTTCCGTCCTTTTTGCCGTCCTTCCAAGACAATTCTGTCCCGGCCTATGTCTCAAAATATATAAGAGGCAGCTCTTTCAGATTTTCAGGGTAGGTGCAGCTTATATAGTGGGTGTGCATAGGCACATTGATTTTAGCGTAATTATCCGTCTTCATTAATAAATTGACAAAGTTCGTTAAGCAATCTCAATATCTTCCCCACAATTTTGACCAGCCCGTGTCTCTAAAATTATAACAGTTGGCAATTTAAAAATTTTCAGGGCAGGTGCACCTTAGGTAGTAGGTGGGTAGAGGGAAATTTTTTGTGCCTAATTAGCCTCCATCTTTAATTAATTAACACAGCTTGTTAAGTAGCCTGAAAAAATTCACCATAATTTCTTGACCATATTTCGAAAAATATCAGAGCCAGCTCTTTCAAATTTTCAAGGTAGGTGCAGCTTATATAGTAGATGTGCTTAGGCATATTGATTTTGGCCTAATTATCATCCCTTATTATTTAATTAACAATTTTTGTTAAGCAGCCTAAATATTTTCCCCACAATTTTGTCCAGTCTCTCTGAGGGCAGTCTAATTAGATTTTCATTACAACATCTAACCGGAGTGCATGCAAGTTATCCTGTGACAGGTGTGTTTTTTTGCTGGAACATATCTATATGGTACATGTATGTGATGTTTTTTGTGTGCTGGTGACTTTGTCACAGGAATGGGTTATGCGTCAAGTACAGTGCATGACATGTAAGTGGCCAATTACTATATATCGATGTGTATACATCTGTACATGCTTGATGTCATTGCACTATCTGCTGCACAGCGACTGTATTAAAAGACTTAGAAATTGTTCATGTTTACTGTTAGTGGTGTGTTGTGTTAGGACCTGAACAATATTGTGCACAGATGTTAGCTGAAAATTAATGACAAGTCTGGAGGAGTTGGATGGTGTCCCTGTGAAAGGTGTACATCACCAAAAAGTTTAAACCTTTGGGGACGGGTACAGTTTCAATGCCCAAGTGCAGCATTTATCTCTTGATAAGACGAGAAAATCAAAATGTAAAAAACCCAAATATTCTTTGCAACAGTGCTAAATATATTCAAGCCAAGATGGAAATGGGACTTTTTGGCTTTGCATCAGTGCTAAATGTATTCAAGCCAAGATAGAAATGGAACTTTTTGGCTGTTTGTACAACCTGACATTCAGTTCTTTGTATTCATGTTATAAACTACTGTTCGTAGGTTTATAGTGAAAGATCAAACAGAGGGAGAGGAAATGCTATACCTGTGTGCTTTGTCATGTTTTTGGTGCCTTATTATTCTCCATCATTAATTACCGATAATTAACAAGTTCATTGGGCAGCCTCAAAATCGTCACCACAGTTTTGAGTGCGCATATCTCGGTAATTTAACAGCTAGACTTTTGAAATTTCCAGTGTGGGTAAATCTCATATAGTAGGTGTGCATTAGGATAGTTTTATGTAGCTACTGGTCATCTGACCTCTGCTAGTTGCATATTAATGTACCAATAAAAAGAAATTATTATTATTATTATTATTATTATTATTATTATTATTATTATTATTATTATTGTTGTTGTTGTTATTATTATTATTATTATCATTTACTAAAATCCGCGTTGAATAAGGGAAAAAAAATACATACGTGCACATTTAAACATTAGTCACATTTGTCACATGAATTTAACAGTGCAGACTTACAGTGGCACAAGTATCTGTGTTGAGATCAACATAGTATCATAACAACCGCGTTGTCAAGGGCACTGGCCACTTACTTTGAAGCAAGGGCAACATTTCTTTAATGCGCTCTCAAACTGCTGAAGCGTAAAAATTAATTGCTAAAGATTAATAATAGCATTTTGTCCCATGCATGCGTTCATGGGGAATAATCCATACAGGAATATACTGGCAAGCAAATGAATTAACGCACCAGAACTAAAGTTCCCTTGATTCTGTTTAGTTTGTTTGTCAACACAAAGATATGGATATTCACAATAATCCTTATCATTTCTTGGTGTCAACACAGACATGTTGGTTTTCCTGATATTCCTAATTAAGTCTTGGTGTTAACACCGATCTGTTGTTTTCCCAAATATTCTTTCTTTCTTCTTTTTCTCCATCCTCGTTTTCTTTCCATTCAATTTTTGTGGCGGATTAAACACAGACACCGCATGAACGGGAAACGTCAAATTTGGTATGGGTAAAGTACTCAAGAAGTTTCGTATATCGTCCAGAATAGTCAACAGGTCGAAAGTTATGCAAATTAGGGTGGTTCGAAAATTGCAATCGCTTCTTGTTTCAACATATACGTGCAAACGTTGGTATTGTTAAATGTTGGGACGACGCACTTATTGAACATATTGAACACAGTTGTAGAATTAAAATTTACGAGTTTCCATTCCAACTTCAATTCATAGGTTTGTATGTTGATGCATTCAATCAACTCAAATGAAAGTTGTAAATTTACATTTATGCTAATTAGAGACTTTTAAAATTTTAAAGTTGAATACCTTCAAAACCATTATAAATAGAGGTTCCATTCTAACTTGAATTCATAAGTTTGTGCTTTATGCGCATCCAATAAGCCACAACAAAAGTTATATAATTTAAATGTATGCTAATTAGGGACAACTGAAAAAGCATCTGATAAACAACAAACTAAAGGTAGATAATTTAAATCAATGCCATTTAGGGAAAATTGAAAAAGGTTTAGGGTTGAATAGCTTCAAAATTATGATGTGATGCCATTCTAACTTCAATTTATACGTTCGTGCTATAGGTTCATGCAATGAACCACAAGCAAAAGTTGTAGACTTTATATTCATGCTAATGAGGCATATATGAGAATTCTAAAGTTGAATATCTTCAAAACTGTTAAGGTTCAAAATGTTTGAAGATTATTACTGATAGCAATGCCATTCCAACTTCAACTAACGTGTTCATACTATAGGTGCATCCACTGAAACAAACAAAACTTGTGCACTGTAAATCTATGCAGATCAGGGACAGTTTGGAAACTTAAAAGTTGAGTATCCTTACAAATATAATAGAAAACTGCGTGATTCCACCTTGGGTTCATAGGTTTGTGCTATAGGCTTATCCAATGAACTGCAAAGAAAAATTTAGAATTTAAACTCATGCTAATGAGTCATATTTGAACGTTTTAATATAAAATATCTTCAACACAAAAAATAGACAGAATTACAATTCCAATTCATAGGTTTGTGCTATAGACATCGAGTCAAAAAATGAACAAAGTTGCCGCATTTTAATTTCTGTTCATTAGGTGAAATTTACAAAATCTAAATGTTTGAAGATGAAATCAATTATGGAAGAAGATGTCACTCCTTCTCAGTGTATAATACTAAAGGCATATCCAATGACGAGTGAAAAAAGAGGCGTAGCATTTTACTCTATACAACAGAGGCAGGTTTGCTTTCAAGCAAATCTTTTCTAGTTTATATCAATTTCTTCTTTCTTTCCATTTGATTATTGTGGCTGCTTAAATTCATGCACAAAACGAGCCAAAAACTTCAAATTTGGCTTGGGTATAGCACTTATGGTGCAGTTTTACAAATGCTTCATACTTATCAACAGGTTGAAAACTGCATATTAGAGCCACTCGAAGATTTCAGTCCCGTCGGGCTCCAAAGTATTCAACAGAGTTTGAAATGTTGATCCTATTACCTTTATTTGGACTGCCCATTTATTCAATAACTTTACTTAAATTGCCAATTAAAAGAAAACACCTTGGATGAAAATTGCACTGCAGACGACCTCTGTCAGGAAAACATGCCCAGGTCAAAAATCAGTGACTTATTCAATTTCTAAGAAATGGAGGCAATAACTTGTTGTCTCGGGAGAGCATAAAGTAAACAATGCGGACACATGATAATGTATTATTTACATGGCCACAAATATTGAGAAATAAGTTATCTCACGCTTTCATCAGAACCACCTGAAACGATAATTATTGCACGTTGTGGAAATTAAGATATATCCATCCAGTGCCATAATGCTATACATAAAATTTATATTACCGACTCATTTGGCTAGATGTTTCGTTGCATATATCGTGGAGTAACAAGAGAACTAAAATGCATTTTAACGTTTGCGGACGTCGCGAACATTTCAAATGTATTACCGAAAGCCAGCAAGAAAAGTTAATAATTTCACCCAAATGACGGTGTTTCCCGCTAATGTCTTAATGTTGTTTGCTGATTGTGGTTTACTAATTTAGGTATTATGTTTCAAAATTTTGGATTAAACTGGCAGGGAAGAGGATTCCAAATTATATGCCCATGGCCAATAGCTTTCCTTGGCACGCTTTGGGCGCATTGCGCCCAGAGCGTGCCAAGGAAAGCTATTGGCTCAGTCTTCTGTCAAGGTGGAATGAGTTAAGAACTAATCAGAACACAAATGGATACATACACCCACCAAGTTATTATTTTGGCAAACCTATGAGGCAGATACTAGGAGTAACATAAGCATCAGAATGTTTGTAGAATTTTTATTTAGACATACATTTCCTTCCATTTGGTTCTTTCTTTAAAATAAGCCATTCCCCAGCAGCCTGTAGGGCCTGATACAACTTAGACATTGATAATCAACAGTAACATGATCATTAGGATGTTTATGAAAGAATTTGCTCATTTACACGCATATTTACTTGCGCTTGATTTAATTATGTTTCTTTACATATGAAATTATAACCTTATGTGACGCCCTCCAACGCGGTGCAACACCTCAATGGGCCCCATTTTGAGACGCTTTGTAGCATGCTAATGATGCCCTCAAATTTTTTTTTCTTCGTGTCCCTAAATGGGGGGCTCCGTAGTATGGCACTTTTGGTGTTGCTGTGTTAAAAAGGCCGCTCTGTGCTACTCTTTTCTCGTGCTGGTCAATGCTACTCTTTTGTTGTACTTGTGCTGCTGTTACACTGTTCTCGTGCTGCTGTTGTACTGTTCTCATGTTGCTATTACACTTTTCCCATGAGGCGGGATGGGGGTGGGATAAATCTTGGAGCACCTATTTTCCTGTCATTTTACTACCTGTAGAAGGATAGGAAAACAGGTTCTACAGGATTTATCAGGCAGGCACCATATGTAGTTTTGACACTCTTACCGACACCAACACCAACACCTGCAACCCCATTTCATTCACTTAATCTCGAATACTGACCACGTTAAAAAGTGCAAGGAAATTGTTTTAGACCAAAACTACAAAATCTGACTCGATTTCGCACCGTATGAATGGAAAATGTATCATTCTTTTCAGAAAATGTGGAATTTTGGCCTCTTTCCTCAAATGTATAAGTCGACCCTCTATTTTTTGGAAAAAAGTGCATATAAAATATGCAGATCAAGGCGTCCAGGGAGCCTACCTACCCCTTTAAAGACTAAATACCATCCCACACGCTCCATGCTGCCCTGATACTGTTCTTATTTTCTTAAAAATTTCTTCATGAATCTTTTATACTCTTTTCATTCTGCTTTAAAAGTTTTTGGGCTGCTCATCTTTTCTCATGCTGCTTCCATAATGTTCCCACGATGCTCTCATGCTGCTCTTATGCTGTTCACCTCGCTTAACAAGCTGCTCTTAGACATAGGCTATTTCATCCTTTTTTCATGCTATCGTTATTCACTTTTTTCCCTCCTGTCCCTCTACAGTTCCCATGTTGATCTTACTCTGTTCTCGTGCTGCTTAATGCTGCTCTAATACCATTCTCAATCTACTCTTTTACTGTTTTCATGCTGATCCATGCTGCTGTTGTGGTGTTCTCATGCCGTGATGTCCTTTAATACGCTGTTGCCATGCTGTTCGTATGTAATTTTCCTTCTTATGCTGCGCTTCCAGCGTTCTTATCGGATTTTTTACTGTATTTGCACTCTTCTGAAGATGCTCTTCTATCGTTGTCATGCTGCTCTGTGCTGCCACTGCACTGTTCTCATGCCCCTGTATCATGTGTATCCTGCACTTATTCTGTTCTCATGGAGCCATTTTTGTTAGTGAGGCATTCTGCACAAATGTTGGCCACTGTCCTATGGTGTTTTGTATCAAGAAGCAAAATTGTCATTTTCTCTACCGGTAGAAAGAAAAAGCATATGCTGCTCCAGAACGTAACATTTGAATAATAAATTGAATGGCGGAAACATGAAATTAATTCTTACAGTAAAGTTATGTGTCTCAAATTTATTTATTTCAAGACTTGCTTTAAAATTTACTTGTAGAAGAAACTATGCTATCATTGGATGATGAACATGTCCGCGAATTCAGACAGGCAGCAATGACCCAAGCACAGTACAGTCACAGAGGTAAAGTGGACTCGACAGCGCTACCACCAGCATGTTTGCAAGGGCGCTCTGTGTCGGATGCAAGAGCTGAGTCACCTTGTGAGCGCGCCCTGTCTGACTACAAAATTAATCCACTCTATCCAGGTGTAGTGTACATATTGAATAATAGAATATTCTCTGACCCCCATCATGAAGAAAGGCATGGCTGTGAGAATGACGTGTATAAAATTCAGTCACTCTTCTCCAAATATGGATTCAAAACTTACACTGAGCAAAATCTAACCAAAGTACAACTAATGCAGCAAATTATTGACTGGTCACAGAATGAGTACTTGAAGTTGGTGAGTTCTTGTGCCATTGTGCTGATGAGTCACGGGGAAGACGGGCTTTTGGTGGCAAGTGACGGAGAGAAAGTACGTTTTGATGAAATTACTTCCTACTTCAATGGCACCAATTGCCCCAACCTTGCTGGCAAACCCAAAATGTTTGTCATACAAGCTTGTCGGGGGACTGCCATTGATACTGGGACAGGAGTCCAGGACGACAGTGTGGGCGTGACTGAAGCTGACGCTCATGTGTCGGACGCTTCAGCCATGCAAAAGATTCCCATCGATGCGGATACTGTTTGGGCATTCTCCACAATGCCAGGGCAAAAGGCATGGCGAAATACCTCGTCAGGAAGCTGGTACATTGATGCTTTCTGCCGTGTGTTCTTTCAACATGGCGACTCAATTGATGTGCTGCGCATGCTCGTGCTGATTAACGACAAGATGGCCCGTGAGTACACGGACGAGTACGGCAGGCTGCAGATGCCGATTCCATCCATCACACTGACAAAGACTTGGTTCTTGAGAGGCCGAGGACATTTCCATCGACAGTAAATCAGAACACGTAAAACCAACAACTTTCAAGGCTTTGACATTCATTGTAAAGGCTGGTTTCCTTCCTTTACAGAACAGAACGGAACGTAAGCAGCTTCCATTCCGTTATGTTGTGTTACGAAAAAGTTGGTTTTTACCGTTTACATGACGTAATGTAAGGAGCAACTGTTCTGTCTTGCATTAACGGAATTGAAGCCAAAAATCATAATTGGGCGATTTGGGAAAATAACATTTGCGTTGCGTTACGTAAATTTCCTCCAGGCTTTACGCAAACAAACGGAACAGAGCTCAAGCTAAGTAAAGTTGAACCAAACCCAAGTCTCCTTAAGTTCTGTTGCGTTGAGTTAGATTATGTAAAATCAGGTTTCCACTCCTTTCGGAACGTAACGCAATGTAATGACCTTACGTTACGTTGCGTTCCGTTAGGTAAAGGATGGAAACTAGCCTTAAATCGGGCACTTGCTACAGTCATATTCCCCAAGGATCTTAAAGTAGCAAAAGTAACCCCTCTCTTTCAGAAAGTGTGTTTAAAAATTATATCTATGCTATCAAGCTTTTCTAAAGTGTTTGAGAAAATTATGTTCCTTCAACTTCAGGAATATTGCAAAGAGCATCATTCATGCTATAATCACCAATGTAAACTTACATAGCATTTGCATTTCATCAACTTGCTTGCTTTGAAATAGTGGGCAGATTAGTAATAAACCTTCACGAAAGGTATATTCCAATATGTATTTTCATGGATCTGTCTAAAGCGTCTGATACGCTTGATCACGAATTATTCATCGACAAACTGAAATACTGTGGTGGCAAAACATGCACTTCTTTACGCCTATTTCAAAATGATTTAACAAAATGCAAGCAATCTGTAGAATTGTATTATGTTAATTCCTCCCTGACAAACATTGCAACAGTGGTGCGCCAAGGATCTTCCCTCGGCCAATAATTTAGGCAGATGGCACCACACTTGTCGGCATCCTACAGACTTTTCAAAGTCGTGATCCTGCACAAAAATGTTTTACAAGCATACATGAAGAACTGTAAAAATTAAAAAAGACTGGAACTAAATAAATTGTCTTTAAAATACCAAACAGACAAAATTCGTGATTTTCTCTTACCCTCAAAAAGCTGCAGCAACTGCAGAAAACATCATCGGGAACACAAGAATGGAAAGTGTTGATGACTTCAATTCTTCAGATATTATCACTCATAAACATCTTAGCTGGAATGTTCGTTCAGGTAAAATTGCAAGAAGATCATCTCAAAATATTGGCGTGTAATGGCCACGACATACAACTTTCTCATTCTGCAAAATTTAAAAGATGATGTATCAGCCTAGGAACACAAAAGTACCAAGAAAGCAATAAGAATAATCAGTTACTGCAAATACCTTGTTCACTCTGAACCAACTTTAAAAAGAACGGAAATTGTAAAATAAAAACATAAATAATATATATCTTATACAATAATTGAAATTCTGTCACGCGTTTGTAAACAAAGAAATCAAATAAAATCTTACAAATAGAAAGACTTGATGTTACGAGAAATTGCATAAAGCACAAGTTAGTGAACACGTTAAACAACGTCCCAGATATTGTTGAAGTTCAATTAAAGACAAACAATATAGCTGGATTCTCTTTTGTGTTAAGTGTAATTTATTGACAAATATACCTTTGTATGCACAGAGCCAAACTCCTATGTTTACATTGTAGTAAAATTCATTTCTTTTCTCCACCTTTCCTCAATGTATCCACCTGTTGTATTCTGAAGGTGAACCTACCTAGAAAATATAGGGGATTACACCTGATTTCGAATTAGTACTTTCACATGTACATATTACTGTAAACATTTTACTTCAAGCTGGCTCCTATGACATCGGCATGTAATCCCAAATGGGTTTCTCTACACCTATTAAATATTGTACTGTTATTTCATTTATCTGTATTTTGCTGACGTAAAAGTAGTCTGGGTCTCAGTTTGAATCAGTCAGAAAAATCATATGACTGTCGTTTATAATATCATGTACATTTGATTGTATGAACTCATTTGGTTTACTTCGATCACTCTGTCTGAAGGATGTGACCTTTTCTTTGATATTGCCATTCGAGGATTTACAGGGTTTACGTTGTTGGAGATCAATGGCCAAGGTACAAATGCTTTACGTATTTTGTGTACCCCATCACATGTGATCATTAAAGGATTATATTTCCACAAAAATGGCTGTCATACATTATTGACTTCTCTTTGAAAGACCTTATTTTCATGTCACAACATCGACCCCAAAATGCAGTCAGGTGATAGGCTAAGTATGGTCTAAGTGTGGAGGGGTGAGAAAAAAGAGACCCTGATATAGGTTGGTGAGCGAGTCAGCCGATTGTTTTTCAACGAAACATGTTAAAACCAAATAATAAATAATCTTACATGGCTGAGAGTAGGTTACTATTTGTTTCGAGCTCGGATTTGTTTTGGTTGGAGAAATCACTAGTGCGCATTTTCCTCACGCTGTGGATCTTTTCTTGTGAGGAAATGTTATCTTTCTCCAACGAGGAAAGATTTTGTTTATTCTTTGTGGAATAGCATATTTACCTTGAATTTTGTATTGAGGTGAAAGCGGTGTCGCAATTAAAAAACAGGAGACTGGTTATGCCATAGTTAAAATGAAGATCAACTTCTTTATGCACCATGTGGTACAAACCTAACAAATAAATGCGACTTAGACAGATCCGCGTAAGTGAAAAGTCGGCAACAAAATGTGACAATAATAGTAAGAATTAAAATTAATTTTCATCCGAAATGTATAAAATGATTACATGAATATACAAGGGATGCACATACGCTTCGAGATTCCTCATTAGTGCTACTCGTAGCATCCATTCTGGCGGGTACACGTGTGTTGGTTGCCAAACACGCAGACGACCGTGGGTGAAAAAGTAGATCGGAAGGGAAAAAATTATGAATGGGCAACAAACGATGGGGATTACTGGTGACCTGCATGATTACTATTTTGGGATTAAACCCAAGGATTTGACTGTCAGACAAAAAAACACGATGAAATCTAGATTGTGTCTCATGAATTGAGAAATACGGCTTTTCACCATAGTTTCACCGTGTTAAACCTCAAACTGCGAAACGTCATTTTTTCTCCATGATGCGTGAACAAGAACCATGCCCCCCCCGCTCCCTCCGAAAAAGACCCCCTTTCCTCCTACTGTTACATATTTCCAATTTTCTCGTACCATAAGCATGCGACAGTGTGTAATCGCTACCAAACTATACCAGTGGCTTTAATAAGTTTCATCTATCAGTAGCTTATTTGTATGGTGTTCTTTGGCTGTTGATCTTTAGAGGCACGAAACAAAGATTCGGTAATGCTTTTCTTATGATATAACCTCGACTCAAACATTTAGTTCCTAAAAAGAAGGTTATCGACATGGCTGAACTTATGATAATTTTGGGAAAATATTATAAAAAGTGAGTCCACAACAGTGACATGGGAACATGGGAGCTTTGCCAAAAGAGGTACAGATTGTTTCAATGTAATTAAGTTCAAAATGGCGTTGCCGTGATCTTCCATCACACAGCCTTCCGATTTTATGTCATTGTTGTCATATTATTTTATTCTTTCATTCATAAATCTTTTCTCGACAACATGATAATCTTTGGACATATTTCAACAGTCAAGCTTGACTCAGACCCATGTTTACAACTTGCACTACCAATCACACTAACGCCAACTGGATGCCTATCACAACAATTTTCGGGTGACATGGGTGTTGACCAGACTTACCAACAAATTAGAAATAGATATTTCTGGCATTGGATGTACAAAGATGTAGTTAACAACATCAAAGCTTGTATTCCTTGTAATTCAAGAAAATTGAGAAAGAAACTCTGGAATTGAGGATATGCAAATACCAGAAACCTCTTTCTAAATTGTTGAAACAGATACATATGGACCATACCCAGAGGGTTTTAAAGGAAGCAGATGCCTTATCTCAATATGTTGTTGGTTTTCTGTCTGGTTGGAATGTTATGTAACACCTGATACATCAGCAGAGCCTGTTGCCAGGGTACTATCAGATGATGATTTCATACTGCATCACAGCGTATCTTAATGCATGACTTCAAATTAAGGAACTTCATTTTGCAATGCTGTAGGTGACTTATTGTCAGCATAACTGAATGTTACAGGGATTGAAAACAACCCCATACGACCCACAATCAAATGGCAAAGTTGAAATTTTACATAAAGCATTGAACAATATTTTAGCAAAAGTAATGGAAGGAAAAGAACAAATGCAATGAGATGAGTTTGTACCAGCTCCATTATTAGCATATGGAGTATCTATAACAGAACATCACAGATGAGTCCATTCTTTTCATTTTATGGATGAAACCTTCAATTGCCCATGGACACATTCTTAGGCTCCAAGTTTAAATAGCTTAGTAATGACTATGTGCCTACAGCAGTGTCTAGAATTCATAGAGCTTTCACTGCTGTGAAGGAAAATTTAAAAGATGTACAGGAAAAATATCAAACGCAGTTCAATGAAAAGGCCAAGAATTGTGAATATCAAGTAGGAGACCCTGTTTATTGTCTTGGTAAGTCCTCAGTGCCAGGTGCGTCTAAAAAATTTAAGGGCCCGTGGCAACCATATCATAGAATACTGGAGAAAATGACACCTGTCAATTAAAAAATAAAAACATCAACCTCCTGGTGTAACAAAAGTGGTGAATGCTGAAAATATTAGGGCAGCCCACCTAGACAGTACATGGGATAAAGTCCGAGAAAGTACAGGGAAATTGGCCATAAATTCAGAGACTCCATTGAGAAAGTGACTACATTACAACCAATTAGAGAGGCCAGATTAGAGGTTCCGTGTACCTCTGACCTTGATGACACAATAAAAGACACAGAAAACCAAAGTCCCCCTACATAGAATTATGCTAGCTCCCCGCCCTCTGGTGGAGATGGCAGTTTCAGCTGGCTGTCTCTCCATCGAAATAATCTCCTTTCCCATATTACAACTACAAAAGGACCCATTATGTATGCCAAGAAAAACCTAGTTCTGAAGCAATATGTACTGCAAAGAGACAATTTCTCGATTTAACTGTACCAATGAATCTCGACCTCTTCAATGCTCTTTATAGCATAACTAGGCTACAGGAAGGAGCACAAATAGCTATTGATATGCTAATAGGCATGACATACATGATTATTATCATCATACTATTATTGAGGACTGCATAAATCCTCAAAGTTATCATGGTTAGTGTTTTCACAAACCACAATATCGTATTGAAAAAAGATGCAGATTGGATGCAGAACTACAAGGCATGATGAAAATCCTCACTGAAATGCGCAGGGTAAGGTCACAATGTATATGTTACTATGGATATCCGGTAAACAATGAAAACATTGTGGGTCTACAGTGAGGTGACCTGGCTGATGAAATGAATGAATCCCGATTTCCAGCTTGGTTTTAAACGTGACACATGCCGGCCCAGTGGTGTACAGGACAGGAATCCAATACAACACAATAAATAATTGATATTTGCATGACTTAAGTCCAAGAGAATTGCATATTGGGCCATTGTAATTTGCAATTTATTATAATTCAAACCTAGTCATTTGTACATCATTATGGTAACAGAAATACATGTATACAACACTAACAGAAATTAACGTGGCTAGTAATTAGGAGAATGAGGCCAAACTGGATTGTATTTCCGGAGCTTTAGGAACATATTATACCACACATTATATATATGTGTGTGTGTGTGTGTGTGTGTGTGTGTGTGTGTGTGTACAATATATAAGTATTTTACATGAAAAGAAAAGTGTCAATTTTCCGACATAAGAGTGTGTTTCCATTTAGCTTTGGATAAGTTAATTAAATGAATTTCTTACTGATATTGGTATTCTGTCCCAGATAGAAGGTCCATGAAATTGTATTGAAAATAGGCAGACATTAGTGCAGGATATACATATATAGATACTATTCTTTTGCCTGGTATCATGACTATGGATATCTGAATTGAAACAAAAATATTGCCCAAAATATTGGGATATAAGTTGCGATTGACCTTGTACATAAAATATCAATTAAATATTTCTTAAAATTTCCAAATTTCACAATTTGTAACTCCGTAAATAATGCATCAGTATGAGAATAATAATGTGAAAAAGTTATAATCCGAATAGCCTGTTTTGCAATTTAACCAAAGATTCCAAATTTGTGTAGTAATTGGAAGCCCATGTCATATTGCAGCATGTAAAATATTGAAATATTAGCACTTGATATTGTTTATGTACAACATGCAGTCTCACACTTGCACGGGCCTTTATCAAAATACCAATGGTTATGCTTATTTATTAGAGATATAAGAAATATACTATTGCCACTTAAAATTCTCATCAATCCATACACCCAAAAATTTTGTCTGTGTAATTCATTCTAAAACTTTATTTTCTATCTGAATTATTAAATTGTGAAAATCATCTCATTTCACATGAGTAAAGTACATAATATAATAAGTTTTGTCACTATTCAAAGTTTCATTGTTATATCTGCATTTCTCTGTACAGTATATTTATCCTTCCTGGTAAAAATAAACAAGTATCGTCGGCAAATAATAATGACAATCATTCGTGACTAACATAACTTAGATTATTTACATATACATCAAAAATAAAAGTTGATCTAATAGTGAACCTTGCGGTATGCCACAAGATGTATAGAAAGTTGATGATATTCCATTTTCGAAACATACTTATTAATGCTGTCGGTCTCTGAGACACTTTCTGACCCATCTAAACACGCACCCCTAAATCCATAAAATGACATTTTTGAGATAATATTTTATGATTCACCTCGCCAAATGCTTCTTATAGATCCAGAAATATTCGAGAGCATAATCTGTTTTCTCTATTGCTTCTGATTTTTTTTTTTTTTTTTTTTTTTTGCCAAATAAGTAACTTCTAATTTTGTAGAATATGTATTCTAAACCCAATCTGAAGATCATAAATTGTGTGATATTTGTCCGAGTAACTCAGTAATTGATTATAGGCAACTCGGCCATAATTTTTACAGAATGCATTTAAAATAGAGACTGGTCTATAATCGGATAATATTTCAAGATCTCCCTTCTCAAACAGCAGTAATACCTTTGCTACTTTTAAAGCATCTGGAAAAATTCCCATATTAAGAGAACAATTTATTATTTGGGGGGGAATTGGAAAGCCTGCTTCAGAGGATACAAACTTAACAACACGGACACTTATTGCATCCCATCGTGGGCTAAAGTTTTAGTAGAACTAATTATAATTCTCACTGGTGAAAAAAATAATGATTGTAAATATTGACCTCTTATGTTCTGAACAGGGTCAATACCAATGTCAGGTATTTCGTTAGCTAATTCAGGCCCTATATTAGTAAAAAATATGTTAAACATATTCGTTATTACTTTTTTATCTGTAATATAATTATCATTATTTCAGAACGTCCAGTTTGTCATTTGTGCTGTTGTTTTCCAATAATACTATTTATAACACTCCACATTCTTGACAAGTTATACTTATTTTGATCAATCGTTTAAGTGTAGTGATTTTTCTCTGCAATATGCGTCGAAGAATTAAAAATGATGTGATAAGGTAGCCTTTTCCAGGAATAATACATTCGTGTATATTTCCATAAAAAGGGATTCAATTATTGCATTGAACGAGGACAAATCATCTCGTAATGTAAAAGGAATGCTGTCTTTCACAAATATGGATAATCTACCTCCATCTCTCTAACCTAGAAACTTCCTTATATGATTAAAAATATCCAAATTATATATTTCTGCAACCGAGTTTTATTGAAAGAGTCATTAAGCATTTGTAGATAGGATTCCAAATCTTTCATATGAGAATACTTCCTATATTGAGACAAAGAAGTGACATAAATGAAGAGTTGGGTTCATTATTCTGCATCATATCAGTAAATGTATCTTCTGAAAAATATTTACAGTCACACAATCGTGTAAAAACGTTTACATCATTGAGAAAAGGAAAGTCTGGATCAGCATAGTAGGTAGCCAGTAAACTTTTCTCGTCTTTAATTTTAAGTGATGTAACAAATTTGTCATTTAAATGTCTAAAATCTATGTTTGTTGTAGTAGGGCACATTCCCGAAAGGTAACTCATAAAAATGTTATCATCATCTACATGATTATATGGCAACTCACACTTAATACGTATCGAGTTTACATCTCAATTATAAATGACACCAGCACATTTCATGTGGTATAGTAATGTTTACAAACACCACACATAGATTGATGTATCTCTTCTGGGTTTATCTTCCTGCTACTATTACACTTTACCATAATAGTTGCGATCAACCAAAATAGCCATAGTAGAAATAGCCCGATGTATACATGTATATTCACAGGAAAATGAGTACATATCAAATATATATGTTTGTGAATGTCTGCCCCATTGATCACAGGAAAATGTTTTAAATAAAGTTCATAATCAGTAAAGTTTAATACAACTCTTTTATATGCATTGATAGAGGTGATATACACATTGTTCAAAATACTGGTATCACGAATAGACTGTTCAGTGAAAGGATAAAAAGGAAAATTTCACCTGTTCTCACAGGAACGCTTGAAAAAAAAACGAAAGTAACTAAGCAAAACAAAGGTACGTCTATATGTCGGGAGATTATAGAAGGAGTCTGTGTCCATGCTCAGTGTTCGGTATTCGGAGTCCATTATCCATTCCATAAGGAAATGAATATCGTAGCTTCCAAAATGTTCATATGGTTCAGATATTAATCTATGTGATCATAAATCGCTCAAGGCCATGTGTTAACGCTTTTGGGCTGAAAGGTTAAATGGATTTTACCTGTCACAATTCATGTGTAAACTGGACAAATGACTAACAAGGATCATTTTTATGTTACAATTGCGGCCATGCATTGAATTTAAACTCTTTTATTGTTGATTTACACTACCAAAATTCACCTTATCTCTTATTGGTTATGTTGTTTCATTATTGAGAATTAACTAAGAAGTTTAAGTTCAAGACACTTTAATAAAACTGTTCTTCAATAGTTTCATATTCACTGATGCATGAAGGTGGTAAAGATTCTTTTCTCCGTTTATCCCATGTGATCAGTGACAGGTGTTTATAAATTTTATGTGATTTTGTCTTATGATAAATTGTCCCATATCTTTTAGTCTTCATATTTATATTTTCCTTTGTTTCTTTACAGACTTAATGACCTTGCTGAAAGGTTAAGAAAATAAAACAAGTGACCCAGATGCATCATCACTCTTGCTATAGGATCCTTTCTTCATGTTTTGTTTGGTTTATTAACTTTGAAAGAATTTAACGCCTGAAAGCAGGGTCTAATACAACTCCAAGACAGTTAATATGAGATTGTAAAGGTTCTAAAGCAGAGCATAAACGTCTTAAATAAAACCCACACAATACCATTCCAAAATAAGCGTACATTAAACGAATTGGTTAATGCGACGACCAGCTTGCAACCATTTATAAGTGGTATGGAAACAAAATTATCAGACCATAAACTCTTAGTGATTTTCAAAGAATCGCATACAAGATCACATCATGTTTATCATATTGTTTTGTCCTTTCTTAGACAAAACCAATGCAAAAGAAAACCCTTGCTGCAGCAATACGAAACGCTAACATGAATAAATTGCCTATGACCTCAATATCCACCTCAAATTAAAGACTACCATGCACAAAATAGCAAAACAATTACCATCAGGTTTTCATTTACCATGTGATTTTCGCAAAAATGTGTAATGGTACTATCAGTATCTGAATACACTACTGATTCCAAATGTCAATATTTTTCAGACAGTTACAGCAGTATCTGTCACTCATAGTGATTCCATTTTCTCTATTAAGCTCTTTCCTCACCAGTGCCATGCCCTAAATTGGCTCGCGCTATATGCTTTGTATTGGAGCCCTCACATCTGGCAGTGAATCAGGACAAGACCAGTTATGTCAAAAAGGCACTCTAATCGAACAAGTTGTGTTAAAGGCTATACGGCAGCTGGGTCAAAAGTGGCCCACTTTAGACAATGGGGGGTTAGTCAAGCTATCAGCTCCTTGCACCAAGCAATAGTGAAATAGTAGGTCAAAGTTATGACAGAGTTCAAGAGATTAACATTTAGTCATCCTTCTTAATAGCCTGAGCAGATGTCATTTGGGAGTAATTAAAGTCAGCAAGTCTCCTTGGTTTTCTTAGGTAGTGAATATCTCAGAAACAATTTTTTACAAGACTTGGTAATTTTTGAGACAGCCTCACTGAAAACTTGATGGATGAGTTTTGAGAAATTAACGACTATGTAAAGACAAAAGTATAAGTTAGGTACCATTTTTATTTGGCACTGTTCCAATTTTAAATGCTACTTTTTGAGCTCAAAATTGGAAAAATTATCAATGTTAGTTGGAAATGCTTAAAAATTCAATAACATAAAAACCATTCCTTTTAACGGAAAGCAAAAACAAAAATGGTTACCTAAATTGTACTTTTGTCTTTACATATCCGTTGATTACAAGCTTTTTATGCGAAAATTTTTGTGATCCTTCCTCAAAGTGTAAATCAGACCCCTTGGATAAAATACCCCTCAAATTTTACAATTTAATCTTAGAATATGTATTGTTACATGCAAAGAAACTACACATATTGACAAAATTAAAATTGTGTACATCGATGGGCTTGTATCCAAAAACAGAGACACCTTGTTATTTTTTGTACCACTCTGTTATATGTAGCCTAAGTAAGAGCAGGCACCTTAATGATCATCTTACTTCCAAATTAGATGTAAGCAATCTCCTATTGGAAGATGTAGGATCAATACATCTCTCTGAGCTCCAAACAGCCATTGATCGCGCAACATTAAAATCAATGACTTCTGACACCACAAATTCTTGAAAAATTATAGACATGGTTCTTTTGGTATTGGTAGTAATACTTTGTATCATTTTGTTGGCTATCTTTTGCCAAGGATAATTGAAGGTTATGAAATATGACAAGCCCCACTTAAGAGGTGATCTTGGTACTCATAATGAGTTGGTTATTGAAATGCATGCTATAACCAGTCATCCGCTGATCAAGAACAGTGCCCACTGGTGCCCACAAAACCACACCTGACGACACCAATACAAACAATGCCATGACACCTGTTCCTACTACTCACTCCACTGCTGCTTTTCAAAAGACTGCACATTTTAATTGATCCTGACCTATATTTAAGCCTCATCTGATGCAACCTTAGAACATTGTAGTATGGTCTATTGCCTTGCCAGTTTACTGCACCCAAATGTGCCTGTTGACCTGAAATACTCATGTGTGGACACTCAAAGTCTAACTAATGCTAATGATGCCTACCTGTGCGTTAGACTAATCAACTGTAGCGCTAGTCTACTAATATGAAGTGACGTGTATCTTATATATATATATATATATATATATATATATATATATATATATATATATATATATATGTGTGTGTGTGTGTGTGTGTGTGTGTGTGTGTGTGTGTGTGTGTGTGTGTGTGTGTTTGTGTGTGTGTGTGCGTGTGTGTGTGTATATATGTGTGCGTGTGCTCTATATCATCTTCTATTATTCAACGATTGAATAATAAATCTCACCTATTTGAAATTTTACTGGCTAACACTACCTACACAGCCAGTCTACGATGTCGCCTCAATGTTATTATCTGGCAGGACATGCCAACATTCATACCATGCTGTGGCCCCGTACTTTCCACATGATTGGTCACACACTATCTACACATATCAGCATGAATCAGCGGTCTGGACCTGCACCTCTGGGGTCATATGGCGACCTGCTTTTCTTACATCATGAACATTTATTGGGCCATCTATTCCTTTACTGCCACATGGATTGACTACATGATGTTTATGGCTACCTATTACTACCATGACGTGTTGTAGACTATCCCCCGCAATCCAGTTGTTTTATGGAATATTACATGTAGTCCATTGGACATTGTCAATTTCATGGTACCATTTCTCCAATGACGCATTTTCTCCATTTTATAATGACTCTATCATTTGCTGCATGTCGCACTATTCTTGTTTTACTTTTATGGTCACCATATATATATATATATATATATATATATATATATATATATATATATATATATATATATATATATATATATATATGTGTGTGTGTGTGTGTGTGTGTGTGTGTGTGTGTGTGTGTGTGTGTATCAATACGCAAAGGGAAGAAGGCATGCTTCAGAAAGTGGAAGCATACATTTGCATCTCTATTATCAACATGGCAGATAGAGCGAGTCTTAGTGACACTGTTTTGAATGTGTGTTTAGATGAGTATAAAGTAAAACAACACCGTCTAAAAGTAGGTTAAAAATCTCCCAGCCGGTATGTGACCATATTAACCCATCAAGCAGTTGTTGCTTTTTTATTACCTTAACTTTATTGTAGTTGTTTCCGCAAATGATGCAAGATTCATCTTTCGATAAGAAACTAATAAAATATTGTAGCCTTTTATTCGTTTCGGTCAACACAATGTTGCATGAGTACCAAAGGTAACTTGATGCTAGGTAAGTTGGCACGTCGACATTGTACCTTAATTTCTTACAAAAATACATTAAGATCTATACAAACGTAGGTACAAAAGTACAGTGGGGTAAGCTTGCAGTTTTTAACATCATATATATGCTCCAAACAAAGGATGATTGCAAAGATCAAATCGTGAAATTGTAACCAAATAGATATACATGGAGAACTAAAAATGAATATGTTTCACAACACAAAAAATATAGCACAAAAAGAACAACAAAAAAGTATACAAATAAATTGAAGGCTCCAGGAGAGGGTAGCTGGGAGGCTCTTCATGACTGACCAACTGACTGACTGTAAGGTCTGTACCATATGAAATAAGTGATACTACAAACTAGTTCAAACTTGTTAGATACTTATTATCACAAATCAGCTCCTATTTGATTAAATGATCAAATTCGTTGAATGTTTGGTGATTTGATACAATATTTGAACATGTGATCAAATATTTGATAATTTGAACACATATTTGATAATCTGATCAGATGTTTGATGATATGGCCAAATATTTGGTCACATAATCAAATATACAATGACGTGATCAAAGAGTTGATCATATGAATACAAAAATAGGAATCAAAGGCTGATCTGATATGTTGAGATTGATTTTATCTTTGACATTATTTTTATGTTTAAATGTGTTTGATCATATCATTTAATATATTTAGTCATGATTAAATTAATTTGATCACGTGTTCAAACATAATTTCCAAGTACTGCGTAGCCAGCCACTTGGAGGTAGCTTTACAGTAGGTAAATTAAACGCGTAAAATGGATTAATGGAGCTTACTTTGCAGCAACTTTGCTGCGGTTTTGTTCCCTTGTCACTATCAACTTTCCAGCAAATTTGTCGTAAAGTGAACGCAGACTTGTGGTAAAGACATTTGGTGACTGGAACCGTTGCACATAAATTTTTATTTCTACTCTTTCCTTTTCTATTCACAGTGGTGTGGAACTAGTTATCTAATGAAACCATTAAACAAAATAAATGGATTTTGTTTAAAGACATACATATAGTTTAAGTGCCGATTCCGCTTGAACATACATTGTAATATAAACCGATTTTTATTTCTTTTTTAATTTCGCCCATTTGAACTAGCCAGCTGCTATTTCGGCTAGCAATTGGCTGGTGACTGGTTCTAATTCCAAGCCTTGTTGTAAGCCTCAGGAATATTAATATGCTTAATTTGGTTATAGCATATCAAATAGTCATGGGTGAGCTTAGGCGTGTGTGAAGAAACTCAAAGTCTGAATGGTTGTGAAGCCCATTTAGAGTCTTTTATTGTTGCGAAGTTGAAATAATACCCAGTTCTTTCTGCAAAGCTGCTGCAAGTTTGAAAAATCCTAAATCCTTTTTGTAAAGCTGTCGCAAAGAACATGAATTTTAAAGTCTTTCTTGTTAAAATGTCGCAAATGTTTTAAAAACTCAGCCTCTTATGTTAAGCAACCGCCAAGTAGAAGATGCTGATGATAAGCAACCGCAAATGTCACTATCTTTGCGGCAGCCTTGCAGAAAGATGTTAAGTTGCCTCAAAGTCCTATATATTGCAAAGGAATCACTTTGTAGATATTAACAGCCTGCAAACTTGCCGCAAAAATGCGGCAAAGCTCAAATTGTATGTGATCATATGTATTAATATTTGACCATATATGCAAAAGATCATATGAAAAAATAGCTTTAATCATATGAATAAATATTTGAACATGCAGTTATGTCTAAATACTGAATAAAACAAGATGATCAAATATTTGCATATATGTATGTATGTACGTATGTATGTTCAGAATACATACATACACACATACATACATACATACATACATACATACACACACACACGCACGCACGCATGCATACATATATACATACATACATACATACATACATGTCAAGACAAGACATCAATTATTGCCCCATTGCCTTAGACAGGGTAAAATATTGCAACTGCAACCTTAGTAACAAATATGGTAAATGAAAACAAAAGAACAGAAACTAGGTTACTTACAAAATACATGTGAGATTCCATTACCATACCTTTGATTAAAGAATTACAGATTGACACAACAAAATGTCCGTGCAGGACCACTGGCTGTAGATCAATATTGTATCATTCAGCTGTCTGTTTATGGCCAACACTGCAGTGTTTACTGTGGCTTGATACCCATCACAGAATGTTGAGCTATATAGTATATGATGGTCAAACTATAAGGGTCTTCCCCAGGCTAATGATCAATATACTAGTAGTGGCAATATGCTAGTCTTATGGTCAACACTGAAGTATTGTGCTGCAGGCCAATAGTCATCGCAGAATGTACAGAGTATACAGTGATGGCATATTTCACAATTAAATAAATGTACCCCAAAAAGAGCTCAAGATTTCTTGCTTGTCTGTCCTAGCTACCATTAGCAACACTTTCAAAAGTAAAAGGTACACATGTATGTGTTGACACTGTAGGTGTGTGAGGTTTGTATGGGGAGGCATCATCCCAAAAACTTCAATTGAGCACTGATTTGTGCTGCTGTGCCTTTTAAGGCAATTTGAATTCGTTGCTTTTAAATGTCAGCATGTTTAGCAGGTGTTGTATTTGTCCTTCCAGCAACAGAGAGCAAAACACAAAAAGGCACCTGCAAAGAATTTTGAATTTTGAATTAATCGACTTTGAGGGGAAAAAAGGAGTAATGTAACATTTTCATGCTTTAGGCTTCTTTTCAAACAAAATGTTTGAAAATTATCATTTGCTGCTGTTTGGTAGGAAGAAAAAAATATCGGTAACAAAAAGAACAGATTTAATGTACCATAGCGATGTAAGGTGATCCTTATGTCTCAAACTGTCTTGAATCTGTAAATTTGGGACGTTAGCAACACTTTCTTCAACATAATGCATGAAATAAAGGGCAATATGAATCCCAAAATATAATGTTGCTAATGTTAGTTTTGTTTTGGATTAGAGTAATTTTCAGAATGTTTATACCGACAGAGTAAATAATGACAAATTGACCACCACCACCCAACCAACCAATATATTCGGCGAAAAACAAATGTAGAATATAGGTTCAAGCCTTCCCGGGCGCCTACCTGCCCTTTTCCAGTTCAAGTGCCCCCCCCCCCCTTTCCGGGTTGGAAGGAAGATATGGCCGTAACAAATGTTGTAAACGCCAGCCTTTTCCATCTATGAGGACAGAAAAAGTGGGAATTACTTGCGTACTTAACTGTGAAGCATTCCTGATGGTCAACAGAAAATGTTCTTCACTAGGCCGATGGTCAATATAAAATGTTCTTCGCTTGGCCGCTGGTCAACAGAAAATGTTCTTCACTCGGCCGATGGTCAATATAAAATACTGTGCTGTGGATGAAGGTGCATCAAAGAATATTGTGCCATAGCAGGGCTTGAAATTGATGATGTTTGTTAGGAAATCAGCGACCTTAGTGCCAACTGATACTTTTCCGCATATAACACAGCACGTTCACTTAAAACTTGCAAGATGAAGTATACCTTTTCAGAAGGCGTACAAAGTTAAGATTTATGCGACGGCAATGCGCATGGTAATGTTTCTTTGATGTAGTGTTTTCACAGCAATCATAAAAGAGCAACAAAGTGTTCACCATTCTTTGACAGAAATTTTCGATCTAGCTTCTACATTTTCACATGTTTCAGAATCAAATTCATGTCAAATTGTACAATGCACTGCATATTCAAAAACCTGTCTCAAATTTTAAATATTTGTTGTTTCGAAGATATAGATGTTTGAAGTTAGAATGATGACATATAAAGGAAATATACTTCTAACTAACTCGAGACAAAACGACACAAAATTATTAAAATGTGACTTTTTTTTTCATTTTTTGCATAAACTTATGTAATGGGGCTTTTCTGTGCCCATGGGCGGAATATATTTTATCCAAGTGCATACAGGAGCCTATGGATTTTCATGGGCAAGATTGCCCAAAATCGGCAAAATTTCTATTCAAAGTTCGAAAATTCAAACCTAAGAGTTGGAAGACCCCCGTCTCAATGAGGGAAGACTTGACAGGCTGGTGGACAATATAGAACCTGGTACCAAAGATCTGACTGATGGTCAACATGAAATGGTGTGTCATAGGTTGATAGTAAATACAGAATGTTGTGCCCCAGACCAGTGGTCAGCATACTGTTAGATCAGATATTGCAAATGGACATTTCTGGGTACCCCTTGATCTAATTTGTTCAACTGGTTACACTGAAATTTTTTTCCATATGTAAGAAATTTTGTGTGTGTTTTGTCTTTTTTCTGTAATTATCACTTCTCCCAAACTACAAGCTGGAATTTCTTGCAACTTGATTGGTCTCCACTATTTTCTTAAATTTTAAGCTTTTTGAAATTTTGCAGTGACAGACACAACAACATATTTTAATCCATGCTTAAGATTGGCATACCAATGTACAGTGAAAACTCATTATAATGACACCATCTGTTCTATTAGAAATGTGTCAGATAACTGAATATATCAGATAAATGAATGAAACAACAAAGAGAAAGAGATTTTGTCATTCAAAACTTGTGTCATTATAATGAATATATCAGATACCTGAGTGCCGTTATAATGAGATTTCACTGTACATGAAAACTATGTATATAATTATGCGGTTTTCCACAAAAACCACTGTCCAGAACCTTATTGCTGGGGTGTACCTTCAGTGAATACCTACCAAGTTTTGTTCAGTGGGTCATGCTTTAGTAATTTTTGGCCTTTTTTTTTCCATCTTCACAGAAAACTTCAAAAGTCCAATGGTCTGAAACTGCTTGGTGAATTGCTTTGAAATCACAAAATGATTCAGCTGGAAACTCACAGTTCTTCATACATGTATGTTCCAATGGTGACGCTGCAATTTTTTTTCTTAAATTCTGTGGGTATCTTGTAATTTCTTTTATTTCTTCAGTACTACTAGGTGGAGGAGTCTGTCAAGTTATCTGGGAATGTGCCTTAGGTACGTCTAGCAATTGGAGTCTTAATCATTACAATATTTAGTCACTACTCTGAATTTTTATGATGATTCTACCTGCATATTTCTCATGCGAAAACCTCTGACTCCAGTCCCAGCCTGTCAGGACTGGTCTACAGTTAGTGCTATACCAGAGAAAATAAATAGTCTAGGTCAACAGCTTTCCTCAGTGTGTGTCAAGAAAGGGGTTGCCTCAGTCCAGAAATTTACACTTTCATGGTTAAGACAAGACAGTATTTATAAAATTTAAATTTAGGTAACATAATGTCACAGGCACGACTTTCGAGAGTGAGAAACAGACAAGGAGACATAACCACAGGGTTCCACAGCCATGCCAAAAGTGTTGCCTGCTAAGCTGAAGTTTTGAGAAATTCCAAGCTTTAAAGTTCGAGTTTCTTTTTACCAAATGCTTTTATTTTACTATTGAAATCACTCTAAAACTTTGAAGCAGATGACACTTGACCATCAGCTAGTTTTGGATGGTTTTGGTCAGTTTAAGGGAGGGGGGGGGGTTGAAAACAAAAAGGAGACTTTCTTCTACAGGAGGCAATTTATTACCGACCATTACTCAGACAAATGTTTATCACGAACTTCAAAAAGCAAAGAAATTTTCACAAGACCATTCCAGCTCTGACATGCAGCACTTTGTTACAGACTTTTTTTAAATACACATAATACACGGGTGAACTACATGTAGAACCAGAGTCATGCCCAGGGGCATGAATGTCTCGCCAGCGTAATTCAAGCCACTCCAAAGTTTTTTGTTGACAGACGGACGGAGGGACGGAAAGTGACTGCTTAGTCTCGCCAACAGCTTATGCTGGCGAAACAAAAATCCTTCCAATCTGGAAACAGTGGTAAACTTACTTGTCCATCCATATCCATGACAGCAAATGAGAGAGTTTTGGCAGTGGGGTCCTGCCCCTTCTTGTCAGACTTCACTGTTGGACTGTCCACTTCTACGCTGCCTGTGTCCAGTGGTAGCCCAAACTGACTGAATATGTCCCCTTTTTTCTGTATCGTTGGCTCCATTCCAGCAAAAAAGTCCAATACATTAGTCTCTGATGGTTTAGATGTCTTAATATCTAATGACTTTATGTCAAATTCTGACCCTAATTCACTTATTGCTATCTTTTTACTTATACTTGCTGAGGCTTTGTGACTTTGCGTTTTCAGCCCCCTCTTTTGGTGAGTTGTTGAACTATGTGCATCCTCGTCCCAGTGGGAATCCCATCCTGTTTTATCGTCTTTTTGACCGTCAAAAGATTGAGTCTGTTTTGGTGAATTAACAGTCTGCCTCCTAATCTTATCCACACTTTCTACCCGTGAATGTGATTCGTATTCACTTGTATAGTCTGTTCTCGCTGGAGGTGGAGAAGCTCTGTGTTTGCCACTTGATAATCTCAAAACACCTTTCTTATCTTTCAAGTTCTCAGCATTTAGGACCATGTGTTCTGGGCTCATATCTGCCGAACCACCAACCTCTGAATCACTAGCTGATATCCTGGACAGTCTGTCTTTTGCTTCAGGAGGAAGAGTTGATTCCATTTTCTTGATTTCATTTTCAATTTCTTGATCGATGTCACCACTAGACACAGAAGCTGTGTCCTTTTCAGCTACTGGTTCCCAATCTGACCAATCACCTTTCTCTTCAGTATCTTCTGCCGGCAGAATTTGGTCATGTGATTGGTCTCCAGGTGCATCATGGGTACCAGCATCACCATCTTGTTCATTAATCTCCACTTTTTCATCTTCCACAATGACATTTTTCTTTTCAGCCTTATCTACTAGGACAGCTGTAACATACCACAGAGTAAACAATAAGAACCACTGAAGACATGATGTAGTTGCAAAAGAGATGATCAACAGGGAATAAAAACAAACAAAAACAAGAGGGCTGTGTGAACAGCCCGAGCCTCAGCTGATCTTGACATTCATCACACTTGCAGCTCTATGAACTTGGGAAAGGATCAAGGACACCATGTTCTGAGTAAGTCTGACCTTTATACAAGAACACCTACATGTGCAACATCAAAGTTCAAGTAATTCTCAAGTTATATAGTCCATGAGCCAGACTGAAAATTGGTACCATCTGAGGGCACCAAACGAAACCTTTATAGCTGTGTTGGTACACCTTAGGGTATAACAAAAATGCATGATGGACTTTCCAGAAGCCCAGCTGGAGCGCGTTATTGCAATTTTAAAATTTTATACCCAGATGGCCTAAAAATGCTGTATATGCTGAATCCTGTTTTGTTATAGTTAGCCACTAAATTATAATTATACTTGAAATATACATATTATGTTTGTATCCAGTTAACAGCTGGACCAATGAACTTCATGCGACCTATGAATACAAAATGAATCCACACGGGTAAGAACAAAGCCATTATTATACCCACATTGATTGGATTTTTTTTTGGGGGGGGGGGTTGCTGCACTCAGCTTGTAGATCAAGTATTACATTTCTGCAATCTCAATACCTCATGAATACATGGTCCAATTCTCTTGAAAAATGGTGCAAACATGCCTCTGGGTCATCCTTTAATCCTTGGATTTTTTTTGTCCTTGACCCTATTTTCAAGGTCACTTCCTTGTGGAGGATATAACCGGTAGGCCTGCGGAGATTGTTCCTCCATTGTAAGGCACATATGCATCCTGGTGAAATTTCACATTCTTTGCATGTACAATCACACTTTGCTATAACTTGCCACTTGGAGTGATTATATACTGCATCACGATGACTAAATTTTGGTGACCTTGACATTACTCCGAAGGTCACACACTTGTGGGTGGGTACATTTAGGATTTTTGTTATATAAAATTACATGAAAGGAGACAAAATCCGTTTTAAGCACAGTTATCCACGGCATTTATTTCTATTCTTACCGGTCCTCTATTATGTATGGTGACCCATATATGAATTATATATAAATATATATATATATATATATATATATATGCGTATATAAAAGTTAAAAAAAAAAACATTTTTTGCGTTTCAGACGCGACCGGTTTCAGCATTTTAATGCATTGTCAAGCTCCATAACGCATAGATGTTAAAATAATTTTCAGTCCAGCATAATCTTGACGTTATCTGTTGTTATAGTGAAATCTATTAGCATAGAAGCATATTATGACGTTCATTTATTACCTTACTGATTTAGGCGTATTACATGACGTCATTGCCACATCAATTATTAATAAGAAACGTCTCGTAATGAAAATGTGCCTAATTTGTCCCAGATTACTACAATAATTAGTAAATTACACTATTCAGTCTAGGCTTGTATTAGCGTTGGAATATGAATTCTTTTTGCTCTCTTTCTATGGCAGAATCATTTGACATATGATATATGGGACATACAAAGGATTTAGGCACAAGATTAGAACAACTACCAATAGGTTCACTGAGCTGGATTTGCCGTGTCTCGGGCACCCGTATTTGCTGTCTGTGTACAGTCATGCGCCTGTGTAGTTCGTTGCCTGTAGATCCTATGTTTACCTCACTGCATCCTCTACAGACAATCGCATAAATCAAATGCTTACTCAAACAGTCCATTTCTGTTCTAATTTGAAAGTTTGGTAGCTTTCCTGTTGTGTCCAGCGAAATTGTGTCAGTAACTACCATGTTTATACAATTCTTACAACGAGGAAGGACTCATTTTTTGCTCCGGCCTCGTCTGTCCCTTGATTCAAAGTTTGCTCTCGTAAGATTTTGTTTTAAATTATGAGGCTGTCTTTGGCTTGAAATAAAATTCAAATTTTTAAATATTTCTCCAAGTGAGGGGTCCATTTTCAAGATTTTAAGACTTTTTACGTATTTGTGGTATTATCACTGGATTGTTAGGATTGTATCTTGTGATCATGACTAGATTTTTGTCGTCCCCCTTGTGATATTTGCGGTCCTTTCTCAATGATTCTTGTGTTACACTTAAAGCTCGGTGAATACCCATTGAAATGAGTGAATCTGGGTAGTGCCTTGCTTTTAGAAAATTTCCAAGTTCATCCAGACGCGTTGCTTTTCTATTAGTATTTTCTACAATTGTACAGATCCTTCTTGCTTCATTATATGGGATATTTGTCTTAGTGTCCCGTGGGTGACATCAATTGAATGGCACATACTGATGAGTATCTGTATTCTTGTAGTATATATCCAATCAAATCTTTCCATCATTTGGAAGAACTTTCAAGTCTAAAAATTCTAATTGACATTGACTATATTTCATTTCATATTGAATACTTGGTTCAAGCTGATTTAAAAGTTGGTGAAAATCGTGTAAATCTGACAGCGACTTTGTCCACATTATAAAATAGTCATCTAGATTTATCGATTCCAGATCCTTTTAAAAAATATCGCCAAGGATTAGGATGTATTTCTACGTTTTTCGTATAATAAAATTTCTAGATATCCAAGACTAAGCGTTGCATGAGTTGGTGCACATTTATTTCCTATCGCACACCCTTTTTTCTGTATGTAGTATTCTCCATCAAATCTGACCACATTATTTTCTAATATTAGTGAAAGACCTTCCTCAATAAATTCTCTTGTGAAACGTTGATTTTTTTTGTGTCAGGAGATCTGTTCGGCCGGTATTCAATCGCACACTTTCCTAACTCATGAGGTATGTTACTATATCAATTAATCAAATCAAAACTGACTAAATACCGATCGTTGACTTGCTCTCGTGATATTTTATTGATGAAGTCGATATTGTCACGCACGTAGCAGTCGACATGTAATAAGTGCGGTTTTAAAATTTCGTTTATGAGTTCACTAAGCCTACTCGTATTGCATACAGGTCCTGCGACGATTGGCCGGAATTTTAAATCTGTAGGTTGAATAATACGTACATATATACCATCTTGTTCATTTATAGCTTTTTTGATAATATCAGACTTATGAACTTTTGGTAAGCCGTATAAATTACTTGTTCTTGACTGCAAAGCATCCAGGTAATTTCTTTATTTCGTTGTAAAGATGTTACGATTTTTGTCAATAAATTTTCTTAATTTATCACTCACTTTATTTTCTCTGTCTGGTTAGCATCGCTCATAAAATTGTTCATCATTAAGTAATAATTTTATCTTTACAACATAATAATCGTTGTCTATAATGACAACTGCTCCACCCTTGTCTGCTTCTTTAATTAAAATAGAATTGTCAGTTTGCAATTCATTCATAGCTTGTAGCTCCGCTTTAGTTAAAATATTGTTGTTGGTGGGTGAAGGTACTTTGTGGCGAAAGTGCCCAATTTCTTTTAGTGTGTCAATACATTTTTCTAATGTCTCATTTTGACTCTTAGGGGAGGTGAAAGAACTTTTTCCTTTGACCAGTGATTTATCCCATTCCTTCTCTGTATTGTGGAAAAATTCTTTCAGACGTAATGTACGACAACATTTTAAAATATCACACACTTGTTCTTCTGTGTCTTTTCTTGGTGTCGGTGTGAATTTCAATCCCTTTTTACGCAACTTTACTTGTCCTTATGGCAACTGTTTGCTTCATAAGTTTATAATTTTAACAATAGATGTATTTGAAGTTAATATCTTCTTGGCTCCTGCTGTTGGAGCTATTGTTGCACTCTTTCTCTCCATCTGTTTTATCTTTGCTCTTTTTGGTAGCTGTGTAGCCTTTTTGCTCTTGTAGAGGGCGCCATCGTGTATTTGGGCGTGGCCCTCTTTCTAAAAAAAAACTCTTCTTCCTTTTCTACATTTAGGCCTAGTTCATATCTCTGGCCTTGGTTTTGTCTGTCCAATAGGTCAGCGTCATGTCTAGGTTGAAATACTTGAAATCTATTGTATGTAGGGAAGTCTATGTTTCTTCTGTTTTCATTCCTAGCCACCATTGCAAAAAATCCTTGTCTGCTGTTTCTAAAGGGTTCCATAAATTGGTTCAACATCGACAAATGTTATTCGTCGTTTAGTTCTAATGCCATGTCCATACACTGAACCTACAGCTACTGTACATAATATTTTGGTTTTGTAATATTTACAATCAAGAGTAATCTACATTCATTTCAACAACCTGCATCTAATTGATTTAGTATGTTCGAATTTACAATTCAATTTGGTGAAAAGGTGGCATCTATTGTGATATGCTAATATGTGTTTTGTAAATAAGACATATAGTGACTGTCTTATTGATTGGCACTTTCCTTACCATGAATAAATATTGATTAGCATTGTTTAGCAGTGTATGAAAGTTCCTCAAAGTTGATTAGCAGTTGTTTGGATGAGGCATATATTGACCTGTTCAAGTTACCTTATTCTACAATGTTTAGCACTTTCACTATTATAAATACATATTTGTTAGCAATGATTAGCAGTCTTTGCACATTTATTAAAATTGATTAGCACCTCCATTTCCTCAAGTTTTTATTTCAATTAACAAACTGTGATTCAAATCTTGCCACCTTTTGCCTTGTGACATGTATACTCATCAAACAAATCACTATGCAGATATTTTTTCATCTTTTTTGCAAAATAACATACATCTCTTAAATTGCGTATACTGACTAAAAGCTGTGCCGCAGAAAAGTCCATCATGCTGTTTTGAGTTCCTGAGACATACACCAATCAAAAAAGCATTGTTAAGTTTGGTGCCCTCAGATGGTACCAATTGGTCAAAATTGGGCCCTCAGCTCATGTACTAATAATGAAGAGTAAAATTCATGTATGTTGCACTGTGACCCCACAAACGAGGTCAAGGTCATTCATGTACTGTCTCAGCATGACCTTCATACAGAATAATGAACATGTGTAGCTAACTCAAAACAGATCTCAAGTTATCAAGTAAACAGTAAATTTTGTGTCAGTTGTCCTGTGAATTAGCATTAGAACGCCCATTGACTTACATAGTAATCAATAGGAAAGCTGCATTGAACGATAAGTACACGAATTGAAAATCCTTAAAAATCAGGAATCCAAAGCAGTGCCACTTAGTAAACATTACTGTTTGACCCTTCAACAACAATATATCCATCACATTTCAGCCTAATCTGAGGGTATTCTGAGCACCAGTGAAAAATAGCAAAACCATACAAAAAATTCATTAAAAGAAAATTGCAGCGCCACCTGGTGAACAAATTGGGAACTAGGTGTCCCCGGGAGTGTCTATGTACGATATCAAAGCAATTGGGTGAGCAGTTTCAGAGGAGAAGAATTTTGAAGGTTTGCCCCCCCCCCAAAAAAAAAAACAAAAAATTCATAAAAAATCCAAAAATCAATAGAGCATGACCATTTGAACACACTTGGTACAGATCCACCTAAGGCACATCCCCACCAGGTTTGAAGTATATCTGGTCAATATTATTAAAGTTATGACCATTACAAGAAATTCCCATCTTAAGTTTTCCTATTAAAACTTTTGTACAGATTTTTGAAAAAAAATCATAAAAAATCCAAATTCATTGAAACATGACCATTGGAACAAACCTGGTAGACACCCACCCAAGGTACATTGCCACCAAGTTTGAAGTAAATCTGGATGATGGATTTGGAGAAGAAGTCGAAAATGTAAATTAGCATTAGAATGCCCATTGACTTACATGGTAATCAATAGGAAAGGTGCATTTACCCCAAAGGAGCCGAATTTAAAAAATCATTAAAAATCAGGAATCCGCAGTATTCCCACACAGTGAACAACTTTGTTTGGCCCTTCCATTAGGAACATATCCACCAAGTGTAAGCTTAATCTGAGTGATGGTTCTGGAAAAGTCGAAAATATCTATAACACACACAAATAATTAGAAAAAACTGCAGCGCCACCTGGTGAACAAATTAACAAGAAGGAGTCCCTAGATGTCTTCCTGTGTGATATCAAAGCATTTGGGTAAGCAGTTTCGGGGAAGAAGATTTTTTAAGATTTGTCAAAAAAAAAAACAACCAAAAAATTCATTAAAAATCCCAAAATCACTGGAGCATGACCATGTGAACAAAATTGGTAGAAACCCACCCAAGGTACATTGCCACCAAGTTTGAAGTTAATCTGGATGACGGTTTTGGAGAAGAAGTCGAAAATGTGAATTAGCATAAGAATGCCCATTGACTTCCATATATAGTAATCAATAGGAAAGCTGCATTGACCGACAAGTTTTATTGAAAAAATCGTCAAAAATCAGGAATCTGCAGCATTCCCACATAGTGTACAACTTTGTTTGACCCTTCTACAAGGAACATATCCACCATGTTTCAGCTTAATCTGAGTGATGGTTCTGGAGAAGAAGTCGAAAATAGCTATAACACACAAAAATTCATAAAAAATTAGGAAGAAAATTGCAGTGCCACCTGGTGAACAAATTTAGAACTAGGAGTCCCAGGGAGTGTTCCTGTGTGATATCAAAGCAATTGGGTGAGCGGTTTCGGAGAAGAAGATTTTTTAAGATTTACCCAAAAAAGCACAAAAAAATTCATTAAAAATCCAAAAATCACTGGACCGTGACCATTTGAACAAACTTGGTAGAGACCCACCCAAGGCACATCTCCACCAAGTTTATAGTGTATCTGGCTGACGGTTTTTGAAAGGGGGAGTCGAAAATGTGAATTGTGGACGACGGACGGACGGACGGACGACGGACGGACGGACGACAGACGACGGACCCTCAAAAAACCTCAGCTGACTGACAAGTCAGCTGAGGTAAAAATACTTATACTAACATGATCACCTGCTTGCTGGTCAGTACTCACATGCGTTTATGGTCATCCTACATGTACTTTAAGGGGATTTCCACCCGTTTTTACATGATTCAGCATTTGGTAAACAGACAATTCATTTTGAGTGTTTACCACTCTATCCATAAACATTTTGATTTTGGTGATGTCTATCTTACATCTGTATCATGTTGACGTTACAAATGTAGATTGTGTAGAATATTTATTTTCATTCTATGCGTTAAATAGACAATCCAAACTGAGAACATTGGAAGTGTGTTCTGTACTTTAAACATGACCTTGACTTCAGAAGATGGTGTTTCTTCCAACATGGGCCAATGATTTTTCCACATTTGAAGACAAATTTTCTTCCCAAACTCCCATATTAAGTTTTACCTCAAATTACATAAATCATTATGGATTTTTGGTCCATGTTCCTTCACCAGCACCAATTTAACTGCTATCTTTCATTTCCCACCAACCCACTGGGTCATACCTGGTATAGCTATGTATTTTGGGGATGGATTGCCTGACCTAAAACAAAGGTATAGACCTAAATAACAATGTTATAATACTTGGTGATTTAGAAACATGTACATCCAAAGACATAATCATAGTTCTCCAAGGCAGGACTAAATACAATAAAAAATGGTCGGATACAAACCTACCTAGATACTTGTATCATATTATGGTTTTATTGTTACGTTTGCAGACATTAGCCAATTGTTATAATTTATCCCTTTGCACACATCAATTTTTATCATTTGTATGATGCCATATCTGTGTAAATTATTTTGCTCTACCATTACATTTCTTATAAAAAGGCACCTTCAGAGGGTTTAATAACCCTTCACCCCCTGAATTAAGACTGAGTCAACAGCTTTCCTTGGCATGGGTTGTACACTTAGTGCTCAACCCATGCCAAGGAAAGCTGTTGAGGTCTGTCATGTTATCCATATAGGTTTCATCTACAATTCTCAGTCAAAATTTTTTCATCACTGTTGAAATTACTTGAAAACACTGGAGCAGACAACATTTAATCAACAACCAGTTTGGGCTGGTTTTAAGAGGAAAGGGTTAATCACTTAAATAGGTAGTCTCTGTGACAGCCACACTAAAGTGTCCCAGGCCATTTCAAGTTAACTTGGTATGATGCAGCAGTAGTGTCTGTACTAGTTAATTTATATGTTTGGTAGGCTACATAGTGAGCTCCAGAGTCTTAAAAAAAAATATTGTTTAAGCCAACAGGAAATTTTGTTACAAAGAAGGATAGGGTCTTGCACTTTCCAGTAATGCATGGCTTTAAGTAGATCCATATAAACCTGATCACCAATAACATGCAAAGCCAGCTAATGTTCCTAATAATTTCGAGATTCTACATCATTCACATTATTATATCAAAAAGTGATTAAGGTTTGTTTTGAAAGTTTTGTTGTGAAAGGAAAAATATTCCCAGTTTCATCCCACAGCTACACAGTCATCAGTAACTACTGAAGTTTATCAATGACAAAAATGTGCACAGTATTACGTAAATAAACAAACTGGGTGATCCATACTCTATGGAGTCCTTGCTTGATTTTGTTGGTTTCCCTGCATTTTGGATTATTTTAAAATCTGTACTTTACAACAAAAGACAGAGGAACTAGGCACATCAACCAAAACCCCACATCTCTGGAAGGATAACATTATAAAGAATAAAGAAAACAGTACCTTTGATCGGATTTTTGTTCCGCTCCTCTCTCCGCTTACGACGCTCTTCACTCCGCCGTTTGGCCTCCTCTCTGCGCTTTTCCCTCTCTGCTTGTCTTGCAATCTGTTTCAGTGTCTGCTTTTCCCCAGTGATGTCACTAATCTATAAAAATATATTTCTTAAATAGGGGAGACAAGATTCACTATTCTAAATGTGGGCAGCACCTGCTGCCCATGTCACATGACACTTTCAATGAACGAAGCAAGTTCTGTTTATCTCCCAGGTGTCTCCACCTGCAATGGGTGGATACCCGGAGGAAGTTGCTTGCAGTGCCACCTATATACAACATGCTCCATTACAAGCAGTTCGCCCCATTACTGTCGCCATTGCACAACACATTGCCTGCTGTTCTCTAGTACGGTTTTATCATTATTGCACAAAAGACATTCTCCCTGTCAAAAAAAAACCCTCCCCTGTCTCCAACCGGTCAAAACTGAATTGCAAGAGTTACAGTCCACTAAAAAAAGTTCAAAAAGATTCTTTGTTAAAGTAATGCAGACAAAATCACCTGCAATGTAATGTCGGTGATAGAATAAGGCTTAAGTTTCCTGTTGGCAAAACTACCAAGCAGGGAAATTTCATGTTTTGCCCTGCGCAAATTGTGTACCCCACAGTTTTGTTCTTGCGGAGGCTGTGTAAATTAGCAGTGGTGTAACCAGGGCCAGAATTCTGCATAATTTTGTGAGAATCTATTTGGATTTGTGTCAATTAGTTTTGTTTTTAAAGAAAGACAAGTTTAGGAGAATCTTCACGAGAATGGATTCTCGGATTCTCACCAAAATTCTGGCCCTGGTGTAACCCATTAACCGTGCAGACACCTTTAGGGACAAGACATGCTGCACTGTGAAACTTGGGTTACGCTTCACAAAAAGGGTTGCACAATAATTCTTTTTTGCAGAACCCGTTTACGTGTTGTGGTAAATTTAGTTTATACAGGCTTCATTCACTTCATTCACAGTTGTAAGATTTTGGCTGGCTTTGGTAAATTAGATACATTCATGCAGCAATACAGAGGTATAATGATCCCAATTGACGCATTTTACACAACATCACATGAACTGTACTTTTACCTGACAACACTTCTGATAATATCCGGCAATACACTATTTCATAATCCCAGTTCTGCCCATAATTATCATCAAATTTCCTCCAATACATGAAGTTCAGGCTTTGTCTGAATATGAGTATCACCATACAAAACCAATATTAATATTGAACCCTCGGAGACTTAGTCAACAACATTCTTCGTCGCATTCTGGGTGCAAATGTGCCCACAGTGTGCTGATAAAGGATGTGAACTCTGGGTATGTTATGTTTAATTGCAAACACGAAGCACATGATATTCACCACTTGTGATGCTGGCTGGTAAGTTCTGATGGAAAAGTTGCCTGTGGACACATCACAGTTATGTCCTTCATGGTTAAAATCTTAAAGGACAGACTCAGAATTTAAGAGTAACACATCATTATACTTTTGTTACCTTGTACTGGCAGACCCTTCTGATTCCCTCAGGTTCTTTTTGTTAAGCCCCACAATGCTGCTCACACTGTTGTCTGGTGTTGATTTCCTGGTCTTAATGGAGATGGACCCATTGAGGCCGTTAAACTGAAAAACAATTTCAAATCAAACATGGTCTCTTTGGCTTGTGCAATCCTATCCAATCCAGGACTGTCAACTGCAACACGACTGACTGATCAGTGAGTATTTTGGTTTTGCCCGGTACAGTTCTTTGTGGACAGGACATTGTCGCCATCTATTTGAAATTTTAGCGAAATAAATGTATCACATGCCAATCTGTCTCAAAGATTGATGCAGTTACACTAAAACTAGCCAAGTGGAGAAAACTAGGTGCCAGACTGGCCAAGGCCCAGCCTCATCACCCCAATAGCTTACAGAGCAAGTGATCCACCCACGAGCCATGCCAAATTTGGTGACCGTACCATGAATACAACATAGATGTACAAGTTGTAAATAGCCATCTAGTCACTGACATGGTGCAAGGGACTACAATACCCCAATCTTGCCCATTTAATTTAATTGTTCAAACATCACGCAATGAGAAGTTTTGTCAATCAACCACCCTAAAATTGTACAAGCTGGATAAGGGGTGGTGTTTGCCGTTATTTTGATGCATGTTGTGTCTTCCAATGTCAACTACAGATCCCAAATTATTACAGTTGATGGTTGGGAAGAGCAACATCAAAGCAGCATTCTGTTTATATATCAAAACTGGCCAACCTTCTTCGCGTGTGTACCAAGCTTGTTTATGCACTGTGGCTGTGTATATTTTTACACAGACATGTAAGTAAATTACTTGCTCTAAAAGACTAACCTTTCATCTTCCTCACAATTCAATCATGTAATATGCAAATATTGTAATTAAATTCACTCATTTCACTGTATTTTTTAATTTCACTCATGGTTCAAAACCAGGAAAAGTAAAATGCAACGTGAGAGTATTTTAACATAGGTTTAACAGCATCTATGTCCAAAACAGTGAAATTAGGATTTCAGTTACATGTACATGCCTGAATGCACACATCATGAAATTTACACACCTGAAAGTAAGTACCTTTACATGTACAGCAATAAAGTCAAATACAAACTTAAGGGATATTCACATTAATTTAGTCCGTTACATCATTGCTCACCTACACCTATACCAAAAGAAAGGACAAAGCAGTATTTTTTGCACCATATACAATGCAATGTCATGAGACAACTAAAGCAGGACCTAGGTCTCAAAACATTCAGCACAGAAATCTGCAACTACAAATCAAAAAATGTTAAGAGCATTTATACATGTTATAACTCTGTATTCATGCACACTGTACAAAATATGCCAGAAGAGAAAGTTTGCAACTTTACATGTATGCATCTACATCTGCCCGTTTTTATGGAAAATACAGCCATAACTACTGACCAAAGAGCAAATACCTTTGGTTTTCCTTCAGCAAAGACACGCAGTCTGCTAGGCCCAATGACAATGTCTCCACCCAGTAATGGTATAAGATCAGCAATGGCACGGAGACTGGCCTCTGCCAGGGCATCGTTTACATCCCTCAAACCCAACAGCAGCTGCAAGAAGCACCAGCAGTTCAGTATTTTCTCAACAGGTGGCACCTCTATCAGACATCATAATACATATACAAAATTAATAAGCAAAACAAAGCTAAGAAAGCTTTTCTATATATTTCATCCTGTTTGCTCCTGGCAAAAACAAAAACAAAACAAAAAATAGTGATTTCTGCCATAAACTTAACATATGTAAAGGATCAAAGAGATTTATGAATGATAATTATGTGCAACCAGAGTGCAACAGTCAAAATTTTCATAATAAAAGAATAGTTTGAATACCTGGCAACATGTCCCTCAACAATGTTTTACTCTCAAACAGTTATATTCACGAAGTCCAAGTACATGCACCTGAGATACGGCAGGCTCTACTCGACAGTGTGACTGTGTATACAACTCTATCAGCTTTACTTCTGGCCAGCATAATGCCATGTATCTCTGGGAAGTATATTATACAGTGGGACCTGCTGTATAGGGCTAACCCTTCAGCCAAGAGAAAGTGGCTACTTGCAGCATGTGACCTGTCACTGCAGGTAAATTTACAGAGACCAACTCCTACGTCTAAGCCCAGTGGCCATAAAAAGCAACGTTGCCGTCAATGACAGTGGTTGCACAAAGCAGGTACCACTGTGTGTGTGAGTATGTGTATATACATGTTTTTGTGTGTATATATGTGTATTGCATTATCTTTGCTGCTAAAACAAGAGGATCATGATGATCCTGTGCTCTGCTGAGTGGAATCTGCATTTAAAATATTGCAATACATGCACTGTAGTCTGAAAAACTATATACATCTACAGTAGTAACACTCAAGCATCGGTATTTGAGAAGAAGCCGGAATTGTGAATACAATACTGCAATACTTGCACTTAATTGCCACATATATTTATGCAGTGGCAGCACTCACTTACGTTCGTAAAGTTTGATATCCCATAATTTTGTCAAAAATTAACATATCCACATTAGTTTTACAAACTAGGATAAGATATCCAGCTAGAGAGGGTACATCCTGGTTCAGGGTAAGTCAAATTGTTCTTATCTGAACGTGTGCTATACAAATTTAGTAATTATGTTTTGTTTGACAGGTGTTCTTTTTTCATAATGAAGCTCTGCATTTATAAGCAAAACTTCACGTATTTAGCTATTTCATCATTTGCTACGTTCATATTTATTCATTATTATGTGGGTTGTCTTTGCTGAATATTTAGCTTAGACAAGAAGCCACTACTCAGAAAGACATGTATGGGTATAGGCTCCGAAACATGTTCTGAGTAGTTACCCTCTAAAGACCCTTGGTCAAAAATTAGCATATCCACATTATTTTCACAAACTTTTATTGTCTTAAATCCACCTATATTCTGATAAAATTTTAAGCAATTCTCTTTGGCCGTTTCAGAGAAGTCAAAAATAGCCTTAACAGACAAAATTCATTTAAAAATTTGGAAAAACTGCAGTGCCACCTGGCGACCAAGATAAGAACTACTTGACCCCAAGTGACCTTATGTGCAATATCAAAGTAATTGGCCAAGTAGTTCTTGAGATAAAGAAATTTTAATTTTTTTCCAAAAAATAAATTTAAAAATTCATAAAAAGTACAAAATTATTGCATCACCATCTCCTTTACAAACTTTGTAGAGATCCACCCGGGGAACATCCATGTGCAAAATCAAAACATTCCATGAAGCGGTTTTTGAGAAGAAGACGAAAATGTAAAAAGTCTAAGGACAGACAAATGGATGGACAGACGACGGATGCAAATGGATTCTATAAGCTGTGCTGACTGACAAGTCAGCAGAGCTTAAAATGGGAGTTTTCAAGTAATGTCTGCCATCATTTAACAATTTTATCTCATGAAATACTATTGATATATATGTATTTACCAGGTGTTTAAAAAAAATGAAAGAAAGACAGAATGACACTTTATAAAATATGGATATTACTTGTATCAACAAATGTATACATCAGGTAAGATGACACACCTAGGGTGAGATGACTTATACCTGGGGTAAGATGACACGCACTTGAGATGAGATGACATATACAAGGGGTAAGATGATACATACCTGGGGTAAGAGGACAGTACGTAGAGTGCCGTGGTCAAAGTACTTCACAAAGGCAGAGAAGTGCTTAAGCAACACCATGCGAATATGGAGATCCCTCACATGAAAGATTTTGTAGACCTCTGGAATTATCTGAGTACGGAAGAGAGGCTCTGGCAAAATGGGGTTAAGCTGCCCCTCCACAAACTCCCCCCTTCTCTCTTCACCTTAAGAAAAATGTAAGACAAATTGTTGGATGAGTGAGAGCTGCTATACGGATCATGTCTCATGAAAGCACAGTGTTTAAAGACCACCTTTTCAAACTGATGGCCTCTTTGTCAAATTTGCTTGTAATCAATGACCATTTGCCTCAGGAGACCAGTTTTGGCTGACAGCAAACTAGGTCTTAAGTACCACACTACATGTACTAATAACAAAACACAAGTCCCTTGGGATGTAACCCAAGCTATTACCATGGAAGTCATGATTACCCTGCACACCATATGACAAAAGGTGTGTGGCTTTATGTCCACACAATGTGCAATGTATTTCGTAAATTGAGATGTAGTTGGGACAAGTATAAATATTAATATAATTAAGCACTGGATGCACAATTAATGTTCTAGGGGACTGTATCAGCAGTCTCCCAGGTGTACTGTGATCAGTTGTAATCACTGTGCCCTAAAGAAATCTCTTGCTTAATTGTCTATAATATCATTCTTGGTACAACCCCACCCGCACCCCACCCACACCCAAACAAAACAAAAACAACAACAAAATTAACCAATAACATTTACAACACATGAACTGGAATTTCTGATATTCGAGTGAAAGAGAAAGCAAACAGATGTACATGTAATTTCATGTTGAACTATACATGTACACACAATATACCTCGTGTGGTGAAACACACATACTTCTACACAAAACTCTGTCAGTGCCAACTGTGACTGAAGTTAAATTACTTAAGATTAAGGACTCTCAATTATAGTATGGTGCTAGATTTGTACATTGTATTCTTTGTGAAAAGACCTTTCATTCAAGTACCAGCCTGTCTATAGTTCCAGAGAATATAACGGCCCGGGCCAACAGCTTTTCTTGGCCCGCTCTGGGGGCAATGCACCCAAAATGTGCCGAGGAAAGCTGCTGACTCAGTCCAAAACTTGGCACTGAAAGAGTTAAAAGATGTTTCTGATTAAAGAAAACAGTTCTTTCTGCAACAAATGTCTGAACTAAATCTAATCTTCATCACATCTTCATTACATGCATTGGACAATGTCTAACTCTACAATTTTTGCAAGTGTGGCAAAAAACTAAAATGAAACAAGATTTTTTTTCATGCAAAAAAGTACACATGCTTTGTGCAAGTGTGGTACTCCTGGAGGGTACCTATTTCTGGACACAACTGTACAACTGAAAATTGACAGTTATTACATATATTGCCTCACACCCTATATCTGTATATTCACCCCCTACAATACAATGTATTAGTGCAATTTTTCCCAGGCTACTTATTCCACCAGTTTTATTATCACTTACCTATGTATGGAGTTAATAAGTGTGGGACCACACATTCAGTGGCTGTTGAGTCAAGTAACACAAACCTTGCCAACAGAGGGCGCACCAGTCTGCTGGCTACCAAGGTTGGAGGAAGTTGGTGTAATTTTTTAGCCAGTCCACTGAAAGAATAGGGATTCAGTAATGAATCATGTTGATGAACATTGGGAGAAAATTGTTAAGTTTCCCATTCTTCTCATCAAAAAAGGATTGTCATCTGCAGGGGGAAGGCACGGCCATCAATGTCTAGAGCCACATGCTACTCTGGAAGTCACTTTTTTTAAATCAAATTTTTCAAAACAGAAATCCAACATTTTGCTGGAAATTCCCTACAGAAGATAAAAATTTTCTTGTCCCAACTCTTTTGACACCAACTGTTAGCTCTATATTTTACTATTTCATTAAATGTTCCCAACTCTTTTGACACCAACTGTTAGCTCTATATTTTACTATTTCATTCAAAGTTCCCTCAGAAAGGTACACTGAAACCTTATTTTAATGACTCTGCAGTTTCTGACATATTCACTTGCTGCTGCAAGTTCAGAAGGACTTCAAATCCAATTCACAAATTAAAGTTGCTGTTTGGCTCATTTATATAACTTGTTCAGATACCTGACATATTTTGCAGATGGTGTCACTTTGATGAGGTTTCACACCATAATCTCTTTTTTTTAAAAAAAAGGGTCTGAACAAAGGTTACATTTTGGAGGGTTCAAGCCTCACAATTATACCCAAAATCTGATGAAGTACTTCCAACCCCCCCCCCCTCCCAGGGGTTAAGAACTATGGACACAGGTGATGTGACTCTGGCTGACTTACCTGAAGAACTTTTTCTTCTCTTCCTCAGACTTTACTGTGACACTCTTCAAAAAGTTGACAATTTCCACAAATTCGTTCCTAGAAAAATTTAAATATCATGACTGTATCAATTTAAGTGAATGTAGCGGCCTATTTACACTTAAGAGTGAAATCTGTGTAGAAAAAATGTTACTTCAAGGGACTATAAATGTTAAAAACTGTTTAAGGTGAAACTGCTTGGGCTTTTAAGCTAATTTCTGTAGGAGCAGGAGCATGGTTGCAGATACATGATAAATATTTTCGTCAGTCTCAAACAGTGTGATAGGCAGCCAATAGGGAGGGCCTACTTTGCCTTTTGCACTGGAATTGATGACTCTGTTATTTCATGTACACTGTATACATGCATGGTGTCATCCACATTTGCAAACTACATATCAGTATAAGGCCTGGCACATATGACTGTGGATCGAACCATGCTTTGTTTCCATGGCAACATATTAAAATGGGGGAAAACCACAAAATTTTCCATAAAAATACTGCAGTGTTGTTTTATTTCAGTCATTTCCTTACATAATATTTAACCTGGAACATAATCTATGAATAGTTAAGGTGACTAATTTTGTTATGCAAAGTAACTGCCTGTTACCGGTTCTGCAGACTTATGTAAAAATGCAGTTTTTCCCGATTTTAGCCAAGTACAAGCAATATTTTAACAGTTGCTATGGAAACATGTCATGTGATCTATGTTTTATTTTCAAAGTTTACTGAAAGTTTATTTCTCTAGTTATCCAAATACCATGCATATGTGGAGAAAAGGGTGCTTCACATAAAATGAGGAGATACTTTGTTCTCTTATTTAGCAGATTTTAATTGATTTTTTGCCATTTATTAGTGATTAAAGTGGTTGCCATGGCAACCAGTCACATGACTATTAGCAATTTATTGCACAAAATGAAACTTGGCATTCCGGGTATCACAATGATATATACTTTTGGTATGCTATAAAGAAAACTGTTCCTAGTGCACTGTGTTCAATGAAACTTGTTACTTTTATTTTCACTGGTTCAAAAATTTACCTGACCCTTGAAGGGTTAATGGTGCTGCCGTGACTTCTACTCAAAATCATGAATCTATTTCCACAAGGTCCTTCAAACACATACAGTAATCCCTGGCACGAGAGACCCCTGTTGTGAGAGACCACCCTCACATGAGAGACCACTTTTGAGATTCCCAAGTCCTATACTTCCCATGCTAATTTACCTGTTGTGAAAGACCACCTGTCTCATAAGACCACTTTTTTGTTGCTGTAGGGGTGGTCTCTGGTGACAGGGACTACTGTATCAACAAAAAGCCTGGTAAGATGTTCCATAAATGCAAGAGTTTCAAGAATCTCTCCACAGAAATATAACTTCTTGTGCAAACATGACAAAATGTGGAAAAAATTTGTATTCATGTTTTGTGGAGAAATGTCTGGAAAGTAAGTTTTGGAATGATAGAAATCTTATTTTCTCTTTAACCCTCAGAGGCAAAACCATAAAAAATAGCTTAGAAATTATTTTTCTTTTATGCTGAAAATAGCTACCTTGAAGCACTGTCCAACAAGTGAAGGTTCCTTTTGTGAACCTGTCATCTCATATTAGTGGTAATTTTTGTTAATATATACTGAGACAGTTATAACGGGTCGCAGAGTGTGTACACCAAGACGGACATATATGCAGGCCACTTCCGGTGTAGTGTTTCCGGTGAGGACAGTGGAACGCAAAAGGTACAATCTCGAATTGTCCGCGATGTCCGTGATATCTTCAACACGGACATCGCGGACAATTACAACGCGGACATTTTCTGGATCTGTGTCGAGATTAAAGCTATGGAAGTCGGTATACACGACTAAGCTTTGGCATGATTAAATGTAAATTTGGACGTTGGCTATTGCTTTCGGGATGGATCTGAGCACTTTTCTTTCTCTTTATTCTTTTCTTTCTGAAGTTCGGTGTTTAGCTCTGCATTTGGGGTGGATATGAGCATTTTAAACTTGCTTTCTTTCTTTTTCTTTTTCTTTCTTCCTTTCTGTTATCTATTAATAGTATCATTTCTTTTATCAACAATTATAAAATGCCTGTAGCTGGAAATATAACTTATTATTTGAATGTTTCCCAATATTAATTGGAGCCTTGATTTGAAAAACCAAGCATCGTGAAATGGGATTCTTGAAAAAGTGGAAGATGACAACTTAACCCTGTGACAACTAGCTCCGTCTCCCGGCCCCTGCTTGTTTTTCAAAGCCTATATAAAGAGTTCAATGGTTTAATTATTTATTGACATTCTCAATGAAAAAAAAGAAAAGAAACAAACTACTACCATGTTGCCATTAATTATTGGGAAATTATGAAAAATACACATTCATAACTTTCATAATTTTATTATCTGCTTGGACTCACAGCCTCACATCAATACATTATACACACATGCATGTGACCAGGGATCCAAATTATAATTGACCTTTATGCCAACACAATTCAATCACACAAACACACTTCTGATGAATGACATCATATGACCAACTGGTCATGGAGAATACAGTGATACCTACTATTTAAGACCACCCAATCTGCCCGCCACAAGTGGCTACAAATAGCACATACTCTTAAATTACTCATGATTTACAAAGAATATATATCAGCTGTTGCTCCATGATGAGTCCACTAAAACTCTGTTCCCACATACAATGCAATGGTACCTGCTCAAAAGACCACCTCTCATGAAAGACCCGTTAGTTTTTAAGACCGCTCTTTCAAGACACTGGCCTCTAATTTCTTTGCTATCTTACCTGCAGAACATGCACCTGTCATATGTGACCACTCTTGTCTGGCTTTAAGAGTGGTCTTAAATAGGAGGTACCACTGTAGTCCATGTCATGCGAGGTCATCCCGAAGGCAGGCCCTGAAAGGACCTGCCAAAAAAAAGTGGCCTTTCAAGCCAGGTAGTCTCTCATTTGGAGCGACTTATCAAGACAGGGGGCCACTGTACATAATCACTGATAACTGAAATATTCTCTATTGTAGGGTACTGCAGTGATAATTTACATTTTTTGAGTTGCCTTATATACTAAATGTGGACCCATACCTTAAAATTCAACCCTTTTTCCCCACTGCATATGCAGATATCAAATTTTCTTAAATATGTAAAAGAGGGATTATGATGTTTTGCAACACTTGTTTCTTGCTTAGCCAAAAATAAATATTGAATTTACGTTGGTTTTATTGTGTTAGTTTCATTTTGTTGATTCATTTACGAGGTATATATCAAGATCGGGAGTAATTTATTAAGGATTGGTAAGGTAAAAAAATGCAGGGATGAATACTAACAAGCTAACAGCTCCTGTGGTTGTGTATATTCAATTACTGAAGCAGGTGTCAACTAATATACAACACTGATAAGATCAAATAGGGTGATTAACAGAGTACACAAGTCATTATGACAGGTCTGCTGAAGTGGGGTATCTCACCGTGGTGCCCCCTCAAAGTTTGTGTATTTATATATGGAGGGTTGCCCAAGGGATATCACACATCAGAACACCTAGTGTAAATATAAAAAATTACTCTAACTAAATACCAATTTGAAAACAAATGTTGAGAGTTGCCAAATGAACACAAAATCACCATTAAAGACAATAAAAAGGACATACTATCAGTGTTGGTCCCCTTCATTAATGCTTGTGAATTTCCAGTCTAATTTGCAGGTGTATTAAAGCCCCAGAGTCTGATCTCAGTATACATGTAACATGCTAACATGGGTCGAAATTAGGGAAATCAGGGGAGTCTGGTTGCAATGCAACAATGTAAAATTTGTAAGGGCTAGTTTACAATCCCTATTTGCCCAAATGACAACTTTTTATTTCTCAACTGAATCGTTGTGGTGTTTTATAACAAGAAATGAGAAGGACCAGGTATCACAAGTGGTCTGGTGGCATTTAGATACAGTTCACATACAAGTTACCCTGGTAAATGTAGAATACATTTTATACAATTCAGGTATTCCCCAAAGCCGTATAACCCTAGAATTCTAGGGCTTTACATCTAAATTTAGGGCTTTGAAATCATTATCCCCATTATAATGAATAGGAGTGTAGGGCTTTAATTTTTCTATTGTTGCTATTTTTAGCAATCCCACTACTCTTTAAGAAAATCATAGGGAAAACCCTGCACTTAAATGACTCTAATAGGAATCAACTATTACATGTTTATTCAGCTGAATCTGCAACACAGAATACACATAATTCTTGAATGTTGTGTACCTTTGCAGATGGGGTAACATAATGTGACCTTGTGGGTTATACACATAGATGCTTTTATAATATATAATTATGAAATGAAATATAGCATATCAAGTATTTCTTTGTGAATTGAAAATGGAAATTTTGACATTTGTTTTGGGTCTACATGCAATGATTTAATACCATATTCCACATTAACTAGTCTGTAGCTTACGTACAATTTTACTTCTTAACCTGTTCTCATTTTTCCCCTTAAATTTTGTTAAATTTTAACATGGATGCATACAATCGTGCATTATATCGATACTGACAATACTGTCAATAGCACAGGCACACTGCTCGTTGTGAAATTACCTGTGAATTCCGAGTGCTGTGTGACTCAGTATACAATTATTTAGTGAATTATTTACATCAAAGAAAATGGGTAACTTCATGATCGGCCATGATCTTGTATGATTATGAACATGATAAATCCCGGTTCCCAAAAAACAAAAGTCTAAATATCAGACTAATATACAGAGTCTAGGCTCACCATAACCCTTGCCTTATATTTGGACCGAGACCATGTTGCCGCCTTATATTACATTTAAACGAAATCTGAAATTTGTCCACGTCCAAAGTCTAAAATAACTAATAGTTCCATGTTTAAGAAAGTTGCAGACGCCACAAGTTGAATCCGCGTCCATAATGCCATGTATGTACTCTCACACAAAACTTTCACGGACAAATGAAGATTGTACCTCACGGACATCGCGTACATTGCGAGATTGTACCTCACGGACATCGCGGACAATTCGAGATTGTACCTGTTGCCAGTGTAATGGCGGGACCCAGTGAACACATGTGCTTGTAATGATGTGTGAAGGAACGAACTCATTAAAAACGTGTTAAGGTTTGAGCTGGTGTTATCAATCAACATTGGTAGCAGAGCGTGGTTGTCAAGGACAGTAAATACATGTAACAGAGACCTTGTCAGTGGACAGCTGAGCAGTAATAATGAGCGAGGACAGGGGTAATCTGAGATTGAGAGCTCCCCCAGCGTGGAATCTTGAGGATTTATCCTACGAGGACTGGAGATTTGAGGTAGAATTGTGGGAGAAGTGTACCACAACAAAAGAAAAGGAAAGGGGGCTGATTTTGTTCAACTCATTCCCTAAAAGAGACTCTTCTGGAGCTCACGATAGACTTCTCATTGCGTGTAAAAATGGAGAAATTTCACTTGATAGTGAAGAAGCAGTATCACAAATATTGAAAGTACTAGACGGAGTATACAAGAAGGATGATCTTTCTATGGTTTGTGAAACATGGACATCCTTTATTAGACTGAAAAAAAGTGAATCCGATGCCATGTTACAGCATATTGCAAATTATGACAAAAAGGTGGGTGAGCTGAAAAGAGATAAAATTGACTTGCCTTCAAAAGTGTTAGCCATGCAACTTTTGGACAGTTCGGGATTAGAGCACAGAGATAGACAACTTGTCTTGACAGCAGTAGACTATTCTAAGGATGATGAGATGTATAAACAGATGAAAAGTGCCCTTGTAAAGTTTCATGGTGAACAATCAAAGAAAAAATACTCCAGTGAAGATAATAGTGAAACAAAGGTGAAAGAAGAATCTGTTGATTTTACTACAAGTCAAAATTGGCGTGGTAGAGCAGACACTAGATCTCGTGGTTACAGAGGTCGGGCATATCCCCGTTATAGAGGCAGGAGTCGAGGTGCAACGGCAGGTAACCAGAATACAACAGGTAACCAGAGTTCCAGGAGAATGAATCCAGTCGGAACAGACGGAAATGTGCTGAGGTGTATTATTTGCGACTCTTATCGACATTTTGCCCGAGATTGTCCAGATTCATGGAAAAATATGAATAAAGTGAAAGATGAAGAAGCCATGAAAGTGAAAGATGAAGAAGCCATGAGAGTGAGTGATTTAAATGAAGAACTGCTATGTGAAGCAGCAAACTGTGCAGTTTTAGACTCAGCCTGTACTAAGACTGTGGCAGGTAGTCTATGGAGGGACACTTTTTTGGAGTCTCTCACAGAGGAAGAAAGATCAAGAGTGCAGAGAATGTCTGGAGGTCGAACATTCAAATTTGGCGGCGAAACGAAAATGAAATCATTTGAACGATTGATTCTGCCCTGTACTATTGCTGGAAAGAAGGTGAATATAGAGACAGAAATTGTAGACAGTAACATACCACTTCTACTCAGCAAACAAGAAATGAAAAATCTTGGAGTCATAATTAATACCACAAATGACACGGCAAAAATCTTGGGGACATTTCTCAATCTTGATACGACTTCATCTGGACATTACTATATTCCCTTGATGGAAAATACTGCGTCAGTAAACATTACCATTACTCAAGGTGAAAAGACCAGAAAAGAAAAAGAAAGTATTGTTTACAAGTTGCACAGACAGTTTGGCCATCCATCAGCAACGAAACTGAAAGAACTACTGAAAAATGCTGAAATGTTAGACCAGGAGCTTGAACAATTGATTGAAGAGATATCAGTGAGGTGTGATACATGCAAGCGTTTTAAGAAAACCCCTGCTCGTCCAGTTGTGTCTATGCCCCTCGCTAAAGCATTCAACGATGCAGTGGCAATGGATCTGAAACAGTTCAGACCTGGTGTATATTTTTTACATATGATCGACTTGTTTACTCGATACTCCCTGGCTAAAGTTATCAGGAATAAAACACCAAAGACAATTGTCAATGCTGTTATTACCTTGTGGATAGCCTCGGGACTAGGCTCGCCAGTGAAGTACGTAGTAGATAATGGCGGAGAATTTGCGAATCAGACATATAAAGAAATGTCAGAACACTTCAATGTGGAAATATGTAGCACCGCGGGGGGAAGTCCATGGCAGAACGGTATATGTGAACGAAATCACAAGGTGACTGACATTATTGTTGAGAAAATGCTAGAGGATGATCCAACGCTAAGCTTAGAAGTGGCGTTAGCATGGGCAGTAAATGCAAAAAATGCTTTGTCCAACCACAATGGCTTTTCTCCATATCAATTAGTTTTAGGGCAGAACCCTAACCTGCCTTGCGTCATGACAGACAAACTTCCAGCATTAGAGAAAGTGGAGAATGATGGTATAGCTATGCACTTAAATGCCCTTCACGCTGCAAGGAGGGCATATATTAAGGCAGAAAATTCTGAGCGTATAAGACGCGCATTACGTCATAATGTCCGTGTGGTAGAGGATCGTTTTCTACTGGGCGACAGAGTCTATTACAAACGTGACGACAATATTCGCTGGAGAGGCCCAGGTAAAGTAATAGGACAAAATGGAAAAATTGTATTTGTCCGACACGGAGATCAAATTGTCCGAGTGTCGACATGCAGGCTGGTAAAAATTAACAATAAGTGTGGAGAGCCTGAATTGGTGGATACCGGCCACAGGAAGGAAATTGCTGACAATGACAAGGTACGCGAAAATAATCAAAATAACACACAAGCAGAAATGAGTGTTGAAAGTTGCAGCCAACATGAAAATGAGCAAGTTGATACAGAAGTAGAACACGAGAATAACGATGATCAAACAGAAAATACTGTTCAAACTCATGAACACCATGTTCATAATGAACAAATACAAGATCATAGACAGATACATATGCCTGAAGCAAATGATAATGAACAAATACAAGATCAAAGACAGCTACGTATGCCTGTAGCAAATGACAAAATTCGTCACAGAGATACACCTGATCAGGATTGGATAGAAGCTACAGTAATTGGCAGAGGAGGTAAAGTTGTTGGAAAAAACAAGAATTACTTCAATGTACAGAGAGAAGAAAGTGGAGAGACTCTGAAATATGGTGTATATCTCGATCGTGTTGAATTCGAGATTATTGGAAATGACAATGATCAGAATGAAGAAGTGCATGTGGTATTTATACCAACAGAAATGCAAAATGAATCAAATGTTCTAGAAGCAAAACAACAAGAACTGCAAAAATGGAAAGACTTTAACGTATACACAGAAGTAGACGACCATGGTCAAAAAGCCATCTCTACAAGGTGGGCTGTAACTGAAAAGACTTTGCCTGACAACACAAAAGGAGTAAAAGCCAGACTGGTAATCAGAGGCTTTGAAGAAGAAAATGAGATGCAAAGTGACTCGCCTACAGCTGCAAAATCTACATTGAGGGTTTTTATGACAGTTGCAGCAAGCAAAGCTTGGCAGTGTGAAACATTAGACGTGACAGCGGCGTTTTTGCAAGGAAAAAGAATAGAGAGAGATTTGTATATTCAGCCACCAAAGGAAGCAAAGGAAGAAGGTACAATTTGGAAATTAGAAAAGGTTGTGTATGGTCTAGACGATGGTGCTCGGAACTGGTATTTTTCTGTCAAAAAAGAACTGATAAACCTAGGATGTAAACAATCGAAACTCGACAAAGCTATGTTTCGATATTATGAAAATAATCAACTGCAAGGCATGTTTATCATGCATGTGGATGATTTCTTGATTGCAGGTTCCGAAAGTTTTCATGAGAATGTTATCGCCCGAATATTGGAAAAGTACAAAGTGGGTAAACGCAAAGCCGGTACCTTTCGTTACATTGGACTGAACATTTACCCTACTGCAGAGGGATCTAAGATTCAACAAGATAATTATGTAGAAAGTATAGACTTCATGCATCTGTCAGCAAAACGCAAGACTGAAAAGCATTCCCCTCTTAATGTAGAGGAAACTCGTGATTACCGATCGGTAGTGGGGCAATTAAATTGGGCGTCTTCTCAAGCAAGACCGGATATAGCATTTGATGTGCTTGACTTGAGTATGGCCTGTAAACATCCAACAGTGAATGATGCTTTGAAAGCTAACAAAGCAGTCAGAAAAGTCAAATCTGAAAGTAGCTGCATACTATTTCCACATCTTGGTTCATTTGAGAAGTTTAAACTGTGTGTGTTCTGCGATGCCTCTTGGGGCAACCTTGATGATGGTTCCAGTGCCCAGGGGCACGTGATACTACTTTCAGGTGAAAATGGGAGATGTTGTCCACTATCATGGGCATCAAACAAAACGCAAAGAAAGGTGCAAAGTACTCTTAGTGCAGAAACGTTAGCAATGCATGATGGTCTCGACGAGGCAATTTACCTGGGAAGCTTGCTTACAGAACTGTTCAAAAGTGAGTATAAACTGAACTCAGTGCCAATCAAGGCTTACACAGACAGTAAATCTTTACATGACAATGTGTATTCTACGAAACAGGTTAAAGAGAAAAGACTGAGAATTACCATTGCCGCTATACAAGAGATGTTAGAGAAAGACAATGTGCAAATGATAAAATGGATACCAACAAATACTCAAAAAGCAGATGTGCTAACTAAGAGAGGTGTCTCAGGAGATGCATTGCTAGAGTGTTTTAGGTCAGGCAGTATGACCAGTGAGTAACGTGACATTTAAAACTTCAACAATGACATAAAGACATTCTGTGTCATGCCATATATATCTTTTAGTTAGATTTAAGGTAAGGCTTTAAAATTCTAGTCAAGTTTTAGGCAGAAAAAAAAAAAAAAATAGAGAGGAATTTGTTAATATATACTGAGACAGTTATAACGGGTCGCAGAGTGTGTACACCAAGACGGACATATATGCAGGCCACTTCCGGTGTAGTGTTTCCGGTGAGGACAGTGTAATGGCGGGACCCAGTGAACACATGTGCTTGTAATGATGTGTGAAGGAACGAACTCATTAAAAACGTGTTAAGGTTTGAGCTGGTGTTATCAATCAACAATTTTAAACACTGATTGATTAAAAAAAGGCCCTTCCACAGTGACAACTACTTTCTCTTCAAGATGGAATCAAAGTAGCAGCAAGCACATCCAGGGATAACTACTCACCTTATCAGATAGATTAGAATAAACAAACACTTAAGGATACATCTAAGATTATACCCGACCCTGGATTTTCCCTAAAATCCTGGGTTGGAGCCCAGTCAATGTTTCCAGCATATAAAATTTGTCATGTTTCTGTTTTCCAACACAGCCGTGGACAAATACATGTACAGTCTATTTACTCTAAGTTGCCATGGCGATTGAATGTGGAATCACATGGCAAATGTGAATTGGTTTATCAGTTTAAGTTTCTGACTGATAATACTACCACTGAAAGGAGTACCTTCACTGACAGAATACAGTCCCACTTAGTACTGTCTTCAGTATAAAGTGTCAGGTCCTTTTTATGCATGATCAACTAACAATTGTACACCTGGGCACATCTGTTACTTGTGGGGCCATTTCAAAAGGAATAAAGTAAACCTACACAAGTACAACTAAACATGCTACGCTTTGTAATTCCAAGCTTATTTCAATATAAGAAATATAAGCTCACTGTCTATCCTCCCCCCCCCCCCCCCCAAGAATGGAAATTTGGAGAATGTGTTAAATTGTTCATTCTGTAAGGCTACCTTTACAAAATATGCATTTGCTATTACAACTTGAGATCAAATGAACATTATCCTTGAGAAACACTGGAACATTTAAACTGTGCATACAGGTACAAATCTACTATGCAATTCATCATAGTCAAGCACCACTTCCAAGCCTCTTTACCAGAGACTGGAACTCCTTCCAAATCCATGCCCTAGCCAACTCAGTGAGAAAAGACAGTAGTACTGAAGTTATCCATATGAACTTGACAATTTGTTGCAGCCATTCATTGTCACCAATCATCACGATGCATACAATGTACATGTATGACAATCTAGTGCATTTATCAACATACTAAATTTTAACAGTTTTCAACTATTTTTTTCACATGCATTATGATTAGAATTTTCAATTTTGACCTGTGATAATACATATATTTTTACCAAATTGACAGGAAATCTAAAAAAAAACAAAAACAAAAAACACACATTTTAACCTTTGCATTACATGTGCCTCAAAAAGTACAGACAAAATCATGAATTTTGCATGTCCATTCCCCACAACCTATCAACTCATAACGGGGGTCTACCTCCTTTTTAATACGCAAGGACAAGAACAGAAGGTTCTAGCCCTGCTTAAAAGAGGGCACTGCAGTCACTGGAGGGCCAGGGTTGTGTATTCCAATTACTTTACAATGTAATTTGCAACTTAATAACTTGAAAACAACTGCACATAGAGACACCAAATTTTGCACAGTAAATCTAGATGCATAACTTAATACCTTGCAAAAAATCATATAACCACAGCTACTAAAGTGACCAGTTTATTTAGGGTTACTAAAACATGCAAACCAATGGGAATACACAGCTCTAGCCCTCCAAATTTTTGTGTATTCAGTTGTGTATTGGGGCGAATACACACTTCAGAGCTAATTCTGACTTTTCCTTTTGTATTCCATATGCTCCTGCTAAAACAATCACTAAAGTTTAGCATTATATTTGTAATGCAAATTACACGAAAAGCTCTGGAATAAAAATTTAACACTGTAGCCAGGACTAAGTCCAGTGTTTACTTACTTGAACAGTCGATCATCCAGCAACGTGTTCATGAGTGGTCTTTCTTTTGGGTCTGGATTTAAAAATTCATCTTGTATCCTCAGTTCAAAGGTTTTGGTCATATCACCTGTAAATAATTAACTCTTTCAGTGCCAATCATGTCTTAACTTGATCTACTTAAGTCAGACCTGAATTATCATTAGGATCTCAGATTCCTCGTAAAGAGACCTTTCATTCAAGTACCAGCATGCCTATAGTGTAGAAAAAAGCTGTTGACTTGGTCCAAAATTTGCAACTTAAAAGAGTTAAAATATTTGCCTGTAGAGATATAAATAAATAAAATTGGCAGCGAGAACTTGCCTTTTGAAGCAAAGTATGATTCTCGCTCACTGGTGTTTATTTTAATTGTACAATGCTGCACAGCTAGGAAACAAAAGCATTTTCTGCTCAAAGAATTCATTTCATAATAAATGTTATGCAAGGTGCAAAAACAACATGCAAAGCATCAATATCGGCCTAGATATTTTATCTTTTGCAAATTTAGTCCATATATGATTGCAACAACAGTGTACAATACATGTATAGTCTGCATATTACAATGGGAGGAAAGGCCATGTGGTGCAGGACATTTTGTATTTTAAAATTTGAGACTGTCCATGTACAATTTATACTATCAGTACCCATGATGGGTTAAATTATCATAGTACATACATGTTTGGCCTTATAAAGTGTCCAAAGTTACTTGTCCAGTCGGTCTTAGAAGTGTCTAAATTTGTTCGCTTAGTAGGCAAATATTTGTTAACGTGGATCACGTATGAAGATTTCTGTAATTCATGTAAGCTGCTTCCTTTGGTGTTAGGTCAATTTTACAGTGCAGGAAACCAGTATTTGGCACATTTAATACGGCAATGACATACATTTATTTGGAGACGTGGCATACTTTCACAATTTTTTAAAGAAAATTTATTATGATAACATCCATTATCCCCTTGCCACATTGTTATTAAATATAAATAAGAAAAATGGAATGCTCTGGGAACTACACCCCTACATCCACCCCATCGGCTATTTAACTCTCTCTGTGCCAATCACGTCTAAAGTCAATCTACCAAAATCAAACTAGTCTGAACTAGAACAGACTGATTTTCGAACAGAAAATCAAATGTCTCCCAGTGGCACACTTACGTCTCTGAATAAGCTACAGGTGATAACAAATTACAAATGACCAAGTTTGCTTGAAAATTACAATCCTATTTTAGCTCTCACCTAGATACATTACTCTAGCAATTTTCATCAAGTTCTTCAAGACTTATTGCAGAGAAACCAATTTCACATAAATGACCCTGTGACCTTGAAAATAAGGTCAAGGTCATCCAAATACAATCCCAACCTTGGTCTTACCTTGAAACATAATCCTACCAAGTTTCATCATATTCCATCAAGTTCTTCATGACTTATCGAACGGAAACCAATTTCACATAAATGACCCTGTGACCTTCAGAATTCACTCAAGGTCAACCAAATACAATCCCAACCTAGGTCTTGCCAAGATACATAATCCTACCAACTTTCATCATATTCCATCAAGTTCTTCATGACTTATCGAACGGAAACCAATTTCACATAAGTGACCCTGTGACCTTGAGAATTCGCTCAAGGTCATCCAAATACAATCCCAACCTAGGTCTTGCCAGATACATAATCCTACCAAGTTTCATCAAATTCTGTCAAGTCGTTCAAGACTTATCGCACGGAAACCAAGTGTTGAAGAACCTGAACAACAACAACAACAACAACAACAACAACAACAAACAGAAGAAATGGGCACTAAAACAATATGTCCCCCGGCTTCCATCGGGATACATAATTACCATTAGGATCTCAGATTCGTATTCCTCATAAAAAGACCTTTCATTTAGGCACCAGCATACCTCTAGTTGAAGAGAAAATATCTCAGGTTAACAGCTTTTGTCAGTGTGCATTGGGTACATTGCACCCATTGCGTGCAAAGAAAAGCTGTTGACTCAGTCCAAAATTTGACACTTATAGAGTTAAAATAAAATCATGTGCATTCACTAAAAAATGTTCTGTTTACCAAATATTAAGCTTATCCTGTTTCTAGATTAGCTGATTAATACAGCAAAATACACATGCAGTTTTCTTTCAAACCCTTTCATCTTCTGGTATATTCTTCATTTTATATCATGACTGTGAACAATGTACTTACATTCAATCTTATTAACTGTCACTATCACACCATGCAATCTGATGCAAGACGACCAAGTTACAACTCTGAGCATGTGCCTTTTTTTTTTCTCACATACAAAATTTTGGCTAAAAGAACAAAAACTTGACAACAAAAATGATGAATGTCTAGTGGTAGATCAGTTTACAGACAATTTCAAATTTGCCACATGCTGTCTATCATTGACTGCTTGACCTGACCTAGACAACATCTCAATCTAATCTTCCTTGTGGACATTTACATTTCATCTTCTCCAAAGACTGACACATTAATAATGAGTAATCATGAATATTCCCAAGCATAATATTTCCTGAAGCAGCCTTAAAAGATGTTTTTTGCGAGTTTCATTTTTCCAAATTGACAGTACCAAAAAGAAGTATTAATCATATGAGACCTCTCCATTTGTGCATCTGGAAGGGTCTGCTCGGGAAAAGTTGGGAATATTCATCCCTCACAAAAATTTATGATTATAACAGCATGAGGGACATGGAACAAGAAGGGGGCAAAACCTCTGCCCCACCCCCTCCTACAACCAAACACATCATACTTGCACACTGAATATAAAATTCATGACACTTTGAAATGATGATTTTTAACACAAAGAGGAATTCCTATGCAAGGAGGAAAATCACATCATAGTGACAACATTTTATCTTAGTCTTTTCTCAATGAAGTTTGTATTTTTAAGGTAAGCAACAAAGTGGCATTAGAGGCAGAGAATACATGACCAAATACATATTCTGCCACATGAAATTGCAAATTTCCAAACATAAAATCCTTCTGGAGTGATGATGCATGACCTTGCAATGACATAATGGGGACAGAATGGTGCATGTTAACCATGTGGTGCTATATGTAATTTTGATGTTTTCACTGTTATTTCAAACGAGGCTTGATATTTTTTTTTCTGCAGCAAATAAGCACAACCTTGTACTACATCTTGAACACCTGCAATCTTCCACCTGGTTTAGCATTGAAGTGATATAATCAGGGCACTAAATATATATGAAGCTCACCTAGATCAACCAGGAACTCCATAAGTTGTTCTGCCAATACTCCGAAAGCATATTCATCCCGCACATGGCCCCATTCAGGAGATAACTCAACTTTACCAGCCTAAAATAAAAAGCAAAGACACACTGGTCACGTACCTGCTACACAATCATACAGTGGGTACCCGCTGTATAGTCACCATGTGCGTACCTGCTGTACAGTCATACTGTGGGTAACTGCTGTATAGTCATACAGATGGTACCTGCTGTATAGTCATACAGATGGTACCTGCTGTATAGTCATACAGATGGGTACATGCTGTAAAGTCATATAGATGGTACCTGATGTATAGTCATACAGATGGTACCCGCTGTATAGTCATACAGATGGTACCTGCTGTACAGTCATACAGATGGTTCCTGCTGTACAGTCATACAGATGGTACCTGCTGTATAGTCATACAGATGGTACCTGCTGTACAGTCATACAGATGGTACCCGCTGTATAGTCATACAGATGGTACCTGCTATATAGTCATACAGATGGTACCTGCTGTACAGTCATACAGATGGTACCTGCTGTACAGTCATACAGATGGTACCTGCTGTATAGTCATACAGATGGTACCTGCTGTACAGTCATACAGATGGTACCCGCTGTATAGTCATACAGATGGTACCTGCTATATAGTCATACAGATGGTACCTGCTGTACAGTCATACATATGGTACCTGCTGTACAGTCATACAGATGGTACCTGCTGTATAGTCATACAGATGGTACCTGCGGTATAGTCATACAGATGGCACCTGCTCTATAGTCATACAGATGGTACCTGCTGTACAGTCATGCAGATGGTACCTGCTGTATAGTAATACAGATGGCACCTGCTGTACAGTCATACAGATGGTACCTGCTGTATAGTCATACAGATGGTACCTGCTGTATAGTCATTCAGATGGCACCTGCTGTATAGTCATACAGATGGTACCTGCTGTATAGTCATACAGATGGCACCTGCTGTATAGTCATACAGATGGTACCTGCTGTATAGTCATACAGATGGTACCTGCTGTATAGTCATACAGATTGTTTTATTGTTATTTTGGACCTTTTTCCTTTTTGCGGTTTCTGTTACTTTAGTTTTAGTAATTGTTTCACATGGTCTTTTGTGTGGTTTCTGTTTGTTAAGTTTCAGTAGTTCTTTGCTTTCCAGTCTTGTGTGTGGTTTCTTTTTCTTGTTGCTTTTTTGTGTTTCTTTTAGTCCTACTCTTACTTGTAGAATCTACTTCCAACAACTGTTTCTTGGAGAGGACGTCAGAATTTCAGAATGTACCATTTTTCTTTTCTTTGCTCCTCCATTTTTTATGGCTTTATACGTTGGTAATGGGCTTATGTCATAAACACTTATGCATCTATCATGTGGTTCATCATTTGTGTTGTCGTTGACTGTAGCCTGTCCTTCATCATATATTTGTGTTTTTGACTGTAGCCTGTGCTTCATCATTTGTGTTGTTGACTATAGCCTGCGCTTCATCATTTGTGTTGTCATTGACTGTAGCCTCTGCTTCATCATTTGTGTTGTCATTGACTGTAGTTTCAGGATTTACATGGCTTTCATGACTATTTGCTTGCGGCCAATTATTTATTTCAGAGGAAATCAGACTTTTCCAAAAATACCCCCTCCCACGCGATAACCCAATGGTTGCCACCGCGCGGCCCATGCACAGACATAAATATTTTGTTCTGTTGACTGAGCAACATTGATTGCCAACTATCTGAAACATGACATTGATAGGCCTAGGCCTATAATTTTGTTGGCCTAATTACGTAATTAATTGTACTAAGACTAAGTATAAATTAGTTTAACTTAACCCAAGTCAATGTGCAGTTGAAAAACATGATATAGCCATTTATAGAGGGAAACAGAATTATTCGTCTCAACTGAAGGGGTAATCCCGCACAGCTGAGTGGCATTACCCCAAATGTACAATGTATAACTTAAGTTACGTTTCTTCAAAGATTGGTTCAGACAGCCATATAATAGTGTGGGTGTATTTTGGTAAACGTGAACTCATGCTAAGGGCACAGCGATTTTCAAATGAGACTCATCCTTAAAGAGTTGAGAACCTCTACAGACCTTCCAGACGAAAATTTCATGACAGCACACTTACCATATTGACGCCAGAATGAACTTGTTGCATTAGTTTGGCCATTCTTCGCGCCATGGCTGCAGACGACAGCTTGATACGAGAACGAGGCAACATGACTTTTCCGCGACCCCAAGCGGGAAATAGGGGGACTGGCATTGGGCGGGATTACCCCGCGTGCGGCATTGCCCCACCTTCTCCTAATATGATGCGTGTGTATTCTAATGCAGAGAAATGTACTAATGTTCTCACTCGTGATGTTATGTGGACCACGTACAATCATTTGAGAAATCAATAACAGGAGCACTGACGGCTAGCTGACGAAGAATGAAATAAAAAATTTGATAACTCTTTGAAAAATTCTAAAATGAAAAATAAAGCATGGTGGAGGACAGTTGAGTATTTCTTAAATTGGAATCACCGACAGACTATACCATGGCTACTCCATGAAGGCAAGCATATATATCGGGCAGCGCAATAAAAGCTCGTATATTCAATTCTTTTTTGTTGGATCAAATGAACATCGACACTTTTGTTCAGAACCTACAGCCCCTCTCCATCCACATAGAACAATGGGGGATCACCATGTATCTCAACAATAAGTACTTGATATTCTAAAATGTCTTGATATTTCTAAAGCTTCCGGCCCGGAAGGCATCAGCCCTAAACTTGTAAAGGAAGCTGCTTCTATAATTCATAAACCTCTTACAATATTTAATATGTCTTCAACCGAAAACAATTTCCACCTATCTAAAAAGAGGCTAATGTGACTCCGTTGTACAAAAAGTGCGAAGAAAATCTTTGTTCTAAGTATCACCCTGTATCTCTTTCAAGCTGGACAGGTAAAGTATTGGAAAAGGTAGACTTCAAACATGTATTTAATTTCTTTGAAGATAATTTGTTCATCTTACCATATCAGTCTGGTTTTATCCCAGGCGATGCTACAGTAAATCAGCTAGTTTTTTATACCATGAATTGTCTCTTGCTGTCGATCAGCGAAAGGAGGTCAGAGTTTTGTTCCTGGACATGAGCAAGGCCTTTGATAAAGTACACACTGGCCTCCTTTGTAAACTCGAAGAAAATGGAATAACCAATAAATTCTTATCTTGGTTCGGCGACAATCTTTATGACCCTTGGCAACGGGTAGTTTTGAATGGTCAATCCTCCACCTGGGGCTCAATAACTGCAGGGTTCTTCAGGGCTCCCCGCTAGGCTCCCTCCTCTTTCTTACTTATATTAACGGTATAGTTGATGTAGTGAACTCCAAAGTGAAACTCTTTGCTGACGATACGATCCTTTACCTCACAAGTAGACGATCCCGAATTTTCCGCAACTACTCTTAACAGAGACCTTTCTTCACTTGACGTGTGGTCCAAGAAATGGATAATTTCCTTTAATGCCCCCCAAGACTGACTCAATGCTTATATCACTAAAAAGAACCTCCTTCCCCGATCACCCCCTCTTGTCTTTCAAGGGCACCAATTGGAAAATGTACCTAGAAATACGCATCTAGGGATCCTACTAAATTCTGATTTGAAATGGAATATACATATCAACCACATAGTAACTAAGGCCTCCGAACAGCTAAATATAATGAAATCATTACTGCATACATTGGACCGAGAAACACTCGTAACTGTCTATAAATCCTTCATAAGACCTATTATCGAATATGGTAATGTGGTCTGGGATGGCTTTGCACAGGCAGATACGAAATTATTCGAAAATACTCAGCTGACTGCAGCCTGCATTGTAATAAGTGCCGTGAAAACAACCCCAGCCGACAAATTAGATGAGGAAACAGGTTAGGAGACTCTAGAGAAGAGGAAGGAAAGATCCAAACTAACACTGATGTGTAAGATTATCAATAGACTAAAACCTCAATTTCTCCTTGATATATTGCCGGATCTACCAGAAGATAATCTTCGTTACAACTTAAGACAGCTCCATGATAGGGATGCAGTATCATTACTTTTAATGTAGAATTTGTTACCTGGAAAACTCATTTTTCCCACCAACAACAAAATTATGGATCCTTTTACCATCTGAAATTCGTAATTCACCTACTTTGGCACAATTCAAGCAGAACATTTCGAACCCGTGCAAACCCTCTGTAAAATACAGTGAACTTTTAAATGCTGGCAATAGGTTTATTTTTTATCTTACACTGGAGGCTGCGTTTGGGTCGCAGTCAGCTGAACAAACATCTGCATAAATGAATCACCAACATGTTCTTGCGGTGCGACATCAATAATTGTTTGGCATCACTTTTTAACTTGTCCCCGCTATATTGTCGACCGAGATGTTTTGCATACCACCATAAGTAGCGTTGCACCGTTAAGTTTCAACACAATGCTATTCGGCAGCAGTGAATGTAAGCTCGACCAAAATAATATTTTTAAAGCAGTACATGATTTTATAGAGAAAGGTGAGTGTTTTAGAGCTCTAAAACCGATGCAATCTACTGGCTGAATAGTGTGAGAGATTTCTACAATTATTGTAGGATCGCAAAGGGCGAATATTCTATTCTACATGCCCCACTTTCTGTGGTGTTCTGTCTACGTCTATCTTTTATTTGTTTCTGTCGGTGCGTCACCACCCTTTGGGTGCTTCTTGCGCTCGTCAGGACGGGTCGAGGTGGCGATGTTCGTTATGTACGTGCTGTCTATGTGTCTCGTCAAACAAGAGGGATTCAGATACGGCAGAGCCCTTATTCCCCATTGTTTTCACTTTTGTGAATAAAATACGTTTAAACCGATATGAGCCCCCTTACTCGATGCGCTAAATTAAAGTCCTCTAAAATATCTTTGCAAAAAATAATGCATACACAGTGAAACGGGAAGGCTTCGTTGAAGTTTCAGAGTTGTATGGAGAACTTGGCGGACTTCGGCACTTTGCAAGGCTGTCATACAGCAGCAATACATTTTTTTGCGTCTTGAACATATGCTGGTCGAGGGCGGACTGAAAGCAGGGTAAAATCTCCTCGGCAAGCAGGTCACCTTATGTGGCAAATGGCGTGGAAATTTCCATTCATGATTCAAAACCTTTCAAGGTGACCAGAGTGCAACTTCTTTTTTTCATTTGCAACTGTCATGTGCGTCACACTGCCGGTTTACATCCACTTCTTTGGAGAATCGATGACTGCTCTAAATTTAAATGTACTATATAGTACATTTAAATTTAGAGCAGCCATCAACATGCACTAAATTAAAATGGGCTTACCTTTCCAGAACTACAGTGTATTACATATATACATATATATATATATATATATATATATATATATATATATATATATATATATATATATATATATATATATATATATATATATATATTACAAGTAATTTTTAAAGCTAAAATAAGTAAATTTATAATTCTTTTATTGCCATTTACTCATAATATTTTACTATTTTTTTTTTTATTGAAAAAGATATTTAGTCAGGCAGCCAAAGCTGGTTTTTACCTCAGCTGACTTGTCAGTCAGCTGAGGTTTTTTGAGGGTCCGTCGTCCGTCATCCGTCCGTCCGTCGTTCCGTCCGTCCGTCGTCCACAATTCACATTTTCGACTTCTTCTCAAAAACCGTCAGCCAGATTCGCTTCAAACTTGGTGGAAATGTGCCTTGGGTGGGTCTCTGCCAAGTTTGTTCAAATGGTTACGGTCCAGTGATTTTTGGATTTTTAATGAATTTTTTTGTTCTTTTTGGGGTAAATCTTAAAAAATCTTCTCCGAAATCGCTCATCCAATTGCTTTGATATCACACAGGAACACTTCCTGGGACTACTAGTTCTTATTTGTTCACCAGGTGGCGCTGCAATTTTTTCCTAATTTTTTATGAATTTTTGTGTGTTATAGCTATTTTCGACTTCTTCTCCAAAACCGTGACTCAGATTAAGCTGAAACATGGTGGATATGTTCCTTGTAGAAGGGTCAAACAAAGTTGTTCACTATGTGGGAATGCTGCAGATTCCTGATTTTTAACGATTTTTTCAATTCGGGTACTTGTCGGTCAATGCAGCTTTCCTATTGATTACTATGGAAGTCAATGGGCATTCTAATGCTAATTCACATTTTCTACTTCTTCTCCAAAACCGTCATCCAGATTAACTTCAAACTTGGTGGCAATGTACCTTGGGTGAGTTTCTACCAATTTTGTTCAAATGTTCATGCTCCAGTGATTTTTGGATTTTTAATTAATTTTTTTGGTTTTTTTGTTTTTTTTTTTGGACAAATCTTAAAAAATCTTCTTCTCCGAAACTGCGTACCCAATTGCTTTGATATCGTACATAGACACTCCCGGGGACACCTAGTTCCCAATTTGTTCACCAGGTGGCGCTGCAATTTTTTTAGTAATTTTTTGTATGGTTTTGCTATTTTTCACTTGTCAGAACGGTCCCTCAGATTAAGCTGAAATGTGATGGATATGTTGTTGTGGAAGGGTCAAACAGTTGTTTACTAGGTGGCACTGCTTTGGATTCCTGATTTTTAAGGATTTTCAATTCGGGTACTTATTGTTCGATGCAGCTTTCCTATTGATTACTATGTAAGTCAATGGGCATTCTAATGCTAATTCACAGGACAGCTGACACGAAATTTACTTTTTACGTGATAACTTGAGATCTGTTTTGAGTTAGCTACACATGTTAATTATTCTGTATGAAGGTCATGCTGAGACAGTACATGAATGACCTTGACCTCGTTTGTGGGGTCACAGTGCAACATACATGAATTTTACTCTTCATTATAACTTGAGAACTACTTGAACTTTGATGTTGCACATGTAAGTGTTCTTCTATAAAGGTCAGACTTACTCAGAACATGGTGTCCTTGATCCTTTCCCAAGTTCATAGAGCTGCAAGTGTGATGAATGTCAAGATCAGCTGAGGCACGGGCTGTTCACACCGCCCTCTTGTTTGGTCTAACCCTGCACCGACTGATAAAGTTTTTTTTCTCACTTGATTATATATCCTTAGGCACTCTATAATGAATATCCGGCGGATATCAAGCAGATATCCTTGAGCAATCTGAGAAATTCAAGATGGCTACCAAGATGGCGGCCAGTGCCCCAATAATTTTTTAACTAATGTGCCTAGAACTGCAAGCAATACCATTTTTCAGCTAAATTTTTCATAAGAAATCAATTGTTATGCCCCCAAAAATGAAATGTGGGATGGTTAACTGTTTTCAGCTTGTCTGACCGTCGGTGCATGTTTGTGAGTGTGTCTGTCCACCCATCTGTCCATCCTACATCTGGTGAACAAGCTATATCATGAACCACTGCTTATAGGTATCTCCACTTAGTGCTTTTGTTGTAACTTTTGATTTCTTCAGGTGAGTATATCCTTTTGACCTTGACCAACTTTCCACGGTCACAGGGCATAATGTTTTGTTAGGCTTCTGTATCTGATAAGAGGGCCGTATTTTACCGTATTTCTAGCTTTCCTCTACCCGCAACTGCTGAGCTTCTCCTACAGTGTTGATTCACTGATGTGTTTCAGATATGAAGACATGTACAGGAGTGATGATGTTGTGAATAGCAAAGTAGCATAGTGTAGAACAGTAGTTGACTAATATTAGTGCTTCATTGGCGGTGGACACTCAGTACAAATAAAAAAAAATGGACGAAAAATGTTTGTTTAAATTTTGCTACCATTGCCCTGACAATGATAGGATGCAGGTGAGCCAGAGTGAAGGAGACAGATTGCAATATATTATAGAAGACAGTAAAATTCGAGGTGATAACTTACAAGTAGAACTTCAAGAACTACTGAAACAAAATCCCACATGCCAAATAAAATATCATAAAATTTCACTTTAAATCTTGACACACGTTCACCGTTTTTTAGTTTTGATACATGAAGACAGCATGAATCAAAACTCTGTTTTGTTGGTTATTCCACTAATACCAAACGGGGCCACAGGTTACTAGCACATGCCCTACCGGTGGCAAGAAGTCATTCAGCACTCCTCCATAACAACAGTGAATGACGTGTACCCTTTTTTAAAACCACCTGTACCCGACCATATGGCCGGGTAATACAAAAACATACATTGTTCAGGCATATGTCCCTTATTTCATGTTACTGACAATAGTAAAGTATATATGAACTGTTGGTTGCACAAGGGGATGCCACATAAGCATTAACAGTTGTATAGTTATTCGGAGCAACTCTCTCCTAGACAGATTGCCAGTAGAGGCTAAGGGACTCTATCTATCCCGGACTTGTATACAAACTCGCCAGTGTATTTTTAGTATAGTATATATACAAAGAGTATATAGTTGTCAACACAAGTGGATTCGGTTCAGTTCGAAGACAAATAATTTACTTTCATTAAATATCTTTAAGACACACATGAAGATGCAAACCTAAAGGCTACAGTTACGTGTTAAGCATTTTAAAGGGGACCTCTAATTTTTGCAAGACTTATGTAATTGTTCATATACAATGTACTATCACATATAAGTATGTCTGTGGAAAAACAATCTCCTGACTGCTCCTGTTCTTGAATATTCAAGCATTTACAATGTTATGCCACAGTGGATTTTCATGCAGTTTTTGACATTTTCCTCTTACCCTCCCAAAACACTAAAAAACATTATTGTTTGCTTAGATATCATTTCATTTCTTTTCCTTTTCACTTGCATGGTGCAAATGATGTCTGTTTGTGGCAATGAACTATTTTTTGACACAAAAACTTTGGTGAGTGAAGCTCTATTGAACCCCATGGTACCCCCTACCCCTAAAAATGAAGTTTCGTAGATGGAAATACATGTCCTTGTGCTGCCCCCATAAAACAAATATTTTTTATCACAAGTACTTGTTGTTATCCATATTTCACTAACTCTATGCCTTCATGAAATAACATGAAGGTCGTTCATGTGATGAGCTTGCAACTTCCCTCAGTTTTGATCTTCAAACTTGACCATTTAGGCCGCATTTCTGTTCTTTTGAAACGTGCGAAGTGAGAGGTTAGAGTTGAGCACATTTTTATTAGGATATCATTTTAATGTAATTGTAACATCTTCCAGCTGAATTAATTGTACCTGCATACCAATTCAACATCACTCATTCTATCTTCTGGTCGAATTATAGAGAAAAATCACGTATTTCAGTGAATACATCCAATGCCGTCATTATAGCCCATTGTACATCATAGACGTAAATTTATTTTGTTCTGGTGTCCTAACATACAAAGATAGCCATGTTAGAATTTTTGTAATTACATAGTCAGGTGACAAGGTGATCTTTGGGGGGATGAATTGTAACTTGAAGGCCTCATTTAAAAATTCACCTCTCAGCACCAATTTCCCTTAATAAAGGGGACCTCTATTTTTTGCAAGACTTATGTAATTGTTCGTATACAATGTACTATCACATATAAGTATGTCTGTGGAAAAACAATCTCCTGCTTGCTCCTGTTCTTGAATTATCAAGCATTTACAATGTTATGCCACAGTGGATTTTCATGCAATTTTTGACATTTTCCGCTTACCCTCCTAAAACACTAAAAAACATTGTTTGCTTAGATATCATTTCATTTCTTTTCTTTTTCACTTGCATGGTGCAAATGATGTCTGTTTGTGGCAATGAACTATTTTTTGACACAAAAACTCTGGTGAGTGAAGCTCTATTGAACCCCATGGTACCCCCTACCCCTAAAAATGAAGTTTCGTAGATGGAAATACATGTCCTTGTGCTGCCCCCATAAAACAAATATTTTTTATGACAAGTACTTGTTTTTATATCTATTTCACTAACTCAATGCCTTCATGAAATAACATGAAGGTCGTTCATGTGATGAGCTTGCAACTTCCCTCAGTTTTGATCTTCAAACTTGACCATTTAGGCCGCATTTCTGTTCTTTTGAAACGTGCGAAGTGAGAAGTTAGAGTTGAGCACATTTTTATTTGGATATCATTTTAATGTAATTGCAACATCTTCCAGCTGAATTTATTGTACCTGCATACCAATTCAACATCACTCATTCTATCGTCTGGTCCAAATTATAAAGAAAAATCACGTATTTCAGTGAATACATCCAATGCCGTCATTATAGCCCATTGTATAGCATAGACGTAAATTTATTTTGTTCTGCTGTCCTAACACACAAAGATAGCCATGTTAGAATTTCTGTAATTCCAAAGTCAGGTGACAAGGTGATCTTTGGGGGGATAAATTGTAACTTGAAGGCCTCATTTAAAAATTCACCTCTCAGCACCAATTTCCCCTTAAAGGGAACTTCTATTTTTTGTAAGACTTATTTTATTGTTCATATACAATGTACTCTCACATATAAGTATGTCTGTGGAAAAACAATCTCCTGCTTGCTCCTGTTCTTGAATTATCAAGCATTTACAATGTTATGCCACAGTGGATTTTCATGCAATTTTTGACATTTTCCGCTTACCCTCCCAAAACACTAAAAAACATTATTGTTTGCTAGGATATCATTATGTCTGTGTGCCAACACAGACATACTGTTTTTCTAGGAATTCTTTATTTCTTTCTTTCTTTCTTTCTTTCTTTCTTCTTTCTTTCTTTCTTTACAGGCAAATTTGTCCGACATTTCATTTGAAAAGTATTTTACATAGAAACTCCAAACTTGGCAAGATTATACTTCCATACATGAAGCCTGGTCTTTTTGTAAAGAGGTTCAACGGTTTTGAAAATTATGCAAATTAGGGCCATTTGAAAATTTAAATCTTGAATATCTCCAAAAATATTATAGGTACAGGTAATCAATCCAATTTCGATTAATATGTTGGTTAGACTGCACATTTTTGTAATTTACATGTGACCTGTAAAGGTCAAAGGTCAATGTCATTTTCACATTTGAAATTTTCATCTAGCCATAACACAGTCAATTTTCAACCAACTTTAACCATGTTGGACCCAACCTGTAGGTATTGCAACACTGCGTATTTTTGTAATTTACATGCAATGCCTAAAGAGTAAAGGTCAAGCTCATTCAGGCCTTTTTGTTAAAACTAGCCATAAGCATAATGGAATGTGAAGTACCAAAGGCTTCAAAGATGGCATCAGTCAAGATTCTGGGCTCCGCTTTGGTAATTGATACTTTTAGCCCAGATAAGAGAGCCTGGGTTTGATATCAGGCTACGGGCAGCATGCTTGTCTGTATGTGTGCCCCTGAGTAGCACACAGAATGCTGTGTGTGACTGCTTTTGTCATTTTTACACAAGACAGACAAGACGTAACTTAGAACATTGGAACAACACATGATCAATTAATTGGGTAAGACATGACAGATTCAACTGAAAGCCACAGGAAGCTGTAGTTTTCCTTGCAGTGAGGTTGCAAGGTTAGGATATCGTACAAGCCACGGGTAGTCAGGTCAGTGTTCAATGTAAACAAAGCATGTATAAATATGAATAGACTGACGTCTACAAGTTGTATCATGCTTAGAAGACTACTTGGTTCATGAGAATGAAATGGAAAAGAATGATGACACAGTCTGTGGTAGTTTATATGTCATTTCATACCATCAAAGATGTTGTCTTTCTTTCTTTCTTTCCTTTTTTATGGATGTGTGCCAACACAGACATATTGTTTTTTTAGGAATTCTTTCTTTCTTTCTTTCTCACTTTCTTTCTTTCTTAAAGTCTGTGTGCCAACACAGACATATTGTTTTTCTTTCTTTCTTTCTTTCTTTCTTTCTTTCTTTCTTTTTTTCTTTCTTTCTTTCTTTCTTTCCCGACAAGTTTGTCCGACATTTCATTTAAAAACTATTACACATAGAAACTCCAAACTTGGCAAAATTATACTTCTATAGATGAAGCCTGGCCTTTTTGTAATGGGAAGTCATGCTTTTCAAAATTATGCAAATGAGGGCTAATTAAAGTTTTAAATCATCAATATTTTATATACTATATGAGATGTGGTTCCGAGTGTATAGGAGTTTGATCATAGCAAGGTAAAGGCCATCTCAAATGTCAAGGTCATGTCAAGGTCAAAGGTCAGTTTAAGGTCAAAGGCCACTTTCGATGGGGGCTTTCTTCTAGCCATAACTTGGTCAATTTTTATCCAATTTTGATCATGTTTGGTTCAAATTGTAGCTATTGCAACATTGCACATTTTGAAAATTACATGTGCCCCAAAAGGTCAAAGGTCAATGTCATCTGGACCTTTGAAAGTTTCACCCAGCCATAACGCGGTCAATTTCCATCCAATTCTAATCATGTTGGACTTAAATTGTGGGTATTGTACCACTGTACATTTTTGCAATTTACGTGTGACCTATAAAGGTTAAAGATAAAAGGTTAAAGTTATTTGAACTTGGAAATATCATCCAGCCATAAGCTTAATGCGATGTGAAGTACCTAAGCACAAAAATTGTACCATTTAATATTTACAGCTTTTAAAGGCACACAAACAGATTTGCTTTAAAGCAAATCTTCCTTTCTAGTTTCATTTCTTTTCTTTTTCACTTGCATGGTGCAAATGATGTCTGTTTGTGGCAATGAACTATTTTTTGACACAAAAACTCTGGTGAGTGAAGCTCTATTGAACCCCATGGTACCCCCTACCCCTAAAAATGAAGTTTCGTAAATGGAAATACATGTCCTTGTGCTGCCCCCATAAAACAAATATTTTTTTATGACAAGTACTTGTTGTTATCCCTATTTCACTAACTCTATGCCTTCATGAAATAACATGAAGGTCGTTCATGTGATGAGCTTGCAACTTCCCTCAGTTTTGATCTTCAAACTTGACCATTTAGGCCGCATTTCTGTTCTTTTGAAACGTGCGAAGTGAGAAGTTAGAGTTGAGCACATTTTTATTTGGATATCATTTTAATGTAATTGCAACATCTTCCAGCTGAATTTATTGTACCTGCATACCAATTCAACATCACTCATTCTATCGTCTGGTCCAAATTATAAAGAAAAATCACGTATTTCAGTGAATACATCCAATGCCATCATTATAGCCCATTCTACATCACAGACGTAAATTTATTTTGTTCTGGTGTCCTAACATACAAAGATAGCCATTTTAGAATTTCTGTAATTCCAAAGTCAGGTGACAAGGTGATCTTTGGGGGGATAAATTGTAACTTGAAGGCCTCATTTAAAAATTCACCTCTCAGCACCAATTTCCCCTTAAAGGGAACTTCTATTTTTTGTAAGACTTATGTTATTGTTCATATACAATGTACTCTCACATATAAGTATGTCTGTGGAAAAACAATCTCCTGCTTGCTCCTGTTCTTGAATTATCAAGCATTTACAATGTTATGCCACAGTGGATTTTCATGCAATTTTTGACATTTTCCCACCTTTAGGTGGCACCACTAAATTGAATTTCCCATAGGCGGCCATTATAACACATCCTGGCGTATCTGAGAGTAAGAGCTTTAACTTTAATGAAGACTATGCTCACTAATTAAGTTCAAGTCTGCCTTACAAAACAAGAGGCATTAACATATATGATGAACACCAAACTTTTGACTTTGCCCCACCTGAACGCAGTCATGTTGGATTTTCACCTGTCCGCACCCAACATCACCTTTGAATTACCGACCACCCCGGAAAAAAATTATGCCCAAAATTCATTATTCAAATCACTCTATTTTGTGAAGGCAAACTCTGAATTAAAATTATATGTAACAGATTTGAGCCTGCCACAAATTCCACCACTCTGGTCAAGCCAAATCCTACAGTGCTGGTCATTAGACATTATACCTTTATGCTGCCCTCTGTGGCCAATTTAGGGGTGCAACCTAACAGAAAACAGTACATATCGGCATTGCGTTCGTGACCTGCTACGTCATCATAATTATGGAGTCTACTCATTAACATACCAGCAAACCTGACCGACGGTAGATGTAAATCTTTAGCTGGTCCTTGACATAACAAAATGACCACTACATCCCTCAGAGGGCACAAATGATTTCAAGTAATTAACGTGGCCGCCAACAGGAACAAATAAACAATAATATGTGGATATAATTAATACTCACTGGCTTGACATTGCATATATATCTATAGCACAAGAACTCCCTATTAACCTTAGGATTATATGTTCTTTGCACTCCATCTATCAATAACCAAGATGTGCTACCTCGTCAGGCCAAGAAGGTAAAAGTGTGAACAAAGCATTCATCTCTACATTACTTGCACAAGTAGTCACAAGTATGTAAAATACCAACATGATCCATGTGGTATGACCATTAGTTATTAGCCCGATTGGGAGTGTCATTCAGTCTCCCATCTGGGTTTAATGGGGGGCCAAAGGAGTCCCAACAAGCTTGCATAACTGTAAGGCACAGTGATACTCAACTACTATCTATAAATGTATATATGGTAAGCAACAATGTATGCAAGTAAAAATTGAAAGTTTTAGTTACATGAAAATGTACTTTATATCATAAAATAACAATATGGTCCTTTTAGAGGAGTCCCGAGAGCGAACATATAAGAAGTGCTTGCGCCCTAACAACTTGCAACCTTACAACTGTTTCTGGCTTTTAAAACTTTTTCCCCATGAGACTCCATGGGTATATATAATAAGACACTTCTCTAAACCCCTCAGACAGATGCAGGGAGCACACTTTACACCACTGTCTGGGTCTCTACATTTGACTACAGTAGTTGAACTGCATTGTTCAAGACTTAAGACCAATTCAATGCTGCGCAGACGAAGAATGGGATGTACTCTTTTAACATTTGTACAGTTACTCATTAGTTGAACATATCAGTTATATGTTGTTGACACTTTAATTTATAAACCATGAATAATCACCAATAAATGAAATTTCTGTTATTCAACATTTTCGGGAAGGTCCAAGGAGAACACCATCAGTACGTGCCAGCTAGACGACATATGCGCATCTGTCCTCACTCATCACTAAGGGGACCTCCCCCCCCCCCCAACTCCATTTGGCGACTTCCCCAAGTGAGGTATGGCTAGGTTCTAAGGTTGTTTCCATGAAACCCCTTCTAAGAGAAGAGCTTATTGAATAGTAGAAAGGAGAGAAGTGGGTTGCGCAGCAGAGGTTCCTGTATGTTGAAATCCACCTGATATCCATTATGGAGGTCACAGAGATGTGGAATACAATAAGAAAAAAAACTTTTTCAGTCGGTGCAGGGTATAGCTATCTGGCTGCCTGACTAATAATGTCTACACGCACATTTCCGTTGCAGAGATGGGTCAAAGACGGGTAAACGTTAGTACGATAATGTGGCACAGCTCGTTGTGGTGATGGTGGGGGGGGAGGGAGGTTCATTCATTGTAGCTGGTTTCTTATGCAACTGTGGGGGTACTAGGCAAGTGATAAGGTAATCCCATTTCTTCCAAATAATTATGCCAAAAACTACTGCTATTATAATTAAAAACAGCAACATGAAAAGTATTCCAAATTCTACTACCATGGTGAGTCCACTTAAACATTGGGGATGGAGTGGGCAATGGCTGTTGACCTTGAACCTTACCTTGGGCATTATTCATGACCTCATATGACTCAAATCACCCTAGAAATGGATTTACCATAGCAAATTTAGTTGAAAAGGACGTATTACTTGCTATTCTAGGCCAATTGGTTGGGAATTTACATTTCTTGGATGTCTCGGCCGCCATCTTGGCAGCCATATTGGATTTCTCAAAATGCTCAAGGATATCCTGTTGATATCCGCCTGATGTCCATTATAGAGGGCACAGAGATGTAGAATACAATAAAAAAAAAACTTTTTCAGCCGGTGCAGGGTGTAGCTATCTGGCTACCTGACTAATTTGTAATTCTAACCACATAGACCTTTAGAATTTACCCAAAATAACTACATGAGATTGAAAGATTGTTGAGGACTAGCAAATAGGCATATAGCTTACACTACATGAATACATTGTCAGGGATCTGTCCGGTCATTGGTTTGGTGTCAGTTTCTGAACAGTCTGGGATTGATCCAGGGTAGGCCTGGGAATAGTATAGGATTATTCTTGGAATAGTGTGGGATCAGTCTGAGAATCATATGGGGTTGGTCTGGACAAACATATAACAAGAGAGTGTTATAGTGCAAGTATCTTATAACTGTCAAATCTGTGCATATTCAGAATGAAACCACGTACCTTGACAAATATAAGATAATTAAAAATATTTCAAATAATTATGTAAATCTTGTAGAAATAATATTTAAAGTGCATATTAATAGTCAATCGTACTGGTAATTTTCTATTTACGATATGTATGATAATTCTGACAATACAGGCCTTTTTATTGATTCATATTTCTCAGACTAATAATCATTGATCATTTTGAGGACTTGCAATGCTACTAGATAATCAAATATGGCATGGAATAATAAAACAGTCGATTGGAGCAATAGGGATTATTAATATGATATTATGCGAGCTTCTGGTATTGTCTAGTACTGCTACGTACAGTTGAACTTGCTGTATGTGGCCATCCCACCAGGAAAATGGGGGCCATTAATAACAGGTTACCTTTCGATCAAGGTCAGTAGACAGAGTGTTAAATTGACTTGTGTCAAAGTCATCCCACCGAGAGTGGTTCAAGCTGATGGAGGTAAAGTGGGTGCGCCCTTCCCTTAGAATTGTTTTATCTGGGAGCCTTACACACATATATTTGGGATTGTTTTGGGAACCCTTCTGTATTTGTCTGGGATTAGTCTGGGATCCTTCTGCTCAGTTTTTGTTTGTATACGTAAATTGTATTTCCACATTTGTCAGGGATTCTCCCGGATTTGGGAGGCGATCCAAGACTGATCTTGGACGAAACGCACTCTAAACCAAGAGTGATCTCAGAGAGACCCAGAGTACTTGCCGGTGTAACTAGAGGCAACTTCTTCTGACAGGTGGAAGTCAATACTACATGGAAATATGTCTTACACAATTTTAAGTTGTCGGAATATCCGTCTGGTGAGTTTATACGCACGACCGCATGTCTTGTGTGTACGGGGTTACATTTTTGACTTTTTCAAAAGCGTCAAGTAGAGCTTCCTCATACATTGTGGGGATGTACCTTGGGTGAGTCCCTATCAAGAATTTTCAAATTATCACCTTCCAGTGTTTTATTAGTTTTCTATCTATCTGCTCATCTATCCACCCATCAGTTCATTCATTTCATTCGTTTGTTTGTTAATTTTAGTTCATCTTGGGGGAAAACACTGGAAAAAATATTCCCTAAAACCACATGAACGATGGTTTTCAAATTGCAGTCAAATGCTTCCGGGTATCTCTGGACCAGGGTGGGACCTACATTGTGTTAAACATAAGGTGGGTGAATTGAGGACCTTTTGTTTTCCCTATGTTTTCGGACAGATTCATGTTTTCTTTCAGAAAAAATAACGAAAATCACTGTAGTATACTTTAAACATTGAATGAATGGACACCAATCGAAAAAGAAAAAAGAAAAAGAACCTGGAAGTAAGATCGACCAGGGACCTGTCTTTAACACGTCCTCGGGTCGAGAGAGCAGCCATACACGACAGGTGTTGGCGAAAGTTAACGTCAAGTGTATGGTAGGCCACATGGTTAAAAAGCTTGACAAAGAAGTTATTCATTGTACAAAGTAAAAGATAAAGATCACATACATATACGATTTGACCATATTCAAGCAAGAAATGAGATCCTTTATTCATACCTGTACAGAGTGTCATTGGCTCTGACGCATTGGATTTGGGTGCGTACTACAGAAGAAGCATTAATTTGGTACTCCCTGTGCCCAAACATTTTCACATACGTGAAGTAAGTAGGGTATGACCTGTTTTTTGAGACATGCTCTTTAAGGAGCCCCTCAAAAAGCAAATACCGGTGCACTTTCTTTGCATGTCTTGTCTTTACTTCAAAAGGAAACAGATCGTGTGAACCAGCGGACCGAAACATCGGCCAGGTCACATGAACATGCGGCAAATAAATGCTTGCGTTTTTGTTGGCAGCGTAAACCCTTCCAATAAACTTAACACTGCATGGTGTCAACTTCGTGGCTACAGCTTCCTGAAGAAACACAACATATTAAGCAAGCAATAATTGGACATAGCAATCTGCCTAGAAAGATTTCTGGTAAGTAAAACCTTTATGTTCTATGTTTAATACAAAACGCATGCATACTTGAAACAGTTGGGATACATACAAGGATACGCCACGGGAACAAGTGGGTTTTTGTGTCAGGCAATCACCGATCAACGCCGCACGAAACGTGGAGCGGTACGTCAGTCATTCTGACACAAGAATCAACGACAACGACTGGTTGCTCCTTTTTAAACTATGCTGTTTATGGGTGATTTTTATTTGAATACATCCGTTCGTACTTAGCACTAAATGTTCAAACTTTTCATAAAAAAAATTGATTTGTAACTTTTTAGCATTCGATGCACTCCATGCATAATAGCTTCCTTTTCAATGCAGAAGCAATTTAACCAAAACAAACGAGAATCTCTTTGTTGGTTCTAAAGTGCCAACAGTGTGTTGGTTAACACAGGCCCGTTAAAGGACACACTTGTCCAGTGCTCTGCAGGTTTGAATCAATTGGTTTTTTTGTGTCAAAACTGAGCAAAATAAATCGCCTCAAATGTATACGTCCAACTACGGCAAACAATGAAGAAAATAAGCAATGGTTTAACCGTAACCTTTCACGAAAATTCCACTGTCCGGAACAACAGAAGCACGGTTTAAATGATAAAGAAATTTTCCTTACAGGAAATACACAACGCCATCGTAGTACTTCACGATCGAAGCAATAAGTTAAAAAAAAATCCTGGAGACAATAAAAAGGACAACGTTAGGCCTAACTTCAATGAACTTAACGAGTCCTTGAGTACCGCGCCTTGCGATGTGGTCTTCGACACGTTTGGTGATGTTGACGGTATCTTTGTATTTTGTTATTGATCTGTTCATGACGTCTATTAAACGACATATCTCCTTCAGCGATATCATAATTTATAGCACGGTCTAAGGACAAGCTCTGGATAACATGTATTGTCATATGAGTACACTACTTATATTTCTCCTATTGGTCGAGGCACCATCTCGTGTCATGCTCTGAACACGTGGACCACTGCTTTTCCTGTCTCCGAGTCACTGAACAAAGTCCACGCATCCCGTGCGGTCAGTGCATACCTCTTGAACGATGTGAGCGTGATGCGTGCGTCATCAGCAACTTTCAGCCAGTCACTTCTCAGGATTTAATATACTGCTTAGCAGCGCCCATCTTGATTCACTGGGCACATGGCAGACGAGCTCTTTTTGATAATTCGGTAAGGATCCGTCTGTTGTGTTGTTTTTGAATCTTTGACACTAATGATTGCAAAGATGCCCATGACAAAATACTTATGGTCTTTGATTTCGGTCTATACATGGGTCTATCGACCTGTCCACACCAATATACACCTCGACCTTCGGCCTCAGTGTATATTGGTGAGGACATGTAAGACCTCATCCAAAGCCTAAAATTGTATAATATTGAACAGAATTGAGCCTGCAAAAGTTTCAAACGCTAAAAAAAAGACACTGCTAAATCTGAAAGCCTGTATCACTTTCATAAACGTACCAAACTGAAACGAATGTGTTTTGGCAAACAAAAAAGCTGATTGTGGTTATTTTAGGAAATTGTATCATGAAATCCACAGTAGAAATACGAATGAAAAACATGGTGTTCATTGGCTAAATCCGTTCTTGGAAGCCAAATACACCAGTCTCTGTCTCCAAAAAAAAGGAGAAAAAACCTGTCACCAACAACAATGAAAACGCAGACATATTTAACATGTATTTTGGGGTGTCAATGTAAATTAACGGTTTCCTGTCACTCTATCTTATTTTGACTTAGTCACTGATGGCAGTCTTAAACTTTTCTCTGTTAGTGGACATAGTGTGTTAAATGTTTCGCGGTTTTTCAAAACATCAAGTGCTATGTGTCTGGACAGAATTGGCAATTATTTATTGAATTTATCCAACTAAAGACCCACTTAACTTCTTTGTAATATTTCTAAAATAATGGCGAGACTAGTCTTGAACAAACTTGTATGAATATTTGACTGAAAACAATTTACTTACATACAGAAATTTCGTTTTGAAAAGGTGACTCAACACTGAACCAACTAATAAGTATTACGAAAAAAATTACCAGTGGTGTTGAGTGCGAAACTGAAATACGTACAGTCTTCTTATATGTCTCGAAAGCCTTCATCGAAGTGTGGCATAAAGTCTTCCTTTTTAAAATTTGGTTAGTTCGCTTTGACAATACATTAAAATCTTGGATAGAGGACTGTCTCGCGAACCGATCTAAATGAGTGGTTATTTTACGGCAAGAACCGAGTTAGCTATCAGTTGAAGAAGGTGCATCACAAGGGTCCATAGTTGGTCTCCTTTTATTCCTGGTTCACGTCAATGATATGGCAGTTATTTGTAGATGGTACTTCCATTCTAGAACTGTACAAAATTTCACAGAATCAACTTAAGATTAAACACATCTTTGGATTATATTGGACTCTGCGGCAATGTTTGGAAAGTAACTTTTAATGTGCTAAACTTTCTTTCGCTAATGTTTTCCAAGAGAAACAAACCCTTCCACGCACCATTGTACCTGAATAGAAATGAAATTTCTGAGGGGACCAGTCATATACATTTAGGCATCACTCGATGTTTGAACTTAAATTGGACAGAACATATTTTACGCATTGCCAATAAAACCAGCAGACGGATATCCATTTGAAAACGATTTAAATATAAATTATTTATGAAATTTCTTTGCAAATTGTACAAATCAATGATTCGCCTCATACTTGAGCACGGTTGTGAGCTACTCGACAATTGTGATAAAACCTTATATGATGTGCTGAAATCCCCACACTATCAAACAACGAGGACAGATACTGGTGCTTTAGGTTACATAAACCACACTCGTCTCCTCGCTGTTTTTGGCTGGGAAACGCGAGCCATCTGTAGTAAATATTTCAAGCTGGTCCTCTGTTACAAAATGTATAACAAACGCGTTGCGCCTTGCTTGGCAGGCCCTTCTTTTGAAACAAGTACTGGTTGCCAATTCAGAAATTCCCCAAATCTGAGACAATTTAAGTTTAGAACTCAGCGATTCTGCTAAACTTTTGTTCCCTCAGCGGCTCAGTTGTGGAATTAACTTGCAGTTGATGTTCGCTTATCATTTTCCCTCACCCTATTCCAAACCAAACTAAAATGTTTGCTGTTTGGAGATAGCTTCTCTTTTTAAGATGCGGATGGACAGGGTTTTTTTTCTCAAATATATGCCATACCCAGATACGGTTAGGGCATTCATTATCAAATTATCCATTGTATATAGTACATATTGTTCCAATTCTATTTGGTCGCGTGGAATTGTAAGGGGATTTTTTCTGTTCTGTCCACGATGTTCTCAGATCAGAAAAAAAAACTACTGCAAAGTGTGCTTTTTATCGTTGCCCCTGTGGTGAGTCCTTCTCTCTTCCTATGCCTCGGCAAGAATCGTATGATTCAGCTCAGGCTCGGGGGTATTTTTTCCTGGATATTGAGTCTAATGTTCAGATATTATCAGGTGCAAATCCATATTTAAAACAGCAGACGGATTCTGATCTGACATCGACCTAGCGTGTGAGATAACTGGGTACCTTCTTCAGACTCACTGTAGCATTTTTATGTTTATATTTTCAAATGGGCACTTGCAGAGTTCTCACGACCTGTTAATAATAATAATAATAATAATAATAATAATAATAATAATAATAATAATAATAATAATAATAATAATAATAATAATAATAATAATAATAATAATAATAATAATAATTTATTGGAAAACTACCCCTTTACACCGGGGGCACCACCGAGGCGGGGTAAACCAGTGGTGCGTCCAGACAAAACTTACATTGATGAAATGGACAAGACTTACACTCCTTGTCACCGTAAGATGCCCACAAGGGCTCACAACATGGACTAAAAGTACAAATGTACGAAAAGAAGATCCATTACAAAGCACTAAAACATAAAAGTTGCAGGGGCTCCCCCGACGGGCTGGGCCCACCCGAGAGACCAGTACTTGGGAAACAGTGATCCCTCGAGTCAACCCCCCCCCCCCCCGCCAAATGGGAGACCCAGCAATCTTGTGTCAAGTCACATATAAAGTACATTATATTATATTACCAGTACATTGCCCAAAGGACACTGCTTCATAAATTTAATAAGAGGGGAGAGGAGGTTAGAATAGCCTATAATACGGCGTCATTGCTTTAGCCGTGTGCCTCGGTAGGACCAGGCTCTTTTCAGAAAGACCTTACATGCCTTGTCAAACTTTTTTATTCGAAAGAAAAATGATAATTTTTATACGTAAAGATGAACTCATAAAATAATGCTATATCGGACAATCTTTTGAGCCAAGCTGACTTTCCAACTGCCAAAAACAGTCTTTCCTAATCTCGTTTAACACTGGGCATATGAAGAGAAGGTGGGCAATATCTTCTTGACCACAGTTACATAGTTTACACATTCCGTCCGATAGACCCCAGCGTGCCTGGTCAGCCTGAATTCCCAAGCAGCATGTACGAGCCTTGAACTTTAATCTGGCCCCTACAAAATCGGATATGTCGTATAAATAATTTTCCGAAAAAGAAGATTTTTTTTAATTCTTTATAGTATGAAAGTGAAGCTTTATCATCTAGGTTTTCCCGAAAAGTGTTTTTATATGAGTCTAAGCTTAAGTGATAGAATGAGTCTGGTAGATTGGGATAAGTTCCAGACACCCCGTGATCCAAACCAACCCCTGTCAATATATTTTCGATTTCCTTAAAATAGCACCATGTGTTTGATCCGCTGTTCCTATGATTTATTTCCATGTCATCAAAGATTCTTTATTATGAATATGTAATACTTGTCTGTCCTGGGAGAGTTATAAATACTGCTGTGTGTGCTTATGTGTCTGCATCGCATCCGGATTAGTTCTGGTACACTTACAAGGTGAACCAGATTAAGGTGGCAGATCTATAGTTTTTTTAGTTTAAACATATTTATTTCAACTGGATCTCCCTATAGTACATCGATATGTCACTAATCGGAGGGTTCTCCAGAACATGGAGTGACACACAAGAAGTATATTACAAAACAGGCAGGACGAAACATAAACAAAGTTTCCCAATTAACAAAGAAGCTGTACACATGATTCAGATTTGCATCCCGCATACAAGAATCAAAATAAAAAATTCACCAATATGCAAAGCAAATAAAGATAGTTCACTACAGGTAGAATGTACACACACGTATATATATACATATATATATATATATATATATATATATATATATATATATATATATATATATATATATATATATATATATATATATATATATATATATATATATACACTGTACAAAATAATACAGACCAGCGGTAAAAAAAATATAGGACACTTTAGAAATAAATTTGAGTAAGTCAGGGACTAACTTAATTAACATGGCTGCTTGTGCATAACAGAGCTAAAACACGATGCGTCTTGTGTCTACGATGTATCTGTGGAAAGCATCACTAATTTGTATATTGAGGGAAATGGACAATTCGCCCCTTCTAAGAGAAGGATATGAGCTAGTCTGTCACTCGCTATGTGTATAATCAGATTTGGGTGGACGCCGTGAGCAATAATGAGGATGACGGAGTTGAGAAGTTTAGTTCTGTAAGTTGAATACTTTGGACAAAAGAACAGAAACTGTTGCAAGTCTTCAGTGGGATAGGAACAATAACATGTAGGTTGTGGGATGATGTTGACTTTAAAGAGATCAAAGTTAAGTCTCGAGATTCCAAGACGAAGCTGGGTATGACAAATGTTGGCAATTCCGTGTTCTTGGGTATAGTGAACAGGAACATAGTCCACTGCTAGTAGAGTTGCTTTTCAGTTTTGATTTAAATATTTGGAGGGAAATTCAGTCTCTTATGTCAGAAGGAAGATTGTTCCACAGCTTAATAGTATCAGGAAGGAAGGATTTGTCTAAGCGATTAGTTTTGCAATGAATGGGACGTAAGGAGTTAGCGTGGTGAAGTTTTCGAGCATTGATAGTTGGGGGAATTGAGAGTTGAGAGAGATAGGAGGGTGTTAAGTTGTGATACATTTTGTAAAGAAGAAGTAACTTAAAGTACTTCCTTCTGCAGGCGAGTGTTGTCCAACCAATTTCACGTAGGAGATTGGCATGTGATGTGTGTCTTAATGCACCTGTGCATATTTTAGCAGCTTCAAACTGTATGGATTCAATGTGATCAGAAAGGCCGTGACCACAGTTGGCAAAGAGCACACAACCGCATTCAAGAATTGGTCGAATCATAGTTAAATAGAGTTTGATCACAGCTTTGCGTGAAAGTTTATATTTATATCTACAAAAAAGGGCAATTCGCTTGCTAGCTTTGGTGGTAATGCGAGTAATGTGAGCATGCCAGGATAAATTGCTACTGAGAGTAATACCAATATGCGTGAGTGAGTTAGCCTCAGGTATTTCAGAGTATCCGAGACTAATGGGTGGATGGTGTGGTTTAACAAGTTTAGTTGAAAATATCACAGAAAGAGACTTTAAAGCATTGGAGATAACACGCCACATCTTTCCCCGGTTATGTATAATGGAGAGATCAATGTTCAGGTAATTAGATGGGGTTATTAACAACTTCAAGTAGACTGGTGTCATCAGCAAAAAGTTTGACATCACATGTAATATTGTCAGCTAAATCATTAATATGGACCAGAAAGAGACATGGGCCCAAAATGGAACCCTGGGGCACACCAGCTTCGATACGTAGCCATGATGAAGATTGGCCATGGATAATTACTCGTTGGAATCGGTTTGAGAGATAATTGTCAATCCACGCTACAAGATAATCAGAGATGTCGAGTTGTCGAAGTTTGAAAAGTAGGCTAGGATGCCAAACCTTATCAAATGCCTTGGACACATCTATAAAAATACCATTCTGGCTTCTTTGGACTGTTCTAGACCATTGTAGATATTGTGAAGGATGTACACAAGCTGATTGACAGTGGAGTCATTGGCCTTAAAACCAGATTATTTGGAAGTGAGTTGGTTATTTTGTGTCAAGTATTCATAAAGTGCATTAAAGACCAGTCATTCAAACACTTTTGAAACATTAAAAAGCAATGAAATAGGGCGATAGTTGTTTTTAATCTGTCTGTTGGCCTTTTTGAAGACAGGACATATGTTGGATCTCTTCCAAACATCGGGAAAAAGGGAAAGACTAAGAGAAAGTTGAAAGATTTTTGTAAGTGGTTTACTGATCGAATCAGCTGTGTTCTTAAGTAGGATATTCCCTATATATTATCCGGGCCTGATGCGGAGGATAGTCTCAGGGGAGATAGAATTTTCTTAACACTGTCCTCATTAATAGTAATATTGTGTAAGCGTGCTTCAGTTCAGAACGTGAAATCAGGCAGGGGTGGGGCATCAACATTAGGAAGTGTTTTACACTGGCCCGCAAAGTATGAGTTAAAAATCTCACATTTTTCCGTGATCTTGTTATCGTCAATTATTGCCAGGACAGACTTCGACAAGCTCCACCATTGTTTGAGATTTATGTCTTTTTCATCAAGTCGAAGCTGCTGATTAGGAAAGTAAGAGGAGACACATTTTTCCTTATTGTGGTTACAGCCTTGTTACGATATTTTTTGTAGAATTGGTATAACCTGTCAATCTTAAGGTGAGATCGTGAATATCGGGGCTGGGCTGGTTGGATGCTCTCTTGAAGCGTTTTCATGCACGATTACGACGTCGAATATGTTTTTTAATATCTGCAGTTATCCAAGGTTTGTCCTTGGGGCGAATGGTAACTTCCTTAGTGGGAATAAAGTCCTTTGCAGTAGATAGAAAGATATTAGAACAGTATGATACAGCATCATCAATAAAATCAAAGACATCATGGGCAATGTTCCAAGGGGCTGTAGAAAGGGCAGCATTGAGGTCACAAAAATTGGCTTTTTTGGACTCCCAAACTGATCTTTTGAAAGGCTTGTCCTTATGAAGGGAAAGGGAGAAAGAACAAAAGATTACATAGTGGTCAGAATTTGAGATTGGGGTGAGGGTTCCAGAGTCCAGAACAAGACCTGGAGAATCAGTAATGATAAGGTCTAATAAATTATTCGAGTAATCGCTTATCCTGGTGGGTTCATCGATAAGTTGAAAGAGATTGTACTGATTCACAAGGTTGACCAGAGATAAACCTAATCGCTGTCCTCATGTTGGGAGTTCCAATCAGAGCACCAGTCGTTGAAATCGCCAGTTACTATTAAGATGTGAGGGTTGCATTCAATGGCAGAGGAGATGGAAGATGCCAAAGATCTGAGAAATGTATCAAGGATCTCGGCGGACTGGCCAGGTGGACGATAGTAGTTTCCGTAATACCTTCCCGTGCTGGGTCGATATTTCAACCCAGACGCATTCGCAATCTATGCTTTCAAGATCCGGGCATCTTACGCACGGTAGAGAAGAGTGAATAAATGTCAGAAGCCCGTCGGCACCTTTGGATAACATCTAATCACATTTAAATATTTTTGGATAGTTTAATACTTGAACTACTTGCTCCCTAACACTCAGATGTGTAAACACAAAGTTTAAATGAGAGAGCTGAGCTCACAACTTTGATTTGCACTGAAGAGTTTCAGCAGTGCTGACCATACGGAGTTTGTTTTTGCATGGGCATGATAATGAACCATATCATTGTTTGCACAGTCATTACCCCTTGCAACCACTGACCAGGGTCACGCATAGCGAACAGGAAACCATTAGCCATGGGCAGAGGAATGGGCCAGCTCAGATAATCACAACCATTGTTCTGACTACTTTGAAATTCTCTATTGATGTAAAAACAAATTAGCACAGTCCATTTAGTGGGCCCCAAATACGGAAAGCCGCACGTGAATCCACGCCCAAACAGGCCAAGCGTGGTTTGGTTTGATGTTCCGAAGTTAAAAAACTCGAGTAAACCACAAAATATACTCTTTTTTAGCTTAGCCATCACTCTCCGTCCGTCGTTCGTCGTCTGGTGTCCGTTCACAATTTACATATTCGACTTCTTCTCCAAAACCGTGAGCCAGATGCACTTCAAACTTGGTGACAATGTACCTTGGGTAGGTCTATACCAAATGTATTCCAATAGTTACGCTCCAGTGGTTTTCGAATTTTTCATGAATTTATTTTTTTTTCTTTTTGGGGCAAACTCATAGGAACACAAATTGAATACTTTTTGTGTAACCATTTCAATTCTGAGGAACATTCACAATTGGATTGCCGAAAACAAGTTATTGATCACATAGAGCCAAAATTGTTGGACCAAGATAGTTATTTTAACACAGGAAATTATTACAAATGGAAAATTTTTTTTGATCAAAACACCTAATTCAGCTTTTCCTTTTGGACTCACCGGCAGAATATTAGGCAATGGTGATGTTAGGAATTTGGACTTTGCAACTCTTGATAGCAGTCACATACCTCTTTATAATAATCAGACTGGTGTGCAAAGAAGAAGAAGTCACGGACAAAGAAAATCACGGAAAAACAGGAAATCAGGAACGTGGAGACAAAAGACCTTGTCCGAAATTTACTACAGGCTTTTTTCCAATGGCATTGGTCAATTACATAAAGCTCCTAAAGAACTATCATTTCGAGACACAACACGAGTCAATGGATATTTGGATCTTACTTATTCAGAACACACATTTCCGTAAAATTTTTGTGAAATTGTGTATGCTTAGAAAACCATATTCAGAAACTAGATTTTAATAAGAAAAAATTGGATCAAATTTTTTGCAGCATTCCTTTCAAACACAAAATTATTGATTAACTGAACATTCAATCCCTTTTCAAATTGAAATTTGTTCGTAACACGATTCCCAAGGAATGCAAAATAAAAGATCCCCCATTATTTCCTATAAATATGGCAACAATATTGAATAAAGCATCATGAGTAACAAGAAATGTCTGGCTTCAATTACTATGGAGGATGTCAGAGCTACTCAACATTGTGACTATGTCTACCATAAAATGTTCTAATTGTGTTGATGTATACCACAAACATGTCTTTACAGGTAATTTGGATATAATACAAAATTCAGTTTTTAAAAAATTGATGAAAAAAGGTACAAAATTTTGGATATGTCCCAAGTTGAACACGGACAATATTTTTCAGGATACATGTGATGCATTTGATTCCTTTTATATGAAATGAGCATAGAAAGAAAAAAATGGAATTTCAGACATTTAAAGGATGGTTATCAAACTTGAAAAAGGTTTCCAGAAACAGAGTTTAACGTTACAAATTCCACATTAAGAATTTCAATACAATTAGTCTAAACCAGCCTTAACTTTCAAAAGCAGTCAGGGAACTACAAGATTTTTTTTGTAATCAGCAACATAGATAAGGCAGGTAACAAATTTGGGATCATCTGCAAAAGATATGATCTGGATGTTTTGAAAAAAGAACTTAGTATAAACAATATTTCAGACATAAGAGGAAATGACGTGTGTAAATTACACAAACAATCCATTTATAATTTGATAGATACACAGAAAGGTGCGTTGAAGAGGAATATTAATTATCCAAATTTCCGAAGGGGACTCGTCTATTCCACTTTTGTTTTGCATACCCAATTTACATAAGAACACTTTTAAATCTAGATTCTTAGTTGGTGCCTCAAAATGTACAACAAAATAATTATCAAAAGAAGTAACATTGTGTTTGACTGCAATTAGGAATCATTTCTGTAAATACTGTAATACAATTTCTAGAAACTGTGAAATAAATTGTTTTTGGAGTATTAGCCATTCTTCCGAGTTTGTGCCCAAAATCAAAGACTTAAAAGCAAAAAAATATCAAATGTTTTCATTTTCTACATTGCACACAAATCTACCCATAGATGAAGCAAAAGTTCTCTTTCAGAATTAATACGCAAAATGTTTAAACACGTATACTTCCTACATTGTGTGTGGTGGAGGAAGCCGAAGAACTTGGAGATAACCACCGTGCACGGTCAAAGTGGTAGGAACTTTCTCAACATGCTTTCAAGGACGAGAATCGAACACGGGTCGCAGAGGTGAAAGGCAAGCGTCTTACCGCTCAACCAACCGTTTAACTTTGAAGTAGTTAACTCTCCTTTCCCGGACTGTAACATTTCGGAAACTATTGGATATGTTACGTTTTTGTCACCGATTTTGAAATTTGGTCGTATTTGTTCTAAAAGTCAGCACTTTGCATCTAGATCCAAATTTATTTACAATAAAGCTGAGTCAAGAGGATTCAAAGATGTACTTTTGATCAAATATTGCTACACATTTTGCTGCAAATATCCAGAGATTGTTAGAAATTTTAACTTCAATAATTTTTGAGATTTTAGAATTGCCTGTTTTGCTACTTAATTAAATCTTTTGGCATCATTCTGTTTTAATGTTCATCTTTCAGACATTTGAGGCTAGCCTTTTTTTCTGTTAGGTTAAATCCCCGTGGACTATCGGTAGTAAGCATTACAAGCTTGCCCAATTGCACTTGATATCTCGTTAAGAAATATTGTATTTTGATTGCATTCACTTGACTTATATACTAATGACTTTCATTCTTTTCTGACTTGCTCTACACATTTTGCTGTTAATATCCAAAGATTGTCAGAAAGTCTGGGTACAATAATTTTACAGGTTTTGGACTTGCCTGTTTTGCTACTTATTTCATCTTTTGGCATCATTCTGTATTAATATTCACTGACATGTTTCCTCTCAGATTGTATTTAACTAGTGATTGTAAAATAAACAGTTGCAGCTAGACCACCTGTACAGACCAAGGGAAATCCTAACAAGTACTGCAACAATGGACATCCTGCACCACAAATGTAAAACAAACTCCATGATGACACCTACTCCTCACTTTCAAAGTATGTGTCATATTACAGGCATAAATCCAAAGGAGTTGGCAATATGTTCTTTCAACGCGATTTTCTCGGAAACGTTTTTCGTGCAACCTGCACAATTTGTATCTCGACTAACAAACAAACGAATTGCCCTATCACATTAAAATCAACGGACATCAAAAGAAAAAAATATCGCGTCCTGGAGCGTTTCTAATGAATGTTTGTGCTGAGAACCCCTTCCGTGACTTTTGGAGCAATTTGTGGAAAGAAAATGAAAAGCCAGGACAAACTTGAAAATTTTTTATAACTTTTTGTTTATGCTATTTTAGAAGTCACCATGGGATTCGATCCTGGACACACACACACACACACACACACACACACACACACATATATATATATATAGATATATATATATATATATATATATACATATATATATACATATATGTATATATGTGCATATATATATATATGTGCATATATATATATATATATATATATATATATATATATATATATATATATATATATATATATATATTAATCTGATTTCAATTTGAAACAAAAATGTGTGGCTTCAGCACCAAAATGTTAAAGTCCTACCAAGTCGGAAAGAATGTTATAAAATCTTTTTTAAAAAACCGCAATTGATACAAATCTATGGATGTGTTTTAATCAGAAAAATATATAAGTTTACTGTACTTGTGAAATAATTAAATAGGTAATATTGATCCACAGTTGACAGTCTCACAGCACGCTGGCTACAGACCTGCCACCTTAAATACATGTACATGTTTATAAGGAGAGGAGGAGATTTTAAGAGCTTGTGGCTTTCGACTGGCTCTATGGGTACCCTTGATTATCATGTTGGTTAGCCTTCATCGGTTATGGAGTAAACCAACACCTGAAAAAATACCAACCATGCAAATCAAGTGCGTGGTTGTCCTTTACTTTTTTCACTGACTCAATCATCAAGTTCACCCTATAGTATCTTTTCTTCATGTCGACTTGTCCCAATAAAAAACATGAGCACAAAAATATACTATTTACAGCCGGTCAAACCAGTCACCGGGAGCTTGGATCATGGGATCCGCTTAAGCCCTGGCTTGACAGGCAATCCACATAGAACAAAAGCGGGGGGGGGGACCAAGCCATGTTTTGATTAACTTCTTCAAGTATTTGACATCATGAGGTTCTTTTCTACATGCATGTGGAGGCAATTTGTTCCACATGTTGGCTCCTTGGTATCGGAGAGAGTTAAGACCATTAGTCATGGTTTTGTGACCAGGCTGCTGCAGTTGATTATTGATCTCGTTTATCAAAAGATGTTTTCTTTCTTATAAACATTCACTGAAGGGTGGGGTGATATTATTGAGAATTTTGTAGACTTCCATAAAAAGTGTTCTAATTCTACTGGGATACAAAGAAGGTTTTCTTTGCCCGTTCTAGTATATTTGAGAAAGTGGATAGATGGTCATTATGTAGAAAGCGTAGGCTCTTTTTTTGGTCTTTTTATCTTTGATGAGTCTGTGGGGCCACATAGGTGCCATAGGGCAATAATCAAAATTAGAAGCAAAAAATTTTGGGCTTCTCCTTTTCACTCAGAATGTGAGAGAACCTTTGCACAACCCTCATTTGATTGGCAACCTGCCTACAAGTGCTTCTCTGCTGTAACATATTGCGATTGAGGAAACAGTGGACCAAAAGTTACCATCCGCTCCGTGGATGGTAAGATATAATATCCTGCCTTGTGAAAATTTTTTTTCATTTTAAAGTGAAAAAATGTACACCTGGCGGAAAGCTGTAATTGTAAACTACGCATAGTCAGATTAAGGGGATCTCTCTGGGCCCGTAGCGTAAGATTATATATTTACACACACACACACACACACACACACACACACACACACACATACACACACACATATATGTATATATGTGTGTGTGTGTCCTGTATCCACCAAATAAAGGCATTAAAATTTTGGACCCGAATACTGCTGTTGCCTAAAACCAGCCCAGTTATACCAGCATACCACACACTTTTTGATTTAGATAGACTTGGCTGATGTACTAACATAAGAAGGCTGGTTACTAAGCTTGGTTACGCAAACGTGTGGGAAGGACAGAGTATTGTGAATTGTCGCTCATTCTTAAATCTTGTCCAGGTAAAACCTGGAAAACAGTTTCAAAGATGATTGTATGAATAAGATAGTAGAACAATATGACCTTGGTAAATTATGCACATATCAGATCTTTAAAACTCAATTTATGAAGGAACCATACCTAAGTGTCATAAAAAAAACAACAGTACAGGACAGACATCTCCAGATTTCGCCTAAGTTCACACAATCTTGCAGTTGAAACAGGCAGACATGCAAGGCCCAAAATTCCCCGCAATAACCGTAAGTGTGTAAAATGTAACACGGGCTCCACAGAAGATGAGATGCACTTTTTGATGACATGTTCAAAGTATGATACTTCCAGGAAAATCCTACCCAATGAGTTAGAACCACATATTGTTTACTTTAGAAACCTCTCACTAAAAGATAAATTCAAGTCAATTTTGATGATCTGTAACCCACACTGCCTGCATCAACTTGGGAAATTTATTTATGAAGGATTTTATGTAAGAGAAGGGTAAACATGACTATGGTCTTTATGTCCACTTTAGGGATGGGAGGCATATTCCTGGCAGGGGAACAAATGAGCATGCAATACATAACCTGAACCATGTACATTATGTATATAGAGTGACTTACTCATATAGTGACTAGATGTAGACTAATTTCCGCTTTGTATTAGATAGTATGTATATATATGTGTAGGCCACCGAGCGGCCACGGGCTTAAAAACTTACTTTTCACTCAATGCTGCACTGAACTCAAGGTGCCGACATGTCATGCAAATTGCGTTGGAAAGTTGCCAATTATGTGTTTAATTTTATTCTTTTAATAGAGTAGTAGTACTTAGCATATATATATATATATATATATATATATATATATATATATATATATATATATATATATATATATATATGTAGTATTTACATAATATTATACCTGTTTCTACATAGTACTGTGAAACCTCATTATAAGGACACTCAGATATCCGACATATTCACTTAACGACACAACTTTCAAGGGACAAAAAAGTACATTTACTTTGTTATTTGATTCACTTATATGACGTATTCATTTATCTGACCTTTTTTTTTTGGGGGGGGGGGCAAATGGTGTCAGTATAATAAGTTTATTCACTGTACTTAGCATATGAACTTACTTTCACTCGGTGCCACACTGAACTCAGGGTGCCCACATGTCATGCAAACTGTGTTGGAAAGTTGCCAATCATGTGTTTAACATATTCTCTTAATAGAGAAGTTGTACTTAGCAGCTACACTGAACTCAATGTAGGCCACATATCATGTAGGTAATGGTGGAAAACTACAAATATGTTTTATTTATCTTATTTATATTCTTAATACAATAACTCACAGTGCCCACATGTCATGAAGATAATGCTGAAAAGCTGCCAATATATAATTACATAATAATGTACCTTTATCTATGTACTTAGCATATGTATTATTCTCTTTTATTTAAGCTATTATCATATTTAGGAAAAATAGGTCAGTATAGACCTTTAGTTTTGTCAATAAAATTTTTACTTACTTTAATATTTGTCTTTGATTTTTGTATGACGCATGTCTGTAAGTACCAGATTTTGTTTGTGATTTAAAATGATATATATATATATGGAGAGGGGAGGCAAATGAGCTCAAATCATTTCAAATTATGTCGGTAAAAATAGATATTCTATATATATGTCCCTGCAAGGAACATCGGGCTCGCCATTTCGATTTAAGATTGCTTACATTTTCAACTGAAAGGAAAAGTACAAATGAATAGGGTCCTGCCTACTATGTGTGCATCGAAGCATACTGAAATTGGGCCCTCCCTCCTTCTCTACCAGGCTTCTTGAAAAAAAATCAAAATAGTCCGAGCCTAAGGCGAGGCGGTGTCTTATTCATTTTTGGTGAACCTGATCCAAACGATAGATTGGCCTCACTGTTTACGGTGTCTACCTAAATGCACAATAACAGCTTTGTCAACTCATTAGTGGTTTTTTTTTCTTGTGGGAAACAGCTCTTGATTCAAATTAAGGAATCAATCTGCCCTGAGCTAACACACCGAAAATCGGGCGGGGCTAATCAAGTGGGCCTGAGAAGTGGAGGTGTGTTGGTAACTGTAACTGGTGACCCTTAACACCATGCGCTAAGCTGGTCCCTGAATATAGCAATTGAATATAGCTTTATTGTGTCCATAGGTTTCAAGGTTTCAAGGTTTTATTTGGCAATCCATAGTCAGAATACAATATTCTGTTTAGGCATGGAGGCCCAAAACATGTATGAATAACAAGTATAAAAGATAATTATATAAATACATAAAATATAAGAGTCACATGGACATATGGCAAATGATTTAAGAACATAATGTCTGTTGATAGCTTCTTTCATATTGGGGGTCACCTACACTTTTTTCCGACGGAATTAAGTCACATGTTGCGCGAGTATTTGGTTGGGCCGCCTTACGTCCTTCTATAGAGCATCTTCAGACTAAAGTTCTATACTGCATCGAATAGTCCTCCAGCATCAGTGTGACTATTGCTGTGTCATCCATGGTGACCATTGCCGTGTCACCCATGGTGACATAGCGTTTATCTTTAACTCCTCCCGCTTGAATTAAGACTGAGTCAACAGCTTTCGTTGGCATGGGTAAGGCACTAAGAGCCCAACCCATGCCAGGAAAAGCTGTTGATCTGGACCCTGTGATCTTGATAGGTCTCGTCTACAATTCTCAGTCAACCTGTTTTTCATTACTGTTGAGCTGAAGCACATGCCATTTGACCACCTGCTGATTTTCGCCAGTTTAAGGTGGAAGGGTAAAAAAAAGTTGCTTATTTTGCCCTACATATATTTTCTATGTCATTAAGTGTTCAGCGTTTGCACAATACTGGGCATTAATCACAGTTACAAGCACACGTGTACAGTCAGCTTGACTCTTATTAACAAAAATACACCTGAAGTTGTGTCCGAGACAATCACCTTTTCAGGGCTATTACAATAATTGTCACTTTAAAGACATTAGTGTGACTGATAAATATATATGCTAATGCGTACGAACATTCGTGAATATAACCTTTATAACCAATAGGTGTACCATAACTCTATTTTGCAAGTGGCACAACTTAATGTTCCACTCCATGCGTCTATGAGCATGAGACAGCTCGGTGGTCCAATACTGTCATGCCTTATTGTGAGTCACGCTAAATGAATGCCAACTGTGCACAATTTTTGGCATTTATGAGTGACCTTGTCGGGTCAAATTCCATACTCCCTACACAGCCTAATGGTTCTTCTGTACACGAGAATGTTCCATTTCTTACTACTCTATTAATGTCATTTTTCTGCAAGTGTGGAACTGGGCAAATTTATAATTATGGTATTGAGCGGATGCCCGTCACCTACCGCAGTTCAGAGTCCCTTTTCAGCCATAGGCATATGCTTATTACATAGACAAAAACAAACAAACAAATTGGAGCTGTAATTCAGTTGTTGAGTTCTTTCATGTCCTTTTTATCTTTTAATGAAGTGCCTATTTTCATTGTCTATCGTATCTCTAATTGTAAGATTTGACAGTGTACCTACGTTTATCTTGGTGCAGTGTACTTTGTCTGATTCTCTAACTTACAGTAAAAAATTTAGAATTCATCACGAGAACAAAGTACGCTTGTGGGTATATTGCTTATGTACTGTTTCAATCTAAGCACCAGTCTTGGAGAAGTTTTTCCCTCAAGTTGTTTTGTCCCACAATCCCGTAGAAATTTGAATGTAATCGTGTGCTTTGGCATGGCGGACAAACAGATGGTTGCCCGGGAGGGAAGAACTTGGTTCTACTTGAAAAGAAAAAGAAAAAAAAAGAAATTTTCTCTTTTCCAAAATAGCACTAGCGCTGGGCTATCCTCCCATCCTAACGACATCCATGGATGCTTTCCTACAGACAGTGCATCTGATTTACAGTATACCGTAGTATTATCCTACTTTCGTTTTTCTTACGTCTGCAATGTCACTAGGCCGCCATCAACGTGTTATCGACTGGAGGTAAAACCTTTCCTCCCGGCTAACCGTCTATTCGCTCTGCGAGCTGTGCGCCTCTGGTGCACCTTATTCCCGGGACCATATGACACAATGACATTCAATTTTTAACCACGATTTGGGGACAAACGACCTGAAACTTTAGGAAACTTTCAGGTCGTTTGTCCCCAAATCGTGGTTAAAAATTGAATTTCAGTGAAAGAAGTTTGCTCCAATGCCATCTGGCTATTCGTGTACTCCTATATTCTATTCGTATGGCATGTTTTGACCTTATCGGGAGTTGCTCCACTAATCCCGGCCTTTTCGCTAAAAAATATATGTTAGCCTATCGAGAGTAAAGAGTTCGGACTGCGGAATAGGGTAATGACCACTAGGAAGTGGTTCTGGGCAAAAAGACACAAATACAATACTGAATATTATGCAGGTTAACGTCAACAATCTAACGACCAATTATGAAATTGACGACCTCGAATCACTGTATATCCATAACAGTGTACATGTACTATGTCTAAATAAAACTGTGCTTCATAACTCTGTTCCAGGGCCCGTATGCATAAAGGACGTGTAACTTACCCATGGTATAACATAAAACAGTTTTAGTTACCCCTCAGTTCATGGTGTAAGAAAATTGGTATGCATAAAAGCTGGTGTAGTTATGACCGGGGTAAATAATCCATGGGGCAGTTACGCCACTGTTTAACTGAAGACCCTGATACAAGTTTCAACCCCCTTTCCTGACAATGGCCAGCTGACCTGTCCTCGGTGAGCACAGTGAGGACAGTCGTGTGACTGCTGTCCCCTTTTATTGCCAGATTGCATTACGTGGCGGGGGGGGGGGGGGGGCAATGGGCTTCAGATTTATGTTTGTCAAAATGAAATTGAGTGTACACACAGTGGTTAATAATGGAAATATTACTGATTTTATATCTGTGCATGATAAAGAATAAACTTATATGTGTGTATTTAATCCTCAAAATGTATCTGTGTTATGGATAACATGATGATATAAGTGATCACTGAAGTTTCAATAGAACATTAGGACTAGATATGAACCGCGGGTCGAGTAGGTGGTCATAATACCCACTTCGAGCGCCGATAGGCGCGAGAAGAGGTATTGTGACCACATACGAGACACAAGGTTCATATCTAGTTTAGTTCATTGTTCGTCCAAGTCAAAGAAAATGTCATGCTTTACTGGACATTTAATTGTTTGGAGCTCGCTTTAAAACCCCTTCAATGCACGTGCAACATAGATTCTTGCTATTTTACAACTTTTCACAATGTCAATTCGTCCGACTAGCAACGGGTCTCAGAATCGACTCAGCCAGTGGCAGTGCTTCACAGCGTGCCGTGATGTCTGGACGTGCAATCTCGCTGGTACGCAGTTGGCGCTTTGTTATTTTTTGCTTTTACATCTTTGATTTTAGATACTAACTCGGAAGAATTGCTAATACTCCAAAAACAATTTAATTCACTGTTTCTAGAATGATTCCTAATTGCATTCAAACACAATGTTCCTTCTTTTGATAACTGTGTTCTTATACATTTTGCAGCACCGGCTATGAATCTAGATTTAAAAGGGTTTTTATGTAATTTGGGTATCCAGAACAAAAGTGGAATAGAGGAGTCCTCTTCAGAAATTTTGGTATTAAAATTCCTTTTCGTCTCATCTTTATGTGTATCTATCAAATTATCAATGGATTGTTTGTGTAATTTATATACATCATTTCCTCTCATGTCTGAAATATTGTTTATGCCAAGTTCTTTTTTTCAAAACATCCAGATAATATTTTTTGCAGATGATCCCAAGATTGTTCCCTGCCTTATCTATGTTAGTGACTACAAAACTTTCTTGTAGTTCTTTGACTGCTTTTGAAACTTCAGGTTGTTTTAGATTAACCGTATTGAAATTCTGAATGTGGGATTTGTAACAATAAATTCTTTTTCTAGAGACTTTTTTCAAGTTTGATAACCGTCCTTTAAATTTCTGAAATTCTATTTTTCTTTCTTTGCCCATCTGATACAGTAGGAATCAAATGCATCACATGTATCCTGAAAAAATACTGTCAATGTTCAACTTGGGGCATATCCGAAATTTTGTACCTTTTTTCATAATTTCTTTTAAACTTGAATTTTGTACGATATCTAAATAACCTGTACATACATGTTTGTGGTATGCATCAACAAAATGTAAATATTTACTGTTAGACATACCATCACAATTTTGATTCGCTGCGATATCTTCAAGAGTAATTGAAGCCAGAAATTGCTTGTAATTCATGATACCTTGTCCAATATTGTTGCCATATTTATAGGAAATGATGGGGAGGGTGGGGGACTTTTATTTTGCAATCCTTGGGAATCATGTTACGAACAAATTTCAATTTGAAAAGGGACTGAATGTTTAGTGAATCAATAATTTTGTGTTTGAAAGGAATGCTGCAAAACATTTGATCTAATTTTTTCTTATTAGAATCTGGTTTTCGAATAGTTGTCGTTTAAGCGTACACAATTTCACAAAAACTTTGCGGAAATGTGTGTTCTGAATCAGTAAGACCCAAATATTCATTAATTTTTGTTATGTCTCGAAATGATAGTGCTTTAAGAGCTGTATGTAATTGATCAATGCCATTGTGGCACCAGATGGCACATTGGTATTGTGCCCTTTTCACGTGTTGCTCAAATGCATCCTCAGTGGGCCGTAGTTGAGCAGCTGATCGGTCTGTGGTGGAAGCAATCATATATCGTAGCTTTTCCAAAGTAGTTCTGAAATCAGTCCCTTTTCCTGTGTTGAGAGCTTTGCTACATAAAACAGGTATTGTGATTTAGGTTGGCTGGGGGTGGCTTCTTGAATGGCGGTTCCAGGTTCATGATTTTAGGTTCACGGTACAAAATTATCTAACCTGCAAATACATTAAAACGTGGGTGTTCTTACCAGGTCCAAGCTTCATTTTAGAAAATAATCCAGTTCACCATGTGTATATTATCAATCATGCAACGCATTTTGACAATATGCACAGTCACTCTCAATAACACTGATAATGAGACAATCACAGAAATGTGCCCAGATTTGTGCTTTCTGGTGCCTCTACAACACAACACATAAATTATAAAATCCTAATTTGAAGATGACCTCATTTGCATACATTTAATGATAGGGTTTCAAAATTGTCTTCACTTCATTTGGTTTTTTCGGTAATATATATGCTAAATTTGCTCAAATTCCAACAATGCGTTCTGGAGAAAGCACTTTTGCACAAGCTAGCCAGACCAGACAACCCATAAACATAATGCCCCCCCCCCCCCCGTGGCGGACCCATAAAATTTCAGTAAAGCTGTGAACAAAAAATGTTGATAAGACGATTAGGATTCTATGTTCTATATGATTTGAAGCACTTTTCAAGGAAATGTAACTTTTTGCATTGGTACAGCACATAATGTGTGATATACATCTCCAGAATGGCTTCAAAAACCCCAACATCTGAAGCCTAATTTGCATACATGTAATGGTGTCCACTTCATATACTCCAGTAAATTTGGTATCAGCATATCCCTGCAAGTATATTACCTTCATCATTTAACATTTACCCCCATTTTTTGGTAATTTGGCAACTGCAGCAAACAATATCAACAAATAGAGGTATTTATATTGCCAAATAGATGACAAAACTTTGCATATAATTATAATAATAATGATGTTATTCAAATAATTTTTTAAAAGCTTCATGCCTGTTGAAAGAGTAAGGTTAGTGCTACCTTCTGATGAAATTTGGAGTGCTTATCTAAAAAATTAAGGCAGATATTAAAAAATTAATGAAAAGTAGTCATTTTCCAAAAAAAATAGAGGTTGCCATAGAAACGGGCGTGTAAACATACCAAAAAACGCTTTTTGGACTCCACAACTTATTTTTCTGTAAAGAGGAGACATGTACGCACATTTTGATATAGGTTGTGTTTTGTTATACCTTTGGTTGGGGTTGCACCTATTTTTAGGGCACTTTTGAAGCATTTGCCGCTAGCCTATTAGTAATATGCATAGTTAAAACCCAATTGCGCACACAGTTTAGGAGAAACATATATTGTGGTCAGTGTGGTGTTATGTACATGAAATTTAATCCAGCAGGGAAGTAGATTTTAGGCTTACTTGTGGTCAGTTTAAGTGCATAATGGTGACTGATATTTAATGTGTCGTCATATTAGCTGAATTTGCATCGCAGAAATGCCAGCTCTGCCGCCTCCCCCATTATTTAGTCAAATGTGAAGTTGCTTTTAATTATCCCTAATGATTTACTTTGTATATTTGCCTGTTAGAAATTATTATTTATTCTGTGTAGTTCAACTTCTAAAGAAGAGCGGTCAAATAGGTGCACTCCCAGCGATACGTTTTGCATTCCATGTACAGGTTATATGGCTACAACGACACATTCGCCCTGGAAGACAGTACGATATATATATATATATATTTGAACACTGTAAACTTTAATCCCCTGATCAATTGTTTGGTGATGATCTCGCGAGACTAACTAGAACAACTTATTGTGAGGGTGCTGCGTCATCCTGGCTGCCCTGAACTGCTTTCAACCTGGACTGAAAATGGCCATTTACTGTTTAATCATTTGTCTTCCAGGGCACAAAATGTCCCAAATAGACTTCATATCAGAATTTTATGAGTTTTGTTTTTCGATTTTAGTCAGGTTTTCATTCCACATGCAAGGTACTACAATTTTCCCGAGTTTAATATTCCTTGAAATTCTAAAGACGCACCGAACTACAAAGGGGTTAGTAATTTCTATTTATAATCGCTATAATGTAGTATATATGTATGTGTGTATACATATGTCATTTTATATTTTTATATTGCATTTAGTTATATAGTCAGGGCCGCTACATTTTGCCCCTTGGTTTTGTTCGTAATTGGTCATACAATATTTGTGAATATCGAGGTTCATAGAAGATCATGCTTTTTTAAACGACTTCACAAACGTGCCAATAAACAATTGAATCCAATTTATTTTGTATCAACGTAATTTTAACTTGCGGAAGCCTGATGAGATCACCAAACAGTTTTTTTTGTCGTAATTTCAAGTTTTGTTCTCGTAATTAACCGGATTTAAACGTTATAAGTGTTTGTTTTCTCTGGTAATTATCAATTCTTACACCCATAATTTCGACTTTCACGGCTAGTTGTGCAACGTTACAACAGTTACGTAAGTGACTGATTTTGGTACAGCCATTCCTCTATTATTCAGTCTTGCACCTTAACTTCAGAGCAATATGAGCTACAGAGTCTTCTATGTTTTAAACATGGGTGCTTTTAACTTTTACTTATCTAAACGTTATTGCGAATGTATTGTTATCAAGAGGGAAAAACTGTAGTTTATGTCTGTTGAAACCTGCAGTCAGTGCAACACTAAAAACAAACAATGCAATGACGATAACACAAATTGTGATTTCAAGAAAAATCTTGAAATGACGACTTTTGAATTAGTAATTACAAAAACACTCGTGAATATAAGAAAAATGTAACTACGAGTTTCAAACAATCGTGTTCTAAAGCTTATGTATTCACAAAACAAACATGGAGTCACAAATGTTATTGTATATTGAGAACGCTTTTAATCTATTCAGGTTATCAAATGCGGCCATTGAACCATTATTCCACATGAGAAACACCTATTAGACAAGTCTGTACATCAGTAAATGTGGTAGTTGTTGTATATAAAATGTGTCTTTCGCAGAAAAGATCGCAACATGCCTCAGTAATATGTTCTGTGATGTCATCCACGTAGAATGTAATGTTTGATCAATCACAGAACCCTGCAATACACAGATAGCGACAATGCAGGGGGTAGATATTTTAATATTGTATCTGACTTGTTGCGTGCGACCTTTACGATTCGGTTTAAACTAGTTTGATTAAGCTCTTTTTTCCATGTTTCTGTTGTTTTGTAGTTGAAGCACTGTAATAAATCGACGGATCTTCTCATTTATGTTGACGATACGTTGTCAGTCCTAAGGCAGTATTATTTGCTGATTATACCACAGTTTGTCTCTAAATATTGAAACCATTGTTTCCGCATATCTTTCAGATAGTGACCAATAGTCGAAAGGGTGACTTGTGGTTTTCAATAAAAGCTGACTATGGTCATCTTTCGCAAAATGAATCAAACTACCCATCATCCTATTCATTCTCAAAGCCATGTATTATACAATGTTGTCAATGCAAGCATCTTGACTCCCAGTATGCAGACTTTGAAATTTACAACACTCAGATAAAAAGGTGTCGAATATGGTAGTTCAGCGTGGAGTGGCCGTGTAGCATTTGTTAAAAAAAAAAACCGGAAAGTATACAATTTGCAATAGTCACTGCTAACCCTATTATATACGTTCGTACTGTACTGGTGGAATGTACAGCACGTACAAAACTGAGTTATTCGAGGACACCTGATAATTAACTTAAGCAAAACCTACCGAAATGTCTTGGTTAATATTGAAGTGTAAGTTTTTTTCAAAAGCTGGCTACTAAGCCCCTATGGTCTATTCGTTATACTGCCTGTTTAGTAAGGGTACAAAATGTGGCATACTTGTAACAAATGTAATCTTCTTCATTATTGCGCAAATGTGAAAATATGTAATATTTTATTTTGGCCCTCAACGGTGAGACTATAGAATCAGTTGCTGCTTAGAATTTAAAACTCTGCGTCAATCAAAGCATTCAAATCTGATACGTTAATACGCAGGTTGTCAGAGCATTTATATTCCCGGAACTATACAATTCAATTGGTAGATTTGTTTCAGTTTAACAAACGCGCCTCCTTCTTAGCGTAACCTGACTGAACTCCCGATTGCTTCTGAAGAATACACCGTTATGAGCTGGCAGTTTATCTTCTGAAAGTACTTGGCATTATTTCTTTAATGTCTTGATTATTGTGTTCATGATCATTACCACCCACCGCCATTTTCTGCTTTGTCCTATTAACTCTAGACTGTATTATATTGTTATCCCAAATGTTTTCTCCGAACAAATATTGCAACTTTTTTTCAGAATTATGAACTTTACTTCCAAAACGGATCACTTCCAAGCAACAGTATATGAATTAATACTAGTTTGATTCGGAATCCGGACTCGTTATTTCCATTTTTTGTGATATATTCTGAGAGAGAAAATCTCACTATTTGCCCGGAAGCATTCAGAACCACACCTGTGGATTCAAAGAGCAATCAATTTAGCAATATAACGTTCTGGCTTTTTGCTTGGTGATTCTTCAATTTTGTTTCAATCAATATTTCAGGCACCCGTAAATTCTGATTTCGTGACCTCAGGTTGCAACATTCGTGCACATATCAATCATTTCTCTCTGATAACCCTTGTCAACATTAGGTGGACGATATAAACGACACACCACGAACAGTGGCTTGTTCAAAAGGCTACTTAGCTGCATAAACGTGACTATCTACCCAGCATGATTGAATGCTGCTATTAATCAACAGATCGTTTAGAGTGATATGTTTACAGTTGTAAATAATTTTATTGACAAAGAGCATCACACCTTCCCGACTGAAATCGCAATTTTTGCGAAAAATGTAAAAATAATTTGGGTTGAATCTCAATAGCCTTGATGTACTCATTTAACCATGCTTCAGTGACACAAGTTATATTGATATTATTTTGAAGAATGAGTTCGTGGGCCAAATCAACACAATTTTAGAAGCTTTGATGTTTTGATAAGCAATCAGTACATCATTTTTACTATTTTTTGGTGGGGGGAGGTGGTGGTAAAGAGTGTACAGTGTACACGTAGGACTCTACAGGCGAGACCGATTACCACAGCCTTCAATCTTAACATTTATGCCTGATCGACCAAACTACACCTCTGGCACTTATTTTGGTCCTATTGATTTGACGGTGTGAGTTTGTTTCATCTGTACACGATCGATGTGTCAAGATGTTGTCAGACTTAGGTTTATCTGTGATATTTATTGACCTATAAAACCATGTGATAAACACTTTAAGTAGTGATAAGACATTGTCCTTCTCATCCAGAAACAAATGAAAATTTGCAGCCCAGGGGTCCAAATCGGACGACAGATGAGCATCGAAAAACAAAGACAGGTAAATATTAGCGACAGAATCCATGTAAAATCTGCAAGGTATTTGTGTTCTATTTATATATTCATACTTCGACAAGGAGTATAACCATTGTATTCAGATTCATATTTCGACAAGGAGTCAGCAGTCGATGGCAACTGCTTACAGTATGCTTCTCATGTTGAAGGTTAACTATAGCATGAACGGGTTCAGTTGGAGGTGGGACAGGGGGACACTGATTTACTCTACGGGTAACCAAATCACTGTTTTGCATTTCAAAGTTGAACGAAACTTTGTTTTCAGACTTTGTAATCACGCAAAATTACCAGTACTAATCTATTGCAGTAAGATATATTCCGTGAGTCTTTCACAAGGGTTTAGGGAAAGTTGGCCTAGCACATATGTGGGTGTGGAATATTGTGTTTGAATTTAGGGAACAGGGAAAAGGTGAGTCCTGTGGAACAGACAAAAACTAGAAAAGATTATTTGCTGCATAGCAAATCATTGTGTGTGTCTTCAAAGCATATCAGTGTGGCAATGTACAACTATTCCATAACACAGGCGTGCAAGTTGGAATGGCATCTCTATCTATCATAGCTTTGAAGTTATTCAAGATTTAAAATTTTTAGTGGTGCTATTTAGCGTAATTTAAATTGCTACAACTTTAAGTTTTAATTCATTAGGCACGCAATGGTCAACCACCCCCTGGTAAAAGTTGGTCACATGTAGATTGCGCAGTGTTACAATACCCAAAATTTAAACCCAACATGAACCAAATCGGATGAAAATTGACCAAGTTATGGCAAGATGAAACTTTCAAAGGGCCAAATGACCTTGACCTTTGCCCTTTCGAGGTTACATGTTCTTATAGAAATGTGCAGTGTTGCAATACCTACAATTTGAGTCCAACTTGATTACAATTGGATGGATGAAACTTTCAAAGGTCCAAATGACCTTGACCTTTGACCTTTAGAGGTCACATGTAAACTTCAAAATGTGTAGTGTTACCATAGCTACTATTTGAGCCCAACATGATCAAAATTGGATAAAACTTTACCAAGTTATGGCTAGAAGAAAGTTACCATGGAAAGTGGCCTTTGACCTTGAAGTGACCCTTGACCTTGAGATGACCTCTATCTGAAGCAAACCTTGACTTCAAAAATGACATTTTGGCTTAAAATTGAACTTTGACCTTGACATGACCTTTGACCTTGACATTTAAGATGACCTTTACCTTGCTATGATCAAACTCCTAAACACTCGGAGCTACATCTACTATAGTATATAAGATATTGAAGATTTAAAACTTTAATTAGCCCTCATTTGCATAATTTTGAAAAGCATGACCTCTCATTATAAAAAGGCCAGACTTTATCTATAGAAGTATAATTGTGCCAAGTTTGGAGTTTCTACATGTAATACTTTTCAAATGAAATGTCGGACAAATTTGCCTGTAAAGAAAGAAAGAAAGAAAGAAAGAAAGAATTCCTAGAAAAACAGAAAAGTGTGTGCTGACACACACTTTAATAAGTTGTACAACCTGCTGCAGGTAGTGTTGACTTGTGCTGTCTTAGTATAGGTAGCACATTAGGCCCGGGGGGGGGGGGGCAACATTCTAATCGAAGAGGAGTTCTATTCGGATACAGTGTATCTTTTTCCGTTGAATAGTGAAATATTTTGATATTACACACCGGAACTCTACGCAAAATTAAAGACATGTTGGATGTCCACTTTAATTGTGGGGTTTGAGAGACTGAATAACCAGGGCCTATGAGAGCAGGTATATTTCATTTCATATTTTCATGATAGTTACCGTGACTAAATGGGGCTGCTTTAAGGCATTCAAGAGCCCTCGGATCATATCAGCGTACACATTTGCATCTAGTATATAAGGTTTTCAAACGTAATAGAATTTTATCTTACATGGTCTTTGAAGATAAATATTTTTGACATGCATTCATGATTTAAATATTTCATATCGTCTATAGCAGGGATCTTCAGTGTATATTTTTAAGGTGAATAATGGCAGGGAATTGAATGCGCGTGTGAAATTGATTGGTCGCTGATTCCTTTGCTGCTGATGACAAATGTATGCTATATTTGCTGGAAAAGAGTCCATACATGCTACTGGTAATTTTGTTCAGGAAATATGTAGCATGTCGTATGCTCTTACATGATGTTGCAGTCTGCAGCGTCCATGTTCGATGTACCAATATCTATTTTGGGGAATTAGTGTGGAACTTAGTATCAGGAGGAAGAGACGCATCTTTGTCATCAATACATAACAAAATTAAACGCGTAATATTGACACTGGAATCATTTTTCACTTAATTTTCTTCAGCATGTTGGCAAAATACATGCAAACATTCCTTTTCAATTTAGTAATTTCGACTGACATAATTACAAAGGTGACGTCACACCTACATACACTACTACTTGACACCAAATGTAAAAACAGCCCCAACCACGCAAATATACATGACAATTGGCGTCTTTTTACAGCTACATTTATTGCTCGCAGCTCATGCCATGGGTGCTTAAATAATTTTGAAATTTACATATACACCGCAACGTTTAGCGTTTTACAAAATTCAGTTTGGCGTGGCAAATTTAAACCATTGACTCAATTTTTAAACATGAAGGTTGATTTAAGAAAAAGCTGAACTAATTATTATGTGACAGATTGAGCTTCTTTCGTGAAATAATTACTCAGTTAAGTCTGATGGAGTGGGAAAACGTTCTGGGTTTCATGAATCGCAATACTTTCCCTGTCATTCCAAGAGCCCGGGCACTTTTATTCATGCATCTGAGGTAAAGTTTGACCGTCAGACTTTATTTGAAATTTTAATTTGGATTGAAAAATCAAAGTATTATTGGCCGCAGCTTGCGGGAGAGTCGGGTTTTTTTTTTTTTTTTTTTTTTTTTTTTTGTTTTGTTTTTGTTTTTTTTTTTTTTGCATTGCATTGCAGTAGTGACGCGACCTCTGAATTGAAAGCACTGATTAATCTAACATCACTTTGACCAGTATTCACGTCATGCATTGGTTGACACCAGGCAGGTTCTTGTTTATTGCGCAACACCCTGCATGATCGATAAAACATGGCTGGAACTTTTTCATATTTGGGATTGGCGAGAAGTGATGCGTTCAAAGTTTGTTTCAGAATATATTTTTTCACATTTCTGTACAGCCCTTACATGATTTTATCAAAGCAAAAAATCTATAGGACATCAAAGTGTCCGAGGTGAACTACATCTCGTTGTTATGATCAGATGTATAAACGAAAGTATTTACACAGTTTAACTCCCCAGAGGCCGCATGGAGGAGCTGGAATGATATTATTGACATTTGAGACGACCTTTGCCTTGCTATGATCGAACTCCTACACACTCAGAAGCACATCTACTATAGTATATACGATATTAAAAATTTTAAACTTTAATTGGCCCTCCTTTGCATAATTTTGAAAAGCATGACCTCCCATCATAAAAAAGCGAGACTTCATCTATGGACGTATAATTGTTCCAAGTTTGGAGTTTCTACGTATTATACTGTTCAAATAAAATGTTGGACAAATTTGCCTGTAAAGAAAGAAAGAAAGAAAGAAAGAAAGAAAGAAAGAAAGAAAGAAAGAAAGAAAGAAAGAAAGAAAGAAAGAAAGAAAGAAAGAAAGAAAGAAAGAAAGAAAGAAAGAAAGGAAGGAAGAAAAGAAAGAAGGAAGGAGGGAAGAAAGAAAGAAAGAAAGAAAGAAAGAAAGAAAGAGAGAAAGAGAGAGAGAGAGAGAAGGAAAGAAAGAAAGAAAGAAAGAAAGAAAGAAAGAAAGAAAGAAAGAAAGAAAGAAAAAGAAAGAAAGAAAGAAAGAAAGAAAAAGAATTCCTAGAAAAACAATATGTCTGTGTTGGCACATAGACATAATTACATGTTACAATTGTGGCAAAGCCAATCATAAATCTAAATACTGCACCCAGGATTAAATTGGGGGCAACGATGGTCTGGCCTGTTAAGTTGGTCTTCACGCGGTTAAAGGTCGCCACCAAAGAGGTGGCAAACGCAAATTGGGAAGTTGATATGGTACAGGTAGCAGTTTGTCAGTTGCTTACTGTAACATGCAGAACTTGGGGATTGCCAAGCGCTGTGAACTAAGTCATTCACTCAGCAAAGAAAGATTTCCTTTGTATCCCATGGTCGAAACATTTCATCGAGATGATGGTGCTCTCTTAAAACTGCATCTAGACTATACATGGGTTGGTAAATCTGGATCGGATGTCCCCCCCCCCAAAAAAAAAGCTGGCGGAGGCTTAGGTTTTTTTAGTTAATTACAAATTAGCATCAGTATGTGATTACAATGTATTAAATACTAAACTGGATGAGCGGGAAAGATTATGGATAGGGGTCAAGACAAATTATGATAATAATAAAGAACTGATGATTGGTGTTGCATACTTTCCCAATGACGGTGTGGAAACAGAAGCTAGTGAAATTCTTATGTAATAGTTAATTGAAAATATTGGTGCATTTAAGGCGAAAGGCCTGGAGTGTATTTTATTGGGTGCATTTAATGGTTGTCTGCCTTGCTTTACACATGCTAATAAAGGTAGCCCAAACGGAGATCTGTTATAATTTCTGGTGGAGACAACAAATACTGATGTTTTAAATTGTTGGCACTTGTGTGCGGGCAAATGTACGTGGAAAAGAGGCTCACGGAAGTCTTGCATTGATAACGCCATTGTTACTGAAGGACTATCACGTAAGATTGCCAGTATTATAATCGACGAGTTTGGGTTGTATGGCATTGAAAGTGACCACAATACAATAGCTATTAAGTGTTATCCAGAGAGAGGTCACAGTCAAGCAGGCAAGCTGCCGCTTACGCGGATTTGTAAATGGAATCTGAACAAAGTCAAGGACTGGGGTATTTTTAAGTCTGAGGTAGCAGCACGACCGACTGAGCGCGTGGGACTGCAAACATGTTAGAACACCGAATGAGGCATGGGCCTCCTGCTCAAACATTGTTTTGGAAGTAGGAGAAGAGGTTGTAGGTAATCTACAGTGAAAACTCCTGTCAGTCGCTTGTGGGACTTGGAACTGGGCCACTTGATCAAAAATAGAAAACTTGCTAATAAATTTTACAGGTATTGGTCAAGAAAGGATCATTGTAATCCAGACGTGGTGCATAATCTATGGGCAGAGTATTTAAACAGGCAAAAAAACTATTCAAATAAAAATAAGGGCCAAAAGGGTTAATGACCAAATAAAAGTAATTACCTGCATTTCACACAAAGGTACCAAAACCACCCAGGCATATTGGCGCATGCTGAAACGCATCAATGATTGTAAAGATGTCCCCATATGGATCCTTGATCCACGAGACAATTCACGCTATATTGAGGATCCAAAAGAGATTAGTCATGCCCTGGGTATATACTGGTGTGACATTAGGGCACAAAAGGGTAAATTAAAAAAGAGTGATAATGAATTATTGAATAATACACTGTCGCAAAGAGTTAAGGAATTTCATGTATCGACTGGTGAATCAAACGGGTTCACGGATGTCACAATATACTTTGCTACTTTATGTACTTGAAGTGTCATGTCAGAAGGCGGACACTGAGCAAGAATCGTGGTATCATGTAGGACTGACATGCCAGTATTAAGTTACGGCGTCACCCTGCATCTTGCAATAGGTTATAAGTTATAGAGTGCTCGTTTGTGCTTTTAAGGGTTTTATGAATCCCTGATTGCTCTTTATTACAAAACACATATTTGGAACTTACAGATGTGGTCTTTGCACGAGAACCAATTAAGTAGCAGGCTTAATTTCATTTTTAGACTAGTTACTGAATCTTTTCAAAATTTGGAAAGTTTTGTCAACTTGGTAAATTTTAAGCTATAATCTTTAAGTTTGTGGAGTTTAATATTTTGGCCACAAACAATATCTTTGAGAAGTAACTTCTGTGAACATCTCATGTAAATTAGTATTTTGGTTTCTTAGGAATATTGAAATTTCTATGAGTATCAAAGCACACATTATAAAGGGCAGGGATGAAGTAAGCGTAGGTTCAGATCTCCTTTTGAGTGTCCTCATGAACGTCCGCGCTCATCACATATATATGACTGATCAACAAGTGGTGAGAGAATCTGGTTTGCAGGATGAGAGGAAGCCAGGGATTGCATGCATCTTCTTAGACATAGCCGGCAGGCCGCCCAGCTTTCTCAAACTGCCCCAGCGTCAACACTACCAGCCGCAAACACGTCCCGGCGAGCAGAAGCCATCATGCTTTGCAACGACACTGCCACCTACCCAGCCCAGCAGGAACAAAAAGCATCTGCAGATCCAATGAAGCATCTCAAATCACTTTTGGCACCGAGGCAGTTCGCAGGGGACCAGGTAACTGAAGATGCCATGTTGTCGTTGAACCACTATGAACAGTTTGCTGCATCGAAAAAATGGACTAATCTGACTAAACTCCTGCGCCATCAAGGACATGCTGCTCATTGAGCCCTCTCCCCCCTTCTCCTCACAGGGTGCAGCGAATGCCGTGGCTTCCAACAAGCCAATGGAACAACGCGGAGGGATAAGTCAAGGGCAGCGACGTCCGAATCAAGTTAACTGTCAATGTTATCAATGCAATTCAGTTTATCATTGGGCTAATTCTTTGAATTGTCGTGCACGTACAGCCCAGTGTTGCAACTGTGGCATGACAGGCCATTACAGTCGTTGTTGTGGTCAACTGTCGTCTCATGCAGAGCCAGTCTCAGACTCCGCAATTTATTCCAAACTCTGCTTGTTTTCAGGGCCAGGGACAGGTTAAACAAAATTTCCAAGGATAGGATAAAGTTCCTACATGTACCACTAACCAAAATTTCGTTTCATTTAGGGGTAGGACTACTTTGAAAAATGTTGAGACAAAAGTGCGTAACCGTTCTGCACGTCCCATGCCAAAGTACGCTAACAAAAAACCTATTGAAATTGCAGTAGCTACTGTGAAGCAGAATGCTGAGAAACACATCACTGTTTTGGCTTTTGTTAATTATATACCAGTATGCTGTATTATTGACTTTGGAGCAGAAATTTCTTGCATGGCAGCTGACTTTTATGGCAACAAGATATTTGACACAAACTTCCCTCTGCGGAAGTGCTGTTTGCATTCCGTAATAAGGATTGCAGGGTTCCATACATCTGTTCTAGGAAGTATCAACTTTTCATGTCAGAAATACTCAGAGGCATTAATTGGGCCTATGTCCTATATTTTGCAGACGACGCCTGCTGCTTTAGTGCCAATTTTGAGGAACATTTGTTTCACTTACAGACCATATTTGATCATCTTCGTGCAGCAAAGCGCTAATTGAAACCTTTCAAACCTTACCTTACTGTATTCGCTGCAAGTGAGTTCAGCTACTGAGGATATGTTTTGACGCTGGAGGGAATTCAGTTTGATAGTTCTGGTCGAGTCATTCCCTGGGACTACAGATCTGACTGGACTTCAAGCTCTTCTTGGCCTAGATAATTACTCCAGGCACTTCGTGCACAGATTTTCCCACATTGCTGCTCCCAAAATAAATTGTTGCGCAAAGATATACGGTTTGACTGGACGGATGACTGCACGAAGGCATTTACTACATTCAAAGAACGTTTAGTCAGTGGCTCAGTATTATCCTATCCAGATTTTTCAAAAGACATGATTCTGTACTCAGATGCATGTAACCAAGTTATTAGTTAGTTGGACGACCCAGTAGACAGGTAGCTGTTTGTATATACTGGTAGTGCACTAAGTAGGCAGAGCTTAACATTGGCATCATTGAAAAGGAAAGTTTATAATTGTTTGAGGGAATCAAACACTATAATGTTTGCCTGACTAATAGCCACCTTACAGCAGTCACAGACCACCGTGCCCTTTCCCTGCTTAGGTCATCTTAGGCGTTAAGCAACGCAAGAACAGCTTACTTGGTATTAGCTGCAAACGGGAACGAGTTTTCTGTTAAACACCTTTCAGGCAAGATATTGACTAACGTTGATGGTCTTAGTAGAAGACAATATGATGTGTTACCAGGAAATGACAGTGATGGATCACATGTTTAGCAGGCAGAACCTGCCATTCCTGACCCTTGCATGCTTGTATATGAGTTTATATACAACAACACTCATGATAATGATGTTGACGATGACAAGTCTATGAGCGCACCTGATCCTCTGACAGAGCAGGTGCATGTTCCTTTTGTGAATATCATTATCCCAAATGTCACTTCTAAAAAAGACTCGGAAATTATGCATCCACAGAAAACCTGTCCTGACGTAGGTTCTAAGTATGCCTATGCAGTAAAGGACCATGTCCCCGAGAACTTTCATAGTGCAGCCTTGAAACGCTTACGTGACAAAACTGAAGACTATGTATAAGAAGAGGAGGTTTTGTTCCACTTTTTTACACCAGGTCAAAAGGACCCAAGGCTGATCGCCTCATAAATCAGTTAGTTGTGCCCCTGTGCTTAAGAGAGGACGTTTTTATCTCCTATCCTGACTGCCCACTTGTTGGACATCAAGATGTCGCACGCACTTTTCAAAACTGTAAAATATTTTTGGCCTCGTTTATATGACCAAATATAAACATATTATGTGAAAACATACCTAGAATGTCAAACCATAAAATGTGCAGCACATACAAATGTTCCAATGCATCCCCTGCCTTTAAGATCAGTGTTCCAGACATGGCACATGGATTTCATCGGACATTTTGCAAGTGTTTATGGCCTAATGTATGCATTGGTCCTTGTTTGTGCTGGTTCCAAGTGGCCAGCATGTTTTGCATTGCGTTCCTTGAACCCACCAAAGTTGCGCGATTTTTGTATGATGAAATTACATGCAGGTAGGGCGCATTCTCACGCCTTTAACGGATTGAGCTAAAGATTTTACAAGCAAACTGATCAAGGAAATTGTGTCGGATATTCCAAATGAACAAAGTGGAAACTTCCAGTTATAGACCGCAATCTAATGGACAAGTTGAGCAAATGAATTTCTCCTTGACAAAGACCCTGCGGCTTATATTGCAAAAGGTCAATCTAACTGGCCTTCCCTCTTGCCCAGTGTAATGTTTGCTATCCCAGTTCAGTGTGTACGCAAAGCATAGGTTATACACCGTATTTTCTTGTATTGGGGAAAGAATGACTTAGCCTGCTTGACACAGCCCTGTTGCCTTCAGGACCGCTTGGTCTTTATGCGCAGGTCCGTTTGGCTACGTTCATTAAAAACTATTGTTGCAAGTTGCCAGACAAATCGCACAGGAAAATACACGATAGCAGCACATAAAGTACAAGGCTAGGTACGACCAGACCACACCTGAGACAGTGTACAAATTAGGTGATAAAGTTTGGTTGACGGTAATGCACTTCACCCCGTGGATGCTCCCCCCCCCCCCAAGCTGGTTGTTAAACCGACAGGGCCCTATTATATTATGGAATCGCAGGATAAGCAATTGTATGGTATTGCTCAGTGCGGCGATAATAACCCAGTACCAAAACTGATTAATGTAGACCTTACTTTGACCCCTCTCTGAGGACACAGCAGTCAGTGCCAAACCTAACAGGGAGAACGCCCCCCCCCTCTCCCGCTGTTCCTCAGTTTAACCGTTTGCCGCCCTCGGCAAAATCACGCCTGACCTTCCAAAAGCCGCTAACACTGACCTGACAAACTGTCCTGTCACTGTAACTGATGGAAGAGCAATATTGTGTGGATTGTATTATCAACAACAGAATTCAAAATTGAAAACATTGGTACAGAATTAGGTAGGTGGGTTTTTCCAAAGCTTCAGATTCTGCTTGGGAACCAGAAGTACATATTCCTTTGGCTTTGAGGCATCAAATTCATACCACGCGTACTCCGTCACAAAAAGGGAAGAAACGACACAGAAAGCGTGCTAATTAGTTGTTTTGTTTGTTTTTGTTTTTTGTTTTTTTTTTTTTTGTTTTGTTTTTTTTTTTTTCGCTGACAAACATTACTCGTGTCTCTACCAGACACACTTTTTTGTTAGCATAGACGTAGGTTTTTACATTGTTGTGTGCTTCTTTTCCTATTCGTTGTAATTTTTGACTTGTTAAAAATAGCCATTACATCTTAAGATATAGCTAACGTTTTAGCCTAGTAGCCATGTTTTGGTATGGTGACTTACCTACCGATGAAATTGTGTATCTCGTTTGGAATAGTCATGGTGTTTAAAGTTATGTAAATTAGGGGAATTAAAATTCTAAGAGCTCTATATCTTCCAAACTATTGCAGATAGACACAGAATTGAAAGTGCACATATAGGTTTATGTACCTGCCATTATCATGGACATTAAGTGAAATGTAGAATTTTAAATTATCCTAATTAGAGGGGTTGAAAAATTTCAAAGTTAAATATCTCCAAAACTATTATAAAGAGGCCTGCCATTCCAACTTCAATTTATAGGTTTGTGGAAAAGAACTATGAACCAAGTTGTTGGATTTTCATTTATACAAATTCGAGGCATTGAAAAATTCCAAAGCTGAATATCTCTGAAACTATTATAGATAGAGTTGCCATTCCAACTAAAATATGTAGGTCTGTGGCACAGCTGTATCCAATGAATCATGAACCGAAGCTGTAAAATTTTAATTTACATAATTTATGTAAATTAGGTAAACATGCAAAATTTCAATGTTGAATAGCTTTAAAACTATCATGAATAGGGGCGTCATTTCAACTTCAATTTATAGGTTTGTGACATAGCCGTATCCAATGAGCCATAAGGCAAAGCTGTAGATATTGAATTTATGCAAATTAGGTGAATACACAAATTTAAATTTTGAATAGCATCCAATTTATCCCAGATAGCTGTGCCATTTCAACTTTACTTTTTAGGTTTGTGACATTGGTGCATCCAATGAAACATGAATCAAAGTTGTAGGATTTTAATCTATGCAAATAGGGCGCATACACAAAATCTAAATTTTGAATAACTTCAAAACTATTCTACATAAACATTTAATTCCAACTTCAATTTGTAGGTTTGTGACGTAACCGCATCCAGTGAACCAAAGTTGAAGGCTTTTAATTTGTGCAAATTAGACAAATACACAAAAGTAAGGTCTTTGAATAGCTTCAAAATTATTATGGACAGTTGTGTCATTCAAACTTCAGTTTATAAGTTTGTGACATGGCCATATGAAATGAACCATGAATCAAAGTTGTAGCATTTTGATTTATCCAAATTAGGTGAATACACAATATCTATATCTTGAATAGCTTCAAAACTGTTCTCATGTTAAAGTCACCCAGACAGATTTGCTGTGAAGCAAATCTTGTTTTCTAGTTTACATCATTTTAGCCCTGTTTATTTTGTTGACTTGCTGTCCGCGTAAGGTCACATATATTTCGCATAAATGCATACATATATATGTATATATATATATATATATATATATATATATATATATATATATATATATATGTATATGTATATGTATATGTATATATTTATATATATATATGTATATATTTATATATATATATATATATATATATATATATATATATATATATATATCATTATACTACTTTTAATACTTGAAATTCGTTAAGTCATATATTTCGCAATTGTATTACGTGCACGACAATAATGATAATGATTGGCTGAGTGTTTAATATTTTGCATTGTTTGTAACGGTGACGGTAACCTGAGCGTTATCCGACTTGTGTCTACATTACCTGACCTTTTCAGACTTATCTGCAGTACCATTGGTGAACAATTTTGCGATTATGTAGTTCCTGGAACCCTGCCATGCCATTCCTGGTAGCAGGGACAGGCGTACGGAATGTGTCTCGTTTGTATCCAATCAATAACCATGATAATTAATTGAACATATTTATACTGGATAGCCTGTTCATCCTATGGCTATCCTTCCACAGGGTCCAGTAGGCAAGATCTTAGCGCAATTATCCCAAACTTAATGTAGGAGGAAACCGGAGATCCCCGAGAAAATCTACGGTGCTCAGCAGGTGTTTGGGAACCTTGCCACATGTGACCATGAACCCCCAGTCAAAAAACCCACCCTGAAATTCGAACCCTCGCAGGAATTGGACTCAACGCCTGTCGGAGGAGCTTCCCGGTACTAAACAACTTGTGCCATCGTTAGGGATCGGGCCTGGGCCGCTGTGGTGACAGGCCAACGCGTACTCCAGTGAGCACCCCAAATGGATACATATAGTCACAAACTTGTATTTGTGTATTTTATGGCTCTCACTTATCGACAGTCCGGGAAGGAACTCATTCAGTTCATATTAGGCATATCAGAATCGTTATGGACATATTATAATCTTTATAGCATCTTATGTAATGTGCCGTATGAGTTATAATCATGTGGACAATTACGATGCATTACTTCAATCATAAAATGACAGAACATTACTTTTATTTTGGGTCGTAGACATATTTCTAACTATGATACGTAATTTTTGGTCAGTAAGACCAATTTATCGTTTTAAGTAATCGTTATGTATTCTTCATGAACATTACAGGACTTGATTTGATTTCCAAACGCGGAGCGTTTGCTTGGCGAGACCGGGCTGATGTTATCCAAGACTTGATTAAATTTTTAGAAACTGCTGCCGTGCAATACTGAGACAGCATGGGTTCTCATCACGACGGACTCATTGTTGCCATGGCAACACATTCAAGCTTCAGTTGACATCTTTTAAGGCTCTATCAGCTTTCAGAGACTTTCAGTTTAATAAATCTTTAAATCTTTCCTGGTATTTTTACTATTTATTTTGCGTAATAAGCATTAACTCATTTTACATTTCATACTTGAAGTTTCACGTCGGAAGACGGACATTTTAAGTAGTTTCATAGCAAGGATCATGTCATTATGTAGGACTAGGGTGCCAGTATTAAGTCACGGCGTTGCCCTGCACTTTGATATAGCGTGTAAAGTAATGGAGTGTGCTTGTTTGTGCCTTTAAAGTTTTTATAAATCCATGATTTCTCTCTATTCCAAAATACATATTTTGAAGTTTACAGATGTGATCTGACACGAGGCCCAATTAAGTACCAGACTAAACTTGATTCTTAGACTAATTATTGAATTTTTTTAAAATTCGGAAAGTTTGGCCAACTTCACAGACTTCAAGCTATAAGAGGGCATTTTTAATTCGAGTTTTTAAGAATCCATGAATTTGTGGAGTTTGATAATTTGGCCATAAAACAAGATCTGAGAGAAGAAACTTCTGTAAACATCTCATCTAAGTTAGTCGTATGGTTTTAAAGAAACGTTAAAATTTCTATTTGTATCAAAGCACACATTATAAAGGGCAAGGACATTGGTTCAGATATCCTTTTGGATGCCCGCATGAGCGTCCGCACTTGTCACATATGATTATGATTTTGTAAGGTGTGGAAGCTCAAAATATTTATTTTTTATTTATTTATTTTTTTGTTTGTTTGTTTGTTTTTGTTTGTTTATTTACTTACTTACTTACTTACTTACTTATTTATTTATTTATTTATTTATTTATTTATTTATTTATTTATTTATTTATTTATTTATTTAGGGTAGACCTGATCAGCACTCAGGCAGCTTCCCATGGCTCTGAATACACACTCGCACTCATACATCAATTGGTATGAATATAATATGCTGTAAATACATGGACAACAGGTAAATTGAAAAGTATGAAAAGGTCATTACTAAAAGTAACTAAAAGATTGTGATTTGATGATGAAAGGTCAATGATGTTTAAACATTTTCTAAATGTAATGACAAATTTACGGTCATAATGCAGGTTTTAAAAACGTCAAATCCCTTACACATGGTACGTTTTACAGTATACATATTTAAAAACTGTCAGGGATGGTGCTTCTTTAACCTTATCATTTAAGTTATTCCAAGTGTTGGCACCTATAAACCTAAACGCTCTTTGACCTGACTTACCTTGTGTGTTAAGGACTGTCAGATTAGCCTTACTTTGCCTTGTAAAATGCCCATGGACTTCCGACACTGGTTTAAAGGCATCATTCAAGTGGGTAGGAGTTTAGCCATTAATAACTTTAAACATGAAGATAGCTCGATGAAATTGGTGCCGGGCCCTTACATCAGTCCAATGAAGTTCCTTAAGCATGCCCCTAATTCTCGTTCTGCGGCCTTTAGAAAGTATTCTCCTAGCTGCTCGATTTTGGAAATTTTGTTGCATATCCAAGTGTTATGTAGAAACGTCAGACCATGCGACGTCACAGTAATCAAAAGTGGTAATATAAAGGAACTGTACAAGAGTAATACCAAATCTTTTGACACAAATGGGGATATTCTCCTGAGAATACCAAGACATTGTGAAATGTTGTTGCAAATATTTCCAACACGTTTGTTCCATGACATCTGCTTGTCAAACCACAGTCCTAAATATTTAAAGTAGTCGACCTGTTCAATTTGTTTCCCGTCCACTAAAATATTCAATCCGTTATTTTTCTCGAAGTTTCCTACTAGTTCCAAAAGAAACCATACACTTAGTCTTTGAATGTTCAAGGTGAGATGGTTGTCGTTCATCCATTTGGCTGCATTAAACATTTCAATATTTAATGTCCTCTGAATGTCAAGAACCGATTCAGCAGCAAAGAAATTAGCAGTGTCTCCAGCATACAAAACAACCTTACTGTTTGTAATAACAGAAGGAAGGTCATTTATGAAAATGACGAAAAGTAGGGGACCTAGTATTGATCCTTGGGGGACGCCATAGGCTATTTCCATGTGGTCAGAAAATTCACCCTTGAATTGGACGCATTGAGTCCGCTCGGATAAATAGTTTTGAAGGTCATATATGAAAATGACGAAAAGTAGGGGACCTAGTATTGATCCTTGGGGGACGCAATAGGCTATTTCCATGTGGTCAGACAATTCACCCTTGAATTGGACGCATTGAGTCCGCTCGGATAAATAGTTTTTAAACCAACAGAGTTTAATACCATTGATACCTAAATATTCAAGTTTTGTCAGTAAGATTTCGTGTGACACAGTATCGAAGGCTTTTTTGAGATCTAAAAGGCACACACCTGTAATTCAACCCTTGTCCATATTGGTAAGCACATATTCATTTTCAATTATCAGGGTAGTAGCTGTAGATTGCAAGGGTCTGAAGCCCGACTGGTTTGCGTTCAGGAGATTGTATTCCGTTACATAGACATATAGTTGATCGTAAACAATTTTTCCAAACACTTTCATGGTAATATTTATGACTGAGATTGGTCTATAATTTCCTGGATCTACCATTGGGACATCTTTATGAATTGTAGATACTTTTGCTTGCTTACACTGACATGGTAAGTTGCCTGTACGTAACGAACGGTTATATAAGTATGTCAGAGGACCTGATAGCACATGCCCTCCAGCCTTCAAAAAGTTGGATGCAGGGAGTCAGTGCCAGTTTCTTTACTGGTAGTAAGTTTTGCAGGCCCTGTAACACAGTATCTTCAGATACCTCTTGGAAATGCATTTTGGAATTGACTATTTGAAGCTGGCATGTGAAAATGTTGGTAAATTTATCGGCCAGTTTTGAGCCAATAGTAGTGAAAAAAATTTATTTAAAGAGTAAGAGATGGACATAGGATCCTTAACTATGACTCCTTCAACCTCTAAAAACTAGGATTCACCTGTTTGCTTACTAGGTAGAAACTTCTTTTAGGTTTTCCACACACATTTAGAAGAAGAGGTCTGTTAAAATCATCTCATCATAGAAGTCCCTACGCGCCTTTCTAATTCTATCAGTTACTTCATTCCTGAGTGTTTTGTTCATATCATGGTCATGCATTGTAGCATCAACTGACTTTCCTTTTTGTTGTAGTAATCTCGCTGGTACATTAGTTCTCTAACATCGTCAGTAATCCATGGAGCGGGTTTACCTCTTACCCTCACTGGCTTACTGGGAGCATGATTGTCACAGATTGTACTAAATATCTTTGTGAAGAAATCCCAGCAATCATCAATGTCATCAAATATATTCATGACCCACCATGGTATATGGCTTAAGTCGCTTGCAAATTTGTTTGGGTCAAAGTTTTTGAATGAGGTAATATGTACATACTTTGGTTTTAGACGCAGGATTGTCCTTTCACGAACAGAAAAAATCAAATTATGGTCAGATATACCAAGATCAAATACTCCGGCGCTTGTGACTACATCTGATTCGTTAGTGAAAATAAGATATATACAAGTTTTTTAAATGTTCAGTAGTCCTTGTAGGCTCCTATATGATTTGCTTTAGTTCATGTGTGGAGGCTAAATACAAGAGTTTTGTTGCAGGACCTGCATTTTGTTTTGATACATCGATGTTAAAATCACCATTTTGAAATAAACATTGAGCCTGAAATGTTCTCCTCTTCGTGTTTATCTAACATAGAACCAAAATTGTCAGTGAATTCAGCTACAGATGTGTTTGGGGGCCTGTAAATGCAACACACAACTATTGATTTAGTGTGGGGTAAACATATTACAGTCCACACACATTCAAGCTCAGGGTGGTTCATATCGGGCCTTGGTTTTGTTTCAGTTTGGTTTGCAACGAAACAACACACTCCTCCCCCGTGAATGTTGCGACCCTTATGGGAGACTAGTTTATAACCTTCGATATAGATTTCACCATCTGATATACTGCTATCAAGTTTTGTTTCGCTCATTAGTAACACATCCACTGGTCGTTTTTCTAAAGTGGTTCTTGAAGAGTCAAGGAGGGGGACGGACACCAGAATATTGATATTATAATGCCCCATAACAAGCCCTTTGTTGGAAGGACGTGTAAAGATATTCAAACAACCCTCTGGACTGTTTCGGAGTGTGGTATTCATTGTAAGTGACTCGTTAAGAAACGATTCACTAAAAGCAGGCAAAGAACACTGTTGACATATGCATGGCTGGCGTGACTGCCTCCATTCTTTATACTCGTTTGCAGTCATGCTGGCACATTTCAAGTGTAAAGCCTTACTGCAATCCTCACAGCGTATAAACTTTAGATTCTTTCGTTTTGTCTTAAGGCATAATTGACATTGTTTCTTCTCAGATGATGCGGCAGTTCCATTTCTGGGTCTGGAAGATTTAACTGTGGCTGTCACAATACAAGGATTAGCCTGTATACTTGTTGATTCAAGCCTTTCGTCAGATACAATACAAAGTTTGCACGTATATGTTGCTGCACTGTATTGATCTGTATTTTTGATATACTAGTCTTTATAGGATTTACACACTTTAGGTGCAACGTAACTTTGCAAGTTGTTTATGAAATTCAGCTTGATTCCATCTTATGAACTTATCACAGTCTGTGCATTTGGTATAAGGACCTGGATTTTGAGCTATATCCCCACATGTAAGCAGAATGATAACACACAGTTATGCTGGAGGCTGACAGAATGCTGTAGACTTTCTATCTGTGGTGGTTTCTTGTAGGATTACTAGATGCTCGTGTCAACAATGAAGTAGCATAGTTAAAGTTCAGTAAAATGCCTCTTTCCATGAGTTTACCAGGCAGCAATCCACTACTTACATGTTCCTGAATAATTCTTGGTGGTCCTTCACAAAATTCGTGTGTCTTGGTGGCTTTTAGACTACTAAAAATTGAAAATATTAGCAGAGCAGACAGCATTCCCATTAACCCTGCAGCCATGTTGATTTTTCTTTCTGAAAGATCGGTGCTGGACTTATCATGAAGTGAAAGATGTGTTGCATGGTGCAAGTAAGGTGGCTTGTGTCGGCATAGAAATAATTGAGAAGACCCCCCGCCCCATCCCATACAATAATATTATTTAACTGCACAAAAGTGATTTTGAAATATGATAAATTATCTGATAGTTTTATAAAATCAATTCTGGTCGTATAGGATCATATCATTAAATATTGAATGATCTGATTACTTTGGAATGGAAGTGACCTGATGATATATTCAATAATCTGATGATCTGTTCAATTATTTTCAGTGATAGGTCGCATAAAGTATTGACAGTTTCAGAGGTATTAAATGATGTGTTTGAATTGATTTTATGGTGATCAAACACATTTCAACATATGAGGGTTTACTGAAACTGAATAGGCAATACAACCACAAGAGACCGTCCCTGTAAATAAGTGAAGCAAATTCATGAGAATAATTTTGATTTTTAGTGTTATATGAGCCCTATTTCAAAACAATAGTAGAATATAATATTACGACAATTAGAAGTTCATTTCTCGAAGAGCTAAACAGAGAGGTCATAAGACCTGCGTGTAGTTACCACCCTTTGAACTTATGAATATAGTCAAATACAATCTGTTTCATCATACCAGTTTAAAGATAAAATCAACTTCAATTTCAGATATGTATGGATGGTTTACTATTCAAGCATCTTGTAAAGTTGATTGATAACACCAAATACATTGGATGACTTATTTCAGCAGCTTTCCTGTACATACTCTTAAATACGTTAAAAGATATGTTAAAGCACCGGCTAAAATAAGAAATGGTGCCCATATATATAAATATATATATATATATATATATATATATATATATATATATATATATATATATATATATATATATATATATATATATATATATATATATATATATATATATTTAATCTTGATTTGCAGATACTTAACTTCTCGACTTCAAAGGTATCAAAAAACAGTAGGAATACACCAGGATTGTTTCTATTCCAATATATATATATATATATGAAGCAAAGTATCGTGTCAGACTGAAATATACATAAACATGGGTCATCAAGCCATAAAAGAAATTAACAGAAGCAACCAGAATTTGCATGAATTTCCTAGTTATATATTCAGTGAATCTGAGGTGGAAACAGTTGACCTAAGCAACAATGATATTGAAGAAGTGCCACGTGGGATAGGAAAGTTACATAAACTTCAGAACCTATATCTGCAGAATAACCCTCTTAGAAAACTACCAGAGGACTTATGTAATTGCCAAAACCTGCAAAATATTAATATCACAAATACAGTCATTGGGCAAGTCCCGAGATGGCTGTGGAAGAAAACAAAACTTAAACGGATTAGTCTAAAAAACACCAAACAAATGTACTTGGATCAACAAGTGGGTTCTATGGTAAATTTGAAGGAACTAACCTTGGGTAAAAATCGTATAGGGCAGGTTCCAGTTCAACTGTGGAATTGCAAGCAAATGGAAATATTAAACCTTGGAAATACGGGACAGCTTTCCCTTGACAAGAGTGTAAGAAATTTGTGCAATCTCAGGGAACTTTGGTTAGAGGAGAACCAGATAGGCCAGGTTCCTCCAGAAATCTGGAAATGCCATAAACTTGAACTACTCAACCTCAACAATACAGGACAAACTTGTTTGCATGAAGAAATGAAAAATCTTCTCAATTTGAAGAAACTCTATTTACAGCAAAATAACATTGGGCAAGTCCCTGTTTGGTTGTGGGAAATGGACCAGCTGGAGGTGCTGGATCTACGAAGCACTGGACAAACACATGTGGATCCACAGGTGGGAAATATGACACAGATGAAAGAACTGTATCTGAGTGACAACCAAATAGGACAAATTCCAATTGAAGTGTGGAAATGTACCATGTTAGAAATATTGGATCTTGGGAATACAGGCCAGGTTTCCCTTGACAAGAGTGTAGGAAATTTATGCAATCTCAGGCAACTTGGGTTGTATGAGAACCAGATAGGCCAGGTTCCTTCAGAAATCTGGAAATGCCATAAACTTGAAATAGTCAACCTCAGAAATACAGGACAAACTTGTTTGCATGAAGAAATGAAAAATCTTCTCAATTTGAAGAAACTCTATTTACAGCAAAATAACATTGGGCAAGTCCCTGTTTGGTTGTGGGAAATGGACCAGCTAGAGTTGCTGAATCTACGAAGCACTGGACAAAAACATGTGGATCCACAGGTGGGAAATATGACACAGATGAAAAAACTGTATCTGAGTGACAACCAAATAGGACAAATTCCAATTGAAGTGTGGAAATGTACCATGTTAGAAATATTGGATCTTGGGAATACAGGCCAGGTTTCCCTTGACAAGAGTGTAGGAAATTTATGCAATCTCAGAAAACTTTGGTTGTATGAGAACCAGATAGGCCAGGTTCCTTCAGAAATCTGGAAATGCCATAAACTTGAAATAGTCAGCCTCAGAAATACAGGACAAACTTGTTTGCATGAAGAAATGAAAAATCTTCTCAATTTGAAGAAACTCTATTTACAGAAAAATAACATTGGGCAAGTCCCTGTTTGGTTGTGGGAAATGGACCAGCTGGAGGTGCTGAATCTACGAAGCACTGGACAAAAACATGTGGATCCACAGGTGGGAAATATGACACAGATGAAAGAACTGTATCTGAGTGACAACCAAATAGGACAAATTCCAATTGAAGTGTGGAAATGTACCATGTTAGAAATATTGGATCTTGGGAATACAGGCCAGGTTTCCCTTGACAAGAGTGTAGGAAATTTATGCAATCTCAGGCAACTTTGGTTGTATGAGAACCGGATAGGCCAGGTTCCTTCAGAAATCTGGAAATGCCATAAACTTGAAATAGTCAGCCTCAGAAATACAGGACAAACTTGTTTGCATGAAGAAATGAAAAATCTTCTCAATTTGAAGAAACTCTATTTAGAGCAAAATAACATTGGGCAAGTCCCTGTTTGGTTGTGGGAAATGGACCAGCTGGAGTTGCTGAATCTACAAAGCACTGGACAAAAACATGTGGATCCACAGGTGGGAAATATGACACAGATGAAAAAACTGTATCTGAGTGACAACCAAATAGGACAAATTCCAATTGAAGTGTGGAAATGTACCATGTTAGAAATATTGGATCTTGGGAATACAGGCCAGGTTTCCCTTGACAAGAGTGTAGGAAATTTATGCAATCTCAGGCAACTTGGGTTGAAGGAGAACGAGTTAGGCCAGGTTCCTTCAGAAATCTGGAAATGCCATAAACTTGAAATAGTCATCCTCGACAATACAGGACAAACTTGTTTGCATGAAGAAATGAAAAATCTTCTCAATTTGAAGAAACTCTATTTACAGCAAAATAACATTGGGCAAGTCCCTGTTTGGTTGTGGGAAATGGACCAGCTGGAGTTGCTGAATCTACGAAGCACTGGACAAAAACATGTGGATCCACAGGTGGGAAATATGACACAGATGAAAGAACTGTATCTGAGTGACAACCAAATAGGACAAATTCCAATTGAAGTGTGGAAATGTACCATGTTAGAAATATTGGATCTTGGGAATACAGGCCAGGTTTCCCTTGACAAGAGTGTAGGAAATTTATGCAATCTCAGGCAACTTTGGTTGTATGAGAACCAGATAGGCCAGGTTCCTTCAGAAATCTGGAAATGCCATAAACTTGAAATAGTCAGCCTCAGAAATACAGGACAAACTTGTTTGCATGAAGAAATGAAAAATCTTCTCAATTTGAAGAAACTCTATTTACAGCAAAATAACATTGGGCAAGTCCCTGTTTGGTTGTGGGAAATGGACCAGCTGGAGGTGCTGGATCTACGAAGCACTGGACAAAAACATGTGGATCCACAGGTGGGAAATATGACACAGATGAAAGAACTGTATCTGAGTGACAACCAAATAGGACAAATTCCAATTGAAGTGTGGAAATGTACCATGTTAGAAATATTGGATCTTGGGAATACAGGCCAGGTTTCCCTTGACAAGAGTGTAGGAAATTTATGCAAACTCAGGCAACTTTGGTTGTATGAGAACCAGATAGGCCAGGTTCCTTCAGAAATCTGGAAATGCCATAAACTTGAAATAGTCAGCCTCAGAAATACAGGACAAACTTGTTTGCATGAAGAAATGAAAAATCTTCTCAATTTGAAGAAACTCTATTTACAGCAAAATAACATTGGGCAAGTCCCTGTTTGGTTGTGGGAAATGGACCAGCTGGAGTTGCTGAATCTACGAAGCACTGGACAAAAACATGTGGATCCACAGGTGGGAAATATGACACAGATGAAAGAACTGTCTCTGAGTGACAACCAAATAGGACAAATTCCAATTGAAGTGTGGAAATGTACCATGTTAGAAATATTGGATCTTGGGAATACAGGCCAGGTTTCCCTTGACAAGAGTGTAGGAAATTTATGCAATCTCAGGCAACTTTGGTTGAAGGAGAACCAGATAGGCCAGGTTCCTTCAGAAATCTGGAAATGCCATAAACTTGAAATAGTCAGCCTCAGAAATACAGGACAAACTTGTTTGCATGAAGAAATGAAAAATCTTCTCAATTTGAAGAAACTCTATTTACAGCAAAATAACATTGGGCAAGTCCCTGTTTGGTTGTGGGAAATGGACCAGCTGGAGGTGCTGAATCTACGAAACACTGGACAAAAACATGTGGATCCACAGGTGGGAAATATGACACAGATGAAAGAACTGTATCTGAGTGACAACCAAATAGGACAAATTCCAATTGAAGTGTGGAAATGTACCATGTTAGAAATATTGGATCTTGGGAATACAGGCCAGGTTTCCCTTGACAAGAGTGTAGGAAATTTATGCAATCTCAGGCAACTTTGGTTGAAGGAGAACCAGATAGGCCAGGTTCCTTCAGAAATCTGGAAATGCCATAAACTTGAAATAGTCAGCCTCAGAAATACAGGACAAACTTGTTTGCATGAAGAAATGAAAAATCTTCTCAATTTGAAGAAACTCTATTTAGAGCAAAATAACATTGGGCAAGTCCCTGTTTGGTTGTGGGAAATGGACCAGCTGGAGGTGCTGAATCTACGAAACACTGGACAAAAACATGTGGATCCACGGGTGGGAAATATGACACAGATGAAAGAACTGTATCTGAGTGACAACCAAATAGGACAAATTCCAATTGAAGTGTGGAAATGTACCATGTTAGAAATATTGGATCTTGGGAATACAGGCCAGGTTTCCCTTGACAAGAGTGTAGGAAATTTATGCAATCTCAGGCAACTTTGGTTGTATGAGAACCAGATAGGCCAGGTTCCTTCAGAAATCTGGAAATGCCATAAACTTGAAATAGTCAGCCTCAGAAATACAGGACAAACTTGTTTGCATGAAGAAATGAAAAATCTTCTCAATTTGAAGAAACTCTATTTACAGCAAAATAACATTGGGCAAGTCCCTGTTTGGTTGTGGGAAATGGACCAGCTGGAGGAACTGGATCTACAAAGCACTGGACAAATTCATGTGGATCCACAGGTGGGAAATATGACACAGATGAAAGAACTGTATCTGAGTGACAACCAAATAGGACAAATTCCAATTGAAGTGTGGAAATGTACCATGTTAGAAATATTGGGTCTTGGGAATACAGGCCAGGTTTCCCTTGACAAGAGTGTAGGAAATTTATGCAATCTCAGGCAACTTGGGTTGTATGAGAACCAGATAGGCCAGGTTCCTTCAGAAATCTGGAAATGCCATAAACTTGAAATAGTCAGCCTCAGAAATACAGGACAAACTTGTTTGCATGAAGAAATGAAAAATCTTCTCAATTTGAAGAAACTCTATTTACAGCAAAATAACATTGGGCAAGTCCCTGTTTGGTTGTGGGAAATGGACCAGCTGGAGGAACTGGATCTACGAAGCACTGGACAAACACATGTGGATTCACAGGTGGGAAATATGACACAGATGAAAGAACTGTCTCTGAGTGACAACCAAATAGGACAAATTCCAATTGAAGTGTGGAAATGTACCATGTTAGAAATATTGGATCTTGGGAATACAGGCCAGGTTTCCCTTGACAAGAGTGTAGGAAATTTATGCAATCTCAGGCAACTTTGGTTGTATGAGAACCGGATAGGCCAGGTTCCTTCAGAAATCTGGAAATGCCATAAACTTGAAATAGTCAGCCTCAGAAATACAGGACAAACTTGTTTGCATGAAGAAATGAAAAATCTTCTCAATTTGAAGAAACTCTATTTAGAGCAAAATAACATTGGGCAAGTCCCTGTTTGGTTGTGGGAAATGGACCAGCTGGAGGTGCTGGATCTACAAAGCACTGGACAAACACATGTGGATTCACAGGTGGGAAATATGACACAGATGAAAGAACTGTATCTGAGTGACAACCAAATAGGACAAATTCCAATTGAAGTGTGGAAATGTACCATGTTAGAAATATTGGATCTTGGGAATACAGGCCAGGTTTCCCTTGACAAGAGTGTAGGAAATTTATGCAATCTCAGGCAACTTGGGTTGGAGGAGAACCAGATAGGCCAGGTTCCTCCAGAAATCTGGAAATGCCATAAACTTGAAATAGTCATCCTCAACAATACAGGACAAACTTGTTTGCATGAAGAAATGAAAAATCTCAGTTTGAAGGAACTCTATTTACCGCGAAATAACATTGGGCAAGTCCCTGTTTGGTTGTGGGAAATGGACCAGCTGGAGGTGCTGGATCTACGAAGCACTGGACAAACACATGTGGATTCACAGGTGGGAGAGATGGCTCATATGAAAGAGCTGTATCTTAGTGACAACCAAATAGGACAGGTTCCAGTTGAGTTGTGGAATTATAAGAGACTGGAAATACTGGACTTAGCTAATACAGGTCAAACATGCCTTCCTGAAGACGTTTGTAATCTAGTCCATCTAAAAACACTAAGTCTTGACGGCAATCCTATTGGCAAAACACTTCCAATGAGCATCGGTAAATGCCCAGCACTTCAAATGCTAAGTATTCGAGGAACTGGTGTACATACTCTACCAAGTACCATACAGACAATGAATAGATTGCGTCATCTGGATATCAGCAAAAATGAAATTGCATCTCTGCCAGATGAGCTTTGGTGTTGTACCTCATTACAAATTCTTAATATGGAGGGTACCAAGCTGAAGCAACTTTCAGGTAAAATAGGTTCACTTCAGCAGTTGAAACTGTTAAATGTGAGAAGCACTGATGTTGAGGAGCTTCCAATAGAGTTATCATGTTGCAGAAATCTCAAGCAGCTATACATCAAGGATAGCAGTGTATGCACGTATCCATTGGTGGCAACGAAACTTCAATTGGACGACTTTGACTTTGAAGGTTAGTGAAAAAGATATAAATCATTTTTTACAATTATGTTAATCTGAAAAGGTGAGTGGGAAAACCAAAAAGGTACTAAAGGAAGATACCACTCATTACCAAAAGCTTTCGACTAAGCCTTCATTATATGAATATGTGTTAAAATTTCAATGATATACATATAAACATGTAGACAACATGGATTATTTTGTCAGGGTATCGTCATTAAATGTGTTTGTTTTCTCCAAACATGATAATTAAAGTATCGTTAGGATGCAAAAAAAAAAATAGTTCCATGGCAGACGATTTTGCAGTGTTAAAAGTTGGATTTAATCAAAACATATGACAGAAAATTCAAATATAGCGCAAATACATTTACCCGACTATATATTCTTATCCATTGAAGTCTAATTTTAAAATATGTTCCGTCAAGCTGGACATATGTTGGCCTAATCCGGTATCAGCTTTGTCAGTGATTAGGTATTGACCTCTTGCTGATTTCAATGATGAAATTGATTTTCATTTTAGTAAAAATAAATATCCCATAAAAGTATACATTAATAATTCATGTTGATAACAAACGAAAACGTTTCAAACCAGTGTTGAAATGTTAGTGCTGTTTAAATTATCCGAAAATTTAGCTTTAAAACATAAACTTCACGCACACCTGCAGTCTGTTGTTAATATGCATATTATTTGATTGGAAGTCTGGTCTATTTAAGCATATATGAGAAATAGCTCTGCCCGTAATATCATCTTTTATCAGCACTTTCTTCTAGGAGCGGTTTTTAGTTGAAGCTATGAAATAACCAATGTTTTAATTTTAGAAATAATATTGTTTGTTAGGTTTAGGATCGTTTACATTGTACGGAACAAAAGTAGTCACCAGAGCAAATGTAAAAACCCGCCCAAAATTGGTACAAGCCTCGATGTCTCCTTTTAAGGTGTAATTCTATAAGCCTTATCATTGTAAATAAGTTTTGGTTATGGCCGTCACAAAATGTGGCCAAACCCTGTGGGCACTATTAAAGTTGGCGCCAGAAAAGGTTCATTGGGTAAAGCTGCCGAACCTCTCAAAGGTACAATTATCCTACAGTGCTGCAAATTTACTGGTTGGTCAAGCCTGTAGCCAGAGATTCTGAACGCTGTTTTGAAATTAAAGAAATGTGCTCTTGGGACCACGCTGGAGTTGAAATTCTATAAATAAATACTTAATTTCACTCACGAACACAGACGCACACGCACACACACACACATGCACCCATGCATGTGCAGATTATGGATGCACACACTAAAAAACTAACCAAACACACACAGCAATGTGCTGTTTTAACCGACCTTTAAAATTACCACAGCATATGTACTTCTCTTGAGAGTTGTGCTATAGTTAGACCAATTCAGGGATCTATAGAAGACGCCGCATTACATTACTGCAAAATAAACACAATTAAGGAGACCCACTGTAAATTGGAAATGATTTGTTGGCGACAAAATTAAGAATATTTAATATTTGGCTCTCCATTTACAGTATCAATCCAGTGGAAATTATACCACCTTTAATTGATGGCTAGAAGTTATATCAAGTTAATAGCGACCTTTACTCCCACAATTAACATATTTGATCAAATGAAAATTCAGATAATATGAACTGATTAAATAAGCAGATATATTTCCTCATTTCATGACAGATGCTTCACAGCAGCCCATTGACTGTGTTCAACTTCAACAAAATGTCTCTTTCAATGCTGTTACATTCATATTTAGCAATATTGATGGCCGGTATTGTAACATCCATGTTGGTCCAAATAGTTAGATTCATTTTAATACTGTATAATAATACCGCAAGCAGTATTCCTTCCCTTTTTTGCCAATTTCATATGTGTTACGATCTCGACTTTTCAGCAAGCTCTCCAAGAATAGTGGCTCTTGATCCAGATTTTGCAAACTACATGAGCTATCAGAGGCTTATCATTGTATATGCACCGAAGGTTGTCAGAGGCATTCTAACAAACCACATCAGTCCACTGACATTTCCAGAATGGCTTAACAAGTTACAAAAGCATCTATCAGGCAACCAACCCCAGGAACAGCAAAGCACTGACACTCGTCCAGCGGAGGGTAAGTGTGCCGAAGCAGGCAAGAACAAAACCAAAGGAACCCAACGTCAAACACGTCAAAAAAGTGTCCTCAAGGGACCTAATAAATGGATCTACGACATGTTGTTTTACAGTGGCTCAGTGGACATCGACAAATTAGATATGACAGTCTTGAAGCATTTGTTTGCTAGACACATAAATGATGTAGTCTTGCCTCTATACAAAACATTTGATTCACCAATCAAAGGGTGGTTTGGACAGCTAGATGACACTGACCAATCAAAGGCAGCAGATATTCTGCGTTTGGGAGCAATGAGAAATGATTTTTCCCATGCAATTGAGTGTAGATTAAATGAGCAGGAATTCACAGACAAGTGGAATATGGCCAAAGAAGTCCTTCTAAGGCTCGGTGGAAACCCAAGAAAGATAGAAAGCTTGAAAGTAAAGCCATAACAACCAACACAAATGACCGAAACATTTCCAGTGTCATGTTGGAGACTGAAGTATCAGCTTTTCTTAGAAAAGGTTGACTGGAAAGAGTGAATCGTGCTTCTTGTTCATCTTCTTCTTTTTTCTTCTTCTTTTCTTTTTCTTCTTCTTGTTTCTCTTTTCCTTCTCCTATTTGTCTCCTGCTACTCCTTTTCTTCTTACTCTTCCCCTTCTTCATTTTCCTCTCCTACTCATTTTCTTCCTCCTCCTCCTCCTCCTCCTCCTCCTCCTCATCTCCTCCTCCTCCTCCTCCTCTTCTTCTGCTTCTTCTTCTTCTTCTTCTTTATCTTCTTCTTCCATTTCTTCCCCATCTCTTCCTGCTTTTCCTCTTTTTCTTCCTCGTCTTCATATTGTTTTTTTACTTCTTCTTCTTTGAACATAACGTTTCGATTTTCGCCCTTTCCAGTCAAGGAAACGGAAGGTAAACAGACAAAGTTGCTGTACAAAACAGGTGTCTGCGACAGCTATTGTAAGTATATGGTGCACCATATTGTTCAAAACGCACTGAAAGTACGTCCAACATGGAGAATAACAGATAAGGTAATCATGCATATACGATGCCTCCATATTCAACCAAGTAAAATATGTACTTAAGTCCTATGTATACAAAGTGATATGCGCAACATTGTTTCCCACTGGTAGTTAGACATTGGCCTTGTGGTTACACAAGGTAAGGAGCATCGATGCTCTTGCGCTCACAATATTTTCATATGTCTGTGCCCCTGACAGTCCTATTTGATAAGAAGTCTGCCTGGTGGCGCCAAGAACCTTATCGCGCCTGTGGTGTGATCCTTTCTCTGCAATACCTGCTTCACCACAAGGGCTATAACAATCCATACGGCGAATGTCGTCGCCTCGTGCCTGCTTATACGGACCAGTAGAGACAATAATGTTAAAACAGAGGCCCTGGCCTGGTGTACATTTTAACATGATTATGATCTTGTACAGTAGCATCGTTTTAAGTTTTTGCACATGCGTTTTATGGTCTTATTTAATTTCGTTTCCCTGTTGTGTATGTATTAGTTATTCGTAAATCATCAACCTGTGTTGAATGTTACTGCCTTATGTCTTTGATGGTGAAGGCCTGTCTGATTTTGACTGGGTCCTGGCCAGCAAGGAAATTAAGGGAAGTTCGAGGATTCCTAGTGTACCGTTCTACTGAATTAATGGTTATGTTATGTTGCACAGCCAATGTTTCTTTGTACACTTATATTCCTAGAACTTAGATTTTCTCTTATGTGTGAATCCATTGTATGATGATTATGTTTTATATGTATGTTCATTTTTCCTGGTTTCATGGGGGGGTAAACAAAAAAAAACAACTAAATACTACTGCTACTACCACTACTACTACTATTACTTATTATTATTGTTGTTGTTATTATTATTATTATTGTTATTATTATTATTATTATTATTATTATTATTATTATTATTATTTATTATCATTATTTTTTTCATTTTATTATTATTATTATTATTATTATTATTATTATTATTATTATTATTATTATTATTATTATTATTATTATTATTATTATTATTATTATTATTATTATTATTGCTGTTGTTGGTGTTTGCAAAACCAGAAATTGTAAGGCGATGTCTCAAATGAAACTTAAAGCCTGTTGCCAGGCACTGTTTTCACCGAAAAAGAATAATTTTAAATTGAAGAATTCTAAATCCGCAAAGTGCTTTCAGAAATCAAAATAATTTCTTCAAATTTTGAGACACCAAAGTCACAAAAGAAGGATCATTGCAAACAGGGCCATAGGCGTAGAAGCTTAAGTTTTCTCATATTAAATATCTAGTGTGCAAGGTATGAATATTTTTCCACATAAGACCGATAGAACAACACGTTATGGACGTATTTTTGTATTTAGCAGCATTAGACATCAAGACTAGTGCTCGAGCATTATGAAAGCACTTCAAACATCCCATACTTGACGAAATGTTGTTGAACATCTGTTATATTTTATTGATGGGAATGAGGACTGATGTTGTATTATAATTGTATTATAGACCTTGGCCTGATTTTTAATACAATGCATTTTGAAAGCAATAAGTATGCTTAATAAGCGAAAATAGTTACTGTCTCTTGGGGAAATTGCTACCAATAAAAAGGGTTAGACGCTTCTTTAACTGTCTCTTTTGCCTCATCTGCGACTGTTTAAACTCACAGTTGGTACTTTCTTGTATTTTGTCTGATTGTTTTGTCATATGCATTCCTTCAAGACTTCAAATTACATGAATGTTGATTACTCAAGTTCGAATACCAGTAAGATTAAATGAATGGGACATAATTTAACAATCAAATACTTGGACCTCGGCTCACAGTGCATCTTTATCAAATGTAAATAGTTTTGTGATTTGGATTGTTGCCCTTGCAGAAGCTAGGGCGAAAAGTTCATTTATGTGAGCTAAAGATGATTGAATGTGAAGTGCATCTGATTGGTTGGTGTGTATATATATATACATATATATATATATATATATATATATATATATATATATATATATATATATATATATATATATATATATATATATATATATATATATATATATATATATATATATATATATATATATATATATATATATATATATATATATATATAATTGATTCTATGGTGTTTTTACAATGTGTTTGTGGATAAGAATACAATGCATTTAATCACTGGTTAAGAATGTTAGCCTTGGGCACTTTCATGTTGGTATTTATTTATGGAAATTACTATGGCTGGTGGCATGATGTCATTGGATGTTTTGTTTATATTGACCAATCAGTTACGAGAATGCCTTTTTCATCAGAAAGGTCTCTGTTATCAGAACACAACTCAGAATATATAGCATTATTGGTCAGAGAGTAAGTAATGCATGATATGAACCATAGATTAAACAGGAAATCGTGTCAAATGGACTAAAGCATGTCACTGTTCAAACATTAGGGTTTGGGTTTTGATAATACAGTAGTACAGATATCATATAAGAAAAGTGATGTTTGATGTCACAAATTATATGATTAAAATATGTTGTTCAATGGCTTCTTGCAATTAATCGATGGTCAGTGGTCATGGACATGATAATGGAATTTAATGAATAACACCAAAACGATGCAAATTGTGCCCAATGTTATCCGCAATTGTTGAGTGAGAAATCATATATTTTTCTCAAGTTGAAATTGAAAATTATACTTTAAAAAGATCCTTAGGTCATCTAATAAAGATAAGAAGCATACAATTAACAGACTCTGATAGCATTCTGCATTTCTATTATATAAGATGTGTCATATCAATCCCAACTTGGCCAATGCCTCTCCTGATCACATTTTTAAGTACAGTGAAGTAAATGCAAAGGAATTGATCAAAAAAGTAATCTTAAACTTCGTTGGACTTTGAGGTTCTCGCTATAAGATTTTATAACCTTTACGAATGGTGAACCCATCATGTTGCTTTCAATTGTAGGAAACAGGAACATTAGAATTCTTGCACCAAGGAACAAATACCTGTGAAGGTACCATTGTATTGTGATTATGATGTGGGCGGAAGGAAAATGCTACGCAACAGAAAACATTAAACCTCACCTATTCAAGAACCTGATCAATGGTGAAGCATTGAAATCTGATAAAACTAAATAAGCTATATTCCATTTTCACATGTAGAGTATATCTCTTGCCCCTACATACAACCATACACGCCAAGGGTGTGGCACCAAATACACAGATTGCTTGTATTTCATGGCCTGGAGTCCGCCATGGAAGTCGACACACCTTTCTGGGATCCTGTGAGTTAGGCTAAAGTTGCTCTTGTTCGTATGTTGGGACATATACCAATTTATTTATTTTCTCTAGGTCTTGCCATTATAAGCAGGAATGCGTGTTATATCATCCACTCCTGCTTGTGTGACAGTACATTCATCACACTACATGGTATATTGCTGGAACCATATTGAGGAAAGTTACTTTATATTTGTTCACATTTTTGTGTATACTTTTGTTCCGTCTTTACGGATGTGAGCACATATCTCACCGAAAAAAAAACGAGTTTTCACAGAGTTTTACATGTAAACATGTTTACAAGAGTACCAAGAAAATGTTTGCAGCCGTCCACATGATAATGAACGGTGATTCTTTAAGATATTGCAGAATGATTTTGTTTTCAGACGTCTTATTCCTGAATTTATCCCCCAAAATAATTTCTCAAGTTGTATTTTACCGAATTGACCCGTATCGGACATAGCATTTACATATATAAAAGTCAAGCATTGAACAGCCCTCCTAGGGTAATAATCAATAGTATCTGTCATCGTCTTTCTTCGGTTAGATTCCTCTCCATTCAATACTTCAATTACATTCAAACATGGGAAATACATATAAAATCAAGTTTCCACACGTCCTTTCTGTTCATAAAAACCACAATATGATAATTATTTAGTGAAAAATCTGATCACACATCATCAATATATGTTTGAAAGGAGAGAACGGTTAAGGCAAAGTCCAACTGATTTTTGACAACTTTTTTCATTTTGAGATATGGCAACACTGTGCTAGACGCATATGTTGCCCATCATATTTCCAAACTCAATAGTTCTAGCCCCAATACAATCTGAAAAAATAAAGAAAATGCTTTCAATGTTAACATGGTAGTTAAAGGACCACCTTAACCTTTGGATCTTGATTACCAACAATAGGTATTTGCTCTGAAATATCCGTTTCACGTGGATATTTTTCTAAAACGAATTCTCTGACAAACGTATTTTACTGTAAACATTCTCTAAAGCGTCAAGGAGTTTCTTAGAAATAATCTATTCTTTCTTAAATAAGTGTCAAAAATGAAGTCTCGCAACCTTTATCATGTCAGAGAAACAACCGATATCCATTTTTTGTCACATTGTGAACAAACAGATACGTTTATGAGAAATATCTGATATGTGTTTGCAGATACATGTGTTCAGATCATAATAGCACAAATTGGACCATTGTATCCTGAAAATTTTTGAGAACCATCCAGAATTTTACAAAGACCGCCTGTTTTACCCAAAACTCCTGTCCTTATATTACAGCTTTGAATTTTCAGTTCCATCTTTAGTGCCGGCAGACCCTGCAAAACTTGCTGCCAAATGAGTATATGGGTTTATCATGTCAGAGATGCATGTTTTGGTGGTATTTGGCGTAAAAGTGAAGTCACTTTTCCAGGTTGGAAATTACCTTAACACAATGTTTAAATACTCAGCAGGTGTAGAAATTGGAGCCACAGCTAACTATCTCACAAATGATAATCATCAGGCTAAAGTGCGGAACAAAGGATTGGCGTCCCAGCTTCATGAATATAGTTCCACATTAAACATAATAGTAGTTCTGTGGCACTGTGTCCAAACTCTTCTACTTGGTCAAGGCTCTCATATACGTACAGAGAGAACAGTTCTGTGTTCCATCGACTGACAAGACGCACAAGAGCTGCTGTGTTAGTGATTGCAGCATACTTCGGAAAGAAAAACAAAGCTGTTTCGCACTGTAAACAGTCTGTTTGAATAAATTCATGGACAAAACATGACCGTTCACAAAGGGGCTCACAAAACACTTTTCAAAAATGTCTCCACAGACCCGCATTAATCATTATGCAGCTGAGTAATTGCATCATTGTGTAAACAAGTAGCTAATGTTTCTCATAACATTGTGGCGTAAGGTTGTGCCACTTTGCCATTCCACTAATTACATGTACAGCGGTATAACACAGGTTACGACAGGAAGGTCGGCCACACTCAGTCAGCGAATGGAGATTGTTGCCCAAATGACAACCACATGGGAAAACGCGTTCAACCCACGTACGATGTTTTCCATTGGCTGTTTATTCCTACATCCGCCTGCATGAAAACACTGACATTTGGGAACCTGCGACAAAAGCTACAGGGCAAAAAATACAATCCAAATCGCTTTACTGCCTCAAGTTCAACTAAGAACGATTAAGATAAAAAAAATGTAGGTTACACAATATTAATTAAAACTATGGTGGACGCGTGTATTTCCGAAATGCTCCTATTTTTGATTATTCGCCTGAGGTTTACCAAATCGCACTCGAAAATACATTTTCGTCACAGATTTCAAGACTGCAAAGTTAATATTTCTACAGAAAGACAAATTCCATACAGGAATTGTTTTAAAACACATCAAAAGGAAAGTGTAAAAGTCAGAAAATATTTGCAACTGGAGTTTGACAATTTTCAATTTGTGCAGCACTTGAAATGAGACTTATGGGAAATATGAGAGGGTTTAGGAGAGTAACTTTGCTATTATTGTGTTTGGAATAGCCAATGAACGGAGCGTCTGAGATGCAAAACAATTAAAGAATTTGATTTTTTTCCTTGTGAGGTTTTATGATTCAGCCTATCTTAAAAATCATCACCTTTAATATTTGTTGGTCTCACCGCACATTCTAGAAGAATGGGCAAATGTTGCCCACTTTCCTCAGCCTATCGGATATATGGAGATCGCGCATGCACGGTGTTAAACCTATTACTACATGTACACATTCAAACTTTGAACGATATGGCACAATGTGCGTAAAGCTACCTGGTCTACCTCAAGAAAGCAATACCATTGTAATAAAGTGCGAGGGGACTTCATTTCGCCCTATTCTTGATCCCACGCAACGTGCATGGATCATAGTTGCTGTCTTGGTATGAAGAGGATTGACAGGTACTCTACCGACTTTTGACCCACAGATCATCGACCATTATGCCGATCCCATGGGAATGCTCAATTTACTATTCAATGTACAATAAGGCTTTACGAAAATCTCAGTCAACATGCATATGCATCCATAAACCTAAACCATAAATTTCACTCTCTGTCCATGCTATGAACGATGCAAATTTAACACTACGTGAGACTAAATGAGTGATTGAAAACCTCTATGTGTAAACTCCATAATGTCCATAGGCAAAACCACGGTAAAGATGGAGTCATAATTACAACTAACTTTTCTCAAGTACAGTCTTAGGTGCAACATGTCGATGTCCAGTTTGCAGTCATCTGTCAGCTCAAATTCAGTTTACAACCGATTAAAAAAAATCAAGTTTCGCAGATCATCGACCATTATGCCGATCCCATGGGAATGCTCAATTTACTATTCAATGTACAATAAGGCTTTACGAAAATCTCAGTCAACATGCATATGCATCCATAAACCTAAACCATAAATTTCACTCTCTGTCCATGCTATGAACGATGCAAATTTAACACTACGTGAGACTAAATGAGTGATTAAAAACCTCTATGTGTAAACTCCATAATGTCCATCGGCAAAACCACGGTAAAGATGGAGTCATAATTACAACTAACTTTTCTCAAGTACAGTCTTAGGTGCAACATGTCGATGTCCAGTTTGCAGTCATCTGTCAGCTCAAATTCAGTTTACAACCGATTAAAAAAAAAACAAGTTTCGCGTAACAAAACTCAAATAAAAGGACAATAACAACAAGTTACCAGACACCAGCTTATTATAAACAGAACTGAACTTCAATCAGAACGTTATTCATTTGTATTTGTTTCGTACAATTTGATACACGTTCCAGTGAAACTAGTACTTGATAATGACTGCCAAAATACAACGCTCGTTGTGAAAGTATTATAATCTCGTATTAAAAGTGATACCTAGTAATAATGTTGTATTTGTCGCTGTGTTTGATAAAAAGAGGAAGGCAAGCTGTTTTGACAATGTGAATATATTCCAATAAAGCTGGTCTATTTCAATACAAGATATCATGCAAGAACTATGGCTTCTGGAGTCATTTCTGCACTCATTTACCCATATCTGACGGAATCCATGAACAAAGTCAGTTTTATTCATGTTAGGGCACTTGGCCTTTACTCCAACTTATTTCATTGATGCAAAAATACCTGAACAGGAAGTAAAATTATTATGAGAGTGACGTAGATACATAACAGAAGAAGAAGGCCCAAACTTCGGCATCGTAACTTGTACCAAGCGATTTTATAAGTAAAATACTGGGAACATTTGCCGGTAAAGAAAGAAGGCAGAAAGTGAGTGAGAGAGAGAGAGAGAGAGAGAGAGAGAGAGAGAGAGAGAGAGAGAGAGAGAGAGAGAGAAAAAATAAATAAATAAATACATCGATAAATAAATGAATAAATAAATGAATGAATGAATGAATGAATGAATAAATAAATAAATGATAAATAAATGAATAAACCATAACTTGATTTCCAGACCAAAACAAACAAACAAACAATTAACAAGATTTATAACAAGCATATAATTTAGTTGTGTGTGTCAACACACACTTTTCTGTTTTTCCTGAAATTCTTTCCTTCTTTCTTCTTTACTAGCAAATTTGTGCAACACTTTTCTCGGACACTATTATACACAGAAACTCCAAACTTGGCATGATGGCACCTCCATACAAGGAGCTTTGACCGTTTTATACGTCGGAATGAAGATGTTTAAAATTATGCAAATAAGGGGCATTTTAAATTTCAAATCTTGAATATTTTCAAAAGTATGATGGATAGAGATGTCATTTTAACTGCTATTAAGGGGCTATTGACCAGTGCGCATGCAATGAATTTAAAACAAAAGTGGTAGAAATTTAAATTATGCTAATTGGCAGCATTGAAACATTTTAAAACTTGAATATCTTCAAAGCTATTATAGGTAGAGATGTAATTTCAACTTCTACGAGGGGCTTATTGACCACTGTGCATGTGATGGATCTAAAGCAAAAGTTATACCCATTTAAATTATGCCAATTAGCAGAATTTGAAATTTTAAAACTGGAATATCTTCAACACTATTATAGATACAGATGTCATTCCAACTTCTACAAGGAGTTGTTGACCATTGCACACCTAATGAATTAAAAATTAAAGTTGTTGCAATTTAAATTATGCTAATTAGCAGTTTTCGAAATTGTCAATCTTGAATATCTTCAACACTATAATATATAGAGATGTCATACCAACTTCTACAAGGGGGTTGCTGACCATTGTGCACCTAATGAATTAAAATTTAAAGTTGTAGCAATTCAAATTATGCTAAATAGCACCATTAGGAATTTTAAATCTTGAATAACTTCAAAGCTATAGCAGATAGAGATGCCATTCTAACTGTTACTCCTGTGTTATGGAATAGTCGTAAATTGCCATACCAATATGCTTTGAAGACACACACACTGATTTGCTATGCAGCAAAGCATCTTTCCTAGTTTTCTTCTATTGATTGACGCAGCTAGACAAGGCTCAGCTGAATGGAAAATAGTTCAAAGGACACACTCCTGTAGGATCCTTATGGTTATTAGGCGGGGAGTTGTAAAATTGTGGAAATTAGACATCCCTTGTTGAATATAGTAAGTACGTTTCATGTAGGTTTGAAGCTACATGTGATGCAATATTAATTTGTGCCAAGATGTTATTTAATACAATCACACTTCTGACTATTGAACAGGCCATAGGGGTCACTTGTAAAACATAGCTGGGTGCACATCATCGCACGTGTATGGCAAGCCAACAGGGCCATAACGCATAGGTCTTACGCGTAGCCCAGCCTCCACTACACGTAGTCGAGGCTTGGCAAAGCGTAGTCGAGCTAACCAATAAGATTACAGTCTCCACTACGTGTTGCCGAGAAAATGTTCTTCTAGAACGCGTCGCCTCGGCTACGCGTAGTGGAGAAACTATGCCTCCCATACCGTGTAGCCAAACTATCCAGTCACTGATGCTCTTGTAAATTGTATTAGACCTGTTCGACTTTTAATATCAGTAATGATTGTAAGGACGTAAATGATTGCTATTCTTCAGCCAAAAGGTGCCATAAGTTGCTCCACTACGCGTAGCCGAAGCTCGACTACGCGTAGTGGAAAACATATTCTCGGCAATGCGTAGTGGAGACTGAAATCTGATTGGTTGGCTCGACTACGCGTAGTGGAGGCTCGGCAACGCGTAAGACCAATGCGTTAAGACCCTGTTGGCTTGCCATACACGTGGAGCACATCCGCTCACTGGGACGCAAGATCTGTAAGCGTAAAGGTCCCACCATGCCACAGGGAGGGTAAATATGACCGATATGGATGATGTGGAGAGCTCAGTGGTAGGGAGACGAACATCATAATGGTGCAGCCACACCTGGTAGTGGTCTTTGGATCTTGCAACTTTCCGTCTATGGCGGTGCATAGACCCATGCACTGTTTAACCATCTGTCCTTGGAAGGACGCCAGGCGAGTCACATGCTTGTTACTGAAAATGCAAGTAACAGTAAGAGCGATGAGGAGAATAATATTAGCACTAAGCACCACAGGCTGACCCACATTGTTTAGGATCTTGCGAGCAGTCTTGTACTTTAACTCTTGCAATGCCAACTGCGACATAAGTCGACTACGTAAAACAAAGGGCTCAAAATTATAATGATGGTGTGGGATCCATCTTGTAAATAGATTTTTCATTGGTGTATCTGCATGCCTGTAATTACATACTTAGACTATAAAAGTCACAGTCAACAGTTTTCCTCCACGTGCTGGGGCACAGAGCTCAAAACGTAGTGTAGCGGCCAAGGCCAGAGAAAGGGCTATGAATAAGGAGATACCCCAACCGGAGGTGTACCAAGCTAAACTTGGTACCATTTGGAGCGTGAGGATGCTACGTTTTCGAAAAAATGATGTTGCAGTTGCTGTTTTATGTGTCCAACACTCCAATTGAACCCGTTGTTTTCTAAATACCAGTGTACGTAAACCTTGTCAAATTCAATCTTCATTAATATATGCTATGTCATTTTCAGGTATACTGACCTAGCATTATGTTTTAATTTCAGCGCGCTATGTGGACAGGTAATTATTACAGCAAGTCTTAGGATGAGGTAATAATGTATATTCTTTTATTGGAATGAAACTGGTGACAATATGGTAGGTTACTCCCTTTCTTCTACTTTAAATAAGTGAAATCACACCATCTAGCAAGGGATAAATTTGGACACAAAAGCTGCAACTATATTATCACTTTTCAAAACCTAGATATCCATACGGTCTAGATGGTACCATTTGCTGTTTGTTGTACCTCCGGTTTAGAGTCCCATCAATATTCTGGCCTTAGCCGCTACAGTAATGCACCGAGGACAGCTGCTGACTTAATTTAAAATGTGGTACTTAAGAGAAAAAACACGCTTGGAATAAAATTCGCCCTGGGTGTTTGCTTCACAACGCAATGTCGCAGCTCATTTTAGCGCATTCTGGCAAAAACATTGTGGCAATTACTACTCTTAACGGAAGAAACGTCTCCAGATCCAAAATTGTGTACAAACAGTTCCACAGAGATATATAAACCAGGGGATGGTGGACGGTGCAATAGGACGACGTGTTCTCGGCACCCAAAAAAACAGCGGGGGCCACATCCACAATATCGGGTATGACAAAGAAGACATATGAAATATAATTTTTCAATATTTGTTAATGCCAGCTAGTTTACCCAGAAACAATTACACAACAGTGTGATGGAATTATTTCGAAATTAACGCAGAAAAGTGGACAATACAAAAAGAAGTGTGTCTATTATTACTATGTCCACACCTGGACTGTGTACACCTCAGTGCTCACAGCGAAGGGTATTAACACACTTCTTCAGTGTGGTTTTGCAGGTTCCACTCTCTCGTGTGTCTTCAAGTTGTTTTTGTTCGTTTGTGTGCTCTTGCTTTCTTCCTTATACGTCATTGGCATACTAGGAATGGCTGTGCAGACCATAATTAAGGAGAAAAATGACAAAAATATTTGAGTGAGACTTTGTCGTTCTGGTAGTCTGTCTGATTTTATATGATAATGGTGATGGACAAAAACGATTATGGTCAAAGTATTACCTTATATCTGCAAATGGAAATTTTTAAGCATGCATCGAGATGTGCAATTTGATAAAGACAATGATAATAACAAGAGAATGCTATGACAAATTTGGCACCAGTTCCCCAAACATCATTGCATACTAAGACCAGATAATCATTGTTCTTCAAGCTGGTTGCGACAAATACGGTCTTTTTCGGGACTGTGAACTGCTTTTCCTGGCAAAAAAGGCTCACAGCAAATACCATGGCGAGAAGAATGAGACTACTTTCAAGGACTGGCTTGAAAATCATCTGATGCCTGCTCTAAACAAGCCCTCTATCATCATCGTGGAGGGTATATGCTACCACATTGTACTGGCAGAACATTCGAAGTCGACAACGCCCAACATATGCATGATGGGATGGCTGCAGGAAAAGCGAGGAAACGTGCCTCTTAGCATCAGGAATGTGGAGGTGTACAAGTTGGTGAAGTCTCCCTAGCAAAAAAACCTGTCCTCCAAAATGATATTATAGCCGGCTTGCATGGATATACAATCTTCAGATTGCATTCATGCCACTGTTATCTTATCCCTATTGAGATATTGTGGAGTGTAATAAAGGCGGTTCTGGAACACTGTACAGGAAATAATTTAGCTCTAGTACACAATACAGGAAATAAATTTGCCCAGTAAACAGTACGAGAAATATGAGGACTTGTTGGAGTGTAACTGACATTATCATTAACCTTTTACCATCTTGCAGAAGCTCCACTCAGTTAACTTGCATTACCTGGGAAAAGTAAGCATCAATGGTTGTTCTACTTCCTGTTTAAACAATGTACTAATGTAATTTATGGTTAACTATTCACACATATTTCTTTTGTCTTTATCATTATCTTACGATTTTATTTCAGCAAAGAATAATACATAATACAGATAAAATCAAAACATGCTGTCAAATTCCTTGAGATACTATGTTTATGAAATCTGGGGCATTTTCAATTTGTTGAGATTGTTCATCATATTCATTCTAGGGATACGAATTTTGCAACATTTGTTTAGTTCAGACTATGCTTGAGACCTACTATGATCCAGTAAGTTGTATTTGTATCAGGGTGACTCTTTCGCTGTTAATACATAGCACATACATGATCAAACTAATGTAAACATTTGAACTTTATGAGAAATACATCATAGTCCAAACTCTGCTCTAAATTTGATGCGCATTTAATGTTAAGTAGAAGTTAGAAATATTTAAGCTCATTTATAAGCATTTATCATACTGCTCAAAAGTGATTTTCTTTCTTTCTTACCAATTCCACCCTAAAATAAAAAACTATATGCAGCAAGTTGAGGAGATCAGCTTCTCACTGTACTTATCATTTATTAGACAATCTCGAAATATTTACATTTACCTTGGACTTTCAGGATCTTTAACATGACCTGAAAAATATTGTTCCTTCACTATAAACCTTACAGTGCCTATATTTCATATCAAATGACCTTTTGTACACACCGATATTTGACATTCCTGTGAAAGACGCTAAAATATATTTACATCTTGAAAAAAACCTCTTATCCATCAAAACAATACCTGATATTTTGATTCTGTGAAATAATTTGCATAAGGTCCTCAAATATATTTTGATTTTGTCAAGAACACTTTCTGCAATACTTGAGAGTTGTATTTTTTCAAGCGCACTTTCTAAATCATTAAAAGCCTAGCATTTACATTTGTCAAGTGTATTCGATTAATGTCATAAACATTTAACATCTATGTTATATCAAACTTACTTTCTCAATGTGACAATGTTGGATCATCACATGAAGTAACAGACAATAAAAAATATTCAATAGCATGCTCTCAAATTTATCTTGATATGTTACACATCACACACATCCACCATTCCATCAACACTTAATCCTAACACGAAACACATCAAAGAATTGTACTGTATTTGGGTCCTAATTTCATCAGCATATTGGATGGTCATGGGGAATACATCAGACCGAAAGCTTGTTGCGATTGCATATCTTGACGAATCAAAGAAATTAATGTGAATGTATGACTGTACACTGTAAGCTTTTTTTTTTACGTTTTGCCACTTGTGGCACTTGTGGCCTTCAAATAAAACAGGGCACAAAGGCAACAATATACTATGCTTTATATTTACATTTTGTGAAGGTTACTTTGTCTCAATTTTATGATGCTTGATCTTGAAGTGACGTATTTGACATTCATAAATTAAATTTATGCTGATAGAAAGTAAATTATGACAATAATCTATTGGACAGTGTCACTGATCTGCCGCTTTTAGTCATGACTCCTGTCATGAAGCTCAAACACTGTGGTTTTTCAATCACTTTATTTAGTGCTGTATAATTATCAGCTGATCTCTTTCATACTATGTCAGTTGCTCTATCTCCTCAACCGAACTTCGTCATTATTCTCTGCTCTGCAGCACTATTGCATGCTCTGCTGGCAAATTTTCAGAGATGGGAGCATCACTTTTCATCAGGTACCTTTGAGATGTCCTGTGTTCAGTCTCTAGAAATGTCACTGTTTTATTTGGAATAGTAAACATCCTGTACATGGTGAGCGGCAGAGTTATTTCCAGCTTTAAATTTGGTTGTCTGTTTGTGAACAGTTCATTGCCAGACAAATTACCCATGATGCCATGCCTATGTCCTCATCCCAGCCACTTGCTTGGTCTTTCAGATCTGTGTACGGCCCCACATGTGCCATACGTGGCATGTTGGTAAGGCTCTTTTGCCCTTCTTGAATTGTGTAGTCTGACTCTGCATGGGTGAAGTGATGGGCAACGCAAGAGAGAGATTGTTTTATACCGTAATATGCTGTGTTTGAGAAGTTTCTGGCAAAGGATCCATTATACAGGTCTGTTCCTTGATATGTCTCACAGGATGGAGATTTTCAATTCATATTCTCAAACAAGTTACAATGACAACTCTAAGTCCAGAGGTGGTAGTTTACAGAAATGACTTTAACTGCAACTGGCTGCCCCTTACCATTCCTACTGTTTTGATATCTCTCAGAAACCGTTCCTTCAGGCTCATTGGTCACTTTCTTACCTATTAATTGTTGTACTGCTTTCTTGGTCTCTTCGAAATGAAAATCGTCCTACACTTCCACCTGCTTCTTCAATGGCAAGTTTTCTTGCTGGACGATATTTCATATGTACAGAGAATGCCTCATACAAGAGCCTCAAATGGGTCAGAAAGGAAGGTACCACTTTCATCGTGGTAACAAGTTTCACAGACCCAGTCTGTGAATCTGTCACATAAATGTTTTGACCATCAGAGGACAGGTCCATCAACTGCAAAAATGTGGCATACTCTCCTTGCCCATCACTGTTTCCTTCTTGTCCACTGCCAGCTGAAACCTCCACCTTCTTATTGTGGTGTAGGTTCTCATGATGGCTACCTGTGTCAGTGAAAACTAAGCCACCTTGGAATGGTGCAATGTGGCTAATTTCCCAATACAGCAGTGGGTTGATTTCTACAACAATCTTGATGTCTCTACAGACACCAAGCAGTTTCACAATACCTCCCAGTTAGTCATGGAAACTCCCCCCTCGCCATATTGCATTCGCTTGCCACATGTTGCCGGGCTATCTGCCAAGCACAGTTATTTTGCGTTTCATTGCTACTCCATCTGACTGTTACTTTACCATATGCAGTTCTCTCCTTCCCTGACTTGCAACCATCATACTTGACTCTCTGTTTTTACCTCTACAAGATGGCTTCAATCTGGGTGATAGCTTAACAGTGGCTGTGTCTGTACATGTGGTGCTGTCTGCATACTGTCTGTTGTGTTGCTGGATGAGGCCTGAGGGCTGACTCTTCAATGTTGCAATGCTGGCATCTGTTTGGAGACCTGTCTTCTCCAGGTCTCCGTTAAAATTGGTCTTTGATTTGTTCTTTATGTTCAGCTTAGCAGCATCTCTGGGGTACAGTTGTGTTGCCTTGCCTTTGACAGACACATTGACTGTCCCGTATCCCTTAATAAGGTTCCTTGCGTCTGGAAAGGTCTACAATGCAGCAACATCCACTGACAAATGAAGGCGACGTTGAAGCAACCTTAAAGTATTCTGCATTGGGTCATAGTTCAGACAGTATACTTTCCCATTTTCTCCAGGTATAATTGCCACCAAAAGGGAATGCAATCCTACTTTCTTACTATCACTGATCTTATACTTGTCAGGAAGGATTGTGTGCCCTACATTATGGTCAAAGACATGTTATTTGGTTATAGGAAGACTACAATCCATGTAAATCCTGCCTTTGTTTAAAACAGTGTTTTTTGACAGAGGTTTGCTAATGCTAGAATCACAGTCCCATAAGGTGTGAAGCATTGACAAGGAGGCTCTTTCTGTTTCAACTAGGATAAACCAGTTGGCAAAGCTGGCCTTAAGGTTTTTTGCAGGTGCAGTGCATCTACATTGGATGCAATAGCCCAGTTGCCCTCTCATTATTCAACATCTCTGTTTTGTTGCCTTGGTCACAATCAGCAGTGATTATTAACACAATTCCTCTCATGCAGCATTGTCCTTTTTCTGAACAGAGTCTGAGTGTCTGCAGCAATGAAATCACACTTGTCTGGCCCCGAAGATTACATCTTTCACACACTGTTCAGTCTGGGACATTCATTATATTCACTCTAGCAAACTGCAGATCCTTCCATTCTGGTGATGTGGTGACGTGGTACAGTAGTTTTGCTCCACTTTGAGTAGGTTTGAAACATATCAACATCTGTAAAGAAACGTGTTAGTAATATTGGCTACTGTCTCCCTATATTTTTGAAGCTATACCAGACTAAGTGGCAAGCTCAGTTTGTTGTCCAGCTTTAAGAAAAACGTCACGTTTGATTCTGAAACCACGTTATCCCTTAAAACCTCTGGTTCTGGACTCTTTTGTTGTCTCAGGACCATATATGTCCCAGTCCCCTGCAACTATACATTCACTTTGTGTCTATGTCGTCAAAAGTAATAGATAGCTTCAGCGAGATGGCATTATTTTCCCAGGCCAAAAGCATCATGTTCAAAGTAGGAGTATGCATCAATCTCTTAGCTTCAAATGATGGATAACTGGCCATGGTCAGGAACTAAAGTAGCGAAGGCTTCAGCATTCTACCTTCAGTGATGTAGCCAGAACTATGCTTCAGATGGGTCTCGTTGGAAGGACTACCAAGGTACATTTTAGAATCTTTTACACTGACACATCCTGTACCATGATGCATAAGGCCATGCACAAAGTTCCCAGTGCGCTGACTTCCCAAGTACTTCATGGTGTTGAACAACTGTACTACCTGCTTATCATATTCATGATCTGGGTTTTTATGGCATTACAGACATCAGCCAGATATTTATATAAAAAAAGCCGTCCCTGTTTAAGAGTCCGGAATAATTGAGACCATTCATGCATGCACACATCATGTGCCTCTTGTATTCAAACAAAAGGCTGCAGTAGATGTTCCTCATCTTCTTTGTTGTTACTGGACTCTGTCTCTGACATGTTACAAGTATCTAAGTTATATCCATGTAGCCATCAATATCTTCTAAATCACTATCTGGCTTAGTAACGTGGGGTTCCACAGTCTTCAATCCATTTCCTGGTCAATATCATTATCCAATTCCGCGGAGTTGCAAAGAAATATTTCAACTTTCACTTACTAGTAGTTGACATTACATTGTTCACGGTAAGATATAACAAACCAGCAAACAAAATCATGTTCAATAACATTTTTCTTATACCATCTTGACTTGACAATGTCTCTGATTGATCAACATGTACACATCAAATGTAAAAAAATTTATAATCACACTACTCAAACGTGTGACACAGGTTCTCCATAAACGGACGTTAGAGGATCTCATCTCCTTACATATACTATGACGCACTTTAGTTTAAAAACACATATTTATATCAGCACCTGTACTGATGAATAAATGGAAATGGGCTACTTTCAGACACTCGTAAATATACTTCATATAATTATCAGTACCGGTACTGATGACTAAATGGTAAAAAGATACTTTACGACACTTGGGGTTTTTTTCATGATATGCTCCAAATCAATATCAGTACCTGTACTGATGTCATAAGGGAATTGACATACTTTCGAGAAAATTTGGGGTTGAATTTTTTTTTTTTTTTTTTTTTTTTTTTTTTTTGTCTTTTTTTTGTCTTTTTTTTTATTGTCTTTGTTATATTAATATACTTCCAATATATTGGGACCACATTACATATGACATTGGCCAAACTAATATAAAACGGCAGCAACTGAGTTCCAATACGCAAATATAATCAACATCTGTAATCATGACAGATATACTTGTTGAATGTTGAAGATAATTTCCTGAGTTACATCTCTGAAATTATTATCACAAACCATCACCTGGTAAAACTGCACCAAAAAATATGCACCTGTATTGGTAACTATAGTAAAAACTACATTTGAACACGACAAGTTAATTTCTTTTTCTTTCTTGCTAGTAAATTTCTGGATGCCTATTTGATACTCGTGTTGTATAATCAAGCTATCAAGCGCCTGCAAGTATTTTCACGAAAATAACGCTTTCACCGTTTAGTCATAATTTGTATTCGTGGAATATGCAACAATTCTTTCATACAATTTGTAACCATGGACCACTCATCACCATCAATTATTTTGTCACAATTTGTGTCTTTCACACATTGGCAATCATCTGCTCAGAGGAAAAAAAATATTACTCCTGCAGCATACTAGGCACCAAGCCTGTTCTCCATACTGACCAGAATTATTTCCCATAAAGCTTACCCAGAGATCCGTTTTACACTTATTCGTACTTGCTTTGACGAGATTAACGCAGTTCCAACACACAGGATAGAGCAGTGTGATCCAATATATCCACATATTCTTGCCGGTGTACCTTAGCTTACGTTAATCCTTTTGTTTAAAGTTCACACAGTGGTGACCAGACAAACTCACCTGTCATATTGACAATATAAGGTAATAAATATCATATAATAGAACTATCGCTAAAATAGAGGCAAACGACCGTTCTAACCAATTCCAGAAAAACTGCATCAAAAATCCGAGCAAACAAGAACTGAATGCTAAAAAAAACAAAAATCTACACAAAAGCTGAGACTGAAAATGTTAAAAATCCTACTGGATAATGGAAGTCCTTGAAAACTTTATCAGGTAGGAAAAAGCATAAGTAACCACCTTCTCAAAATGAAGAAAGAAGTTATCGCTAATGAAGGAAATGTTACATGCTTTAATAAGCACTGTACATTCATTGTCAGTCAATGATATTCAAAAAGTGATAAGGTCACATGATGGACTGGAAAATATTCAAGGCTTTTTGACAGCAGTGTTCCTGTACATGTAAACTTCGTCATTCTTGCTAAGAAAGAGTCTGATGTGCTTGCCAAAGTTGGAAATTTAGATTGTAAGACATCAAGAGGTTCTGATTGGCTTGATGCCAGACTAATAGAAACAACATTGCCATGTAATTCCAAACCACTTAGATAACTTAGGCATACGAACAAGTGTATTGTCCACTAATTGGAAATAGCCAAAGCTGGCCAAATCCACAAGAATGGATAGACAATGAATGTCCAAAATTATAGATTAATGTCCACTCTTTTTGCGCTGCCCAAAATTCTTTAAATGTGTGTCCATTCCTGTTTCTATCAATTTCGAAAAGATTATAATCTTCTGGGTTCATGACATTCTGGGTTCCGAAAATGCTATTCATGTGAGAAAAGTATTTAAAAATCACTAAATTGTGATACAAGGCTTTAGATGGCAGGGACAGTTGTTGATTAACAAAAAGCTTTTGGTTTAGTCAATCATCAGCTTCTTCTAGTGACACTGAAGATTTGTGCATGGTTTGATATTGCACCTGTGATTTAAGTCTTGTATTATTGCTAGTTCTCAAGCTGTGTGTATTTACAAAGTGATGTCTAAACTACAGACGGATTATGGATCTCCTCAAGGCTCAATACCAGGGCCACTCTTCTTTATTCTTTTCATCAATGACCTCCCATTTTATCTAGGTCAGGGAGATATTAATTTGTATTCAGGTGCTACAACTATTCATACACTTGGTTCTTGTATAAAGGATATTGAAAAAAATGTTAAATGCCAAGGCAAAAGCAGCTGTTGTATTCTATCAAAAAATCGATTAGTTGGAAATCAAAGTGAAAAAGAATACGTTATTATCTCCAAAGAGAAACGCTGGGGCATTGGATGTTGGTAATCTTAATAGCACTTTTAGAAAATGTCTAGCTGGAACATATTAGTCAGCAAAAAAATTGGTGATCTATTCAATAACAGGTTTTTAACTGTGGATGCACAGGTTTCTAATATATCTATAAGAGGATTGCGATTAATCTGAAGAACCTGAGGAAAATACATTTCACATCTTTTTATATAAGAAAAATGTTTGTAAGTGCCTACATTTTGCCACATTTTGACTGTTGCTTTAGCAAACGGGTGATTGCAAAAAGTCTCAATTAAGAAAAGTTTAGCGTGTCCACAAAGAGGCCTATCATACAATACTGAATAGCAATGAATTTCGGAGTTCTCCGAAGCTGGTTAAAAAGCGCCATAGGATCACAAATGAAGAAACGACTTCTTTGGGAAAATTCTTCGTGTATTCAAAGCTTTGATTGGTACGGCATGGAACTATCTGCCACATGATTCATTATGTGAAAGATGTATACTCTGTGAACTCAAGATCAACTAACTGTGAAAACCTGCGCCTTTCTCGCCTAAGCATTGGGTATTTAAACAGAAATATTTAAAATTTGTACCCTTAAGTGTGAGTAATATGCCTCATTTGCAAAGAAAGACAGCTTAAATTCCACGTATTCTTCTATACAAATGTACATCTTTTTATGGCAGCGTGATGTAATTCTTTTAGTAAAATATTCTACTTGTTCCTAGTCTATCATGGCTCAGTACATAGGTGTTTTCTTTTTATGTGTTTATATGTCAACTTTTAATCTATAAATTGCAGGTGATATTTAAATGAACAATGTAAGACAGATATAAGTGAGCCGTTGCAAGTCCAAGACATTGGTAGCCATTACAGTAGTATCATCTACGTATGCAAGACTGCTAAATCTTCAATTTCAATGCACATCCCACAGTTTATACTTAGGTTCAACCAGATGGTCATTAACGAAGACATGAAACAGTCGAGGTTAAATACTGCTACCTTTTTGGTATCTCGTTTGATCCTGAATGCCATGCTAACAAAATTATTCCATTTAAGCATACACGTTAGGTTAGGAGTGAATTTTGCAAATTGTTACGCATAACCCCATGTTCATTTTCCAAGTGGTTAAATGCAGTGCGGGTATCTCTGTGTCTAGAATTGACCTGTTGTTTTTTTTCTGCAAGAGATCCCTGTCTCCCGATTGCTATTCACAATATTAGAATTGTAATTAAAACTTTGTCAAATAAAATATTTTTAAACCAAGTGCACTAAAGTATGCCTTTTATGGAAGCTAACAAACTGGAAACTCTATTTGTAACCAACTTTATTATGTTCGGTGATTGCAATGATTACATAACAGTTACATAAAAAATTATCATAATTTACCACAAAAATCGACTTGCTACATTCAATTTTAAGGATGTGGACCCTAAATCTGAAACAACCTTACATTTCTGCAATGAATAGCAAAAAAGACTCAGCTTTTAAAAATCTGGTAGCGTTTTGTCAACAAAGTCAGCTGAGAGTAACTTTCCTGTGATGAGTCATAATTTTAACTTCCGATACCTGTATCTCAGAAACAGCAAAAAATATTTTTCATTTGAAACCTGCTTTTCTTTTATTCACAGTGTGTTCCATATATTTGATGGCAAAATGTGTGAAAATGTAGAAACTAAATTTATATATATATATGTATATATATATATATATATATATATATATATATATATATATATATATATATCCCTCTCCTTCAGTCGTCATCTGTGACTTGTGTACATTAGTATCCATTGTATATATATATATATATATATATATATATATATATATATATATATATATATATATATATATATATATATATACATTAACCCAGATATGTTCAATTATGTGTCGCTTATCAATTTTTTTCTGTCCTATGTGTGCTCCTCTCCAGATTAATGGCAGTTTGCGATCTTGTATTATATTGTGATCCTTGTGTCATGTATAACTGTGTATTTTGTCATTTTATGTTGTATTTTATTGTCTTTTACATTTTTTTTCTCTTTACATTACTCTATGTACGGTTATATTTGTAGATATTTTGTATTTACACGAGGAGAAAAATATGTATTAGCCTTTGGCTACTTTTGTAATCCTCTTTAAAGAAATACAGTATATCAATCAAAAAAATATATATATATATATATATATATATATATATATATATGTATATATATATATATATTTATAACAAGAAAAAAATCTCTCTATATATGTATATATAAAAGAAAAGCGATCACCTTTTAAAGAAGCATTGACGGTGCCACAGCGAAAATCTTCAGTTTGGACGCTTTCTAAACATACATACTTTATTGCAGCTTTTAACTGTGTTATGTACTGACAAATATCAGTCATTACGATAGCTGATAGCCTGCCTTGTACCTTTCAGAACACCATGTATACTGGAATACCGCCTCTTTTCGAAGGGCCAGCTACCATCAGGAATAAGATCCCCTTGCTTTTAGAATGATCGGGCATATTCTATTATATCAAAAGATCTCGCTGCGTTTAAGGAGCTTATGAAAAGAGGTATCTGGCAACTGCAAAAATAGAAAAAGAATCGCGTACAAAAGACGACGTAAAATCTGTGTTTCATGTACATTTATTTATTCCACTTACTTTTCTTCCTCTTTTTTAAAGATAGCTGTCTATCCAATAAAATACAACATTACAATGGAATCATTTGTGTCAAGTATGTTAAACTACCAAATCGACCGTTTTCAGTCTGACGAAAACATTTGCTCACAACAAGATGGGAGTTACTTTTTATATTGTTGCCAACCTAAAAGAGACGTCCGTTGCATGGATGCTCATCGGTGTCAACCTTCTCTCTCTTTTGTTCTTGCTAAAACTGCACTTTTTCTTGCTATAAAGAGAAAAAATCTTGTTATTACAATACTTGTTCTTGTTATAACAAAAAAACCTTGTTATTTGAACTTTATTTCTTGTTATAACAAGAAAGAACATAGTTATTACGACCTTTGTTCTGGTCATAACAGGAAATATATTAAGACTTTGTTCCTTGTGATTACAAGAACATATCTGGTTATTATGACTTTTTTCTTGTTATGGCAAGAAAAAATCTGATTGCGACTTTTTTTCTTGTTTTAACAAGAAAACATTTTGTTATTACGACTTTTTTCTTGTTCTTGTTGTTATGACTTTTTTCCTGCTATAATTAGAAAAGAAAAAATCTTAGTAAGACTTTTCTCTTGTGATTACATTTTTTTCTTGCCATAACAAGAAAAAAATCTTGTTATTTCAACTTTTTTTCCTTCTGGTAATAATTTTTGTTGGGATTTTTTGGAGTCATCCTCTAGAAATACAGACATTTTCAGCTCGACACCCTCAAAAATATAACTATATACAAACCAAAAAACAAAAAAAACACTCACTTACACAAAAAACTGATTCATCAAAATTCCCAATATATTTGTTAAAATCAACCATAATTATCGGACAATATGCGTTAGGCTAACAAATCGATCAAATAGTCTAATTTTGAACAGTTTATATTGGCCGACTTCAACCAATTTACAGGTTAAAATGCCACATGTTCTGGGTCAAAACAGGACATACATATTAATTGATCGCCACAACTACATATGCCTGATCGCGTCAGAAACCCTAATCTCATAGGCAATATACGGACAGGTGCCTATGTAAGCAAGTTGGATATTAGCAATATTTAGGAAATAAAATTATGATAACTGGCAGATGATCACTTCTTTTTATATTCAGCTGAGGAAGTGCCAGGCTGGATATGACTTGACTTTGGCATTTAGAAACTTTGACTAGGTGTGGCACTTGCCCGGTAGAACGCATTGTAATTCTGCCCTCATATTACTAAGCTACCTCCAGCTCCTGTTTTAAAGAAGGAAAAAGAATATAAATACGCTCATGTAACATTTTATATGAAGAATTTTATGTTTGTTTGCCTAACACACACGAAACATTAATCAATGAATAAGTGTACGAAGCTGCGACGTTGATGTTTGTCTCGCCATAAAGGAACAGTATGACTTTTTGGGCATATCTTCCATGCTCCCCCCCCCTCACGAAATCTTTTCGCAGAGGTTTGGGGTCTCATAGCCTCCTGTTTTCAATGCCATGTACGTCATAGTGCTCTCTATTTTTGTGCACATAATAACACTGATATATCCAGTACAGTAGTAGACTATAGTATCTGGCCATGGTAGGTATATCCACCCCAGCTGCCGTCAAAAAGTGATCACGGCACCACTGGTAGAATAATAAAGATACAGACTCATGTGGGTAGAAAAATGTGGCCATGAGGAGCAAGTGACTCTTTATCCCAGTGGCTGCATATTGCAGGTACTACTGTAATAGTAACCAGACATACTTGTAAAACAAAGACCTCCCCCCATTAGGTTCGCGCTTATTACCCTGTTGATAGTACTAAATGGGGCACTCATGACCTTAGAAAGCTGATGTGGAAACCAAATTCACTAAGGTAGCCTAATGACCTTGGAAATTAGGTCAAGGTCACCATTCTTTAAAAGAAGACTATACATATCTACAAAACAAAAGCTCTGGCTAAAAGATTCTGCATTTAGGTCAAGGTCAACCATCTTCAAATTAGATCCAGCCCTTGATAAGGACTATAGTCCTGTGCAATATACAGACAACACCTTTTTTTGTTATTGTGTGGAAACCAAAACTTACTATAGTACCTAGGAAACAGGGTCAAGCAGCTTCATACTTCACCTAGCTCTTATATGTGGAGTATACATCTGGGCACTATCAAAGCCATATCTCAAAAGTTTATTGAGTTATGATGCGGAAACCAAAGTCTCTCCACCGACCGACCTACCCATTGACATAAGCAAAGCTATATGCCCTGCCTTCTTTGAAGGGGGGGGGGGCACAATTAATCACCTTCATTACATGATAAGGTTACCATATTTTTCACTTTGGAATGTTTGTCTTGAGCTGCACAGCCAGAGGTAGATGTAGCAGTGAATCTTGATTATGTTGTATGTGTCATATGAACCATGACCATAGGGCGGGTTTATAAATATACATGTAATTTATAATAGATAATATATATTTTATTCTCAGATGGCATTTTATATTTTAAATTGAATTTGTTTCAAAAGATAAATAGCTATAAGGACCACATTTTACATCATTAGCACAGGTTGACATAAAAAAAATCACATAATCGACTTGGATGTCAAGGGTCAGGGGTTTATGTCACAATGAAACATATTCAAGGATAGCAAAGAATTTACCATTCATGTGTGGAATTGAACTCTACATTGACTACATTTTTTATTTAGGGAGTCCTGATAAATGATTTTCATTGTCTGTGTACAGGAATGTGGCAGTTTTGTCACATAAAAATGCATACGTTCATACAGATTTACTGGAAAGGCCTTAAGAATATCTGTGCTTATTTATAACCAATATATTCAACAACAGAAACACCATAACTTATGACTAGCCAATACTAGTGTATAATCATAACTCCTTACATATATTCAATGAAATATTCACTTTACCTGTAGCACTTTTGTGACTTCGGCCAGATTTTGAAAGCCTACAGAATCTTCAATTCTAATGGTTAATGTTAGAAATAAATTTAGAGAATAATCAAGACCTGTGCTATTCATTGCAAAAAGAAAAGGTTTTATTACCACATCAAGAGTATATTTGCCATAGGTTCTTAATGTTTAATGTTGGGAAATTTTTTTTTTCTTTTTTTTCTTTTTTTTTGTGAAAAAGTCGAGAAAATAGCGATTTTACATTTGACAAGCATAGAAATAAAGCAAATTCTTCAGTTGTCTTTTATTTGCCATTCTTTTTTTTGGCTTCACTACTACAAATTATAGTGCTTTACATGTGAACTTCAAAATACCTTTGTACAACAATTAACTTAACATTTATACAGAAAGTAAAATGTGCCAAAATGTATGGAAGTTGCCATTTTTACAATGGTAAAATATAATGCAAATAGGCTGTACTGACAGTGTCATTTCCAGTCATTAAAGTTAAACACAGTACTGAGTAAGTCTAAATTTGTTTCTATGCTGTGCTGTACAACATAAAATTTGATTGGTTGCATGTTTTATGCCACAAAACTCTAAAAGATAGCGGGTTGAACTAATATACTTAGATAAGCCTTACATTTGTAAATATATTAAAGGCTATACTTATCTACATAGTGGATCCTCAACTCTCTCATATTTATTTTGCGGGTTGCCTGCACTTAATATATAGCTTACGTAAGGAGTTGCTACTAGAGACACATGTACGGGTATAGGCTCCGAAACATGTTCTGACGAGTAGTTACCCGCTGAAGACCATTGATATTTGGTCTAATGCATCCGACGTCTAAATCCACCAAAATAATTGTACTAAATATATATCTTCACAATTAAACAAGTTAGATAGTAACAGGCTCGTTTAAAGAGAGTAGACATATACATGAACTGGAATGGATAGAATACTGACGAATAAGAGTTGTCAAATGTTCCAGGCAAAAGACTCAATTGAAAATCTGTCATTTGAGATCAAAAACAGCGATTGCCGGATTATGTGACCGGACATCTTGTCAATGGCGGGGAAAATGTTAATCGCAACAAACTTAGCTATCACATGAAAAAGTAAAATTTTGTTTTTCAAAATATGAAGATTATTAAAGGCTGCCTTTCTCATAAAGCTGATTCCTCAAACTTTTCATTTAATCTCTGAAAAAAGTTGCAAAATGTAGTTTATTTTCTTAGGTATGTTTTTCCAATTTCGTCTATATGAGATCACTGAAATAAGTTTTAATATTTCAAAAGCTGTTTTAAGAACTGAAGTCACTCAACTTTCATATGGTACTCCATGATATAGTTCATCCTCGACATAAATTTGATGAAGCTTCAGTCAAACCCTTTAACAATATATAACCCTCCCCCTCAATTTCATTGCAGGGGTATAAAAGTCAAACTAATATTTTGGATACATTTTACCTATCTTTCATTTTTCTAGCATTCTTATCATATATATTTATAAACAGTTTTCAACATTCTATACATTAGACGATCTCATATTAGCTAACTTGCGTATCATGTGTGGGCACGCAGAAAAGTAAACGAATTTTCTATTATTTCATATAACTGAAATTGCAATTTTGCTGAAAAGATACTTACCTGCACAAGGCAAATCAACGGATTCTAGGTATGTTATGCGACTTTGTTCTAGATGTATTTCAGTGACTTTTTCATGCTTAAAATGGGATTGTGTTGCTCGTGATAACTTACTTTTTTTGTCCTCCAAGTTTGTAGATTGCCTAGATTCGCAATGCAGGCATCAGCTTTCAGGAACAACATGTGCCCCACATGTATATGATCGACAAGACTGTCTTTTTTCTCAAGGGGCGTATTCCTATTATGTAATCATAATTCTACTGTAATAGACTTGCCTTTCGTGAGACAAATCCTTTCAAAGATGCAAGTCCCAACTTTTTATAAGTAAACATGATCAATGAAAAATTCGCATTCTGTGTATGCTCATATGATACCATGTACTAGGAAGAAGACACAAAATGGTTGTACACAAAAATCAAGACTAGGTATTATGTAATAATTCATTAAGTTATTTTATTAATACTTACGTTTTACAGACATCTTAATCACAGAATCTTTGAATCAGACATTACATATTCATTGTTTTATCGCATGTCAACAAATGACAGTTTCCTAAATGCTTTTCATGTTTATTTTCTCAATAAATATCCACATACATTTATTAAAGTTATAATCTTATGTAATGTATGTGCCAAATTAGCAATTGTGTATTGATATCAGTGAAGTTACTGAATGCTTTCAAATAATACATCTCTCATTTCATATTCTATAATGTTACAATGTATTAGAAATACAAACATAATAATATCTATAATATTTTGTAATATCATCATTGTGAAATGACCTTCACCTTCATGGCTAAGTTTTGGCACTTTCGAATCACTGAAACAAAATGGGAACATCAATTTTCTATTTTGTATAGTACCATAGAACAAAACTCATTCATTGAATGAGCTCTAACAGCTAGATCACACCGGATACCTGCTGGGATACACAGGCTACTGCACTACAAAAAACATTAACACAGACAATAATGCACATCCAGGTGTTTTCAGACGAATTGAGTTGGAAGACTATCGTGATACAAATACATGTAATACATCATGCAATTCAGAGATGGAAGTTTACTTTTCAGCCACTACACTTTTGTACCTATTTATTTTTTCTCATCTCATTTTTTACTTACACGCCGCGGAAAATAGTACTCCTCGCAGAAATGTGTAATGACTGGCAAGCGTAGCACCTAGTGTGCGGGGCTTGCAAGTCGCACCTGCTAAGGCAATGGTCATCGCCCTTACCACCAGGTGGCTAATTAGGTGTCCATCATAATGCAAGGGGTGGCCAAGACGACACAATCGCCAATTAGCCCAAGAAGTGGTTAAACGCTCAGCCTCTATAATGCCTTGCTCAGGTGTAGGTCATAAAGGAAACGAATTTATCACGTGACTACTCCGTTCGATACATAACAACTAAGAGACGAACCCGTGAAGTTAAAACTGACCCAGTTTTCCCCTCCACTGATGTTATTGAGGGCCTTGGGGAAGATTAGGAATTAATTTGTTACTTCCTAACCAAGTTACCCTCACTAAATAAAGCTGGTCATATGTTGCAAAATTGAATGATGCGTCATAATATCTAACGTAAGCCAAGGTAAGTTCAGTATTATATAAAGCGATAATTTATGTCAGAGTGTGTGAACAGTAGCTGTTGAACAATCTCATAGCCATGATACAAACAGGAGCCACGTGCGCGAGAACTGCGCTAGAGCATTGCAGCTCAGTGCATGTATGACCAGGACTACACATTACAGGAATTTCATGCGACAATGAGTTCTTTACAATCAACCAATATTGGAATGATAATTGATAATATTTAACAAAGCTCAAGCATGAATAGTTTAATATATTACGGAAATTCCACGTGATTATGTTTAACAACCACGCGACCACATTCAAAAATCGGCAGAGAAGTGATGTCACGACATTTAACAGGAGTCAATCTATGACCCGTATCACAGAAGACGGTAATTTCTTATACCCGTTTATATTATACAAGCAACTCCCAGTCAACATAGGGGAATAATTGCATATAACTTTGTACAATAAATAAGCAGCCACGAATCAATATATATCACGATAGTGAGCAGATGACAAGGTAATGACCAACAATCTTCGTGGTAATAATGTTATGTAACAATTGTTGTAAAAGTGCATCATTCTATGTGACAAAGTGTAAAATATGAACAACCACAAAAAGCCACATGTGAATGATTTCACAATATGAAACAGAAAATCAAGGTAAGGACACCAACTATACATGACGGTAAATTAATGTTATGCCATATGATATTAAGTAACGACAAATTTACATGAGTGTGATAAGTCACAATGTTTTAAAGACTCCATTATTCCCTGTGATATAGCATTCAGAACACTAGAAAGAGTGTGCTTTGCTGATTGTACATAATCGCAATTCCACATGGGGGTGATACGTCACAACAAGAAATAAAGGTTATGAACAACATCCATTGTGTCTAGTTTCTGAAGTCCTTTTCTGAGTTAGGTACTCCCAACGAAATTATTTGTTACGTCACAATAAGAAGTGAAGGTTATGGACAACATTGTATCTGGTCGTTTTCTACACGACAAGCGGTTCGCGAGGCCACTCTCTTTGGCGCGATTGCACGAAAAGCAATGTATTTAATAAAAGTAATATTATTATCGACAACGAATATATTTCTTTGGGAGTAATCATAACTAACTGATTTTGACTAACTAAGTGAGAAAAGGACTTTAGAAAGTCTATATAATATCTGATGGTTATTGTATATACTATGTACAGTGTATAATAAACATAACAACTATACGTCACAATATTAAACAGAAATCAATTCACAACAGTCACACAAAAGAACATAATATAACATTTGTGTGTTTTGACTGACAGAAAACCATGTATGTATATGGTGCAGTTGATAAAGTCATTCATTCATTCATGGACAGCCACATATCCGTATATATGTGATCGGTTAATTTTGATTAAGTTCTGAATATTTACTGGTACATGTAGTTCTTAGTGTCTTCAGTGCAGCCGTCGCATTTTTTTATGTGGAGAGCAATATACAATCTTATCAGCAGCACAATACAATTCAGCTAGTCGTGTCTTTTGGCGCAGAAACAATGTTAGAAAGTCAGGTATATCATTCTTACTTTTAATATAATAAAACCTTTACATCATATTAATTTTGTATATGTCATGAAACATCTTTGCGACACATTGCTGTTATTTCTTCTTTATTATCCACATGACTGTGTACGATTATTTTTGAATGACAATAAATGTCTACCGTGTCGAATGCCTTCAGGCAGAGATATACTACATCAATGAGTTTCCCATAATAATAATCATAATAATAATAATAATAATAATAATAATAATAATAATAATAATAATAATAATAATAATAATACTGATAATAATAACGATAACGATAATGATAATAATAATAATAATAATAATAATAATAATAATAACAATGATAATAACGATAACGATAATGATAATAATAATAATAATAATAATAATAATAATAATAATAATAATAACAATGATAATAACGATAACGATAATGATAATAATAATAATAATAATAATAATAATAATAATAATAATAATAATAATAATAATAATAATAATAATAATAATAATAATAATAATAATAATAATAATAATAATTTATTAGAAAAACTTCCCCTTTACAGAGGGGGCACCAACGAAACAGGGGAAATTCCATGATGCGTCCAAAAAAATATACAATCAGGCATCCTTATTATCAATCAAATGATCTTCGTATGTTAAAATAAGTAGAGTAACTATAAGTGATAATTCATGTCCTCTGCACCAAAGCTAGAGATAAACCACTGATTGGGACAAAACTCTAGAAAGCGTAAGGACATGTACATTATACATGTTTCATATACAATGCACAACATATAGCTTCCAGCGTCATTATTAAGTAAAAAAAAAAAAGGTATTACCACAGATTGAATGTACAAGTCAGTAACAAGATTTTCAATTCACCACTATTACATGCTCCTGGAGATGTGGGTTTGTACCTGGGGGACCCTCCACAGAGTGACGGGGGGGGAGGGGGCAAAGCCGCACAGACGTAACAAGTACGCCGCAGCGTACCCCGGCTTGGTTGGTTTGACTCCATCTGTAAGTTTAAGTCAAGAGAGCACCATCACGTGTTATTTTGTGGCGTTACCGAACTCCCCTACAAAATTATGTACAGTATATACATTGGAGGAGGTCTATTTACAAGAGGTACATGTAGAACGATCATACAATCTGTCATGCCGAGAAGTCATTAAGTAACTGTCTCCTGCAATGCCAAGCCTCAACCAAATATGTTTTACATCTTGGTCAAATAATTCACCAATGTCCTGTCCAAGATCATAATTATGCATTGTCCATGTTCGACAGAATGTAGTCAGTTGCGTCAAGCAGTGTTGTGATGTCGAGTGATTCTGCTTATATGCTCAGGAGAGCATAAAGCCCTCAGCGTTCGCAGGTAAAACCATCAAACCAACCATTCCAACATGAAGCTAGATATTCTATGATATAATTGATACTCACCTCGAAAGTTTAAAGAACACCTTGTACTGTGCAAGACCCAGATGGGACATGCATGCACTTGCCCTTCCCGCAGCTTACAGTACCAAAGAGAGAAAACTTACTGAAAAGTTCATTGACTAACCATACAACCTGTGCGAAATAATTTCTAAAACAAACATTTCTGTCTTCATAGAACGTCTTTTTGTGATTATTATGTGACAAAATGTTTTTATTTTTCGGCAGAAAGAGACCCATCAAACCAATTCCTCAGAAATGTCAATGACTGATAGTCCCTATGCACTTAACGACGAGAACCAACGAAGAAAAAGATTTAGAAGGTGTATATACATTTTGGCTTCCTAATTAATGTGTATACAGTGATCATAATTGATAAACATATGGCTGCCTATTTATACTTTTGTCACAAAATAAATCAGTCACTTCATCGTCAAGCCAGCAGGCGGTAAACAGCAATACTTTCTCAAATAAAGTCCTTCCTTTGTATATCAAATTTTATTCTGAAAAATCTTCCATTTGCGGGCAAAACCAATAGAGCCGATCAGTAGATCCGAATTACACGTTTGAACATCGCATCCAATGATTTTGGTTTTACCATTTGAGAAGAACGTTTATACTGTACATACAGGCTGATAAGAAGCGATACCCTGTTAGCGTGTACCTATATTTAGCCAGTGAAAAGTGTAAGTCCTCAACATGTTAACACTGTGGAGCCCCTGTAGCTCCCTATCATAAAAATCAATTTGGAGATGGAAGATTTATCCATTTACACTTGAAGCAAAATGTTCTTGGAAATCCCGAATCCATTGGAAATTAAGAATCCATTTGAAAATTGAAGATTTAATTAGAGATGAAGATTAATCTCTTTCAATATGACGAATCCCTTGAAAACGAAATCAGAGAGTAGCATCACAGCAGTCGATCTTCCGCTGGAAAGTACAAAAAGCAAGAAATATATCCATTTGTATCTTGAAAACGGAACAATTATCACATGACTATAATCGTATCGAATCCAAATTGCTTTATGCAAGTTTATTAAATAGCGTATCGTCAAAATAGCATTAAACTTCAAAAATGGTTTAAGGACATACTTCTGCTTAGCAAAGGTGTCCACAAAATTGGTGTGACAAGGTTGAAATACATGGCTTTGTCATGACATGACCAGTATCTAATGCTGGGTAGTGGGTGTCACAATGATGTGACCATATGTCAGCTATGTACTGGGTAGCACAATGTTGTGCTGGGTCTGTCACAATCAGCAATTGTAGTGGGAAGCACCAGCTTGCTTCCTGTTTCCTGGAACACAGACCCCTGGGAGTCAGACCACTTTGCAGGAGAATGCATGTCTGACTGTTTCCATTTCCTGGTTCAAAAGAGAAAAAAGGTAACTTTGGCTTGTTTGGCCCTTGCTAAACTAATGCAGTTGTTCAATAACAAAGTGTAAAGTAGTTTTATGTGCATCTGTACTGTAATTTGTGCAGAGATTTGCAGTTTTATACTTTTTTCCTAATTGGAGTCTTTGTCTGCTTGGCAGCATGTCTTCATAAATTATGTTAATATGTGTGACTTTGTATGCCAGAATTTGTGGAGATCCAAAGGTTAAATTAGGAAATGGTACTTGTGTATAAAGTCATGAGTTTAGATGGAGGATACTGAGTCATTATATTTTTGTGTGTTCATGTTTAAGGTAATTTGGATATAGAATGCAAGGATCTGAATGGTTCAACATGTATTGTAGTCATTGACTTTCACTCTTGTGTGTGAGTAAAGCCACACAACTGGTTACATGTGGAAGTTGTGTAAATTAATTCATAGCTTTATGTCTGGAGTATTAATTCGTTGTGAAGCAGACAGAATAGTCTTTGGTATGTGCAGTTTTTTTTGTTTTTTGTCATACTGTATGAGTGGTTAATTTGCATACTTACCTGATGCAATTAATTGTTTGCAGTCTCATGGTGCAGTGTTATGGCTGATTTCAGTTGCATACCCACCCTACATATAGCAGTATAGCTTTGTGATGGGATGCTGAGAGGCGCACCTGGGTTATCTGCCCACCTTTAGGGTGAGGGACAAATACGTATGTTAATTTATTAAGGATATTCATAAAGTTGGATCCTTAAGTGAATTGTGTGTACATTATTATCATGTGATTTGTTCAGTAGGCATGCACACATGATAATTCTGTAAATGTATGTAATATTACTGAACAGACTTAGTGATGAGTGAATCACATGATGTAGTGGTATTTCATGCTATGTCTACAGCGACTGCGTTATGTAATGGTCACACTATGAAATGAATGTAATATCAGTATTTTGTGGCAACTTCAGATTTCAGTGGTCAGTATAGTTGACCAATGTGTATTTAATTTTTTTTAATTTTTATTTTTCATTTTTTTTCTTCTTTTCAGGGTTTTATTTTTGTCATGATGTCTTCAAAATAAAGACGTGTAAAACGTACCCATCCGTGTCACGTTTTTGGCATGTCACATTGGCAATAAAACACAATAAAATTATAGTAAGTCCAACAAAGTATATACTTTTTAAAAGTAAACATAACGTGGAGAATTGTGTTTTGTCATTGTCATTTGTGTCACTTATTTCTGTTTGTACAGCAGTTGCGCAATCCTCATTTTCTAGTTTGAAACAGATTCAACTTTTTTTACTTTTCATTGACACGTTGAAATTCTTGTGGCAAAATAAACTATGAGAAGTGAATACAGAAAGGGGTTTCACTTTTTGCAAATTGTGCTTTGTTTGGTTTCTGTGACTGGCAAGGTTCCACTCCAAACAATAAGCCCTTTGATGCTAAAGTGAGATGTAAACCCTGCAAATTGAACTCCCCTGTCGGACACATTTCTTCAATGCTGGAAGCAGGACCATTGTGTACTACGCTGTTAGTGTTAGTGTCGCAAACATTCGTTTGTGCAGTCATTGTTTCCGAGAGGCAACATGTTACCTTGATTTTGCCAGGAATTGCGACAAAACCTGCTTTATATCAAGCTTTCAGTTCATCATCCTCCAGCATAATTTGTGTGTTTCTATGTCTCTGATTGAAAGTCATTTATATACTTTTTTATATGGCGAGTTATCATATTGTAAAATCTGTTCAAGTCTCTATAATGGGTTGAATTTTGTTTACCAGCCTGTCAAGTGTTACCAGCCAAGGATTGTTGAAACATGTAGAGTAAAAAAAGCCAGATCACGTAACTATATCATATTTCATAAGTTTTATCTATGAGTGTTCAAATTTCATCTGAATCCTCACTAAGTAGTAGTAATGACGTAAGCAGTGTTAGTTGGTCATCAGACTCGAACAGACGAAATGATATTTCACTGTTTCATAAGAATATCAGAAGCCTAAGAAACAAAGTAGACGATCTCTCTTCCTTTGCATACCAATATGACGTGGTAGCATGCACAGAAACATGGTTAAATGCCTCCGTCACAAATGATAAAATTGTAATGAATGGATTTCAAGAACCAATGCGAAACGACAGAGAAAGTGGCCACGGAGGAGGGGTATGTGTATATTTTAGAAATGAATTACCCGTCGCAAGAAGGAGAGATCTGGAGCTGCCTAGTTTGGAATGTATATGGTCTGAAGTAATTGTTAAAAATGGCATGAAAATTTTGATAGGTGTTTATTATAGACCTCCGAGAGACAACACTCAGTTTTGGATTGACTTCGAAAGTTCCCTAGAAAATGCAAAGCAAACCAACATAAAAGACATCTTTGTTATGGGTGACTTCAATGATGACCAGCTCAACTCTGTAAATACAAATTTTGGTCTTATAACCGAAAGCCGGAACATGGTTCAACTTATCACTGAACCTACCAGGGTGACTGAAAATTCTGCTACTTGCATTGATGTGATTGCTACCAGTTGTCCCGATAGAGTTAATTTGGCAGGTGTAATAGACACTGAGATAAGCGATCATCATGCAACTTTCTGTCACTTAAATTTTCAAGTGCAGAGGGCAAAAGCTTATAAGCGGGAGATCTGGTTGTATGAACATGCCGACTTTAATGGTTTAAATGCCTCACTTGGTAACATTCAGTGGGAAAACATACTATGTGATCTTGACGTAAACAACATGGTAACTGAATGGTCGGAGCTTTTTCTTGCCACTGCTAAAAAACACATTCCTACTAAAGTAGTTACTGTCAGACCTGGTGAACCTCAGTGGTTGTCTTCTGATATCAAAAAACTTATCCGCAAGCGTAATAGATTACAAAGGAAAGCAAAGGCAACAAACGACCCTGGCCATTGGTTTAAGTACCGAAAAGCTCGTAATCGTGTTGTAAGTTACCTACGAAAGTCAAAACAAAAATATTACAACATCAGCTCTAAATTATTAAAGGCTTGCTCTGACTCAATTAGCAAACCGTTGTGTATGATATTTAATAGGTCTTTAGAAAGCGCCATTTTTCCACAATACTGGAAAAGCGCAAATGTTAATCCATTACACAAAAAAGAAAGTAAGCAATTTACAAAAAATTACCGTCCAATATCTTTGCTTAGTTGTGTTAGCAAGATATTTGAAAGGTGTGTTTTCAAGTTTATTTTCAATCATTGTATCCAAAATAATATTCTTACACGGTTTCAGTCTGCTTACCAAAATGGAGATTCTCCTGTTTCACAATTATTAGAGATTTATGATATTGTGCTCGAAGCCATGGATGAAGGGAAAGTCGTCAAATTTGCTTTTTTGGATGTATCACGGGCTTTTGATCGCGTGTGGCATAAAGGTCTTCTCCACAAGCTTGAATCCATCGGCATCAGACAAAACTTGCTGGCCTGGTGCAAAAGCTATTTAGAGCAAAGACGTCAACGTGTTGTAATAAATGGACAGTCCTCATCTTGGCGTATTGTAAGAGCTGGTGTACCTCAAGGGTCAATATTAGGACCTTTGATGTTTTTAATTTATATTAATGACATTACAAGTATAGTTGAATCAAACATTCGGCTGTTTGCAGACGACACGTCACTTTTTGTCATTGCTGACCAAGGTGACGACGATATAGCAAGCCTTACCTTAAACGGAGATCTTTCAGCAATATCCATTTGGGCTGATCAATGGTTTATCAGCCTAAATGAAAGTAAAACATTTTCCATGACCTGCTCAAGGTCTCAAAATTATGAAAATTATCCACTATTTTTGAAAAATTGCCGCGTGACGGACACAAACTCGCATAAGCACCTTGGCGTAATGTTGTCATCTGATTGCACCTGGACAAATCACCTTGACACTGTATATGTAAAAGCTATGAAACGTGTAGACTGCCTTCGTGCCATGAAATACACCTTAAATAGAAAGTCACTGGAAAAAATGTACATGGTGTTTATCAGGCCCCTCCTTGAGTACGGCGACATTCTTTGGGACAATTGTTCCCTTGCATGCTCCAATAAGCTTGAACAGGTGCAGTTAGCGGCTGCACGTGTCGTGACCGGTGGCACTCAAACAACAAGTAACAGATTACTTTATAAGGAAACACAATGGGAACCGTTGAAAGACAGAAGAGAGAAACACAAATTGATACACTTTTACAAGATCGTAAATGGTTTCGCCCCACATTACCTACAGGATAGGATTCCAGAATCCATTGCCACCGGTCACAACACAAGACACAGTAACGAAACACCTCTAATATTTTGTAGGTCCGAACAGCGCAACAAATCTTTTTCCCTGCTACCATACGCAACTGGCGTAACCTGGATCAGGAGATTAAAACTTCTGAAACAATTCAAGCATTCAAAAATAAACTGAATGGGAACATAATACGTGTGCCCCCGTACTTTCATGGTAAAAATAGATTCGGCCAAGTCCACCATACGAGGGTGCGCTTGAACTGCAGCCCTCTTAATGATTTGCTGTTCCAATACGGTTACATCGACACCCAAAGATGTGCTTGTGGAGCCCCAGTGGAAAGCATTTTCCATTTTTTGACAGAATGTTCTGTTTTCAATGAACCCTGCACGGAATTACTAGGACCTTTCCAGCCAGAAATTACTGCTAAAAGGGACATTTTGCTGTATGGTGATACAAACAAGTCCATTGATTGGAACACTAAGTTATTTGACAGTGCAGAAAGGTACATTATAAAAACAAAGAGATTTAGTAGAGATAAAGTGATTGTCCTCGCCATTTTTTCTTTTTTTTTTTCTTTCCTTGTTTTCTACATTTGTACTTCCTGCTTAATTATGTTTCGGTTTCATCAAGTGACGCTGTGTAGTTATGGAGAAGGATTTATGAAAGCTTTACAGCTTGTTTCCTAATCCATGTTTCTTTGAAATAAAATATGTTTAAACCAAACCCTGCAAAATCAAGCAGTCCTAGAAACCAAACAAAGCCAATTTGCACTGAGCAGAAGTAAGTCCTTATAATACTTCAACACCAAATATTGATAAGCAGCTGATTTTCCTGAAACAAGTTTCATCCGAAGCTCAACACAATGGGGTATCTGAAATCACCTCTCTTCATAGCATTCGCGGCCATCAAAATTCGTCACCTCAGTGAGCCGGCTAAGCAGGTAAATAGGTTGCCCATCATCCGGTATATCCTTATGGCAATACCAACAAATGGGCAAGACAATATAAACGGTTTTATTACATCACCCTTCAAATACACACATGTCCGCAAAACATTATGGGGAAGGTATTCGATACACATAATTATTAAGACAAAAACGTTTTTCAACGACACAAAAAATAGCACAGCAGTAAAAAAAAAAGAAAAAAAAACACATTCAAAGGAACATAATGCATGTAAAAAAAAGATGCAATGATACAACCACATGAACATAAAGCAATGTTGAAACAACCTAGTTAAAAGCCTGAAACGCAACAATTATGACATAAAAGAAAATGAAGATCACATATAGAATGGTTGAAAGTACCATTACAACTTGCAGAATCACACACCATGACCATATCATTCTTATTTTGGGCGGAAAACACGCTCCAAATCCTGCCTTTACCTTTTGAATACTGCAATTGTTTTACGCAATTCTGCAAAAGAGCACCTCACAGTCAAGTATTACCCTAAAGGGTTAAAGTACTACCCAGGCAGTCTGTAATGCAGGGTTAATGCAAGTTACGACACATGATGCAAATCAACTGAATGTAGTTTCTTTATTGAAACATTTTCACTCTTTGAGGCCAACAGGAACCACCATTGTCTCCTATTGCTAGAAAGAAATACTGCAGCAACAAGTGGTTCGATTATCAATTAAGCCCACCAAATGGATTCTGAAGAGAAAGTTTATCACCAGTATACGCACCAAACGTTCCGGACATGTATAAAAATGAACCTTTATATTGTGGCCATATCGGGGTGGTTTTCTCGTAAAAAGGCACTCTGTCTACTGTGCATTTTCAGGCTTACTACAGATTCGGGAAAATCACGCTAGTTCCCGAGGAAATTGTTCTTTCATTCTTATTTGTTAATTATGGAAGCCTACAATAGCAAAAAATAAATAAATAAAAAACATTGTCAGTGTCGTAATTCCGAGTTCAAAATTCGAAATTTTGAGTTTTTTCTCAAAATTTTAACTCTTAAATCTCGAGATGTCATGTTTTTAGTTATTTTTTACGAAATGTTAATTTTTCCTCAAAATTTTTACTTTTTCTCGAAAGCTTGACTTTTGAATTTCGAATTTTAAAATTTCGACCTTAAAAGTTTAAATTTTGACAAAAATGAAACAGAAAATTTGCAGATCATACAGTTGAAATTTTGACAAAAGTTATGTAATGGTTCCAGAAAATTCACGAAATTTTGCATAACAAAATCAAAATTACGAAACTTCAACTACAAAAATTTCGACTTGAAAATGTTTGGGGTGGTCCTGTTAGGCTTTTATAGAATAGCGTTTATGTTTTTCTTGTTTTCGTGGGAGCGTGTAGCAGTTTTTAGTTACCGACGTTTTGGTTGTCACCCTAAACCGGGTCTATGACGACAACACATCGTTCTGGAATGTTCGTGGCAGCCGTTTATAAATATCATATTGCACACACGCACACACACACACACACACACGTACACACGTATGTATACGCACACACACCTATATATATATATATAGCTGCGTTCTCGTAACACCCGGGACTTTCTGAGATTATAAAATGAAGAAAAAATGCACAGTAAGTGAAAGCATTGCTGTTAGGAAGTAGCTTTGCTAGTTGGCTTTTCCACGAAGGATATTTTAGGCTTACATTTATCGATTTTATTGTAGAGCCCGTAAGCTACCGTTTAGCGTTCTCGTTTGGCAAGGGGAACTTTTCAGGTCAGCGAGCAGTCATTGAGAACAAAACATGGGCCTCTCATTGCTGTACTTTTTTGTATGATCGCCTACCATATGGCCTCAGGCAGCCGGCACAATATGGCGTGCCTCGACGTGACCAGTCTTAACAGCACTTTAAGCCTGCGTTCATACACACATGGAGAACAAGCTAGTGAACTTGTGCTTGAGGTTTTATCCCACTACAATAATTTACAGGCATTTGAAGACATTTCAGATGACAATGATGACTGCTGTGTTATTTATCTCTCTGGAACTGTGCCTGTACAAGGAGACCACGAAGATTACGATTTGACGATAAACGTATTTCTGCCTACTGCATTTCCAAGGACTGCACCCGAAGTTTTCATTTTTCTGCCGAGTGAAAGCTTGCACTGTAAACAGGATGCGCACATGTCCCCGAACGGAAAGTTGTATTTACCGTATTTACATGACTGGACAACGTGTACCAATCCCTCACTAAACGCATTGATGTGTAGTATACAAAGTTTCATTGAGGAAGATCCCAGAGAACATGAAAGACACGGGTCTAATGAGAAACAAGCAGCGCAAAGCCAGAGACCCAGGCCTGCCAAGAGAGGTATGCAAGTCTGCAGTGTCCTGTCCTGAGACTCCATTATTATTATTATCATCATCATCATCATCATCATCATCATCATCATCATCATCATCATTAATGAGCTCCGTCTTTCCGTGTTCCGTCCTTTTTGCCGTCCTTCCAAGACAATTCTGTCCCGGCCTATGTATCAAAATATATAAGAGGCAGCTCTTTCAGATTTTCAGGGTAGGTGCAGCTTATATAGTGGGTGTGCATAGGCACATTGATTTTGGCGTAATTATCCGCCTTCATTAATAAATTGACAAAGTTCGTTAAGCAATCTCAATATCTTCCCCACAATTTTGACCAGCCCGTGTCTCTAAAATTATAACAGTTGGCAATTTAAAAATTTTCAGGGCAGGTGCACCTTAGGTAGTAGGTGGGTAGAGGGAAATTTTTTGTGCCTAATTAGCCTCCATCTTTAATTAATTAACACAGCTTGTTAAGTAGCCTGAAAAAATTCACCATAATTTCTTGACCATATTTCGAAAAATATCAGAGCCAGCTCTTTCAAATTTTCAAGGTAGGTGCAGCTTATATAGTAGATGTGCTTAGGCATATTGATTTTGGCCTAATTATCCTCCCTTATTATTTAATTAACAATTTTTGTTAAGCAGCCTAAATATCCTCCCCACAATTTTGTCCAGTCTCTCTGAGGGCAGTCTAATTAGATGTTCATTACAACTTCTTCACGGAGTGCATGCAAGTTATCCTGTGACAGGTGTGTTTTTTTTTTTTTTTGCTGGAACATATCTATATGGTACATGTATGTGATGTTTTTTGTGTGCTGGTGACTTTGTCACAGGAATGGGCTATGCGTCAAGTACAGTGCACCACATGTAAGTGGCCAATTACTATATATCGATGTGTATACATCTGTACATGCTTGATGTCATTGCACTATCTGCTGCACAGCGACTGTAAAAAAGACTTATAAATTGTTCATGTTTACTGTTAGTGGTGTGTTGTGTTAGGACCTGAACAATATTGTGCACAGATGTTAGCTGAAAATTAATGACAAGTCTGGAGGAGTTGGATGGTGTCCCTGTGAAAGGTGTGCATCACCAAAAAGTTTAAACCTTTGGGGACGGGTACAGTATCAATGCCCAAATGCAGCATTTATCTCTTGATAAGACAAGAAAATCAAAATGTTGAAAAAAAAAACAAATATTCTTTGCAACAGTGATAAATGTATTCAAGCCAAGATGGAAATGGGACTTTTTGGCTTTGCATCAGTGCTAAATGTATTCAAGCCAAGATAGAAATGGAACTTTTTGGCTGTTTGTACACCCTGACATTCATTTCTTTGTATTCATGTTTTAATCTACTGTTCGTAGGTTTATATTGAAAGATCAAACAGTGGGAGAGGAAATGCTATACCTATGAAGCGTAGCCTGTAGCATGTTTAGATGATACATGTAGCAGTTTTGAGAAAATGTGTGCTTTGTCATGTTTTTGGTGCCTTATTATTCTCCCTCATTAATTACGGATAATTAACAAGTTCATTGGGCAGCCTCAAAATCTTCACCACAGTTTTGAGTGCGCATATCTCGGAAATTTAACAGCTAGCCTTTTGAAATTTCCAGTGTGGGTAGATCTCATATAGTAGGTGTGCATTACGATAGTATAATGTGGCTACTGGTCATCTGACCTCTGCTAGTTGCATATTACTGTACCAATAAAAAGAAATTATGGGCTAGCTTTATTATTATTATTGTTATTATTATTATTATTATTATTATTATTATTATTATTATTATTATTATTATTATTATTATTATTATTATTATTATTATTATCATTATTATTATTATTATTATTATCATTTACTAAAATCCGCGTCGAATAAGGGAGAAATAATACATACGTGCACATTTAAACAATAGTCACATTTGTCACATGAACTTAACAGTGCAGACTTACAGTGGCACAAGTATTTGTGTTGAGATCAAAATAGTATCATAACAACCGCGTTGTCAAGGGCACTGGCCACTTACTTTGAAGCAAGGGCAACATTTCTTTAATGCGCTCTATAACTGCTGAAGCGTAAGAATTAATTGCTAATGATTAATAATAGCATTTTGTCCCATGCATGCGTTCATGGGGAGTATTCCATACAGGAATATACTGGCAAGCAATTGAATTAACGCACCAGAACTAAAGTTCCCTTGATTCTGTTTAGTTTGTTTGTCAACACAAAGATATGGATATTCACAATAATCCTTATTATTTCTTGGTGTCAACACAGACATGTTGGTTTTCCTGATATTCCTAATTAAGTCTGGGTGTTAACACCGATCTATTGTTTTCCCGAATATTCTTTCTTTCTTCTTTTTGTCCATCCTCGTTTTCTTTCCACTCAATTTTTGTGGCGGATTAAACACAGACACCGCACGAACGGGAAACGTCAAATTTGGTATGGGTAAAGTACTCAGGAAGTTTCGTATATCGTCCAGAATAGTCAACAGGTCGAAAGTTATGCAAATTAGGGTGGTTCGAAAGTTGCAATAGCTTCTTGTTTCAACATACACGTGCAAACGTTGGTATTGTTAAATGTTGGGACGACGCATTTATTGAACATATTGAACACAGTTGTAGAATTAAAATTTACGAGTTTCCATTCCAACTTCAATTCATAGGTTTGTATGTTGATGCATCCAATGAACTCAAATAAAAGTTGTAAATTTACATTTATGCTAATTAGAGACTTTTAAAATTTTAAAGTTGAATACCTTCAAAACCGTTATAAATAGAGGTTCCATTCTAACTTGAATTCATAAGTTTGTGCTTTATGCGCATCCAATAAGCCACAACAAAAGTTATATAATTTAAATGTATGCTAATGAGGGACAACTGAAAAAGCATCTGATAAACAACAAACCAAAGGTAGAGAATTTAAATCAATGCCATTTAGGGAAAATTGAAAAAGGTTTAGGGTTGAATAGCTTCAAAATTATGATGTGGTGCCATTCTAACTTCAATTTATACGTTCGTGCTATAGGTTCATGCAATGAACCACAAGCAACAGTTGTACACTTTATATTCTTGCTAATGAGGCATATATGAGAATACTAAGGTTGAATATGTTCAAAACTGTTAAGGTTCAAAATGGTTGAAGATTATTACTGATAGCAATGCCATTCCAACTTCAACTAACGTGTTCATACTAAAGGTGCATCCACTGAAACAAACAAAACTTGTGCACTGTAAATCTATGCAGATCAGGGACAGTTTGGAAACTTAAAAGTTGAGTATCCTCACAAATATAATAGAAAACTGTGTGATTCCACCTTGGGTTCATAGGTTTGTGCTATAGGCTTATCCAATGAACTGCAAAGAAGAATTTTAGAATTTAAACTCATGCTAATGAGTCATATTTGAACTTTTTAATATAAAATATCTTCAACACAAAAAATAGACCGAATTACAATTCCAATTCATACGTTTGTGCTATAGACATCGAGTCAAAAAATGAACAAAGTTGCCGCATTTTAATTTCTGTTCATTAGGTGAAATTTACAAAATCTAAATGTTTGAAGATGAAATCAATTATGGAAGAAGATGTCACTCCTTCTCAATGTATAATACTAAAGGCATATCCAATGCCGAGTGAAAAAAGAGGCACAGCATTTTACTTTATAGAACAGAGGCAGGTTTGCTTTCAAGCAAATCTTTTCTAGTTTATTTCAATTTCTTCTTTTTTTTCCATTTGATTATTGTGAATGCTTAAATTCATGCACAAAACGAGCCAAAAACTTCAAATTTGGCTTGGGTATAGCACTTATGGTGCAGTTTTACAAATGCTTCATACTTATCAACAGGTTGAAAACTGCATATTAGAGCCACTCGAAGATTTCAGTCCCGTCGGGTTCCAAAATATTCAACAGAGGTCGAAATGTTGATCCTATTACGTTTATTTAGACTGCCCATTTATTCAATAACTTTACTTAAATTGCCCATTAAAAGAAAACACCTTGGATGAAAATTACACTGCAGATGACCTCTGTCAGGAAAACATGCCCAGGTCAAAAATCACTGACTTATTCAATTTCTAAGAAATGGAGTCAATAACTTGTTGTCTCGGGAGAGTATAAAGTGAACAATGCGGACACATGATAATGTGTTATTTACATGGCCACAAATATTGAGAAATAAGTTATCTCACGCTTTTATCAGAACCACCTGAAACGATAATTATTGCATGTTGTGGAAATTAAGATCTATCCATCCAGTGCCATAATGCTATACTTAAAATTTATATTACCAACTCATTTGGCTAACTGTTTCGTTGCATATATCGTGGAGTAACAAGAGAACTAAAATGCATTTTAACGTTTGCGGACGTCGCAAACATTTCAAATGTATTACCGAAACCAGCAAGAAAAGTTAATAATTTCACCCAAATGACGGTGTTTCCCGCTAATGTCTTAATGTTCTTTGCTGATTGTGGTTTACTAATTTAGGGATTCTGTTTCAAAATTTTGGATTAAACTGGCATGGAAGATGATTCCAAATTATATGCCCATGGCCAATAGCTTTCCTTGGCACGCTTTGGGCGCATTGCGCCCAGAGCGTGCCAAGGAAAGCTATTGGCTCAGTCTTCTGTCAGGGTGGAATGAGTTGAGAACTAATCAGAACACAAATGGATACATACACCCACCAAGTTATTATTTTGGCAAACCTATGAGGCAGATACTAAGATTAACATAAGCATCAGAATGTTTGTAGAATTTTTATTCAGACATATATTTCCTTCCATTTGGTTCTTTCTTTAAAATAAACCATTCCCCAGCAGCCTGTAGGGCCTGATACAACTTAGACATTGATAATCAACCGTAACATGATCATTAGGATGTTTATGAAATAATTTGCTCATTTACACGCATATTTACTTGCGCTTGATTTAATTATGTTTCTTTACATATGAAATTATAACCTTATGTGACGCCCTCCAACGCGGTGCAACACCTCAATGGGCCCCCATTTTGAGACGCTTTGTAGCATGTTAATGATGCCCTCAAAATTTTTTTTCTTCGTGTCCCTAAATGGGAGCTCCGTAGTATGGTGCTTTTGGTGTTGCTGTGTTAAAAAGGTGCTCTGTGCTACTCTTTTCCCGTGCTGGTCAATGCTACTCTTTTGTTGTACTTGTGCTGCTGTTACACTGTTCTCGTGCTGCTGTTGTACTGTTCTCATGTTGCTATTACACTTTTCCCATGAGGCGGGGTGGGGGTGGGATTAATCTTGCAGCACCAATTTTCCTGTCATTTTACTACCTGTTGAAGGATAGGAAAACAGGTTCTGCAGGATTTATCTGGCAGGCACCCCATGTAGTTTTTACACTCTTACCGACACCAACACCAACACCTGCAACCCCATTTCATGCACTTAGTCTCGAATACTGACCACATTAAAAAATGCAAGGAAATTTTTTAGACCAAAACTACAGAAATCTGACTCGATTTCGCACCGTATGAATGGAAAATGTATCATTCTTTTAAGAAAATGTGGAATTTTGGCCTCTTTCCTCAAATGTATAAGTCGACCCTCTATTTTTTGGAAAAACGTGCATATGAAATATGCCGATCAAGGCGTCCAGGGAGCCTACCTACCCTTTTTAAGACTAAATACCATCCCACACGCTCCATGCTGCCCTGATGCTGTTCTTATTTTCTAAAACTTCCTTCATGGATCTTTTATACTCTTTTCATTCTGCTTTAAAAGTTTCTGGGCTGCTCTTCTTTTCTCATGCTGCTTCCATAATGTCCCCACGATGCTCTTATGCTGTTCACCTTGCTTAACAAGCTGCTCTTATACATAGCCTATTTCATCCTTTTTTCATGCTATTGTTATTCATTTTTTCCCTCCTGTGCCTGTACAATTCCCATGTTCATCTTACTCTGTTCTCGTGCTGCTCCATGCTGCTCTAATACTATTCTGAGTCTACTCTTTTACTGTTTTCATGCTGATCCATGCTGCTGTTATAGTGTTCTCATGTCGTGTTGTCCTTTAATACGCTGTTGCTATGTTGTTCACATGTAATTTCCCTTCTTATGCTGCACTTCTAGCGTTCTTATGGTATTTTTTACTGTATTTACGCTCTTCTGAAGATGCTCTTATATCGTTTTCATGCTGCTCTGTGCTGCCACTGCACTGTTCTCATGCCCCTATATCATATGTATCCTGCACTTATTCTGTTCTCATGGAGCCAGATTTGTTAGTGAGGCATTCTGCACAAATGTTTGTCACTGTCCTATGGTGCTTTGTATCAAGAAGCAAAATTGTCAGTTTTCTCTACCGGTAGAAAGAAAAAGCATATGCTGCTCCAGAACGTAACATTTAAATAATAAATTGAATGGCGGAAAGATGAAATTAATTCTTACGGTAAAGTTATGTGTCTCAAATTTATTTATTTCAAGACTTGCTTTAAAATTTACTTGTAGAAGAAACTATGCTATCATTGGATGATGAACATGTCCGCGAATTCAGACAGGCAGCAATGACCCAAGCACAGGACAGTCACAGAGGTACAGTGGACTCGACAGCGCTACCACCAGCATGTTTGCAAGGGCGCTCTGTTTCGGATGCAAGAGCTGAGTCACCTTGCGAGCGCGCCCTGTCTGACTACAAAATTAGTCCATTTTATCCAGGTGTAGTGTACATATTGAATAACAGAATATTCTCTGACCCCCATCATGAAGAAAGGCATGGCTGTGAGAATGACGTGTATAAAATTCAGTCACTCTTCTCCAAGTATGGATTCAAAATCTACCCCCCTGTGCAAAATCTAACCAAAGTACAACTAATGCAGCAAATCATTGACTGGTCACAGAATGAGTACTTGAAGTTGGTGAGTTCTTGTGCCATTGTGCTGATGAGTCACGGGGAAGACGGGCTTTTGGTGGCAAGTGACGGAGAGAAAGTACGCTTTGATGAAATTACTTCCTACTTTAATGGCACCAATTGCCCCCACCTTGCTGGCAAACCCAAAATGTTTATCATACAAGCTTGTCGGGGGACTGCCATTGATACTGGGACAGGAGTCCAGGACGACAGTGTGGGCGTGACCGAAGCTGACGCTCATGTGTCGGACGCTTCAGCCATGCAAAAGATTCCCATCGATGCGGATACTGTTTGGGCATTCTCCACAATGCCAGGGCAAAAGGCATGGCGAAATACCTCGTCAGGAAGCTGGTACATTGATGCTTTCTGCCGTGTGTTCTTTCAACATGGCGACTCAATTGATGTGCTGCGCATGCTTGTGCTGATTAACGACAAGATGGCCCGTGAGTACACGGACGAGTACGGCAGGCTGCAGATGCCGATTCCATCCATCACACTGACAAAGACTTGGTTCTTGAGAGGCCGAGGACATTCCCATCGACAGTAAATCAGTAAATGTAAAACCAACAACTTTCAAGGCTTTGAGATTCATTGCAAAGGCTGGTTTCCTTCCTTTACAGAACAGAACGGAACGTAAGCAGCTTCCGTTCCATTACGTTGTATTACGAAAAAGTTGGTTTCTACCTTTTACGTGACGTAATGTAAGGAGCAACTTTTCTGTCTTGCATTAACGGAATTTAAGCCAAAAATCATAATTGGGCGATTTGGGAAAATAACTGTTCTGGCTTGCATTAACGGAATTTAATCCAAAAATCATAATTGGGCGATTTGGGAAAATAACTTTTGCGTTGCGTTACGTAAATCGAAGTTTCCAGGCTTTATGCAAACAAACGGAACAGAGCTCAACCTAAGTAAATTTGAACCAAACCCAAGTCTCCTTCCGTTGAGTTACATTATGTAAAATCAGGTTTCCACTCCTTTCGGAACGCAACGCAATGCAATGACCTTACCTTACGTTGCGTTCCATTAGGTAAAGGATGGAAACTAGCCTTAAATCGGGCACTTGCTACACTCATATTCCCCAAGGATCTTAAAGTAGCAAAAGTAACCCCTCTCTTTCAGAAAGTGTTTTTTTCAAAATTATATCTATGCTATCAAGCTTTTCTAAAGTGTTTGAGAAAATTATGTTCCTTGAGCTTCAGGAATATTGCAAAGAGCATCATTCATGCTATAATCACCAACGTAAACTTACATAGCAGTTGCATTTCATCAACTTGCTTGCTTTGAAATAGTGGGCAGATTAGTAATAAACCTTCACGAAAGGTATATTCCAATATGTATTTTCATAGATCTGTCTAAAGCGTCTGATACGCTTGATCACGAATTATTCATCGAGAAACTGAAATACTGTGGTGGCATAACATGCACTTCTTTACACCTATTTCAAAATGATTTCACAAAATGCAAACAATGTGTAGAATTGTATTATGTTAATTCCTCCCTGACAAACATTGCAACAGTGGTGCACCAAGGATCCAATAATTTAGGCAGATGGCACCACTCTTCTCAGCATCCTACAGACTTTTCAAATTCGTGATCCTTCACAAAAATGTTTTACAAACATACACGAAGAACTGTTAAAAATGAAAAAGACTGGAACAAAATAAATTGTCTTTAAATACCAAACAGACAAAATTCGTGATTTTCTCTTATCCTCAAAAAGCTGCAGCAACTGCAGAAAACATCATCGGCAACACAAGACTGGAATGTGTTGATGACTTCAATTTTTCAGATATTATCACTCATAAACATCTTAGCTGGAATGTTCGTTCATGTAAAATTGCAAGAAGATCATCTCAAAATATTGGCATATCATGGCCACGACACGCAACTTTCTCATTCTGCAAAATTTAAACTATGATGTGTCAGCCTCGGAACACAAAAGTACCAAGAAAGCAGTAAGAATAATCAGTTACTGCAAATACCTTGTTCAATCTGAACCAACTTTAAAAAGAACGCAAATTGTAAAATAAAAGCATAAATAATATATATCTTATGCAATAATTGGAATTCTATCAGACGTTTGTAAACAAACAAATCAAATCAAATCTTACAAATAGAAAGACTTGATGTCACGAGAAATTGCATAAAGCACAAGTTAGTGAACACTTGAAACAACGTCCCAGATATTGTTGAAGTTCCATTAAAGACAAATGATATAGCTGGATTCTCTTTTGTGTTAAATGTAATTTATTGACCAATATACCTTTTTATGCACAGAGCCAAACTGCTATGTTTACATCGTACTAAAATTCATTTCTTTTCTCCACCTTTCCTCAATGTATCCACATGTTGTATTCTGAAGGTGAACCTACCGAGCAAAAATAGGGGATTATACCTGATTTCGAATGAGTACTTTCACATGTACATAGTTACTGTAAACATTTTACTTCAAGCTGGCTCCTATGACATCGGCATGTAATCCCAAATGGGTTTCTCTACACCTATTAAATATTGTACTGTTATTATATTTATCTGTATTTTGCTGACGTAAGAGCAGTCTGGTTCTCAGTTTGAGTCAGTAAGAAAAATCACATGACTGTTGTTTATAATATGATGTACATTTGATAGTATGAACTCATTGGTTTACTTCGATCACTCTGTCTGAAGGATGTGACCTTTTCTTTGATATTGCCATTCGAGGATTTACAGGCTTTACGTTGTTGGAGATCAATGGCCAAGGTACAAATGCTTTACGTATTTTGTGTACCCCATCACATGTGATCATTAAAGGATTATATTTCCACAAAAATGGCTGTCATACATTATTGACTTCTCTTTGAAAGACCTTATTTTCATGTCACAACATCGACCCCAAAATGCAGTCAGGTGATAGGCTAAGTATGGTCTAAGTGTGGAGGGGTGAAAAAAAAAGACCCTGATATAGGTTGGTGAGCGAGTCAGCCAATTGTTTTTCAACTAAACATGTTAAAACCAAATAATAAATAATCTTACATGGCTGAGAGTAGGTTACTATTTGTTTCGAGCTCGGATTTGTTTTGGTTGGAGAAATCACTAGTGCGCATTTTCCTCACGCTGTGGATCTTTTCTTGTGAGGAAATGTTAACTTTCTCCAACGAGGAAAGATTTTGTTTATTCTTTGTGGAATAACATATTTACCTTGAATTTTGTATTGAGGTTGAAGCAGTGTCGCAATTAAAAAACAGGAGACTGGTTATGCCATAGTTAAAATGGAGATCAGCTTCTTTGTGCACCATGTGGTACAAACCTAACAAATAAATGCGACTTAGACAGATCCGCGTAAGTGAAAAGTCGGCAACAAAATGTGACAATAATAGTAAAAATTAAAATTAATTTTCATCCGAAATTTATAAAATGATTACATGAATATACAAGGGATGCACATACGCTTCGAGATTCCTCATTAGTGCTACTCGTAGCATCCATTCTGGCGGGTACACGTGTGTTGGTTGCCAAACACGCAGACGACCGTGGGTGAAAAAGTAGATCGGAAGGGAAAAAATTATGACTGGGCAACAAACGATGGGGATTACAGGTGACCTGCATGATTACTATTTTGGGATTAAACCCAAGGATTTGACTGTCAGACAAAAAAAAACACGATGAAATCTAGATTGTGTCTCATGAATTGAGAAATACGGCTTTTCACCATAGTTTCACCGTGTTAAACCTCAAACTGTGAAAGGTCATTTTTTTCTCAATGATGCGTGAACAAGAACCATGCCCACCCCTCCCTCCGAAAAAGACCCCCTTTCCTCCTACTGTTACATATTTCCAAATTTCTCGTACCATAAGCATGCGACAGTGTGTAATCGCTACCAAACTATACCAGTGGCTTTAATAAGTTTCATCTATCAGTAGCTCATTTGTATGGTGTTCTATGGCTGTTGATCTTTAGAGGCACGAAACAAAGATTCGGTAATGCTTTTCTTATGATATAACCTCGACTCAAACATTTAGTTCCTAAAAAGTAAGTTATCGACATGGCTGAACTTATGATAATTTTGGGAAAATATTATAAAAAGTGAGTCCACAACAGTGACATGGAAACATGGGAGCTTTGCCAAAAGAGGTACAGATTGTTTCAATGTAATTAAGTTCAAAATGGCGTTGCCGTGATCTTCCATCACACAGCCTTCCGATTTTATGTCATTGTTGTCATATTATTTTATTCTTTCATTCATAAATCTTTTCTCGACAACATGATAATCTTTGGACATATTTCAACAGTCAAGCTTGACTCAGACCCATGTTTACAACTTGCACTATCAATCACACTAACGCCAACTGGATGCCTATCACAACAATTTTCGGGTGACATGGGTGTTGACCAGACTTACCAACAAATTAGAAATAGATATTTCTGGCATTGGATGTACAAAGATGTAGTTAACAACATCAAAGCTTGTATTCCTTGTAATTCAAGAAAATTGAGAAAGAAACTCTGGAATTGAGGATATGCAAATACCAGAAACCTCTTTCTAAATTGTTGAAACAGATACATATGGACCATACCCAGAGGGTTTTAAAGGAAGCAGATGCCTTATCTCAATATGTTGTTGGTTTTCTGTCTGGTTGGAATGTTATGTAACACCTGATACATCAGCAGAGCCTGTTGCCAGGGTACTATCAGATGATGATTTCATACTGCATCACAGCGTATCTTAATGCATGACTTCAAATTGAGGAACTTCATTTTGCAATGCTGTAAGTGACTTATTGTCAGCATAACTGAATGTTACAGGGATTAAAAACAACCCCATACGACCCACAATCAAATGGCAAAGTTGAAATTTTACATAAAGCATTGAACAATATTTTAGCAAAAGTAATGGAAGGAAAAGAACAAATGCAATGAGATGAGTTTGTACCAGCTGCATTATTAGCATATGGAGTATCTATATCAGAACATCACAGATGAGTCCATTCTTTTCATTTTATGGATGAAATCTTCAATTGCCCATGGACACATTGTTAGGCTCCAAGTTTAAATAGCTTAGTAATGACTATGTGCCTAGAGCAGTGTCTAGAATTCATAGAGCTTTCACTGCTGTGAAGGAAAATTTAAAAGATGTACAGGAAAAATATCAAACGCAGTTCAATGAAAAGGCCAAGAATTGTGAATATCAAGTAGGAGACCCTGTTTATTGTCTTGGTTAGTCCTCAGTGCCAGGTGCGTCTAAAAAAAATTAAGGGCCCGTGGCAACCATATCATAGAATACTGGCAAAAATTACACCTGTCAATTAAAAAATTAAAACATCAACCTCCTGATGTAACAAAAGTGGTGAATGCTGAAAATATTAGGGCAGCCCACCTAGACAGTACATGGGATAAAGTCCGAGAAAGTACAGGGAAATTGGCCATAAATTCAGAGACTCCATTGAGAAAGTGACTACATTACAACCAATTAGAGAGGCCAGATTAGAGGCTCCGTGTACCTCTGACCTTGATGACACAATAAAAGACACAGAACACAAAAGTCCCCCTACATAGAATTATGCAAGCTCCCCGCCCTCTGGTGGAGATGGCAGTTTCAGCTGGCTGTCTCTCCATCGATATAATCTCCATTCCCATATTACAACTACAAAAGGACCCATTATGTATGCCAAAAAAAACCTAGTTCTGGAGCAATATGTACTGCAAAGAGACAATTTCTCGATTTAACTGTACCAATGGATCTCGACCTCTTCAATGCTCTATCTGGCATAAGTAGGCTACAGGAAGGAGCACAAATAGCTATTGATACGCTAATAGGCATTACAATCATGATTATTATCATCATACTATTATTGAGGACTGCATAAATCCTCAAAGTTATCATGGCTAGTGTTTTCACAAACCACAATACCGCATTGTATTTGTGTCTTTTTGCCCAGAACCACTTCCTAGTAGTCAATATCCTATTCCGCAGTTCGAACTCTTTACTCTCCATAAGCTAACCTGTCCCTGTCTAATCTGTATATATATGGAATTACTATTGTCTATATTGCACACGTTCCTCTGTAAAATTTTGACATAGGCTGTATCAGCCCAAATAAATTAAAGGGTCTTCAGCGGGTAACTACTCAACATGTTTCGGAGCCTTTTACTTTTAGTATTGAGAAAAGATGCAGATTGGATGCAGAACTACAAGGCATGATGAAAATCCTCACTGAAATGCGCAGGGTAAAGTCACAATGTATATGTTACTATGGATATCCGGTAAACAATGAAAACATTGTAGGTCTACAGTGAGGTGACCTGGCTGATGAAATGAATGTATCCCGATTTCCAGCTTGGTTTTAAACGTGACACATGCCGGCCCAGTGGTGTATAGGACAGGATTCAATACAACACAATAAATAATTGATATTTGAATGACTGAAGTCCAAGAGAATTGCCTATTGGACCATTGTAATTTGCAATTTATTATTATAATTCAAACCTAGTCATTTGTACATCATTGTGATAACAGAGATACATGTATACAACACTAACAGAAATTAACGTGGATAGTAATTAGGAGAATGAGGCCAAACTGGATTGTATTTCCCCAGCTTTAGGAACATATTATACCACACATGTATTATATATATATATATATATATATATATATATATATATATATATATATATATATATATATATATATATATATATATGTGTGTGTGTGTGTGTGTGTGTGTGTGTGTGTGTGTGTGAGTGTGTGTGTGTGTACAATATATAAGTATTTTACATGAAAAGAGAAGTGTCAATTTTCCGACATGAGAGTGTGTTTCCATTTATCTTTGGATAAGTTAATTAAATGAATTTCTTACTGATATTGGTATTCTGTCCCAAATAGGAGGTCCATGAAATTGTATTGAAAATAGGCAGACATTAGTGCGGCATAGATAGATAGATAGATAGATAGATAGATAGATAGATAGATAGATAGATAGATAGATAGATAGATAGATAGATAGATAGATAGATAGATAGATAGATAGATAGATAGATAGATAGATAGATAGATAGATAGATAGATAGATAGATAGATAGATAGATAGATAGATAGATAGATAGATAGATAGATAGATAGATAGATAGATAGATAGATAGATAGATAGATAGATAGATAGATAGATAGATAGATAGATAGATACTATTCTTTTGCCTGGTATCATGACTATGGATATCTGAATTGAAACAAAAATATTGCCCAAAATATTGGGATATAAGTTGCGATTGGCCTTGTACATAAAAATACCAATTAAATATTTCTAAAAATTTCCAAATTTCACAATTTGTAACTCCGTAAATAATGCATCAGTATGAGAATAATAATGTGAAAAAGTTATAATCCGAATAGCCTGTTTTGCAATTTAACCAAAGACTCCAAATTTGTGTAGTAATTGGAAGCCCATGTCATATTGCAGCATGTAAAATATTGAAATATTGGTACTTGGTATTGTTTATGTTCAACATGCTGTCTTACACTTGCACGGGCCTTTATCAAAATACCAATGGTTATGCTTCTTTATTAGAGATATAAGAAATATGGTATTTCCACTTAAGATTCTTATCAATCCATTCACCCAAAAATTTTGTGTGTGTAATTCGTTCTAAAGCTTAATTTCTATCTGAATTATTAAATTATGAAAATCATCTCATTGCACATGAGTAAAGTACATACTACAAATAAGTTTTGTCAATATTCAAAGTTTCATTGTTATATCTACATTTCTCCGTACAGTATATTTATCCTTCTCAGTAAAGATAAACAAGTATCGTCGGCAAATAATAATGACAAACATTCATGACTAACATAGCTTACATTATTTACATATACATCAAAAATAAAACTGGGTCTAATAGTGGACCTTGCAGTATGTCACAAGATTTATAGAAAGTTGATGTAATTCCATTTTCGAAACATACTAATTAATGCTGCTGGTCTTTGAGACATTTTTAGACCCATCTAAACACGCCCCCCCCCCCCCCCCAGTTCCATAAAATGGCATTTTTGAGATAATATTCTATAATTCACCACGCCAAATGCTTCTGACAGATCCAGAAATAGGCTTAAAGCATAATCTGTTTTCTCTATTGCTTCTGAAATTTTATATGCCAAATAAATAACTTCTAATTTTGTAGAATATTTATTCTGAACCCAAACTGGAGATCATAAATTATGTGATATTTGTCCGAGTAACTCAGTAATGGATTATAGGCAACTCGTCCATAAATTTTGGAGAATGCATTTTAAATAGAGACTGGTCAATCATCGGATAATATTTCAGGATCTCCTTTCTTAAATAGCAGTAATACCTTTGCTACTTTTAAAGCATATGGAAAAATTCCCATGTTAAGAGAACAATTTATTATTGGGGGGCAATGGGAAAGCCTGCTTCAGAGGATACAAATTTAACAACACAGACACTTATTGCATCCCATCGTGGGCTAGAGTTTTAGTAGAACTAATTATAATTCTCACTGGTGAAAAAAAGAATGATTGCAAATATTTATCTCTTATTTTCTGAACAGGGTTAATACCAATGTCAAGTATTTCGTTAGCTAAATCAGGCCCAATATTAGTAAAGAATCTGTTAAACATATTCGTTATTACTTTTGTATCTTTAATATAATTATCATTAATTCAGAACGTCCAGTTTGTCATTTGTGCTGTTGTTTCCCAATAATACCATTTATAACACTCCACATTCTTGACAAGTTATACTTATTTTGATCAATCGTTTGACTGTAGTGATTTTTCTCTGCAATATGCGTCAAAGGATTAAAAATGATATGAAAAGGTAGCCTTAATCCAAAATAATACATTTGCGTATATTTCCACAAAACGTGATTCAAGTTTTGCATAGAACAAAAACAAATCATCTCGTAATGTAAAAGGAATGCTGTCTTTCACAAAAATGGATACTCTCCCGCCATCTCTGTCACCTAGAAACTTCTTTATATGATTAAAGATATCCAAATTATATATTTCTCCAACCGAGTTTCATTGAAAGTATAATTAAGCATTTGTAGATAGGATTCCAAATCGTTCATATGAGCTGGAATACTTCCGATATTCAGACAATGAAGTGACATAAATGAAGAGTTGGGTTTGTTATTCTGTATCACATCATGAAAATGTGTCTTCTGTATAATATTTACAGTCACACAATCGTGTAAAAACGTTTACATCACTGAGAAAACGAAAGTCTGGATCAGCATAGCAGCATTTAAATGTTTAAAATCTATGTTTGTTGTAGTAGGGCACATTTCCGAAATATAACTCATAAAAATTTTATCATCATTCACATGATTATATGGCAACTCACTCTGTAAACACTTGATACGTATCGAGTTAACATCTCAATTATAAATACCACCAGCACATTTCATGTGGTATAGTGATGTTAACAAACACCACACATATATTGATGTGTCTCTTCTGAGTTTATCTTCCTGCTACTATTACACTTTACCATATTAGTTGAGATCAACAAAAATAGACATAGTAGAAATTACCCGATTTATACATTTATATTCACAGGAAAATGAGTACACATCAAATATATATGTTTATCAATGTCTGCCCCATTGATCAGAGGGAAATGTTTTAAATAAACTTGATAATCAGTAAAGTTTAATACCGCTGTTTTATATGTATTGATAGAGGTGATATACACATCGTTCAAAATACTGGCATCGCGAATAGACTGTTCAGTGAAAGGATGAAAAGGAAAATAACACCTGGTCTCGCAGGTACGTTTGAAAAAGAAAACGAAAATAAATAAGCAAAATAAAGGTATGTCTATATGTTGGGAGATCATAGAAGGAGTCCATGCTCAGTGTTCGGTATTCGGAGTCCATTATTCATTCCATAAGAAAATGAATATTGTAGCTTCAAAAATGTTCACATAGTTGAGATATTAATCTATGTGATCATAAATCGCTCAAGACTATGTGTTAACACTTTTGGGCTGAAAGGTTAAATGGATTTTACCTATCACAATTCATGTGTAAACTTGACAAATGACTGACAAGGATCATTTTTGTGTTACAATTGAGGCCATGCATTGAATTTAAACTCTTTTATTGTTGATTTTCACTACCAAAATTCACCTTGTCTCTTGCTGGTTGTGTTGTTTCATTATTGAGATTTAACTGAGAAGTTTAAGTTCAAGACACTTTAATAAAACTGTTCCTCGATAGTTTCATATTCACTGATGCATGAAGGTGGCAAGGATTCTTTTCTCCGTTTATACCATGTGATCAGTGATAGGTGTTTATAAATTTTGTGTGATTTGTCTTATGAGAAATTGTCCCATATCTTTTAGTCTTCATATTTACATTTTCCTTTGTTTCTTTACAGACTTATCATCATCTTCCTAGAGTTCAGTTTGTATTCACAACAGACTTATAGCCATCCGGACACGACAGCCTTTTACAATGAAATTAAGGAAGTTTAAGGAACTTGTTCAACCTGGCTCAGTCCATTTACCATCCGATTAAATCCTTATCAATGACTATTACAGTACAAACAGACTGAAATAACTGCCTTACAAAACTTGTTTCAAGGCATATTGACAAAGAAACTGGACGCAAGACTGACACCTTGCCAAAAACAACAATATAAGCAATTGGCCAATGAGACCGACCAATTAAACCAATTGGTCAATGCAGACATACAGCAATTTCGGCATGAATACTCGAGACTTGATGACAAATGGGCACCCTTAATGACCTTGCTGAAAGGTTAGGAAAATAAAACAAGCGACCCAGATGCAGTATCATTCTTGCCATAGGATCCCTTCTTGATTTTTTGTTTGGTTTATTAACTTTGAAAGAACTTAACGGCTGAAAGCAGGGCCTAAGACAACTCCAAGACAGTTAATCTGAGATTGTAAAGGTTCTGAAGCAAAGCATAAACGTCTTAAATAAAACCCACACAATACCATTCCAAAATAAGCGTGCCATAAACGAATTGGTTAATGCGACGACCAGCTTGCAACCATTTATAAGTGGTATTGAAACAAAATTATCAGACCATAAACTCTTAGTGATTTTCAAAGAATCGCATACAAGATCACATCATGTCTATCATATTGTTTTGTCCCGTCTTAGAAAAAACCACTGGAAAGAAAACCCTTGCTGCAGCAATACGAAACGCTAACATGAATAAATTGCCTATGACTTCAATATCTACCTCCACATTAAAGACTAACATGCACAAAATAGCAAAACAATTACCACCAGGTTTTCAATTATCTTCTGATTTTCGTAAAAATATGTAATGGTACTATCAGCATCTAAAAACCCTACTGATTCCAAATTTCAATACTTTTCACATAGTTGCAGCAGTACCTGTCACTCATAGTGATTCCATTTTCTCAATAAGCTCTTTCCTCACCAGTACCATACCCTAAATTGACCCGCACTATATGCTATGTATTGGAGCCCTCACATCTGGCAGTGAATCAGGACAAGACCAGTTATGTCAAAAAGGCACTCTAATCGAACAAAGTGTGTTAAAGGCTATACGGCAGCTGGGTCAAAAGTGGCCCACTTTAGACAATGGGGGCTTAGTCAAGCTATCAGCTCCCTGCACCAAGCAATAGTGAAATAGTAGGTCAAAGTTATGACAGAGTTCAAGAGATTAACATTTAGTCATCCTTCTTAATGGCCTGAGCAGATGTCATTTGGGAGTAATTAAAGTCAGCAAGTCTCCTTGGTTTTCTTAGGTAGTGAATATCTCAGAAACAATTGTTTACAAGACTTGGTAATTTTGAGACAGCCTCACTGAAAACTTGATGGATGAGTCTTTGAGAAATTAATGACTATGTAAAGACAAAAGTATAAGTTAGGTACCATTTTTATTTGGCACTGTTCCAATTTTAAATGCTACTTTTTGAGCTCAAAATTGGAAAAATTATCAATGTTAATTGGAAATGCTTAAAAATTCAATAACATAAAAACCATTCCTTTTAACGGAAAGCAAAAACAAAAATGGTTACCTAAATTGTACTTTTGTCTTTACATATCCGTTGATTACAAGCTTTTTATGCGAAAAGTTTTGTGATCCTTCCTCAAAGTGTAAATCAGACCCCTTGGATAAAATACCCCTCAAATTTTACAATTTAATCTTAGAATATGTATTGTTACATGCAAAGAAACTACACATATTGACAAAATTAAAATTGTGTACATCGATGGGCTTGTATCCAAAAACAGAGACACCTTGTTATTTTTTGTACCACTCTGTTATATGTAGCCTGAGTAAGAGCAGGCACCTTAATGATCATCTTACTTCCAAATTAGATGTAAGCAATCTCCTATTGGAAGATGTAGGATCATTACATCTCTCTGAGCTCCAAACAGCCATTGATCGCGCAACATTAAAATCAATGACAATATCTTCTGACACCACAAATTCTTGAAAAATTATAGACATGGTTCTTTTGGTAATGGTAGTAATACTTTGTATCATTTTGTTGGCTATCTTTTGCCAAGGATAATTGAAGGTTATGAAATGTGACAAGCCCCACTTAAGAGGTGATCTTGGTACTCATAATGAGTTGGTTAATGAAATGCATGCTATAACCAGTCATCCGCTGATCAAGAACAGTGCCCACTGGTGCCCACAAAACCACGCCTGACGACACCAATACAAACAATGCCATGACACCTGTTCCTACCACTCACTCCACTGCTGCTTTTCAAAAGACTGCACATTTTAATTGATCCTGACCTATATTTAAGCCTCATCTGATGCAACCTTAGAATATTGGTTTAAACGTATTTTATTTCCAAAAGAAAAACAATTGGGAAGAAGGGCAAAGCCCTATATTAATCCCTCTTGTGGAGAAAAGACGGAAACACAGGACTGACTTGACAGCACAACTCCAATGAACCACCGTTCATCAAGTCCAAGGGGACTTGATGAGCAGCGTGGTCGGAAAAACAAACGGAAGGATAGACGCCACCAGGACAAACACAGATAGCGGGGCTCATAAACTTGTCAATATTGCCAGTATATATTATTAATTTGCATTTTCGAATTATCGATATGAATGATTAAGTTACAGTTTCACCTTGGAATCGTTTACTTTTTTCAATAAACTCTTGAACAGATAAAAATATGATAATATTGTCCTCGAGACTGCAAGAAGCACTGCCAAACAAAATTGTGTTAATAGAAAATGGAGCCAAACGACCAATGGTTGTATGTAATGCATCTCGAGCGACAATGTAGTTTGGACAGGTGAGAAAGAAGTGCCAGATACTCTCGGTGGTGGCGCCACATGAACAAGCTGCTGAATCTTTTACACCAATCTTAAAAAGATGTTCGTTCAATTGGCTGCGGCCCATACGCAAACGAGAATGTAAAATAGACAGATATCTTTTGCCTACATTACGAAGTTCGGGAAATATAACAGAAAGCTGTCTGGGAGTTGAAATTTTCTTCTTAAATTGGAACAAAGTTGGAAGATTTCTAGTTTCCGATGGGAGAAGGTTCCACAACGTGATAGCAGAAGGGAAAAAGGAGTTTTCGAATAAGACTGTTCTACAATTGAAAGAGGGTAAGTCTGAGCGTCTGCTTTGATCGAGTTGTGCCCTAGTATTACGGTGGAATATTGGAATATTGGGGAGAAGAGAGTACAAATAGCTAGGGGTTAATTTATGAACTATTTTATACATCATGATTTGTTTGGATCTTTCTCTTCGTTTGGACAGGGTCTCCCAGCCAGTTTCTTCGTATAGCTTTTCTATAGGGGTGGTTTTCATTGCTCCTGTCACGATGCGGGCCGCAGTCATTTGAATATCTTCCAAAAGTTTTGCATCATCCTGCGTGCAGCCATCCCAGACTACATTTCCGTACTCTAAAATAGGTCGAATGAAGGAGGTATAAATCGTTTCTAGTGTGTCCCGGTCAAGGCGATACTGTAGAGTTTTCAGAATGTTTACTTGTTTACAGGCTTTAGTTGCAACTTGTTTAACATGTTCATTCCATTTTAGATCTGATCTTAACGAAAGACCCAGATGCTTGTGCTCTAAAACATTCTCTAATTGATGACCTTGGAATATCAATGGAGGGTGATCAGGGGGATTTCTTTTTAGAGAGACGAGCATGGTGTCTGTTTTAACAGCATTAAAGGATATAAGCCATTCCCTAGACCATTCGTCCAGGGAGGCCAGATCATCGTTCATGACAGTAGCAGCATGAACAGGATCTTCAATAGTAAGATAAAGGGACGTATCATCCGCAAAGAGTTTGACTTCTGAATTTACAACGTTGACTATATCATTAATATAAATCAAAAAGAGTAAAGGACCTAATACAACCTTAGAATATTGTAGTATGGTCTATTGCCTTACCAGTTTACTGCACCCAAATGTGCCTGTTGACCTGAAATACTCAGGTGTGGACACTCAAAGTCTAACTAATGCTAATGATGCCTACCTGTGCGTTAGACTAATCAACTGTAGCGCTAGTCTACTAATATGAAGTGACGTGTATCTTATATATGTATATATATATATATATATATATATATATATATATATATATATATATATATGTGTGTGTGTGTGTGTGTGTGTGTGTATACATATACATATATATATATACGTGTGTGTGTGTGTGTGTATGTGTGCGTGTGCTCTATATTATCTTCTATTATTCAACGATTGAATAATAAATCTCACCTATTTGAAATTTTACTGGCTAACTCTACCTGCACAGTCAGTCTACGATGTCGCCTCAATGTTATTATCTGGCAGGACATACCAGCATTCATACCATGCTGTGGCCCCGTACTTTCCACATGATTGGTCACACACTATCTACACATATCAGCATGAATCAGCGGTCTAGACCTGCACCTCTGGGGTCATATGGCGACCTGCTTTTCTTACATCATGAACATGTATTAGGCCATCTATTCCTTTACTGCCACATGGATTGACTACATGATGTTTATGGCTACCTATTACTACCATGACGTGTTGTAGACTATCCCCCGCAATTCAGTTGTTTTATGGAATATTACATGTAGTCCATTGGACATTGTCAATTTCATGGTACCATTTCTCCAATGACGCATTTTCTCCATTTTATAATGACTCTATCATTTGCTGCATATCGCACTATTCTTGTTTTACCTTTATGGTCACCATATATACATATATATACATATATATATATATATATATATATATATATATATATATATATATATATATATATATATATATATATATATATATATATGTGTGTGTGTGTGTGTGTGTGTATGTGTGTATGTATGTATGTGTGTGTGTGTGTGTGTGTGTGTGTGTGTATTAATACGCAAAGGGAAGAAGGCATGCTTCAGAAAGTGGAAGCATGCATTTGCATCTCTATAATCAACATGGCAGATAGAGCGAGTCTTAGTGACACTGCTTTGAATGTCTATGTTTAGATGAGTATAAAGTAAAACAACACCGTCTAAAAGTAGGTTAAGAATCTCCCAGCCGGTATGTGACCATATTAACCCATCGAGCAGTTGTTGCTTTTTTATTACCTTAACTTTATTGTAGTTGTTTCCGCAAATGATGCAAGTTTCACCTTTCGATAAGAAATTAATAAAATATTGTAGCCTATTATTCGTTTCGGTCAACACAATGTTGCATGAGTACCAAAGATAATTTGATGCTAAGTAAGTTGGCACGTCGACATTGTACCTTAATTTCTTACAAAAATACATTAAGCTCGATACAAACGTAGGTACAAAAGTCCAGTGGGGTAAGCTTGCAGTTTTTAACATCATATATATGCTCCAAACAAAGGATGATTGCAAAGATCAAATCGTGAAATTGTAACCAAATAGATATACATGGAGAACTAAAAATGAATATGTTTCACAAAACAAAAATATAGCACAAAAAGAACAACAAAAAAGTATACAAATATATTGAAGGCTCCAGGAGAAGGTAGCTGGGAGGCTCTTCATGACTGACAAACTGACTGACTGTAAGGTCTGTACCATATGAAATAAGTGATACTACAAAACTAGTTCAAACTTGTTAGATACTTATTATCACAAATCAGCTCCTATTTGATTAAATGATCAAATTCGTTGACTGTTTGGTGATTTGATACAATATTTGAACATGTGATCAAATACTTGATAATTTGAACACATATTTGATAATCTGATCAGGTGTTTGCTGATATGGCCAAATATTTGGTCACATAATCAAATATACAATGACGTGATCAAAGAGTTGATCATATGAATACAAAAATAGAAATCAAAGGCTGATCTGATATGTTGAGATTGATTTTATCTTTGACATTATTTTTATGTTTAAATGTGTTTGATCATATCATTAAATATATTTAGTCATGATTAAATTAATTTGATCACGTGTTCAAACATAATTTCCAAGTACAGCGTAGCCAGCCACTTGGAGGTACCTTTACAGTAGGTAAATTAGACGCTTAAAATGGATTAATGGAGCTTACTTTGCAGCAACTTTGCTGCGGTTTTGTTCCCTTGTCACTATCAACTTTCCAGCAAATTTGTCGTAAAGTGAACGCAGACTTGTGGTAAAGACATTTGTTGACTGGAACTGTTGCACATAAATTTTTATTTCTACTCTTTCCTTTTCTATTCACAGGTGTGTGGAACTAGTTATCTAATGAAACCATTAAACAAAATAAATGGATTTTGTTTAAAGACATACATATAGTTTAAGTGCCGATTCCGCTTGAACATACATTGTAATATAAACTGATTTATATTTCTTTTTTTATTTCGCCCATTTGAACTAGACGGCTGCTATTTCGGCTAGCAATTGGCTGGTGCCTGGTTCTAATTCCAAGCCTTCTTGTAAGCCTCAGGAATATTAATATGTTTAATTTGGTTATAGCATATCAAATAGTCATGGGTGAGCTTAGGCGTGTGTGAAGAAACTCAAAGTCTGAATGGTTGTGAAGCCCATTTAGAGTCTTTTATTGTTGCGAAGTTGAAATAATACCCAGTTCTTTCTGCAAAGCTGCTGCAAGTTTAAAAAATCCCAAATCCTTCTTGTAAAGCTGTCGCAAAGAACATGAATTTTAAAGTCTTCCTTGTTAAAATGTCGCAAATGTTTTAAAAACTCAGCCTCTTATGTTAAGCTACCGCCAAGTAGAAGATGCTGATGATAAGCAACCGCAAATGTCACTATCTTTGCGGCAGCCTTGCAGAAAGATGTTAAGTTGCCTCAAAGTCCTATATATTGCAAAGGAATCACTTTGTGGATATTAACAGCCTGCAAACTGGCGGCAAAAATGCGGCAAAGTTCAAATTGGATGTGATCATATGTATTAATATTTGACCATATATGCAAATATTTGATCATATGAAAAAATAGCTTTAATCATATGAATAAATATTTGAACATGCAGTTATGTCTAAATACTGAATAAAACAAGATGATCAAATATTTGCATATATGTATGTAGGTACGTATGTATGTTCAGAATACATACATACACACATACACACATACATACATACACACACACACGCACGCACGCACGCATGCTTGCATGCATGCATACATACATACATACATACATACATACATACATACATATATACATACATACATGTCAAGACAAGACATCAATTATTGCCCCATTGCCCTAGACAGGGTAAAATATTGCAACTGCAACCTTAGTAACAAATATGGTAAATGAAAACAAAAGAACAGAAACTAGGTTACTTACAAAATACATGTGAGATTCCATTACCATACCTTTGATTAAAGAATTACAGATTGACACAACAAAATGTCCGTGCAGGACCACTGGCTGTAGATGAATATTGTATCATTCAGCTGTCTGTTTATGGCCAACACTGCAGTGTTTACTGTGGCTTGATACCCATCACAGAATGTTGAGCTATATAGTACATGATGGTCAAACTATAAGGGTCTTCCCCGGGCTAATGATCAATATACTAGTAGTGGCAATATGCTAGTCTTATGGTCAACACTGAAGTATTGTGCTGCAGGCCAATAGTCATCGCAGAATGTACAGAGTATACAGTGATGGCATATTTCACAATTAAATAAATGTACCCCAAAAAGAACTCAAGATTTCTTGCTTGTCTGTCCTAGCTAACATTAGCAACACTTTCAAAAGTAAAAGGTACACATGTACATGTTGACACTGTAGGTTTATGAGGTTTGTATGGGGAGGCATCATCCCAAAAACTTCAATTGAGCACTGATTTGTGCTGCTGTGCCTTTTAAGGCAATTTGAATTCGTTGCTTTTAAATGTCAGCATGTTTAGCAGGTGTTGTATTTGTCCTTCCAGCAACAGAGAGCAAAACACAAAAAGGCACCAGCAAAGAATTTTGAATTTTGATTTAATCGACTTTAAGGGGAAAAAAGGAGTAATGTAACATTTTCATGCTTTAGGCTTCTTTTCAAACAAAATGTTTGAAAATTATCATTTGCTGCTGTTTGGTAGAAAGAAAAAAATATCGGTAACAAAAAGAACAGATTTAATGTACCATAGCGATGTAAGGTGATCCTTATGTCTCAAACTGTCTTGAATCTGTAAATTTGGGACGTTAGCAACACTTTCTTCAACATAATGCATGAAATAAAGGGCAATATGAATCCCAAAATATAATGTTGCTAATGTTAGTTTTGTTTTGGATTAGAGTAATTTTCAGAATGTTTATACCGACAGAGTAAATAATGACAAATTGACCACCACCACCCAACCAACCAATATATTCGGCGAAAAACAAATGTAGAATATAGGTTCAAGCCTTCCCGGGCGCCTACCTGCCCTTTTCCAGTTCAAGTGCCCCCCCCCCCCCCCCCTTTCCGGGTTGGAAGGAAGATATGGCCGTAACAAATGTTGTAAACGCCAGCCTTTTCCATCTATGAGGACAGAAAAAGTGGGAATTACTTGCGTACTTAACTGTGAAGCATTCCTGATGGTCAACAGAAAATGTTCTTCACTAGGCCGATGGTCAATATAAAATGTTCTTCGCTTGGCCGCTGGTCAACAGAAAATGTTCTTCACTCGGCCGATGGTCAATATAAAATACTGTGCTGTGGATGAAGGTGCATCAAAGAATATTGTGCCATAGCAGGGCTTGAAATTGATGATGTTTGTTAGGAAATCAGCGACCTTAGTGCCAACTGATACTTTTCCGCATATAACACAGCACGTTCACTTAAAACTTGCAAGATGAAGTATACCTTTTCAGAAGGCGTACAAAGTTAAGATTTATGCGACGGCAATGCGCATGGTAATGTTTCTTTGATGTAGTGTTTTCACAGCAATCATAAAAGAGCAACAAAGTGTTCACCATTCTTTGACAGAAATTTTCGATCTAGCTTCTACATTTTCACATGTTTCAGAATCAAATTCATGTCAAATTGTACAATGCACTGCATATTCAAAAACCTGTCTCAAATTTTAAATATTTGTTGTTTCGAAGATATAGATGTTTGAAGTTAGAATGATGACATATAAAGGAAATATACTTCTAACTAACTCGAGACAAAACGACACAAAATTATTAAAATGTGACTTTTTTTTTCATTTTTTGCATAAACTTATGTAATGGGGCTTTTCTGTGCCCATGGGCGGAATATATTTTATCCAAGTGCATACAGGAGCCTATGGATTTTCATGGGCAAGATTGCCCAAAATCGGCAAAATTTCTATTCAAAGTTCGAAAATTCAAACCTAAGAGTTGGAAGACCCCCGTCTCAATGAGGGAAGACTTGACAGGCTGGTGGACAATATAGAACCTGGTACCAAAGATCTGACTGATGGTCAACATGAAATGGTGTGTCATAGGTTGATAGTAAATACAGAATGTTGTGCCCCAGACCAGTGGTCAGCATACTGTTAGAATGTTGTGTCTCAGGCTGAAGATCAATATTGAATATTGTACCACAGACTGCTGGTCACCATAGAATGTTGTACCTCAGGCTGAAGGCCAATATAGAATGTTGTACCAAAGACTGATGGTCAACAAAGAATGTTGTGTTATAGGCTGACAGTCAGCATTGAATGTTATGTTGTGCAACAGGTTTATAGTCAAATGGACTGTTATTGAATTTTGTGCTACATTGTGAACATAGAACATAGAACAATAGAGCATCACAAACTGACGGTCAACATGAAATGTTAAAGAAAGTTGTGTTACAGGCTGACAGTCAAAATAGAGTGTTATAGAATGTTGTGGTACAGTCTAGTTGGCAACACAGAACGTTGTGCTGTGGATTGATAGATGGAGTAGCTCATAAAATCAATGTGCTAATCCCTGCCAATGCAGCAGTATGTTAATTTTATGTGACAGCCTTATGATAGAGGACTGTGACATGCCCTCCATAAAATACCAGGTATGAAGATCAAATGTGCATCCAGGAGGGCAGAAAGACTAAGAAACAGGTTCACATACAATAAAGCAGCTTTGTACAGGTGCCATACACACTTCCTGTGTGGCAGACAAGGGGCCAATGTATTACCATGGTCAAAACACTTACTTGCTAAAACAACAGGACTGTCACAACAACAGGACTGTGACAGTCCTGTGCTCAGCTGACTAACCAAGATATAAGCTAAAACAGTGAAACCTCCCTGTACCAAACGCCCTTAGGAATGGACAATAGTGTTCGGTATAGAGCGGTGTTCATTATTCGGAGGTGTGCTTATAATGAAAATATATAATTGGGACTGAGAAAAGGTGTTCAGTATAAGGAGGTGTTCAATAAATAGAGGTGTTCTGTTAGGCAGGTTTTACTGTTGTCATTTCTGCTGTTATCCCTGTTGTACAGCAGCAATGCTAACATGCACATATGCCCTTACCGATTTGTCATAATATTGATAATTTGTTAAAAATCAAAAAATGACATAACCACCATGCAGTGAAAAGAAACTTAGTGGAGATCAAGTCCAGGTACAATCCCAGGAAGTTTCAAGTGAACTTACAGTTTGGAACAAGTCACAAAAGCAAAATCAAGCAAAACTTGTTTAGAAAATAGAAGAAAAATATCACAGTGCCACCTGTTAAAAAAAAATAAGGTCTAGGAGTCACCAGAAGTGTCCCTCTGCAATTTCGAAATACAATTTGACCTTTTTTGAGACTTTTTAAGATTTTAGCAAAACATGACGAAAAAGGACCATTAAATATACATATTGTTTCATGAGCCAAGACAGCAATGAGGGAGTCCTTAACTTTATGCCCTCAGTGACCTTGGGACAGAAGATCAAGGTCACCCATTTTATGTAATACTAGAGGCCCATAGGCCTAGTGCTGTGCCGACATTGCCCTTGATGTCCAAGCTACACCCTGCCATAACAAAATCACCTCTTTCAACTTTACAGGCATGGTAATCTCACAAAAATATGTCAAGGTCACTGATATTACATAAAATTCTAGCACTGGACATGGTCTATATATTCTATAAATTTGGCAAGTCTAATCTAATTCTTTTCCAGATATGGAATTTTATATCTTAAAACACATTTTGACTCATAATTTCGTCAAATTATAGTTGGCACCACTAGTATCATTAGCAACTTAGCTTTTGACCTGCTCCACAATCCCACCAAATTTGGTGAAGATCTGCCACAAATTGAAGATGCTAGAGTGTTCACAAGATTTTCATATTTTGAACCCTATATTATATGGCGCAACAAGTATTAAAAGAGACCTAGATTTTCATAAACCTTACAAGTCCTGAAAGTTACATTGGACTAACTTGGAAACTGTGGATGGTATCGCGCTCACAACACATAAGTTTACAGAGGGACAGATGGAGTGATGGACAGACAGACAGAAGCGATCCTATAAGCTCACGACCTTAGGTCAGTAGAGCTAAAAATCTGTTAAATTTCAGGGATCCAGAGTATAATCACCTGGTGGAGAACCTTGTTTAATTCTCCCACAAGCACGCAACATCCCAGTTTCAGAACAATCTGAGTGACAGTTTTGGAGCAGTCAAAAATAGCGGAAACACACAAAAATTTATTTTAAAAAAATTTTAAAATTGCTCCACCATCTGTTGAACAAATTAAGATTTACGGGTCCCCAGAAGTGCCCCTATGCAATTTCAAAGCAATTGGTTTGGTGGTTTTGGAGAAAACTTTTTCTGGGTTTTACCAAAAAATTAGCAAAAAAGTCACCCCCCCAAAAATAAAAAATCACTGGAACATGAATTAACAATTTGGACAGAATTGATGGAGACCCGCCCAAGGTACATCCCAACCAAGTTTGAAGTGAATTTGGCCCACAGTTTTTTAGAAAAAAGTTGACAATGTCAAATTGCTGACAACTGATGACATGCAGCTTTGTCTACAAAGCACAAGGGTCATAACATTATGGATCAAAGCCACAGATAGTGCAGCCATTGGCTATTGCACCCAGAACAAAATCTGCATGGATTAAGACATATATGTAACAAAAAAAAAACTGCAAGAAATGGGCAATTCTTTGCATTTCATCTCATTTATTAGCAAATACATTCATACTTTTTACAGATCTCTGCGTGACAATTTTTATATCCACACTGCATGCAGTGCAACTTATCTCGAGGCAGGAACGCCCAACACCTTCTACCATGTTTGTTGGCAAGTTTTAATACAACTGATATGATGACCTAGGCTTCAGGAAAATATCCTGATGAACAAATATGCAATCAATCTTTATCATGTAAAAACAACATGGACAGAAACTGTAGTTGAGACCACATGAAAGTGCAAAAAATATCTCACATGAATCACTTATGATGCTGCTTACAGTTCACATTCTCAACAGTAAAGTGAGACCTTTCTTTTTTTGGATCAACTTAAGTGTTCCAGAAAGGTCTCTAGTTTTGGTCTAAACACAATTTACTCATTAAAATAACAAAACAATGTCCAGTTCTGACCCTTGTCCATTCAAAGCACCCAGCACATTTGTGCTTTAAAATTTTAACCCTAAAAGCGCTGATTTGGGACTGAGTCAAAAGCTATCAGGACACTTTGCACTCGTTGTGCGCAAAGTGTTCCGAGGAAAGCTGTTGTCTAAGACTACTTTTCGCTTTAGAACAGGCTTGCTGGTATATAAATGAAAGGTATCTTCATAAGGAATTTGAATCTTTTAACCATTATATGTTTAACCGTAATGAGGAAACAACAATAGCAGTGACTAGCACTTTAAGGGTTAACACTTTAAGGGTTAACACTTTCCCACACAAATTTCCCAGCAATGCCAGGATGCCCATTATTATCTATTTAATGTTTCCACTTAAAATCTTCGTGTTAATGGAAAACATTTTTGCTGAGAAATGTATACATTACCAATAGATCATGGTGGTACACCCCTGATCGAAACCTTTCTCTGATACTGATGAGCACAATGCACTGAACCGGTGCCAAGAAAAGCTACTGACCTGGTTTATATTGACCAGGAAAAGGTTAAATTTCTCATAAACAGGAAACACTTTGAGGGAGAATTTTCTCCTGTAAGTCTGGTTAGGAGAAAACATTTTGAACGAAAATAGCATGACCTTCATCTAAAGCTTTTCTTGATGTAGATTCAGCAATTCACCAAGGAAAGCTGTTGACTGAAATATTATTCTTACCAGACATCTTGTCTGATAAGTTACCATTTCTTGGAATACCTCAACAGCAGGCTCTGCCTCATATCTTAACATGATGCCCAGATCGACAGCTGGTCATGGCTGCAAAGTCTCAGTCACTGGGCTACAACGTATGTTGTGGGAAAATGTCCAGAGACTACTCTTAAGTCAAAAAACATTTCTTGAAGAACTCAAATTTACACCTTTTGATTAACCTAAAATTCACTTTGCCTGTCTAACTGCCCATCAAGCCCGACATTGCCTTGGATGAACAAGCCACAGAGTTTTAACAAAAATTTTCATTTATGTCTGTAGTAGAACATTTTGCCATCATTTGTCATTCACTTACTATGCAAGACCAATTTCCAGTTTATAATTACTGATGTGGGTAAAACAGCTACATGTACAAGACTCACAGTCAATGTGTGACGGTCTGAGTAATTATGATATGAGTGTTTGTCTCCACCTACCCCCACCCCACCCCCTGCCACTCTGATGTTGATATTTTACTTACAGGATATAGGATATATCAGTAGCTCACCCATACAGCACCATGCAACAGGAATAGAGCTTAACCCTTTCCCCATTCATTTAAACCAGCCAAAAATGGCTGGTGGTCAAATGTGGTCGGCTTCATTGTTTTCAACTAATTTTATCAACAGTAATGAAAAACAATTTGACTGAGAATTGTAGGCGAGACCTATCAAGATAACAGGCCCCAAGTCAACAGCTTTGCTTAACATGGGTTGCAAACTTAGTGCCCAACCCATGCAAGGAAAGCTGTTGACTCAGTCTTAATTCCAGGGTGAGAGGGTTAACTAAGGACCAGTCACAAGGAATGAAGGACTGAAAGAACAAAAATGTGGCCCTGAAGCTCAAAGGCCCATTTCAAGAGTAACCAAGAACCAGAAATCTATCGAGAGGCAACTTGCTGCCATGGTTGACAGACAGAATAACAGGCTCAAGGGTCTATCCAGAAGATACCAGTCACATGACCTTTCACTGCAGTGCACACCCTAAAAATTGACATACAGTGATCTTTATCTTGAGAGACCACCTGCCTTGAAAGACTCTTTTCATCTCTTAATGATGTCCAAACTGTGGTCTCCCAAGACAGGTGACCCTTCAGTCTTTCATAGAAGGCATTTAATAATGTGAAAAGAGGAAAGTGTCAGGTGGTCTTTAAAGGTCTTTTTACAAGGAGCATGAGCGTAGCACCTGAATTACAATTCAGAGCAGTCTGTTTTACGTAGTTCAACTTCAGTCCCAGCTGGCATTGAAAGAGTTAAAGACGGGTTGTACAGTAGTCCCTCCTGTGAGAGGTTATTCCTTGGGCTGGTGCAAAAAGCTGTCAATAAAGCAAGTGGTCTCTCAATGGGAAATTACATAACCTAGAAATTACTAGGACCCTGATAAATGTGGTCTCAAAAGGCAGGTGGCCTCTCCAAGGAGGGACTACCACATATTCAGCAAAGAACATAGATATAAATGCTTACAGTGGCCTATTACAGCATTTTGTCTATCAATTATGCATCAACTGCAGATCAGACTTTCAAAACAATTTGATGAATGTACAGTGCTGTAGGCTTACAACATTCTGATATTTTAAAAAATCTGCCCATCTTATCCCTAATTTTTGTTATGCATAATTATGCAGATTGACACCACAAAATTGGCATGTCACATGATCGTATGAAAAGAAATATAAATAAACTCTGCCCTCAGCAGACAACGTTTTGTGCCTGAGTTGCCAGGTATTTTACATACACTCAAAATACAAAGTACACATACACCTACACTAACACAAAATGACAATACACTGGGACATCTGACTTGAGCAATAAGTAATTTTATTAGAATTAACCCCCTATATTAACTCTTTCCCCCATAAATCAGTCAAAACTGGCAGCTGGTCCAATGTCATCTGCTTCAATTGTTTTTTTGTTTTTTTTTTACTAATTTCAACAATAAAGAAAAACAATCTGAACAAGAAAAGAAGATCTGCTTCAGAGAAAATCTGTCTGGGTGCCTTCAAAATGAGAACAGTTTGGAATGTTACACTTTGCCACTGTTCAACATAATCCTAATTTCATGTATTAGCCTAATTTGCATATATAAAAATGCAACAACTTTAGTTCTATTATTTAGAATATTTTTGAAGTTATTGAACATTTGTGTATTTGCCTAATTTGCATAAATTAAGAGCCTATAACTTTGATTTATGGTTCATTGGATGGGGCTATGTCACAAACCTACAAATTGAAGTTTGATTGGCACCTCTATGTATAATAGTTTTGAAGTTATTCAAGATTTAAATTTCCTGTATTCATCTTATTTGCATATATTAGAATTATACAATTTTGGATTATGGTTCATTGGATGCGGCTATGTCACAAACTTAAGCAAGTGGGAATGGCACCTCTATCTACAATAGTTTTCAAGCTATTCAAGATTTAAATTTTGCATATGCACCTAATTTGCATACATTGAAATCCTACAACTTTGGTTCATGGTTCTTAAATGCTGCTTTGTAACAAACCTGTACCTTGAAGTTGGAACAGCATCTCTATCTGTGATAATTTTGGAGATATTCAACTTGAAATTTTTCAATGCCCCTTATTAGCGTAATTTGAAATTCTACAACAATTCTACTTTCACTTACTCTCCATTATGTTGGCAGCTATCACAAACCTACACATGCACATTGAAATTTGTGTCTATCTGCAATAGTTTGGAAGATATGGAGCTTTTACAAGTTTAATTGCCCCTAATTTGCATAATTTTAATCATATCTATTCCAAACGATATGCACAATTTCGCTGGTAGGTCAGTCACCATGGCAAGTTTCATGGTTTTTGGCGTAATAGTATCTGCGAAAAACTCCAGGCAAATTTGGGTGCCATGGAAAGAAAGAAAGAAGTAAAGAATGTGAGGAAAAACAATATATCTGGGTTGGCACCCAGACATAATGAAGCCTTGGTGTGGGTTAGGTAAGCACCCGACTCTCACCAAGGTAAACTGATAACTCAGTCTTAATTCAAGGGGGAAAGGGTTGGCAGAATCCATGCACAGCAGTTTGACATTGAAACGCAACATGCAAATTTCCAATTATACAGTCACCCCATACTTGATTTAACAATTTAGGATTGCAGTTACAAACTCTAATGGCAAAGGGTAAAATTTTCAGGCCAAGAAAAGGCCTCATAAATTCCTTTTGCAATGTACCCAAGGTAATGAATAAAAAGTTGCAGCATGGCCCCATGGCTCATAACCCATGTTTAAATGAGTTGTTCAATCAATCTCTCTCTTACCACAGGTAACCTCATCCAGCAGGTGTGCAATTTCTATCACACTGTCCCTCTCAGGAGAAGCCACCCCCTTTTATAGGAACCCTTAACATGACCCCTCCATAGGAACCCTTTGTAAGCCCTTTTTTCCTCCGCAGATGGGGTGATATTGAAACTGACAGCTGCACTGTGAAAAAAGTGGCTTGACATGTGAAAAATTTTTAAATTAAACTTACAAGATTAAGCTTTCACGGGAGAAATTACCATGAAAGTCCAACTGCTTCTCAACGGAAATGTTTTGCTGTCAAATTTTTCCAGGATTTCTGTTCCTCATGCAGCAAAAAATACCACTCTTGTGTAATGGCTTCTTTTTATGCAATTTTGTAGCCCTTTTCAAACAAATATTAGCAAAAATATAAAATAAATATTATAGCTTATTTCCGGTTATTGTTGAGTTGAAATTTCTTTCTGATAACACTTAAGTTGGACACCTTGCAGAGCTCTTGTTCAGAGCAGAGCCCACTTTGATAACATTATTTCTAATCTGTGTCATTTCTTAATTGTTGTAATGAACCTAAGAAAAGAAGGAAGGAATTTTAATCCACTGGTTTATATATATATATATATATATATATATATATATATATATATATATATATATATATATATATATATATATATATATATATATATATATATATATATATATATATATATATATATATATATATATATGTACGTACATACATATAAAATATATATACTATGTTGGTGGTAGCAGCCAAAATATCCAAAGACTACTAAAGCTTCAAAATGGACAGTAGAAGTAACAAATGGCTGCTAAAAGGTCCCTATTTTTTTCAAATTTTAGTGCAGAGCTTTTACATATTTTAAGTCTGTGTAGTTTTTATCTATATCACTTCATATAACACAATAAGTTCTTTAAAATTTGAAGCGTATGAAACAGATCCAAGTGATCAATTTTGTAGCATGTACTTCCTTAGTGACAACACACTCATGTGTAACTATCTGCTTTGGGTCTGACATTACATGCTGTTGACACACACACACTTTTAACCCATTCCATACCAGTCCCTGATTTTGCCATATATTTACCTAGATTTAAGATGGCTATTGCAAATTTAAATTCTTCATGAAAAGAGCTTTCACTGAAGTACCAACATGCCTATAGTCTTAACTCAGTGCCAGGACCAGTGACCAATGCCTGTCACCATAGTATGGAATGAGTTAACAGTCTTTGTGCAGGCTGCCCCAGTTTCTAACCAACTTGACGGTGAGTATAGATGTGCAGCCATTCATATGGTTTCAAATTGTTCTGTTAGCCCAATGTGGAATGACTGGCCAAGCAGTGAAGACCCGCAGGTGTGTCGCCGGAAAGCACTTTTCACATCCACGGTTTGTCTATCTGGATCTGAGTAGATGAGGAGACTGGTTTGCCACCTGTCTCTAAGCATCAAAAGTGTCGCCCCATTCCAGCTCATCATCACCCCAGCCAGCCGTATCCTGTCAAATGACAAAGCAAACTGTAAAACTATCACGTTTGATCGAGGATCTCTCCAGATTCCGACACAGTCACCTCTCAAAGACCTGTTCATGGGACTCAGGTACAACTGTTTTACTTCTGGAAACTCATTTGGTTTAGGTCTGCCTTGCGAACAAAGTTCCACGCTCTTGTCATTTGACAAGTCAGCTGAGCTTTTGAAAAGCAAAGCCATCAATCATCATCAACAGTTTCACATTTTTATTCTTAACTTCTCACAATTTTTTTACGTCTTTTTTTTTAAACTTAATGGTGGTGTACCTTGGATGAGTCTCTACCAAACTCATTTAAATGATCATGCTCTCAGGACTTTTTTTTTGTTTCGTGATTTTTTTTGTCCTTTTGGGGGGAGGGTGGATCTGCCTCTCTCTCTAGAACTACTTGACAAATTGCTTCAAAACTGCATTTTTTCCATTTTCATGAAATTTTGTGGGTTTTAAATTTTTTTCTTAATTCCCACATATTCCAAACTACATGCTAGATTCTCTTTATACTTGATAAGAATGTAGACTGATTAGGTCAGCACCACAGCTTTACCTCTTTCAATGCCAACTGCTACTGAAGTCGAGCTATTTAAAAAGAACTGCTCTCAATTATAATAAGGACATTAGATTCCTATTCATTGTGAAAAAACCTGTCATTCAAGTACCAGCATGCCTATAGTTCTAGAGATTATAATGATCCTGGTCAACAGCTGTCTGATCCTGGTCAACAGCTGTCTGATCCTGGTCAACAGCTGTCCTTGAGGCTATTTGGATGAATTGCGCCCAAAGTGTGGCAATGAAAGCTGTTGATTGAGTCCAAAACTTGGCACTGAGAGAGTTAAAGTACATCATTGTACTATCATTTGTTGATATTCAACCAAACTTTAGAAATTATGCAATAATCTGTATGAGTATTTACATGTTTTCATAGTTACACAAACATGAAACAACATGTTAGTACAAGTAGTTTTCTCCAACAAAGCACTGACCAGATGATGTTCAAAGTTGCTGGGAAAGTGCATTGGGTGGGTCTCTACAAAGTTTGTTCGATTGATCACACTAACAGTGATTTTCTATGATTTTGGGTGCACTTTTGGGAAGAAATATGATTTAAAATTACTTTGCCAATTGTTCTGATATTGCAAATGGACATTTCTGGGTACCCCTTGATCTAATTTGTTCAACTGGTTACACTGCAATTTTTTTCCATGTGTAAGAAATTTTGTGTGTGTTTGGTCTTTTTTCTGTAATTATCACTTCTCCCAAACTACAAGCAAGAATTTCTTGCAACTTGATTGGTCTCCACTATTGTCTTGAATTTTAAGCTTTTTGAAATTTTGTAGTGACAGGCACAACAACATGAATATATCAGATCCCTGAGTGCCGTTATAATGAGATTTCACTGTACATGAAAACTATGTATATAATTATGTGGTTTTCCACAAAAACCCCTGTCCAGAACCTTATTGCTGGGGTGTACCTTCAGTGAATACCTACCAAGTTTTGTTCAGTGGGTCATGCTTTAGTAATTTTTGGCCTTTTTTTTTCACCTTCAGGGAAAACTTTAAAAGTCCAATGGTCTGAAACTGCTTGGTGAATTGCTTTGAAATCACAAAATGATTCAGCTGGAAACTCACAGTTCTTCATGCATGTATGTTCCAATGGTGACGCTGCAATTTTTTTTCTTAAATTCTGTGGGTATCTTATAATTTTTTTTTATTTCTTCAGTACTACTAGGTGGAGGAGTCTGTCAAGTTATCTGGGAATGTGCCTTAGGTACGTCTAGCAATTGGAGTCTTAATCATTACAATATTTAGTCACTACTCTGAATTTTTATGATGATTCTACCTGCATGTTTCTCATGCAAAAACCTCTCACTCCAGTACCCAGCCTGTCAGGACTGGTCTACCTTTAGTGCTATACCAGAGAAAATAAATAGTCTAGGTCAACAGCTTTCCTCAGTGTGTGTCAAGAAAGCCGTTGCCTCAGTCCAGAAATTTACACTTTCATGGTTAAGACAAGACAGTATTTATAAAATTTAAATTTAGGTAACATAATGTCACAGGCACGACTTTCGAGAGTGAGAAACAGACAAGGAGACATAACCACAGGGTTCCACAGCCATGCCAAAAGTGTTGCCTGCTAAGCTGAAGTTTTGAGAAATTCCAAGCTTAAAAGTTCGAGTTTCTTTTTACCAAATGCTTTTATTTTACTATTGAAATCACTCTAAAACTTTGAAGCAGATGACACTAGACCATCAGCTAGTTTTGGATGGTTTTGGTCAGTTTAAGGGGGGGGGGTTGAAAACAAAAAGGAGACTTTCTTCTACAGGAGGCAATTTATTACCGACCATTACTCAAACGTTTATCACGAACTTCAAAAAGCAAAGAAATTTTCACAAGACCATTCCAGCTCTGACATGCTGCACTTTGTTACAGACTTTTTTTAAATACACATAATACACGGGTGAACTACATGTAGAACCAGAGTCATGCCCAGGGGCATGAATGTCTCGCCAGCATAATTCAAGCCACTCCGAAGTTTTTTGTTGACAGACGGATGGAGGGACGGAAAGTGACTGCTTACTCTCGCCAACAGCTTATGCTGGCAAAACAAAAATCCTTCCAATCTGGAAACAGTGGTAAACTTACTTGTCCATCCATATCCATGACAGCAAATGAGAGAGTTTTGGCAGTGGGGTCCTGCCCCTTCTTGTCAGACTTCACTGTTGGACTGTCCACTTCTACGCTGCCTGTGTCCAGTGGTAGCCCAAACTGACTGAATATGTCCCCTTTTTTCTGTATCGTTGGCTCCATTCCAGCAAAAAAGTCCAATACATTAGTCTCTGATGGTTTAGATGTCTTAATATCTAATGACTTTATGTCAAATTCTGACCCTAATTCACTTATTGCTATCTTTTTACTTATACTTGCTGAGGCTTTGTGACTTTGCGTTTTCAGCCCCCTCTTTTGGTGAGTTGTTGAACTATGTGCATCCTCGTCCCAGTGGGAATCCCATACTGTTTTATCGTCTTTTTGACCATCAAAAGATTGAGTCTGTTTTGGTGAATTAACAGTCTGCCTCCTAATCTTATCCACACTTTCTACCCGTGAATGTGATTCGTATTCACTTGTATAGTCTGTTCTCGCTGGAGGTGGAGAAGCTCTGTGTTTGCCACTTGATAATCTCAAAACACCTTTCTTATCTTTCAAGTTCTCAGCATTTAGGACCATGTGTTCTGGGCTCATATCTGCCGAACCACCAACCTCTGAATCACTAGCTGATATCCTGGACAGTCTGTCTTTTGCTTCAGGAGGAAGAGTTGATTCCATTTTCTTGATTTCATTTTCAATTTCTTGATCGATGTCACCACTAGACACAGAAGCTGTGTCCTTTTCAGCTACTGGTTCCCAATCTGACCAATCACCTTTCTCTTCAGTATCTTCTGCCGGCAGAATTTGGTCATGTGATTGGTCTCCAGGTGCATCATGGGTACCAGCATCACCATCTTGTTCATTAATCTCCACTTTTTCATCTTCCACAATGACATTTTTCTTTTCAGCCTTATCTACTAGGACAGCTGTAACATACCACAGAGTAAACAATAAGAACCACTGAAGACATGATGTAGTTGCAAAAGAGATGATCAACAGGGAATAAAAACAAACAAAAACAAGAGGGCTGTGTGAACAGCCCGAGCCTCAGCTGATCTTGACATTCATCACACTTGCAGCTCTATGAACTTGGGAAAGGATCAAGGACACCATGTTCTGAGTAAGTCTGACCTTTATACAAGAACACCTACATGTGCAACATCAAAGTTCAAGTAATTCTCAAGTTATATAGTCCATGAGCCAGACTGAAAATTGGTACCATCTGAGGGCACCAAACGAAACCTTTATAGCTGCGTTGGTACACCTTAGGGTATAACAAAAATGCATGATGGACTTTCCAGAAGCCCAGCTGGAGCGCGTTATTGCAATTTTAAAATTTTATACCCAGATGGCCTAAAAATGCTGTATATGCTGAATCCTGTTTTGTTATAGTTAGCCACTAAATTATAATTATACTTGAAATATACATATTATGTTTGTATCCAGTTAACAGCTGGACCAATGAACTTCATGCGACCTATGAATACAAAATGAATCCACACGGGTAAGAACAAAGCCATTATTATACCCACATTGATTGGATTTTTTTTGGGGGGGGGGGGGGTTGCTGCACTCAGCTTGTAGATCAAGTATTACATTTCTGCAATCTCAATACCTCATGAATACATGGTCCAATTTTCTTGAAAAATGGTGCAAACATGCCTCTGGGTCATCCTTTGATCCCTGGATTTTTTTTGTCCTTGACCCTATTTTCAAGGTCACTTCCTTGTGGAGGATATAACCGGTAGGCCTGCGGAGATTGTTCCTCCATTGTAAGGCACATATACATCCTGGTGAAATTTCACATTCTTTGCATGTACAATCACACTTTGCTTTAACCTGCTACTTGGAGTGATTATATACTGCATCACGATGACTAAATTTTGGTGACCTTGACATTACTCCGAAGGTCACACACTTGTGGGTGGGTACATTTAGGATTTTTGTTATATAAAATTATATGAAAGGAGACAAAATCCGTTTTAAGCACAGTTATCCACGGCATTTATTTCTATTCTTACCGGTCCTCTATTATGTATGGTGACCCATATATGAATTATATATATATATATATATATATATATATATATATATATATATATATATATATATATATATATATATATATAAAAGTTAAAAAAAAAACATTTTTTGCGTTTCAGACGCGACCGGTTTCAGCATTTTAATGCATTGTCAAGCTCCATAACGCATAGATGTTAAAATAATTTTCAGTCCAGCATAATCTTGACGTTATCTGTTGTTATAGTGAAATCTATTAGCATAGAAGCATATTATGACGTTCATTTATTACCTTACTGATTTAGGCGTATTACATGAAGTCATTGCCACATCAATTAATAAGAAACGTCTCGTGATGAAAATGTGCCTAATTTGTCCCAGATTACTACAATAATTAGTAAATTACACTATTCAGTCTAGGCTTGTATTAGCTTTGGAATATGAATTCTTTTTGCTCTCTTTCTATGGCAGAATCATTTGACATATGATATATGGGACATACAAAGGATTTAGGCACAAGATTAGAACAACTACCAATATGTTCACTGAGCTGGATTTGCCGTGTCTCGGGCACCCGTATTTGCTGTCTGTGTACAGTCATGTGCCTGTGTAGTTCGTTGCCTGTAGATCCTATGTTTACCTCACTGCATCCTCTACAGACAATCGCATAAATCAAATGCTTACTCAAACAGTCCATTTCTGTTCTAATTTGAAAGTTTGGTAGCTTTCCTGTTGTGTCCAGCGAAATTGTGTCAGTAACTACCATGTTTATACAATTCTTACAACGAGGAAGACCTCATTTTTTGCTCCCACCTTGTCTGTCCTTTGATTCAAAGTTTGCTCTCGTAAGATTTTGTTTTAAATTATGAGGCTGTCTTTGGCTTGAAATAAAATTCAAATTTTTAAATATTTCTCCAAGTGAGGGGTCCATTTTCAAGATTTTAAGACTTTTTACGTATTTGTGGTATTATCACTGGATTGTTAGGATTGTATCTTGTGATCATGACTAGATTTTTGTCGTCCCCCTTGTGATATTTGCGGTCCTTTCTCAATGATTCTTGTGTTACACTTAAAGTTCGGTGAATACCCATTGAAATGAGTGAATCTGGGTCGTCCCTGACTTTTAGAATATTTTCCAGTTCATCCACACGCGTTGCTTTTCTATTAGTATTTTCTACAATTGTACAGATCCTTCTTGCTTCATTATATGGGATATTTGTCTTAGTGTGCCGTGGGTGACATGAATTGAATGGCACATACTGATGAGTATCTGTATTCTTGTAGTATATATCCAATCAAATCTTTCCATCATTTGGAAGAACTTTCAAGTCTAAAAATTCTAATTCACATTGACTATATTTCATTTCATATTGAATACTTGGTTCAAGCTGATTTAAAAGTTGGTGAAAATCGTGTAAATCTGACAGCGACTTTGTCCACATTATAAAATAGTCATCTAGATTTATCGATTCCAGATCCTTTTAAAAAATATCGCAAAGGATTAGGATGTATTTCTACGTTTTTCGTATAATAAAATTTCTAGATATCCTTGCAGGATTAGGATGTATTTCTACGTTTTTCGTATAATAAAATTTCTAGATATCCAAGACTAAGCGTTGCATAAGTTGGTGCACACTTATTTCCTATCGCACACCCTTTTTTCTGTATGTAGTATTCTCCATCAAATCTGACCACATTATTTTCTAATATTAGTGAAAGACCTTCCTCAATAAATTCTCTTGTGAAACGTTGATTTTTTTTGTGTCAGGAGATCTGTTCGGCCGGTATTCAATCGCACGCTTTCCTAACTCATGAGGTATGTTACTATATAAATTAATCACATCAAAACTGACTAAATACCGATCGTTGACTTGCTCTCGTGATATTTTATTGATGAAGTCGATATTGTCACGCACGTAGCAGTCGACATGTAATAAGTGCGGTCTTAAAATTTCGTTTATGAGTTCACTAAGCCTACTCGTACTGCATACAGGTCCTGCGACGATTGGCCGGAATTTTAAATCTGTAGGTTGAATAATACGTACATATATACCATCTTGTTCATTTATAGCTTTTTTGATAATATCAGACTTATGAACTTTCGGTAAGCCGTATAAATTACTTGTTCTTGACTGCAAAGCATCCAGGTAATTTCTTTCTTTCGTTGTAAAGATGTTACGATTTTTGTCAATAAATTTTCTTAATTTATCACTCACTTTATTTTCTCTGTCTGGTTAGCATCGCTCATAAAATTGTTCATCATTAAGTAATGATTTTATCTTTACAACATAATAATCGTTGTCCATAATGACAACTGCTCCACCCTTGTCTGCTTCTTTAATTAAAATAGAATTGTCAGTTTGCAATTCATTCATAGCTTGTAGCTCCGCTTTAGTTAAAATATTGTTGTTGGTGGGTGAAGGTACTTTGTGGCGAAAGTGCCCAATTTCTTTTAGTGTGTCAATACATTTTTCTAATGTCTCATTTTGACTTTTAGGGGAGGTGAAAGAACTTTTTCCTTTGACCAGTGATTTATCCCATTCCTTGTCTGTATTGTGGAAAAATTCTTTCAGACGTAATGTACGACAAAATTTTAAAATATCACACACTTGTTCTTCTGTGTCTTTTCTTGGTGTCGGTGTGAATTTCAATCCCTTTTTACGCGACTTTACTTGTCCTTATGGCAACTGTTTGCTTCATAAGTTAATAATTTTAACAATAGATGTATTTGAAGTTAATATCTTCTTGGCTCCTGCTGTTGGAGCTATTGTTGCGCTCTTTCTCTCCATCAGTTTTATCTTTGCTCTTTTTGGTAGCTGTGTAGCCTTTTTGCTCTTGTAGAGGGCGCCATCGTGTATTTGGGCGTGGCCCTCTTTCTGAAAAAAAACTCTTCTTCCTTTTCTACATTTAGGCCTAGTTCATATCTCTGGCCTTGGTTTTGTCTGTCCAATAGGTCCGCGTCATGTCTAGGTTGAAATACTTGAAATATATTGTATGTAGGGAAGTCTATGTTTCTTCTGTTTTCATTCCTAGCGACCATTGCAAAAAATCCTTGTCTGCTGTTTCTAAAGGGTTCCATAAATTGGTTCAACATCGAAAAATGTTATTCGTCGTTTAGTTCTAATGCCATGTCCATACACTGAACCTACAGCTACTGTACATAATATTTCGGTTTTGTAATATTTACAATCAAGAGTAATCTACATTCATTTCAACAACCTGCATCTAATTGATTTAGTATGTTCGAATTTACAATTCAATTTGGTGAAAAGGTGGCATCTATTGTGATATGCTAATATGTGTTTTGTAAATAAGACATATAGTGACTGTCTTATTGATTGGCACTTTTCTTACCATGAATAAATATTGATTAGCATTGTTTAGCAGTGTATGAAAGCTCCTCAAAGTTGATTAGCAGTTGTTTGGATGAGGCATATATTGACCTGTTCAAGTTACCTTATTCTACAATGTTTAGCACTTTCACTATTATAAATATATATTTGTTAGCAATGATTAGCAGTCTTTGCACATTTATTACAATTGATTAGCACCTCCATTTCCTCAAGTTTTTATTTCATTTAACAAACTGTGATTCAAATCTTGCCACCTTTTGCCTTGTGACATGTATACTCATCAAACGAATCACTATGCAGATATTTTTTCACCTTTTTTGCAAAATAACATACATCTCTTAAATTGCGTATACTGACTAAAAGCTGTGCCTCCGAAAAGTCCATCATGCTGTTTTGAGTTCCTGAGACATACACCAATCAAAAAAGCATTGTTAAGTTTGATGCCCTCAGATGGTACCAATTGGTCAAAATTGGGCCCTCAGCTCATGTACTAATAATGAAGAGTAAAATTCATGTATGTTGCACTGTGACCCCACAAACGAGGTCAAGGTCATTCATGTACTGTCTCAGCATGACCTTCATACAGAATAATGAACATGTGTAGCTAACTCAAAACAGATCTCAAGTTATCAAGTAAACAGTAAATTTTGTGTCCGTTGTCCTGTGAATTAGCATTAGAATGCCCGTTGATTTACATAGTAATCAATAGGAAAGCTGCATTGAACGATAAGTACACGAATTGAAAATCCTAAAAAATCAGGAATCCAAAGCAGTGCCACCTAGTAAACATTACTGTTTGACCCTTCAACAACAATATATCCATCACATTTCAGCCTAATCTGAGGGTATTCTGAGAACAAGTGAAAAATAGCAAAACCATACAAAAAATTCATTAAAAGAAAATTGCATCGCCACCTGGTGAACAAATTGGGAACTAGGTGTCCCCGGGAGTGTCTATGTACGATATCAAAGCAATTGGGTGAGCGGTTTCAGAGGAGAATAATTTTGAAGGTTTGCCCCCCCCCCCCAAAAAAAAAAACAAAAAAAATCATAAAAAAATCCAAAAATCAATAGAGCGTGACCATTTGAACACACTTGGTACAGATCCACCTAAGGCACATCCCCACCAGGTTTGAAGTAAATCTGGTCAATATTATTAAAGTTATGACCATTACAAGAAATTCCCATGTTAAGTTTTCCTATTAAAACTTTTGTACAGATTTTTGAAAAAAAATCATAAAAAATCCAAATTCATTGGAACATGACCATTGGAACAAACCTGGTAGACACCCACCCAAGGTACATTGCCACCAAGTTTGAAGTAAATCTGGATGATGGATTTGGAGAAGAAGTCGAAATTGTAAATTAGCATTAGAATGCCCATTGACTTACATGGTAATCAATAGGAAAGGTGCATTTACCCCAAAGGAGCCGAATTGAAAAAATCATTAAAAATCAGGAATCCGCAGCATTCCCACACAGTGAACAACTTTGTTTGGCCCTTCCATTAGGAACATATCCACCAAGTGTAAGCTTAATCTGAGTGACGGTTCTGGAGAAGTCGAAAATATCTATAACACACACAAATAATTAGAAAAAAACTGCAGCGCCACCTGGTGAACAAATTAACAAGAAGGAGTCCCTAGATGTCTTCCTGTGTGATATCAAAGCATTTGGGTAAGCAGTTTCGGGGAAGAAGATTTTTTAAGATTTGTCAAAAAAAAACAACCAAAAAATTCATTAAAAATCCAAAAATCACTGGAGCATGACCACGTGAACAAAATTGGTAGAAACCCACCCAAGGTACATTGCCACCAAGTTTGAAGTTAATCTGGATGACGGTTTTGGAGAAGCAGTCGAAAATGTGAATTAGCATAAGAATGCCCATTGACTTCCATATATAGTAATCAATAGGAAAGCTGCATTGACCGACAAGTTTTATTGAAAAAATCGTTAAAAATCAGGAATCTGCAGCATTCCCACATAGTGTACAACTTTGTTTGACCCTTCTACAAGGAACATATCCACCATGTTTCAGCTTAATCTGAGTGATGGTTCTGGAGAAGAAGTCGAAAATAGCTATAACACACAAAAATTCATAAAAAATTAGGAAAAAATTGCAGTGCACCTGGTGAACAAATTTAGAACTAGGAGTCCCAGGGAGTGTTCCTGTGTGATATCAAAGCAATTGGGTGAGCGGTTTCGGAGAAGAAGATTTTTTAAGATTTACCCAAAAAAGGCACAAAAAAATTCATTAAAAATCCAACTATCACTGGACCGTGACCATTTGAACAAACTTGGTAGAGACCCACCCAAGGCACATCTCCACCAAGTTTGAACTGTATCTGGCTGACGGTTTTTGAAAGGGGAGTCGAAAATGTGAATTGTGGACGACGGACGGACAACGGACGGACGGACGACGGATGGACGGACGACAGACGACGGACCCTCAAAAAACCTCAGCTGACTGACAAGTCAGCTGAGGTAAAAATACTTATACTAACATGATCACCTGGTTGCTGGTCAGTAGTCACATGCGTTTATGGTCATCCTACATGTACTTTAAGGGGATTTCCACCCGTTTTTACATAATTCAGCATTTGGTAAACAGACAATTCATTTTGAGTGTTTACCACTCTATCCATAAACATTTTGATTTTGGTGATGTCTATCTTGCATCTGTATCATGTTGACGTTACAAATGTAGATTGTTAAGAATATTTATTTTCATTCTATGCGTTAAATAGACAATCCAAACTGAGAACATTGGAAGTGTGTTCTGTACTTTAAACATGACCTTGACTTCAGAAGATGGTGTTTCTTCCAACATGGGCCAATGATTTTTCCACATTTGAAGACAAATTTTCTTCCCACACTCCCATATCAAGTTTTACCTCAAATTACATAAATCATTATGGATTTTTGGTCCATGTTCCTTCACCAGCACTAAATTAACTGCTATCTTTCATTTCCCACCAACCCACTGGGTCATACCTGGTATAGCTATGTATTTTGGGGATGGATTGCCTGACCTAAAACAAAGGTATAGACCTAAATAACAATGTTATAATACTTGGTGATTTAGAAACATGTACATCCAAAGACATAATCATAGTTCTCCAAGGCAGGACTAAATACAATAAAAAATGGTCGGATACAAACCTACCTAGATACTTGTATCATATTATGGTTTTATTGTTACGTTTGCAGACATTAGCCAATTGTTATAATTTATCCCTTTGCACACATCAATTTTTATCATTTGTATGATGCCATATCTGTGTAAATTATTTTGCTCTACTATTACATTTCTTATAAAAAGCCACCTTCAGAGGGTTTAATAACCCTTCACCCCCTGAATTAAGACTGAATCAACAGCTTTCCTTGGCATGGGTTGGACACTTAGTGCTCAACCCATGCCAAGGAAAGCTGTTGAGGTCTGTCATGTTATCCATATAGGTTTCATCTACAATTCTCAGTCAAAATTTTTTCATCACTGTTGAAATTACTTGAAAACACTGGAGCAGACAATATTTAATCAACAACCAGTTTGGGCTGGTTTTAAGAGGAAAGGGTTAATCACTTAAATAGGTAGTCTCTGTGACAGCCACACTAAAGTGTCCCAGGCCATTTCAAGTTAACTTGGTATGATGCAGCAGCAGTGTCTGTACTAGTTAATTTATATGTTTGGTAGGCTACATAGTGAGCTCCAGAGTCTTAAAAAACTCTGCCAACAGGAAATTTTGTTACAAAGAAGGATAGGGTCTCGCACTTTCCAGTCATGCATGGCTTTAAGTAGATCTGTATAAACCTGATCACCAATAACATGCAAAGCCAGCTAATGTTCCTAATAATTTCGAGATTCTACATCATTCACATTATTATATCAAAAAGTGATTAAGTTTTGTTTTGAAAGTTTTGTTGTGAAAGGAAAAATATTCCCAGTTTCATCCCAAAGCTACACAGTCATCAGTAACTACTGAAGTTTATCAATGACAAAAATGTGCACAGTATTACGTAAATAAACAAACTGGGTGATCCATACTCTATGGAGTCCTTGCTTGTGGTTCACCTGGATCTCACCAATAATTGTAATAAATGAGAACTGATAACTTGGTTAGATATAACTAACATCTGCAGGCTAACTGGTAAGACAGGCAAAAGTACCCAATTTCCCACATACACAATAAAACTATGGGTCTCTGTGTAGATAATCTTGTAGAACTGATAACTTGGTTAGCTATCACTAACATCTGCTGGCAAAAGTACCCAACTTCCCAAATACACACTAAAATAATGGGCCTCCATGCCAATAACCTTATAGCATATAAAGCACATGAAGGCAGGGGTATGGGAGACGGGTTATAGACAAAGGTGAAACCTAGCACTTTATTCTGATGATTTTGTTGGTTTCCCTGCATTTTGGATTATTTTAAAATCTGTACTTTACAACAAAAGACAGAGGAACGAGGCACATCAGCCAAAACCCCACATCTCTGGAAGGATAACATTATAAAGAATAAAGAAAACAGTACCTTTGATCGGATTTTTGTTCCGCTCCTCTCTCCGCTTACGACGCTCTTCACTCCGCCGTTTGGCCTCCTCTCTGCGCTTTTCCCTCTCTGCTTGTCTTGCAATCTGTTTCAGTGTCTGCTTTTCCCCATTGATGTCACTAATTTATAAAAATATATTTCTTTAATAGGGGAGACAAGATTCACTATTCTAAATGTGGGCAGCACCTGCTGTCCATGTCACATGACACTTTCAATAAATGAAGCAAGTTCTGTTTATCTCCCAGGTGTCTCCACCTGCAATGGGTGGATACCCGGTGGAAGTTGCTTGCAGTGCCACCTATATACAACATGCTCCATTACATGCAGTTCTCCCCATTACTGTCCCCATTGCACAACACACATTGCCTGCTGTTCTCTAGTACGGTTTTATCATTATTGCACAAAAGACATTCTCCCTGTCAAAAAAAACCCCTCCCCTGTCTCCAACCGGTCAAAACTGAATTGCAAGAGTTACAGTCCACTAAAAAAAGTTCAAAAAGATTCTTTGTTAAAGTAATGCAGACAAAATCACCTGCAATGTAATGTCGGTGATAGAATAAGGCTTAAGTTTCCTGTTGGCAAAACTACCAAGCAGGGAAATTTCATGTTTTGCCCTGCGCAAATTGTGTACCCCACAGTTTTGTTCTTGCGGAGGCTGTGTAAATTAGCAGTGGTGTAACCAGGGCCAGAATTCTGCATAATTTTGTGAGAATCTATTTGGATTTGTGTCAATTAGTTTTGTTTTTAAAGAAAGACAAGTTTAGGAGAATCTTCACGAGAATGGATTCTCGGATTCTCACCAAAATTTTGGCCCTGGTGTAACCCATTAACCGTGCAGACACCTTTAGGGACAAGACATGCTGCACTGTGAAACTTGGGTTACGCTTCACAAAGAGGGTTGCACAATAATTCTTTTTTGCAGAACCTGTTTACGTGTTGTGGTAAATTTAGTTTATACAGGCTTCATTCACTTCATTCACAGTTGTAAGATTTTGGCTGGCTTTGTTAAATTAGATACATTCATGCAGCAATACAGAGGTATAATTATCCCAATTGACGTATTTTACACAACATCACATGAACTGTACTTTTACCTGACAACACTTCTGATAATATCCGGCAATACACTATTTCATAATCCCAGTTCTGCCCATAATTATCATCAAATTTCCTCCAATACATGAAGTTAAGGCTTTGTCTGAATATGAGTATCACCATACAAAACCAATATTAATATTGAACCCTCGGAGACTTAGTCAACAACATTCTTCGTCGCATTCTGGGTGCAAATGTGCCCACAGTGTGCTGATAAAGGATGTGAACTCTGGGTATGTTATTTTTAATTGCAAACACCAAGCACATAATATTCACCACTTGTGATGCTGGCTGGTAAGTTCTGATGGAAAAGTTGCCTGTGGACACATCACAGTTATGTCCTTCATGGTTAAAATCTTAAAGGACCGACTCAGAATTTAATAGTAACACATCATTATACTTTTGTTACCTTGTACTGGCGGACCCTTCTGATTCCCTCAGGTTCTTTTTGTTAAGCCCCACAATGCTGCTCACACTGTTGTCTGGTGTTGATTTCCTGGTCTTAATGGAGATGGACCCATTGAGGCCGTTAAACTGAAAAACAATTTCAAATCAAACATGGTCTCTTTGGCTTGTGCAATCCTATCCAATCCAGGACGGTCAACTGCAACACGACTGACTGATCAGTGAGTATTTTGGTTTTGCCTGGTACAGTTCTTTGTTGACAGGACATTGTCGCGATCTATTTGAAATTTTAGCGAAATAAATGTATCACATGCCAATCTGTCTCAAAGATTGATGCAGTTACACTAAAACTAGCCAAGTGGAGAAAACTAGGTGCCAGACTGGCCAAGGCCCAGCCTCATCACCCCAATTAGGCTAGCGGCCAAACCTAAAAAGTGGCTTATTTAAGGATATACCCCTCCCTATGGTAGAACAAATCACAACCCATTTTTTATTAAAGATTGGCATATTCTGCATTGGTGTATGATGGTTGTGGGCTTTTAATTTGATGACAGGGGTATTTTATAGCCATATTTGAAAATGGTAGTCATTACTTTAACTATCATTCCATACAAGACACTACTGAGCATAACTTTGACAATAAATTCAAGAAACATACCAAATATGGCTCATAGTTTCTGAAATAATATGGCAAGCACTGTACAAATGATGTTTGCATGTTTTTTTTGTCATAAAAGGTCGAAAAATACCAAATTTGGGCAAATTAGCACAAAAATTCCTTCAAGTTTGATTTTCTACGGTGCATAAAATGTTACACAGTGCTCTAGGACCTTGCTCTAGGAAAACATTTAATGCACCAAAAATTGCCCTAATTGTCGAGCTAAAAGGCAATATGCTAAATATAGACTCACCTTTCTCAGAATTTAAATTGGAGAGAAAAGAGTTACCCCACCCCCCTTATTTTCTGACAGGTCTAAAATGGTAATTTTTTTTTACCAGAACTGTCATAATCTAACTATACAACCAAAAGTAAACAGGAAATGGTTGCAAATCAAAACAATGTTTGTTTGCAGTCATCCAGTAGTTGTCAAATAAAGCATAAAACTAGAAAAGAAGATTTGCTTGACAGCAAATCTGTCTGGGTGCCTTCAAAATGAGAACAGTTTGAAATGCTATACTTTGCCATTGTTGAACATAATTTAAATTTCATGTGTTTCCTTAATTTTCATAAATTAAAATGCTCAGCTTTGGTTCTTGGTTCAAGGGATGTGGCCATGTCCCAAACTTACAAGTGAGGTTTGAATTAAACTTGTATTAATAGTAGTTTTGAAGCTATTCAACATTTGAATTTTGTGTATTTGTCTAATTTGCATGAGGCATAAGGCTAGAGGAACTTTGGTTTTTTGTTCATTGGATGGGTTAATGCCACAAACCCATAAATTGAAGTAGAAATGGCACCTCTATAATAGATTTGAAGCTATGAAAGATTTACATTTATTTGCATAAATTAAAACCCTACAACTTTGTTTCATGGTTCTCTGGATGCGGTTTTGCCACAAACCTACAAATTGAAGTTGAAATGGCATCTCTATTAACAATAGTTTTGGAGATACTCAACTTTTAAATTTTTCAATGCCCCTTATTAGCATTTTTTTTTTTTTTAAATTCTACAACAGTTACTATACTGTCCATTATAGTGGCAAGTGTCATAGAGGTATATATATGCACATTGTAATTTTGAGTCCATCTGCAATAGTTTGGAAGATATGCCGCTTTTAAAATTTTTGTTGCCTCTAAAACTTGCATAATTTTAAACATCATGACTATTCCAAATAAGATGCACAATTTCACTGGTTATGTCAGTCACCATGGCAAGTTTGGTGGGTTTTTTCCAATAGTGTCTGAAAAAAACTTTGGACCAACTTGGTCAGAAAGAAAGACATTGGCATTTTTTATTTCTTTGTTAATTTATCTGAGACGAAAGACCACCTGTCCTATGTGACCACTTATGTCATGCATTAGGGGTGATCGTAAATTGCAGGTACCACTGTACAGTGAAACCTCTCTGCAGTGGGCAACTTTGCGACCAGAGAAAAGTGCCCACACCTGAGAGGGTCAGCCCTTCTGGGCAGTATTGATGAGTATCTGTGCATGTACAGTGTACACATATTATAATTCAGAGGGATGTATATACATGCAATACAAAACTGTCTTTGTTCCTTTATTACATAAACAAATTTTAACAGATGTGGTCACAAAAGTACATGTACATGTACCTGTGAACTGAGACATACACTATACTGACTCAGTGTTGGCTATGAAGAACAGGCTTCATCTCACTGGTTACAAGAAAACAAAGACATGAAAGTGTCTATTGAGATGACAAAAATTCACACACTTTTTCAAAATTCACCAAAATGTGAGAACAGTCACTGAGGACTATAAGTCAGACTTAGATCAGTCCAGCAAACTCTGTATGTAGTGTATTTTTAACAGAGGGTACACTCTGGCTTGTTCTGCCTAGAATTCCAATCTCTCTGATCCCTTGGGACTGATAAGCCTAGCAGACTCCTAGCCTCAGGCGAACTCTGACTGGTCAGTCTCAGCCATGGTACACTTACAACTCTGTCCAGCATTAGTGTGAACATGGATCAGATATGTTTCTTGCATGAACAGAAAGAGATTCTCTGTATCTTATTGACAACCACATTACACAGTGGTTGGGAGTTCCCCACCCCACCCACCCCTACCTCCCATTTGCCACAAGACCCAAACCTTTCAAACCATAAACTCAGCAGGCATGGCTAGAAGGCTGCCTATGAGACAGGTTCAAGTATCATGAATGCAAAATGGTTGCCTAGCACCATGGAGGCTTATACCATGCAGTACAGCAGAAGCCCTAGTCAAAATGTGGATTGTTGGGAAATTCACTGAATTGAGCATACATTAAAATTCCCCAACTTTTGTTTGCATGCTATTGGATTTGCCACTTGTCTCAAACCTATATGTATATCTTTTATTCTTACACAGGGGGTACAATATATAAAAAAATGGCAAAAAAGTATACAACGTATATATATATATATATATATATATATATATATATATATATATATATATATACATACATATATACATACATACATACATACATACATACATACATACATACATACATACATACATATATATATATATGAATTAAGAGGAATAAAAAATAAGTCATTCATACAGTTCACTGGTCAAGATGACCCTATCCACATGGACTCGTTTGGTGACAAACGTTATGATGTGCATATGAAGTTAATAATTTCATCAAGTTCTGCTCGTGAGAGATTGGTTTTAAGCTTGCCATCTCTCGCTTCACAAAGTTCGCAGATTAAGACCGCAGATTATTCATCATCTTGATTGAAGTCCTCATTATCCCGAGAACTGAAGAGTGATCGCCAGCATGACGACACTTGTGAGTGCTTATCCATTCCATATTTTGACGCTATGAACGTTAAAGATTTAGACGCAGAAGATTGGCTGCCATTAATCACCAGATTACCGCATGTTTTTACAATTTTGTTGTTACTGTTTACCACCTTTGAAATGAATTTTATAAACCGTCTATATATCTGTGTTTCGACTGGAGGATCACCACATATCAGAGGAGGCAGACGATTGTGTGTCCTGTGCGGGATTCTCCATTATGTATCTAACGGCCTCACGCCAAGCTGCATAAAAAGTCTCGACCTCCTTACTTGATAGATCCCAGAGTTGACATCCGTACAATGACATGCAGAATGTTTTTAAAAAATTGTTCCTTATATGTGGAAATGCTTTTGAAAAATGTACCATGAGCATGTTCACCTATGTTCGAAACTATATGTGTAAGTTAGAACTTTGTGTCTATCTCCAATAGTTTAGAAGATACCCGGTATGGAGTTTTTAAAATTTTAATTGCCCCTCATTTGCATAATTTTAATCATCATGACTATTCCAAGTCAGGTGCCTAATTTCACCATGGCAACTTTGGTGGTTTTCGGAATAGCATGGTCTGAGAAAAACTCCGAACAAATCTGGTCGTAAAGAAGAAAGAAAGAAAGAAAGAAAGAAAGAGAGAGAGAGAGAAAGAAAGAAAGAAAGAAAGAAAGAAAGAAAGAAAGAAAGAAAGAAAGAAAGAAAGAAAGAAAGAAAGAAAGAAAGAAAGAAAGAAAGAAAGAAAGAATTCTTGGAAAAACAAAATGTCAGGGTTGGCACCCAGACATAATAAATCACATACTGGAACTTACATTCTCAACTGTGCGACGCTGGGCCCGATACCGCCGGGCTCGTCAAAGCCCAGTGGTGTCAGGCACAACATCGCACAGTTGAGAAAGGAAGTTCCAGTATGTGATTAATTGTATGCTTTGGTTGCAAATCACATAACACAACCCTGTATCATCAAATACAAACAGACAGACAGGCAGATATAAACTGTGCCAGTGTTTGGGTAAGTTCCATGTACTATCCTATATGGATAAATTCACAAATGATGGTGCCATGATGAGTCCTGGGAAAAAAGTGGGTAGTTAATGTGTGTTAGAATATGGCATTCAGTGCCAGCATTGGCAAGCTATTTGGAGATGGTGGACTATGTGACAAGTTCTTTTTTTTTATCAAAAATTGCCAAATACTAGTATATTGATAATTTCTGTAACACAGAGTCATTTTCCATATTATTAAAGTACATGCAAATTCTGATATAAGGTTTTTAACTGCAAAATTGTGATAGAAAATTTGTCTGAGTTTTGGAGGAAATAATAGGTTTGATCTTTATTCCATATCCAAACTCAAAATTTTAAAAGAAGGTGACATTAAATTCACTTGCACTGGATTAATTAGTTTGTTCTTGTGTCAAGTTTTAATTTTATCAATGAGTAAGTATTATCAATTGAAGAATAGCGCTGTATAGCGACAAAGCAGTGTTTTTCTTATTTCCCAAAATAAGGGGGTAGGGGTAATACTTTTTGGTGCTTATAAAATTTTGAGAAACTTGGGATAATAATTTCCATGTAACCTCGTAGCCTTATGGCTAAGGTAATTTTTGGTGTATAAAAATGCAATATTGGACAAGAATTGTAAGTTTTTTGACATATTATTGGGAGATAAAAATGTCAAAATCAAAAATATTTTTGCATAATTGTGCAGTTTTCTACATTTTTTCCCATCTTTAGATTCATAAATGTCTAGTATCATTATTTTCTTACTTTTTCACATAAGTTTTCTTTAATATAAGCCTAATGTCATCAAGTTTCAGCAAATATTGCTGATTTTATGCAAAAAAAAACAAGCAAAGTGGGAATTTATTGATATATAGAGCGATTTTTCATTATAAATGGTGATAAGATACACCTGTCACTAAAATAAATTACCACAACCATCATTTTATAATGTCTCACAAACCAATCTTCAATAAAAAATGGGTTGTGTCTTGTTCTACCATGGGGAGGGGTACCCAAGTACTTTTGGGCTTTGACCACTACCCTAAATAGCTTACAAAGCAAGTGATCCACCCAGGAGCGATGCCAAATTTGGTGACCGTACCATGAATAAAACATAGATGTACAAGTTGTAAATAGCCATCTAGTCACTGACATGGTGCAAGGGACTACAATACCCCAATCTTGCCCATTTAATTTAATTGTTCAAACATCACGCGATGAGAAGTTTTGTCAATCAACCACCCTAAAATTGTACAAGCTGGATAAGGAGTGGTGTTTGCCGTTATTTTGATGCATGTTGTGTCTTCCAATGTCAACTACAGATCCCAAATTATTACAGTTGATGGTTGGGAAGAGCAACATCAAAGCAGCATTCTGTTTATATATCAAAAATGGCCAACCTTCTTCGCATGTGTACCAAGCTTGTTTATGCACTGTGGCTGTGTATATTTTTACACAGACATGTAAGTAAATTACTTGCTCTAAAAGACTAACCTTTCATCTTCCTCACAATTCAATCATGTAATATGCCAATATTGTAATTAAATTCACTCATTTCACTGTATTTTTTAATTTCACTCATGGTTCAAAACCAGGAAAAGTAAAATGCAATGTGAGAGTATTTTAACATAGGTTTAACAGCATCTATGTCCAAAACAGTGAAATTAGGATTTCAGTTACATGTACATGCCTGAATGCACACATCATGAAATTTACACACCTGAAAGTAAGTACCTTTCCATGTACTGCAATAAAGTCAAATACAAACTTAAGGGATATTCACATTAATTTGGTCAGTTACATCATTGCTCACCAACCCCTATTCCAAAAGAAAGGACAAAGCAGTATTTTTTGCACCATATACAATGCAATGTCATGAGACAACTAAAGCAGGACCTAGGTCTCAAAACATTCAGCACTGAAATCTGCAACTACAAATCAAAAAATGTTAAGAGCATTTATACATGTTATAACTCTGTATTCATGCACACTGTACAAACTATGCCAGAAGAGAAAGTTTGCAACTTTACATGTATGCATCTACATCTGCCCGTTTTTATGGAAAATACAGCCATAACTACTGAACCAAGAGCAAATACCTTTGGTTTTCCTTCAGCAAAGACACGCAGTCTGCTAGGCCCAATGACAATGTCTCCACCCAGTAATGGTATAAGATCAGCAATGGCACGGAGGCTGGCCTCTGCCAGGGCATCGTTTACATCCCTCAAACCCAACAGCAGCTGCAAGAAGCACCAGCAGTTCAGTATTTTCTCAACAGGTGGCACCTCTATCAGACATCATAATACATATACAAAATTAATAAGCAAAACAAAGCTAAGAAAGCTTTTCTATATATTTCATCCTGTTTGCTCCTGGCAAAAACAAAAACAAAACAAAAAATAGTGATTTCTGCCATAAACTTAACATATGTAAAGGATCAAAGAGATTTATGAATGATAATTATGTGCAACCAGAGTGCAACAGTCAAAATTTTCATAATAAAAGAATAGTTTGAATACCTGGCAACATGTCCCTCAACAATATTTTACTCTCAAACAGTTATATTCACCAAGTCCAAGTACATGCACCTGAGATAAGGCAGGCTCTACTCGACAGTGTGACTGTGTATACAACTCTGTCAGCTTTACTTCTGGCCAGCATAAAGCCATGTATCTCTGGGAAGTATATTATACAGTGGGACCTGCTGTATAGGGCTTACCCTTCAGCCAAGAGAAAGTGGCTACTTGCAGCATGTGACCTGTCACTGCAGGTAAATTTACAGAGACCAACTCCTACGTCTAAGCCCAGTGGCCATAAAAAGCAACGTTGCCGTCAATGACAGTGGTTGCACAAAGCAGGTACCACTGTGTGTGTGAGTATGTGTATATACATGTTTTTGTGTGTATATATGTGTATTGCATTATCTTTGCTGCTAAAACAAGAGGACCATGATGATCCTGTGCTCTGCTGAGTGGAATCTGCATTTAAAATATTGCAATACATGCACTGTAGTCTGAAAAACTATATACATCTACAGTAGTAACACTCAAGCATCGGTATTTGAGAAGAAGCCGGAATTGTGAATACAATACTGCAATACTTGCACTTAATTGCCACATATATTTATGCAGTGGCAGCACTCACTTACGTTCGTAAAGTTTGATATCCCATAATTTTGTCAAAAATTAACATATCCACATTAGTTTTACAAACTAGGATAAGATATCCAGCTAGAGAGGGTACATCCTGGTTCAGGGTAAGTCAAATTGTTCTTATCTGAACGTGTGCTCTACAAATTTAGTAATTATGTTTTGTTTGACAGGTGTTCTTTTTTCATAATGAAGCTCTGCATTTATAAGCAAAACTTCACGTATTTAGCTATTTCATCATTTGCTATGTTCATATTTATTCATTATTATGTGGGTTGTCTTTGCTGAATATTTAGCTTAGACAAGGAGCCACTACTCAGAAAGACATGTATGGGTATAGGCTCCGAAACATGTTCTGAGTAGTTACCTTCTAAAGACCCTTGGTCAAAAATTAGCATATCCACATCATTTTCACAAACTTTTATTGTCTTAAATCCACCTATATTCTGATAAAATTTTAAGCAATTCTCTTTGGCCGTTTCAGAGAAGTCAAAAATAGCCTTAACAAACAAAATTCATTTAAAAATTTGGAAAAACTGCAGTGCCACCTGGCGACCAAGATAAGAACTACTTGACCCCAGGTGACCTTATGTGCAATATCAAAGTAATTGGCCAAGTAGTTCTTGAGATAAAGAAATTTTAATTTTTTTCCAAAAAATAAATTTAAAAATTCATAAAAAGTAGAAAATTATTGCATCACCATCTCCTTTACAAACTTTGTAGAGATCCACCCGGGGAACATCCATGTGCAAAATCAAAACATTCCATGAAGCGGTTTTTGAGAAGAAGACGAAAATGTAAAAAGTCTAAGGACAGACAAATGGATGGACAGACGACGGATGCAAATGGATTCTATAAGCTGTGCTGACTGACAAGTCAGCAGAGCTTAAAATGGGAGTTTTCAAGTAATGTCTGCCATCATTTAACAATTTTATCTCATGAAATACTATTGATATATATGTATTTACCAGGTGTTTAAAAAAAATGAGAGAAAGACAGAAGGACACTTTATAAAATATGGATATTACTTGTATCAACAAATGTATACATCAGGTAAGATGACACACCTAGGGTGAGATGACTTATACCTGGGGTAAGATGACACGCACTTGAGATGAGATGACATATACAAGGGGTAAGATGATACATACCTGGGGTAAGAGGACAGTACGTAGAGTGCCGTGGTCAAAGTACTTCACAAAGGCAGAGAAGTGCTTAAGCAACACCATGCGAATATGGAGATCCCTCACATGAAAGATTTTGTAGACCTCTGGAATTATCTGAGTACGGAAGAGAGGCTCTGGCAAAATGGGGTTAAGCTGCCACTCCACAAACTCCCCACTTCTCTCTTCACCTTAAGAAAAATGTAAGACAAATTGTTGGATGAGTGAGAGCTGCTATACGGATCATGTCTCATGAAAGCACAGTGTTTAAAGACCACCTTTTCAAACTGATGGCCTCTTTGTCAAATTTGCTTGTAATCAATGACCATTTGCCTCAGGAGACCAGTTTTGGCTGACAGCAAACAAGGTCTTAAGTACCACACTACATGTACTAATAACAAAACACAAGTCCCTTGGGATGTAACCCAAGCTATTACCATGGAAGTCATGATTACCCTGCACACCATACGACAAAAGGTGTGTGGCTTTATGTCCACACAATGTGCAATGTATTTCGTAAATTGAGATGTAGTTGGGACAAGTATAAATATTAATATAATTAAGCACTGGATGCACAATTAATGTTCTAGGGGACTGTATCAGCAGTCTCCCTGGTGTACTGTGATCAGTGTAATCACTGTGCCCTAAAGAAATCTCTTGCTTAATTGTCTATAATATCATTCTTGGTACAACCCCACCCGCACCCCACCCACACCCAAACAAAACAAAAACAACAAAATTAACCAATAACATTTACAACACATGAACTGGAATTTCTGATATTCAAGTGAAAGAGAAAGCAAACACATGTACATGTAAGCTGTGCATGTAATTTCATGTTGAACTATACATGTACACACAATATACCTCGTGTGGTGAAACACACATACTTCTACACAAAACTCTGCCAGTGCCAACTGTGACTAAAGTTAAATTACTTAAGATAAACTACTCTCAATTATAGTATGGTGCTAGATTTGTACATTGTATTCCTTGTGAAAAGACCTTTCATTCAAGTACCAGCCTGTCTATAGTTCCAGAGAATATAACGGCCCGGGCCAACAGCTTTTCTTGGCCCGCTCTGGGGGCAATGCACCCAAAATGTGGCGAGGAAAGCTGCTGACTCAGTCCAAAACTTGGCACTGAAAGAGTTAAAAGATGTTTCTGATTAAAGAAAACAGTTCTTTCTGCAACAAATGTCTGAACTAAATCTAATCTTCATCACATCTTCATTACATGCATTGGACAATGTCTAACTCTACAATTTTTGCAAGTGTGGCAAAAAACTAAAATGAAACAAGATTTTTTTTCATGCAAAAAAGTACACATGCTTAGTGCAAGTGTGGTACTCCTGGAGGGTACCTATTTCTGGACACAACTGTACAACTGAACATTGACAGTTATTACATATATTGCCTCACACACTATATCTGTATATTCACCCCCTACAATACAATGTATTAGTGCAATTTTTCCAAGGCTACTTATTCCACCAGTTTTATTATCACTTACCTATGTATGGAGTTAATAAGTGTGGGACCACACATTCAGTGGCTGTTGAGTCAAGTAACACAAACCTTGCCAACAGAGGGCGCACCAGTCTGCTGGCTACCAAGGTTGGAGGAAGTTGGTGTAATTTTTTAGCCAGTCCACTGAAAGAATAGGGATTCGGTAATGAATCATGTTGATGAACATTGGGAGAAAATTGTTAAGTTTCCCATTCTTCTAATCAAAAAAGGATTGTCATCTGCAGGGTGAAGGCACGGCCATCAATGTCCAGAGCCACATGCTACTCTGGAAGTCACTTTTTTTAAATCAAATTTTTCAAAACAGAAATCCAACATTTTGCTGGAAATTCCCTACAGAAGGTAAAAATTTTCTTGTCCCAACTCTTTTGACACCAACTGTTAGCTCTATATTTTACTATTTTATTAAACGTTCCCAACTCTTTTGACACCAACTGTTCGCTCTATATTTTACTATTTCATTAAACGTTCCCAACTCTTTTGACACCAACTGTTCACTCTATATTTTACTATTTCATTAAACGTTCCCAACTCTTTTGACACCAACTGTTCGCTCTATATTTTACTATTTCATTAAATGTTCCCAACTCTTTTGACACCAACTGTTAGCTCTATATTTTACTATTTCATTCAAAGTTCCCTCAGAAAGGTACACTGAAACCTTATTTTAATGACTCTGGAGTTTCTGACATATTCACTTGCTGCTGCAAGTTCAGAAGGACTTCAAATCCAATTCACAAATTAAAGTTGCTGTTTGGCTTATTTATATAACTTGTTCAGATATCTGACATATTTTGCAGATGGTGTCACTTTGATGAGGTTTCACACCATAATCTCTTTTTTTTTTTTTAAAAAGGGTCTGAACAAAGGTTACATTTTGGAAGGTTCAAGCCTCACAATTATACCCAAAATCTGATGAAGTACTTCCAACCCCCCCCCCCCTCCCAGGGGTTAAGAACTATGGACACAGGTGATGTGACTCTGGCTGACTTACCTGAAGAACTTTTTCTTCTCTTCCTCAGACTTTACTGTGACACTCTTCAAAAAGTTGACAATTTCCACAAATTCGTTCCTAGAAAAATTTAAATATCATGACTGTATCAATTTAAGTGAATGTAGTGGCCTATTTACACTTAAGAGTGAAATCTGTGTAGAAAAAATGTTACTTCAAGGGACTATAAATGTTAAAAACTGGTTAAGGTGAAACTGCTTGGGCTTTTAAGCTAATTTCTGTAGGAGCAGGAGCATGGTTGCAGATACATGATAAATATTTTTGTCAGTCTCAAACAGTGTGATAGGCAGCCAAAAGGGAGGGCCTACTTTGCCTTTTGCACTGGAATTGATGACTCTGTTATTTCATGTACACTGTATACATGCATGGTGTCATCCACATTTGCAAACTACATATCAGTATAAGGCCTGGCACATATGACTGTGGATCGAACCACGCTTTGTTTCCATGGCAACATATTAAAATGGGGGAAAACCACAAAATTTTCCATAAAAATACTGCAGTGTTGTTTTATTTCAGTCATTTCCTTACATAATATTTAACCTGGAACATAATCTATGAATAGTTAAGGTGACTAATTTTGTTATGCAAAGTAACTGCCTGTTACCGGTTCTGCAGACTTATGTAAAAATGCAGTTTTTCCCGTTTTTAGCCAAGTACAAGCAATATTTTAACAGTTGCTATGGAAACAGGTCATGTGATCTATGTTTTATTTTCAAAGTTTACTGAAAGTTTATTTCTCTAGTTATCCAAATACCATGCATATGTGGAGAAAAGGGTGCTTCACATAAAATGAGGAGATACTTTGTTCTCTTATTTAGCAGATTTTAATTGATTTTTTGCCATTTATTAGTGATTAAAGTGGTTGCCATGGCAACCAGTCACATGACTATTAGCAATTTATTGCACAAAATGAAACTTGGCATTCCGGGTATCACAATGATATATACTTTTGGTATGCTATAAAGAAAACTGTTCCTAGTGCACTGTGTTCAATGAAACTTGTTACTTTTATTTTCACTGGTTCAAAAATTTACCTAACCCTTTAAGGGCTAATGGTGCTGCTGTGACTTCTACTCAAAATCATGAATCTATTTCCACAAGGTCCTTCAAACACATACAGTAATCCCTGGCACGAGAGACCCCTGTTGTGAGAGACCACCCTCACGTGAGAGACCACTTTTGAGATTCCCAAGTCCTATACTTCCCATGCTAATTTACCTGTCGTGAAAGACCACCTGTCTCATAAGACCACTTTTTTGTTGCTGTAGGGGTGGTCTCTGGTGACAGGGACTACTGTATCAACAAAAAGCCTGGTAAGATGTTCCATAAATGCAAGAGTTTCAAGAATCTCTCCACAGAAATATAACTTCTTGTGCAAACATGACAAAATGTGGAAAAAATTTGTATTCATGTTTTGTGGAGAAATGTCTGGAAAGTAAGTTTTGGAATGATAGAAATCTTATTTTCTCTTTAACCCTCAGAGGCAAAACCATAAAAAATAGCTTAGAAATTATTTTTCTTTCATGCTGAAAATAGCTACCTTGAAGCACTGTCCAACAAGTGAAGGTTCCTTTTGTGAACCTGTCATCTCATATTAGTGGTAATTTTAAACACTGATTGATTAAAAAAAGGCCCTGCCACAGTGACAACTACTTTCTCTTCAAGATGGAATCAAAGTAGCAGCAAGCACATCCAGGGATAACTACTCACCTTATCAGATAGATTAGAATAAACAAACACTTAAGGATACATCTAAGATTATACCCGACCCTGGATTTTCCCTAAAATCCTGGGTTGGAGCCCAGTCAATGTTTCCAGCATATAAAATTTGTCATGTTTCTGTTTTCCAACACAGCAGTGGACAAATACATGTACAGTCTATTTACTCTAAGTTGCCATGGCGATTGAATGTGGAATCACATGGCAAATGTGAATTGGTTTATCAGTTTAAGTTTCTGACTGATAATACTACCACTGAAAGGAGTGCCTTCACTGACAGAATACAGTCCCACTTAGTACTGTCTTCAGTATAAAGTGTCAGGTCCTTTTTATGCATGATCAACTAACAATTGTACACCTGGGCACATCTTTTACTTGTGGGGCCATTTCAAAAGGAATAAAGTAAACCTACACAAGTACAACTAAACATGCTACGCTTTGTAATTCCAAGCTTATTTCAATATAAGAAATATAAGCTCACTGTCTATCCTCCCCCCCCCCCCCACCCAAGAATGGAAATTTGGAGAATGTGTTAAATTGTTCATTCTGTAAGGCTACCTGTACAAAATACGCATTTGCTATTACAACTTGAGATCATATGAACATTATCCTTGAGAAACACTGGAACATTTAAACTGTGCATACAGGTACAAATCTACTATGCAATTCATCATAGTCAAGCACCACTTCCAAGCCTCTTTACCAGAGACTGGAACTCCTTCCAAATCCATGCCCTTGCCAACTCAGTGAGAAAAGACAGTAGTACTGAAGTTATCCATATGAACTTGACAATTTGTTGCAGCCATTCATTGTCACCAATCATCACGATGCATACAATGTACATGTATGACAATCTAGTGCATTTATCAACATACTAAATTTTAACAGTTTTCAACTATTTTTTTCACATGCATTATGATTAGAATTTTCAATTTTGACCTGTGATAATATATATATATTTTTACCAAATTGACAGGAAATCTAAACAAAAACAAAAACAAAAAACACACATTTTAACCTTTGCATTACATGTGCCTCAAAAAGTACAGACAAAATCATGAATTTTGCATGTCCATTCCCCACAACCTATCAACTCATAACGGGGGTCTACCTCCTTTTTAATACGCAAGGACAAGAACAGAAGGTTCTAGCCCTGCTTAAAAGAGGGCGCTGCAGTCACTGGAGGGCTAGGGTTGTGTATTCCAATTACTTTACATTGTAATTTGCAACTTAATAACTTGAAAACAACTGCACATAGAGACACCAAATTTTGCACAGTAAATCTAGATGCATAACTTAATACCTTGCAAAAAATCATATAACCACAGCTACTAAAGTGACCAGTTTATTTAGGGTTACTAAAACATGCAAACCAATGGGAATACACAGCTCTAGCCCTCCAAATTTTTGTGAATTCAGTTGTGTATTGGGGCGAATACACACTTCAGAGCTAATTCTGACTTTTCCTTTTGTATTCCATATGCTCCTGCTAAAACAATCACTAAAGTTTAGCATTATATTTGTAATGCAAATTACACGAAAAGCTCTGGAATAAAAATTTAACACTGTAGCCAGGACTGAGTCCAGTGTTTACTTACTTGAACAGTCGATCATCCAGCAGTGTGTTCATGAGTGGTCTTTCTTTTGGGTCTGGATTTAAAAATTCATCTTGTATCCTCAGTTCAAAGGTTTTGGTCATATCACCTGTAAATAATTAACTCTTTCAGTGCCAATCATGTCTTAACTTGATCTACTTAAGTCAGACTAGTCTGAATTATCATTTTGATCTCAGATTCCTCGTAAAGAGACCTTTCGTTCAAGTACCAGCATGCCTATAGCATTGAAAAAAGCTGTTGACTTGGTCCAAAATTTGCAACTTAAAAGAGTTCAAATATTTGCCTGTAGAGATATAAATAAATAAAATTGGCAGCGAGAACTTGCCTTTTGAAGCAAAGTATGATTCTCGCTCACTGGTGTTTATTTTAATTGTACAATGCTGCACAGCTAGGAAACAAAAGCATTTTCTGCTCAAAGAATTCATTTCATAATAAATGTTATGCAAGGTGCACAAACAACATGCAAAGCATCAATATCGGCCTAGATATTTTATCTTTTGCAAATTTAGCCCATATATGATTGCAACAACAGTGTACATGTATAGTCTGCATATTACAATGGGAGGAAAGGCCATGTGGTGCAGGACATTTTGTATTTTAAAATTTGAGACTGTCCATGTACAATTTATACTATCAGTACCCATGATGGGTTAAATTATCATAGTACATACATGTTTGGCCTTATAAAGTGTCCAAAGTTACTTGTCTAGTCGGTCTTAGAAGTGTCTAAATTTGTTCGCTTAGTAGGCAAATATTTGTTAACGTGGATCACGTATGAAGATTTCTGTAATTCATGTAAGCTGCTTCCTTTGGTGTTAGGTCAATTTTACAGTGCAGGAAACCAATATTTGGCACATTTAATACGGCAATGACATACATTTATTTGGAGACATGGCATACTTTCACAATTTTTTAAAGAAAATTTATTATGATAATATCCTTTATCACCTTGCCACATTGTTATTAAATATAAATAAGAAAAATGGAATGCTCTGGGAACTACACCCCTACATCCACCCCATCGGCTATTTAACTCTCTCTGTGCCAATCACGTCTAAAGTCAATCTACCAAACTCAAACTAGTCTGAACTAGAACAGACTGATTTTCCAACAGAAAATCAAATGTCTCCCGGTGGAATACTTACGTCTCTGAATAAGCTACAGGTGATAACAAATTACAAATGACCAAGTTTGCTTGAAAATTACAATCCTATTTTAGCTCTCACCTAGATACATTACTCTAGCAATTTTCATCAAGTTCTTCAAGACTTATTGCAGAGAAAAACAATTTCACATAAATGACCCTGTGACCTTGAAAACTTGGTCAAGGTCACCCAAATACAATCCCAACCTTGGTCTTACCTTGAAACGTAATCCTACCAAGTTTCATCAAATTCCATCAAGTTCTTCAAGACTTATCGCACGGAAACCAATTTCACATAAGTGACCCTGTGACCTTGAGAATTCACTCAAGGTCATCCAAATACAATCCAACCTAGGTCTTGCCTAGATACATAATCCTACCAAGTTTCATCAAATTCCATCCTGTTCTTCATGACTTATCCAATGGAAACCAATTTCACATAAATGACCCTGTGACCTTGAGAATTCACTCAAGGTCATCCAAATACAATCCAACCTAGGTCTTCCCAAGATACATAATCCTACCAAGTTTCATCAAATTCCATCCTGTTCTTCATGACTTATCCAATGGAAACCAATTTCACATAAGTGACCCTGTGACCTTGAGAATTCGCTCAAGGTCATCCAAATACAATCCCAACCTAGGTCTTGCCAGATACATAATCCTACCAAGTTTCATCAAATTCTGTCAAGTCCTTCAAGACTTATCGCACGGAAACCAAGTGTTGAAGAACCTGAACAACAACAACAACAAAAACAACAACAACAACAACAAGCGGAAGAAACGGGCACTTAAACAATATGTCCCCCGGCTTCCATCGGGAGACATAATTATCATTAGGATCTCAGATTCGTATTCCTCATAAAAAGACCTTTCATTCAGGCACCAGCATACCTCTAGTTGCAGAGAAAATATCTCAGGTTAACAGCTTTTGTCAGCGTGCATTGGGTACATTGCGCCCATTGCGTGCCAAGAAAAGCTGTTGACTCAGTCCAAAATTTGACATTTATAGAGTTAAAATAAAATCATGTGCATTCACTAAAAAATGTTCTGTTTACAAAATAAGCTTATCCTGTTTCTAGATTAGCTGATTATTACAGCAAAATATACATGCAGTTTTTTTTCAAACCCTTTCATCTTCTGGTATATTCTTCATTTTATATCATGACTGTGAACTATGTACTTACATTCAATCTTATTAACTGTCACTATCACACCATGCAATCTGATGCAAGACGACCAAGTTACAACATAAGCATGTGCCTTTTTTTTTCTTGCGTACAAAATTTTGGCTAAAAGAACAAAAACTTGACAACAAAAATGATGAATGTCTAGTGGTAGATCAGTTTACAGACAATTTCAAATTTGCCACATGCTGTCTATCATTGACTGCTTGACCTGACCTAGACAACATCTCAATCTAATCTTCCTTGTGGACATTTACATTTTTCTATCTTCTCCAAAGACTGCCACATTAATAATGAGTAATCATTAATATTCCCAAGCATAATATTTCCCGAAGCAGCCTTAAAAGATGTTTTTTGTGAGTTTCATTTTTCCAAATTGACAGCACCAAAAAGAAGTATTAATCATATGAGACCTCTCCATTTGTGCATCTGGAAGGGTCTGCTCGGGAAAAGTTGGGAATATTCATCCCTCACAAAAATTTATGATTATAACAGCATGAGGGACATGGAGCAAGAAGGGGGCAAAACCTCTGCCCCACCCCTTCCTACAACCAAACACATCATACTTGCACATTGAATATAAAATTCATGACACTTTGAAATGATGATTTTTAACACAAAGAGGAATTCCTATGCAAGGAGGAAAATCACATCATAGTGACAACATTTTATCTCAGTCTTTTCTCAATGACGTTTGTATTTTTAAGGTAAGCAACAAAGTGGCATTAGAGGCAGAGAATACATGTCCAAATACATATTCTGCCACATGAAATTGCAAATTTCCATATATAAAATCCTTCTGGAGTGATGATGTATGACCTTGCAATGACATAATGGGGACAGAATGGTGCATGTTTACCATGTGGTGCTATTCGTAATTTTGATGTTTTCACTGTTATTTCAAACGAGGCTTGATATTTTTTTTTCTGCAGCAAATAAGCAAAACCTTGTACTAAATCTTGCACACCTGCAATCTTTCACCTGGTTTAGCATTGAAGTGATATAATCAGGGCACTAAATATATATGAAGCTCACCTAGATCAACCAGGAACTCCATAAGTTGTTCTGCCAATACTCCGAAGGCATACGCATCCCGCACATGGCCCCATTCAGGAGATAACTCAACTTTACCAGCCTAAAATAAAAAGCAAAGACACACTGGTCACGTACCTGCTACACAATCATACAGTGGGTACCCGCTGTATAGTCACAATGTGGGCACCTGCTGTAAAGTCATACTGTGGGTACCTGCTGTATAGTCATACAGATGGTACCTGCTGTATAGTCATACAGATGGTACCTGCTGTATAGTCATACAGATGGTACCTGCTGTATAGTCATACAGATGGTACCCGCTGTATAGTCATACAGATGGTACCTGCTGTATAGTCATACAGATGGTACCTGCTGTATAGTCATACAGATGGTACCTGCTGTATAGTCATACAGATGGTACCTACTGTATAGTCATACAGATGGCACCTGCTGTATAGTCATACAGATGGTACCTGCTGTACAGTCATACAGATGGTACCCACTGTATAGTCATACAGATGGTACCTGCTGTACAGTCATACAGATGGTACCTGCTGTATAGTCATACAGATGGCACCTGCTGTATAGTCATACAGATGGTACCTGCTGTACACTCATACAGATGGTACCTGCTGTACACTCATACAGATGGCACCTGCTGTACAGTCATACAGATGGTACCTGCTGTACAGTCATACAGATGGTACCTGCTGTATAGTCATACAGATGGTACCCGCTGTACAGTCATACATATGGTACCTGCTGTACAGTCATATGGTACCTGCTCTACAGTCATACAGATGGTACCTGCTGTATAGTCATACAGATGGTACCTGCTGTATAGTCATACAGATGGTACCTGCTGTATAGTCATACAGATGGCACCTGCTGTATAGTCATACAGATGGTACCTGCTGTACAGTCATACAGATGGTACCTCCTGTACAGTCATACAGATGGCACCTGCTGTATAGTCATACAGATGGTACCTGCTGTATAGTCATACAGATGGCACCTGCTATATAGTCATACAGATGGTACCTGCTGTACAGTCATACAGATGGTACCCGCTGTATAGTCATACAGATGGTACCTGCTGTATAGTCATACAGATGGTACCCGCTGTATAGTCATACAGATGGGTACCTGCTGTACAGTCATACAGATGGTACCCACTGTATAGTCATACAGATGCTACCTGCTGTACAGTCATACAGATGGTACCTGCTGTACAGTCATATGGTACCTACTCTACAGTCATACAGATGGTACCTGCTGTATAGTCATACAGATGGCACCTGCTGTATAGTCATACAGATGGTACCTGCTGTACAGTCATACAGATGGTACCCACTGTATAGTCATACAGATGGTACCTGCTGTATAGTCATACAGATGGCACCTGCTATATAGTCATACAGATGGTACCTGCTGTATAGTCATACAGATGGTACCCGCTGTATAGTCATACAGATGCTACCTGCTGTATAGTCATACAGATGGTACCTGCAGTATAGTCATACAGATGCTACCTGCTGTACAGTCATACAGATGGTACCTGCTGTACAGTCATACAGATGGTACCTGCTGTAAAGTCATACAGATGGTACCTGCTGTATAGTCATACAGATGGTACCTGCTGTACAGGGGCACTGTCATGAAAAACCCACAGGCCACTTTGTGGCTATACACACAGGAGTCAGTTTCTTTATCACAATTTATCCACAGAGAAAGATAATCTGTTGTATGTGGCCACATTTTTTGGTGAAGAGGACAGCAACATACACTGGATATTACTGGATCGTGTGTAGATTAAAAATGTCTGATATGAATCTCACTTATGTTTCAATGTGTGGCAAACTTTGAAAGTTCAGTTGTATACCGCCACCACGATACATCGGCATCAAGTCCTTCAGGATTACTCCTGCCAGTTTTCTGTTGACATGTTCATCACCAGATAAATGTAATTGTTTTACTCTTACCTTCTCCTCTGGTGATAAGACCTGCTCATCCCTGGCTGGTTTACACTTCTGCAGATATGACACAGTAGCCTGCTCAAATCTACACAGATGTTGCATGCCACCCAAACGCCAACCTCCATCCTCGCTGACATAGATTGACGACAGACAAACATTGTTGTGACACACTCCACCCTGCAATTACATGTACAAAATGATCACAGTTAGGCATCCAGCCAATTTGCTATCAGAGCATTTCAAATTTGGAGTTTTCTTTGTGCATTTTAATTTAACCTAAATAGGAACATAGTTTGCTACATTATAACTTTTAATTTACTGTGAGGGACAGGTAATGACTTTATGGAACACTTAAAATAAAAATTATACAGTCAGCGCTCTTTACACCAACATTCATTATACATGTATAACGGAATATTCAAGTTCTTACCAAAAAAGAACAAAGAAAAATAAAAGAGAAACAAACAAAATAAACAAACAAGAGGCCCATGGGCCTAATGCTCTGCTGACATCTAATCTGATGACTATCACCACAAAATTATTATCTTTGCCATTGATGTCCAGGCTACACCTTGGATAACAAAATCACCTCTTTCAATTTTACAGAGCTGGTGACCCAAAAACCTATCAAGATCACTGATACTATATATAACATATATGTAGAGGTGAAACAATATGCCTCAGTCACGATACGATATATATCATGATACACACCTCACGATACAATATGTATCACCATATTTTAATGCTGTATTTTGTCTGGAAGTAAGGTAAAACAGTGACATCTAAGAATCACAATCTCATCTTTACAGGAATTAAAATGAAAATACATCAACAAAGAATCTTGCCTTGGTTGTAACTCTTTAATAACTATGTATTCAACCTATCATAAATGATTGTACAAATGTGATGTTGCATTGTGACAACAGTGACATTATGTCAGTCTTAATTCAAGATGACATAATATTGATATGGCACTTGCACATAACCACCTCCATTGAACCATTTTTTTTTTAAATGGGGATTTGGTCAAGTGGACATGTGCATTTCCCATTTCAGCTATGCGACTGGTGCCAAAGGTTTTATTCAGCAGCAAGGTCCACACTTTCTATCCAGCCCCTCCCAAATCGATAATTAATGACTTTTGATGCCACATATTCGAAATTTATTGCCTTTTGCTATTTCAACAATAAATTAGAATTACAGACTTTCACTGATTTTTCATGATGCACGGGAACCCTGCTGGTGCCAAGGCTTGCAGGTTTGAGTCCCGCTCGTTCCAAGCTTAAAATATATATTTTCATCATTTCCTTAATGCTGGAAGATTTAAGTCACCGATTCTGGAAATAAATGCCGACTCAGTAAATATACTGCATAACCATGTTGATATGGCACTCGCACATAACTACCTCCATTGAACCATTCTTTTTTTAAGAATGGGGATTTGGTTGAGTGGATATTGTGTTTCCCATTTCAGCAAGGCGGCTGGTGCCAAAGGTTGCAATTTCGAGTCCTGATCGTTCCAAACATAAAATATAATGTCACTGTTGTTGTTAGCCACCTCCCTAAATTTCATCAATATTTTCCTTCTATATATCATATGTAGTAATAATATTTATCAATCTCCTCGAATTTTTTACCTTCGATCTCCCAGATTTTAAGATTGGCAACACTGGTCTTGCATTGGCAAATGGGTAAAAATAAATGTAAACATGGAATGTTCAGTGTGGCATTATCATGAGTGTTCTCACGATCACAATTTAAAATTGGCAAAACAATGTAAAAACAGCGGTTAATTTGCCCCGTTTCTGCTCTCCATAGCCGTAGGACTGGATCACTTTGGGTAATCACTGCATGTTTGGTAATATGTACTATCATTGGAAAGTTTAGAACTTCATATACATCAGTAAAATGCTTTCTTATTGGCTAAATATGACAACAATGCAGTTAATTAATGCCAAACATCGGTGTCTCAAAGGTCAGAAATATTCAGAGGACCGTTTGTATTGGCTGATGGTTATGTAGTACTGTTTGAAAAATTAATGCTGAAGATTAGTCATGTGGACCAATAGGCGCATGGAGACTGTCACTTCTTCCCTGCATTCCCCATCCCCCCCGGTCTCAACAACATGCCATTGGTGAAAAGCATGGATGCTGGGCACAATAAAAGCAGGAAATCCGGCTCTTTTGATGCTGTTAAAGTGTAAAAACTTTGATATCTTTATACAATCAGGACTCGGAGAGTTCCTGTGAAGCTTTCTGAACATTACAATTGCAGCACATGCAGTACCGGGTACTGAAGGATAATATTCACTGTACACTTGGTACCCATGAAGGCAACCTTGTGTGCCTACACTCCATTTGCAAATCAGAAGCATTATTTTTTCCCAAACATATTAGTTTTTACCATCAATAAACATGATAAAACTAGCCTCTGAATGTAAATAACTTGTGAAATAAGCAAAATTATAAGATTTGACGCTGTGGAAATCAATCGCATGTGGTTCAGTCATTTCCAACAAACTACTGCAGAATAAATATGTGCAATTTTAGAGGTGTACCCAGCATGACAAATGATGCAACTGGCACTGGCAGACCACAAACCCAAGGTCAGAAAAGCATGAAGAAGTGACTGGCATTCGAAGAGTTAAAGTAGGGTTAAAAAATTTGTGCCATATCGAATTGTTTTTTTTTTTTCCTGTACAACGATGTGGTACAGTAAAAAAAATCTGCAGCTTGAATATATCTTGATCACCAGAATGACAAAACTGGCTGGCACCAACATGCATGGTCATTGTAATAAGGGTTCAATCTGTCAAAATTTTATACATACACGTATGTACACATACAGTGCATGTTTGTATGCAGACCAACACAATGTACAATAAAAAATATAGTAGGACCTGCTTTAAGGACCATCTTTTCCATAACAGACCACAATGCCACCAGACACCACTATTTATTTCCTCTGCAAGATATCATTGTGTCACATTCTGCAATGAACTGGTTATATAAGCATCCATATAGCATATATTGAAAATAAGGTCTGGGTGACTTGCTCTAAAGGTAAATAGTTCAACATAACAAAATCCCAGGACATATGTGCAGCTGATGAACTCTCTACACATCTGCAACAGTAACACACAAGTTTAAGGTGTATGCATAAATGTTGGGGTAGCATGTACACTATCCATGGCAACAATGTGGGCTAATAATGTGTTTTTTATTTATTTTTTTTCTATTCTTTAGAATGCCATACCATGAGTGCTCACATACTGACATGGTTCAATATGATTGTAACAGATGTTGGTACTGTATGTGATGACAGACCATGCTATATTTTAATTTGAGAGATTTTCTGTAAGTGCAGTAGTCCCTCCTTTGAGAGACCGCCCCTAGTGCCACCCAAAAGGTGGTCACATAAAACAGGTGGTTTCTCAAAGGAGGTATAAATAACATGAAAAGTACTACAGAGAGACCTGACAATTGTGGTCTCCCAAAGGAGAGGTCTTTCAAAAGAGGGACTACTGTATGATGCAAACCTGTTGAGGATTACAGATCTCTGCAAACAGAAAGTACATTTAGCCTGATTGTCAAAGATGTTGGCATGGTATCTGGTGACACACCATGCCATGTTGGTATGGTATCTGGTGACACACCATGCCATGTTGGTATGGTATCTGGTGACACACCATGCCATATTTTTAATTTTCACATTTTTCTATGTGTATGATGCAAACCTGCTGCGGATTACAGAATTCTGCAAATAGAAAGTTACCAATGATCCTTTATTTGTTACCCTTTTTTCTTTTCTCTACAACATGAAGATCTATGGTAAGCTTGTGCTCCAGCCGGTCAGCAGCCCAGCTTTCCCCAACACTGACAAGAGTTCACAATTTTACCTTGCTACTTGCACTTTTCAACAGAAATTTTGAGCGAACTTCATACATTCGTTTACTATGAGACATTCAATGCCCACGTTCAGAGTGAGACATATGTCTTCCACACCCTTTGGTGTCACACTTCAGTTTATACGCTGCATCTAGTGACTAACATGTACATGCAGCAATAAAGCAAAGTCTATCCAAACATTTCACACACACACAGGTTAAACCATTTTATTGTGTAAGATTGGCGATGCGCATTAAAGTGAACAGTATAGAATAACTGACATTTGGGACACAATGACCCTGAAATCTTATCAGTCCATCTTTGTTGTATGATGCTCCCAAGAACTGAAGGTTGTGAAAATGACTGTCCATTTTTGGCTCAGCTGACTTGTCAGTGAGCTGAGCTTATAGGCTGCTCAGTTGGTCATAGTGGTCGTCCATTCACATTTACAATTTTTATTTCTTCTCTAAAATCGTTGGCCATAATACTCTTCAGACTTGGTGAGATCTACCTTGGGTGGATCTCTACCCTGTGCAGTAAAATGATCGTGCTTATGCAAGATTTTTCTTCATAGTTTTCTCTGCAGATCCCATCTGTAGAAAAAGGTGTTGGCCACATGGTGTTTTATGTATACCCGACTTTTAATGAATTCTCCAATTTGGGTACTTATTGATTAATTAATGCATACATTGTCATTGATCTCTATACATGTATGTAAGCCAATGGGCACTGCAAAAGTTAGTCACATTTTCCACTTCCAAAACCATCACCCTAATTCACTCCAAACTTGATGCTGATGTACCTTGGGTGGGTTTCTACAGAGTTTATTCAAACAATCACACTCCATTATTCTTTAAAAAAATTTTCCTCTTGTTCATTTTTTTTTGGGGGGGGGGATATCTTATAGAAATCTCCAAAGCCTCTTGACCAATTGCTTTGAAATTGCATGGGATCACTTCTTGGTACCCTTAGACCATAATTCAGCAGGTAGTGCTGTGTTCTTTTTTAATTTTACATTTTTTTTTTTTACATTTTTTCCCCTAGTAAATCTTCTCTCAACTTTTTTTAGTATCAAAGCACTACTGGCTACAGCTCAAGCTTGGCACTGAGCTACTCACTGAGAACTTACTTCTGATAATAAAATGTAAGTCAGCTGATCACAGGCTCTCCACACAGCCCTCTAGTTTAACCCTCCCCACCCCCACCCCACCGACCAGCCAAAACCAGCTAATGGTCAAGTACCATCTGCTTTACTGTTTTCAACTAATTTCAACAGTAATGAGAAACAAGGAGCCCATGGGCCTAACGCCCTGCTGACCACCACCATGACAAAATCATTTCCTGACATGTTTTCCCTCCGCAACCTTGAAAAAATAATCATTAGATTATCAATATTATGCAATATCAAACTTCCACGAGATACACAATTTTCTTACATTTGGTATCATTTGCCTTATCCTTCATCAAGACATTGAATTAAATGTCCTTTTCTTAAGTGCTTAATGACCTTGAAAAATAGGTCACTGTCACAAAATCATTGGGTCATGGTGACGTGAAAAGTAGGTCACCGAGTAGAGATTTATATACATTGTTCTCAAGTGCAATTTTGATCTGCAGGCCCAATTCTCTTTGTCATCGATGTCTAAGTGTGCGCCCCTCCCAGCTTTGCACACATGGTCTGTTTGTTCAAACTGGGTAATTACTTTTCAAGTTATTCAAAAGAAACAATGAACTTGGACAAGAGACAAAGTCCATATAATCATAGGGTTATGGTGACCCAAAAAGTAGGTCACCAAGTATAGTTTTATGTACAATGCTCTCAAGTGCAATTTTTATCTGGAGGCTCAATTTTCTTTGCCATTGATGTCCAAGCTACACCTTGCCATTACAAAATCACCTCTTTCAACAGGCCTGGTGACATAACAAAAATACATCCAGGTCACTGATATTACATAGCATCCTAGCACTGGACATGGTATATATATTCTATAAATTTGGCACATCTTATACAGTGACTTTTTCAGATATGGAATTTTATATCTGTAAACACATTTTGGCGCATAATATCCATCAAATTATAGGTGGCACCACTAGTATCATATACAAAGTTTTGAGATTTTGACCCCCTCCACAATCCCATTAAATTTCATGAACATCTATCAAACATTGAGGATGTTAAAGCAGTCACAAGATTTTCACACTTTGACCCATATATTACATAGTACTGTAGGTGGGGCCACAAATATCAAACTAGACCTAGATTTTCATAAACTTGATAAGTCCTGAGTCACATTGGGCTATCATGAAAACTGTACACTGTATCATGCTCACAGGCAAAAGTTTATAGATCGATGGACAGACAGACATGAGTGATTGCATGAGCTCTGCGACCTTTCGTCAGCAGAGCTAAAGAATGAATTCACTTAGCCCTTTTCTGTTCAAAATGAAGAAAATGGCTAATTGATGTTTGGTTTTCATTTGAATGCATGGCTTATATTTCCATTTGCAAAAAAATAAAATAAATACATTGTTAATCAATTTTGAAAATGTAATTTGTCCCTTGCTGAAGGAAAGTTGATTACTTCTCTCACCGTGTGGACATTGCCCATTTGTAACACTATTGGTTAAAAACAAATACATATGATCTTTTGGAGTTGCAAAAAATGGTCTTAGTTCAATACAGAATCTCCCCCACTGTTCAATAAATTATTCAGTATTAGTCATCAAAGGATGTTGAAAAGTAGACACTGTCATGCAAATTACTAACTCTGTGGACTGATGTATAAAATATAAAGACTCACCCGGTCATGCAGAAAACTCAGAGCTTCCACAATGTTGTAGAGTCCAGCACATATTTCCTGTGGACTCATGGAGTCCAGTACGAGCTCCAGTGGAGTGACAGGTTCAGTCAACAAGTAAGTTTCACCATGGTTCTTGTATGTGCCATAGAACTTGACAATGGTTGGGTGGCGAAGAACTTTTAGTTGCTTGAACAAAAAGAAGAGGAAGAATGTTAATTTTTATTACAACACGTAGGACCACACGTACTGCTGTATGTATTTTGTGACGATAAACATTGTTTTATTATAGATTCAGGTTTATATGACTCAGCAGACTGTTGATATTGCTAGCCACAATTTTGTATTCAGAAGTGAAATGGAATACAGTGGTACCTGCTGTAATCAACCAGTGCCGTGAGCAGCCACACTACTTTTTATAGTCACATTGCTGTGACATAGGAGTATGTCAATATGTCAGATTTACTGCTACCAAATTGTCGCAATGCTAACATGTACATAAACATTTACCAATTTCTCCTAATTTTGACAAATCTTTAAAAATAAGAAAACAACAGCTCAGCATAATATACCAGAGATTGAGTCCACATAGGGTTTCTGCCAGAAGGTAAAATAGGGACAATTTCATACCCTAAAACTTTTTGAGGACAAGACTCTGTACCCTAAAATATTTGAAAGTAATGTGCAAAATGATGCAAGCTGGAGCATTCTGGAGGCTAAAAATCAAGACTTTCATAGCCTAATGATCCTTAAGCAGTCGATGCGAAAAGCACCGGTCCTTCTGTTTTTACCATTAAAAATTCCCCAGACCAATAGGAAATGCTAGCAAGTTACATGTTAAAGTATCAGGAAGTTTGAAATTTGAGTGAAATGACCGAACAGAGAAAAAACTTTTCACGCAGACTGCTTAAGCCTCCAAAAGCGCCGTATTATCAATTCTACAGCATTTAAAAGGTTTTCTGGGGGAGGGTCCTCAGATCCCCCACCCAGTGATATGGCTTCATCATGTAACATGTCTTTGGCATATTTCAACAGCATCGTACCCTACAAAAATTTTCTGGTGGAAACTCTGATATTCCCACTAAGTTTGAAGAGAATCCGATATACAGTTTGGCAGAAGAAGTCAAAAATGAAAAGGCGCAAAAACGCACCAAAATTCACTCCAAAAAAAAAGAAAAAGAATTGCAGCAGAACTCAGTAAATAAATTAAGGTCTAGCAGTCACCAGAAGTACACCTAGGCAAATTTGAAACAACTGACTGGGCAGTTTTGCAGATTAAATTTTTCAAGATTTTACCTTCAAAAGAGTAAAAAAGTAAATAAAAAATATCTTGAGCACGATCAATTGAAGACAATTACCCGAGATACACGTTTGAAATGACTCTGGCTGACCATTTTCATTACAAAGCAGAAAATGTGAATTCTTCAGACGATAAATTTAAATTGGCTGAAACGTATCACTTGTCAGTGCACTAGTTTTCCTTTGACGGCAGGTGGCCACAGTTGGCACGTGTAGGCCTAGTACCAGACAATGGTGATGTTGGACTCTAGTTTCCTCTCACTGTTGCAAGAGGGCATATGGTGCAACATGACATGTGTACAAACACACGATGTCTATTTCCTTAGCCTACCTACATTACAAGTTGAAGGGTGCATATGGGGTAGTCTTCTTTAATATTCATGAACATAAAAAACATATTAGCTGAAGTTAAGTCTTGTTCTTCCTCTATCAAATGAGAAACAATACAGGCAGCCAAAATGGAAAATCTACTCAGAACTATTAAATTTATATCAGATTAGGCCTACTTTTTAAACCTTTTAAAAATTTACTTTTTACATTTAAAAAATCCTGGGATATACTTATGATTTTTGGCTATTTGTAAAAATAATTCTAGTTAACATTCTGAAGAAAGTATATATACTACTACAGATATGGCATGGAGCATAGTGCATTAGCCCAAACTAGTTGTGCCTCGTCCACTTGATTGATCCCAGGCTGTATGTGTGCAGCCTGTGATCACCTAGTCAACTTGGGCCAACCAGTTTGGCGCAGTGCAGTCATTTCCATGCCATATTTGTATACTATAAATGTTTGTATTAATCGACAAGTACCCACATTGAAAAATGTTTTCAAAAATCAGGGATTCTGGGTGTCACCATCTAGTTAACAGCCTTGCTTTACCCTTCCACAAGTTACACTTCCATATAAACAAGTTTCAAAACGGCCTAAGTGACAGTTTTGGAGAAGTCAGAAATAATGAAAACACAAAAAAAGCACTATAAAATAATAAAATTGTTAAATTAAGGTCTGTGTGGTCCCAAGAAGTGTTCCTCTAGTATTTTGAAGCAGCTGGCCATGTCGTTTTGAACAATTTTTTTTTCAGATTTTGCCAAAAATGTACCCTAAAAAATTAATTTAAAAATCACCAGGAGTGTGACCCTTTGAAAAAAATTTAGTAGAGATCCACTCAAGGTAGACAGACCCCCACTAAATTGGAAGTGGATCTGGCTAGCGCTTTTGGAGAAGACAACAAAAATGAAACTGTAGACAAACAGATACAGAAACATCCCTTAAGCTGAGCTGGCTGACAAATCGCTGTGCCAAAAATTTAGTGGCAGCCTTCTTTCCATCCACATCACATTTGTCAGCTTACTGCAATCCAACTCAAAGAAGATCTATTGTTCCAGAGACTTTAAAGCATGACTTATACTGCTTTGCATTGGGTTGAGAATCTATTCAAAACACACATTACTGTTATTCATGTGCATCAAACCATGAATGGTCCATGATCAAACTGAACACAGCACTTGTTACATAAAAATGTTTGCATTCTTCAGGTTTCCACTCCCCTCATTGCTGGGCATGTTGGACAAAAACTTTCAACTTTTTACAGCTGCAATTTGGCCAGGCCTATAACAATGAACACTTCACATACAGCATATAGGCTAGCAGCAAATGCTTCAAAAGTACCTTAAAAATAGGTGCAACCCCAACCAAAGGTATAACAAAACACAAGCTATATCAAAATGTGCGCACATGTCTCCTCTTTACAGAAAAATAGGCTGTACATGCCGAAAAGCGTTTTTTGGTATGTTTACACGCCCGTTTCTATGGCAACCTCTATTTTTTGTGGGAAGTGACAACTTTTCACTATTTTTTAAATATCTGCCTTAAATCCCAATACCTGTGTTTTATGGACCAAGCTCTTAACACAGGAAAAGGGACTAATTACAAAACTACTTTGGACAAGCTATGATATATGCTTGCATCCACCACAGACCGATCAGCTGCTCAACTACCGCCGACTGAGGGTGCATTTGAGCAACATGTGAAAAGGGCACAATACCAATGTGCCATCTGGTGCCACAATGGCATTGATCCATTACATAGAACTCTTAAAGCACTATCATTTCGAGACATAACAAAAATCAATGAATAATTGGGTCTACTGACTCAGAACACACATTTCCGCAAAATGTTTGTGAAATTGTGTACGCTTACACAACAACTATTCGGAAACCAGATTCTAATAAGAAAAAAAATAGATCAAATGTTTTGCAGCATTCCTTTCAAACACAAAAATTATTGATTCACTCAACATTCAGTCTCTTTTCAAATTGAAATCTGTTCATAACATGATTCCCAAGGAGTGCAAATTAAAAGATCCCCCCATCATTTCCTATAAATATGGCAACAATGTTGGACAACGTATTATGAATTACAAGAAATTTCTGACTTCAATTAGTCTTGAAGATATCGCAGCGAATCAAAATTGTGACAATATGTCTAACAGTAAATATTCTGATTTTGTTGATGCATACCACGAACATGTATTTACAGGTAATTTGGATATTATACAAAGTTTTTCAAGTTTAAAAGAAATTATGAAAAAGGTACAAAATTTCGGATATGTCCCAAGTTGAACAGTGACAGTATTTTTCAGGATACATGTGATGCATTTGATTCCTACTGTTTGAAATGGGCAAAGAAAGAAAAAATGGAATTTCAGAAATTTGAAGAATGGTTATGAAACTTGAAAAAGGTCTTTAGAAAAAGAATTTATCATTACAAATCCCACATTAAGAATTTCAATACGGTTAATCTAGAACAACCTGAAGTTTCAGAAGCAGTCAAAGGACTACAAGAAAGTTTTGTAGTCACTAACATAGATACGGCAGGTAACAATCTTGGGATCATCTGCAAAAAATATTATCTGGATGTTCTGAAAAAAGAACTTGGTATAAACAATATTTCAGACATAAGAAGAAATGACGTATATAAATTACACAAACAATCTATTGATAATTTGATAGATACACATAAAGATGAGAAGAAAAGGAATTTCAATATCAAATTTCTGAAGAGGACCTCTCTATTTCACTTTTGTTCTGGATACCCAAATTACTTAAAAACCCTCTTAAATCTAAATTCATAGCCGGTGCTGCACAATGTACAACAAAACAATTATCAAAAGAAGGAACATTGTGTTTGACTGCAATAAGGAATCGTTTTCATAAATACTGTAATGCAATTTCTAGAAACAGTGAAATAAATTGTTTTTGGAGTATTAGCAATTCTTCCAAGTTTATATCTAAAATCAAAGATGTAAAAGCAAAAAAATATCAAATGAATTGATTTTTCTACACTGCACACAAATCTACCCATAGATGAAGTCAAAAGTTCACTAATCAAAATGCTTAACCATAATGGTAAACCTTTTTTTTTTTTTTTTTTACATCCACAGAGGGGATATAACCCAACCACTTGGCAGACATTTTGCCAAACAAGATCACCAGGGACACAATATAACTGTCCAGATCTTGCAACATATCCCAACCCCTCCGGAGCTGAAAAAAACGTAGACACTGCGACTCCAGAGCGAATATTACTGGATCCATCAGATTTTCACAATGGAACCTTTTGGTCTGTATGTAAGGGGTAAATAGGCACACTTGCCAAGTCTTATGCTAAAATTTACAGTTCTCGTGTCTATTTACCATAACACACAACACAAACATAACAGAAACAAAACATCTCTGTACTATAACAGTATGCCAAATTCTCAAGGAGACAAACTTCTGTCTTCTCTAAACAAATGATACATTATTTATTCAGAAATCATTCATTGACAACTGATATAATTTTAATATGAATATCTCAACATGTGATTTGTTGGAGATTAACCCAATCTGTTCCTTTTGGGACCCACACACCGTAAGGGAGTTGCTGGCCACTCCCCCTAACAACCTATTGTTTACATATTACAGTACACGTGACGTCAAACACGCGACCAAGCAAACGTCAATACATAAAATTGACTGCTGGCGAGCCGAGCTGAAAGCTAACGGTCAGCGTTGAACCGGCAACGTCATTCCTGTTGCTAGGGTATTGTTACCGTAGGGTATATAAAGTCATGACAGGCAACCGTTAATTCACTCGCTGAGGAGCCCATTCCAAGAGGGCGAAACCGGTCCGAGTTATAACAAAACACTCACATAAATCTTATAAAAATTTGATAAGCAAGATCGTTTTAGATTGAGCGAGGCTCTTTGCCGTCAGGCATTTGCCTAGTCTACTTATATAATGGTAAACCATACATTAATATTAATTCATATACAAAGAAAGAATATTGGTCACACAATAAATATTCAAAAAGTAATGTTAAATCTTACACTGTTGAAACTTTGATAGATGCTATAAAATTTCCTTTGGATAATACTTTTGTTCAATGCCGACCATTGGTTTTTCAACAAATAAAAGGCATTCCAATGGGTAGTAACTTCTCCTCTTTACCCGCAGATTTGTATTTAACCTGGCTTGAATTTAAGTATATTGGATAAACTGAAGAATGGGGAGTTTCAAATGGCTACCATATTATCAAACAACGCAAGATATATTGATGACATTGCTTGTGTAAATGTACAAAATTTCATTGAAATTGCTAAAGAAATTTATCCAAAGGATGTCCCTTTGGAGGGTAGCAATTCAGATGGTTTCAGGGATGTGTTTTTGGACTTGGATATTCAGGTCACTAATGACAGGTTTTGTATTAAAGTCTATCACAAAATAGATGAGTTTAACTTTGAAGTTAATTATCCTTTCCCAGACAGTAATATTTCGGATACTATTGAATATAATACGTTTTTTTCACAGATTTTGAGATTTGGTCGTATTTGTTCTAAATTTCCGGACTTTGCATCTACATGTAGAACCAAATTTTGTGAACAATAAACTTGAGTCAGGAGGATTCAAAGATGTACTTTTGATCAAATATTTCTACAAATTTTGCTGTAAATATCCCGAGATGGATAGAAAGTTTGGCTTCAATAATTTTAGAGATTTTAGACTTGCCTGTTTTGCTACTTAATTTTACCTTTTGGCATCATTCTGTTTTAATGTTCACCTTTCAGACATTTTAGGATAGCTTGTTTTCTGTTAAGTTAAACCCCCAGGGGCTATCGGTAGCAAGTAGTGGCCTACGACATAAGCTTGCCTAATTGTACTTGATATCTGGTTAATATTTTCATTGCATTCTCTTGACTGAAATACAAATGACTTTCATTCTTTTCTGACTTGCCCTATAATTTTACTGTTAATGTTCAAAGATTATTAAAAAGTTTGCCCAAAATAAATTACAGTTTTTAGACTTGTGTGTTTTGCTACTTAACTTTATCTTTTAGCATCTTTATGTTTTAATATTCACTTTCAGACATTTTAGGCTTACATGTTTTCTGTCGGGTTAAACCCCCCCTGGGGCTATCGGTAGCAAGCAGCGGCCTACGACAGTTATTGTTTGCCTAATTGTAGTTAAAATCCTGTTAAGAAAAATTGTTTTGATAACATGTTTTTGGCATAAATGCAAATGACTTTCATTTTTTTCTGACATGCCTAAATGCATATTTACTCAATATTGAAAAAAATACTCAAAATTGACAGTATTTTCTCAAATGTCACAAACCTGACATATTACGTTGATACATTGACTCAGGGTTAGCAATGGAATAGAGCTTAATTGTTTGAGGAGTAGGTGTCAATATGGAGTTTGTTTTACATTTGTACATTGTTGCAGTCCTTGTTAGGATTTCCCTTGGTTTATACAGGTGGTCTAGCTGCAACTGTTTATTTTACAATCACTGGGACTGAATATAATGCCCCAGCATGTTTCCACTTCAGTTTAACACTGGCGAATGGTTTAACTAGGATAAGCTGTCCAGCTAGAAAGGGTACATATTGGTGTGACCATCATTGAGCAGCTTTCTGTATTTAGCGTGTACATGTACTTATACTGTTTTCCTTTACTAAAAGGCATCTTGAATTATAGTTTCATGCCAGAGAGACATTAGTTATGCTGCAGGACCACATGGGATGGTTCACTGTAAATTACGTGTAGGTGTGAACACATGGTACAATGTACTATTTCACTTTATCAGTTGTATTGGCAATTGTAATGACGGTTCCCTAAGCAAACATGACATATGATAACCATATTAGCATATTAATTAATATGCATATGGTATACTCATATAAACATGATAAATAAAACTTGTATGAGTACTGTTCCTAATCATTTTGCCATTCTTTAAATAAACGAAACTATATCTTAGTAAATATAGTATGTTATCTGTCGCACAATACTTAATTTCGATGTAAATTTCATGTATTTGCATAAATTACCATATGATAATTAGGCACTTTGAACAAACTCTGTATTTTGTGACTATATTAGAGCAATTGAGCACATTTTGGTGTTTGTTTAGCCTTTCCACAAGCAGTATCACTAAAGTTATTATTTTTAAGGACAAATTTGAGTTGTCTCAGAAATGGCATAGGTTGTCATGGAAATGGGCAGAAATATATGTGATAAAACACTTTTCAGATTCCATAACCTATTTTTTCATGAAGAGGACATATATACCTATAAGAAAATATAGGTTGTAACTTGTTATACCATGGGTTGGGGTATGGCCCCCGAAGTGCCCTCTATGCCGCAGGTCTAATACTGTTGTTACAGGTTTACAATGGAATGATTGATACTTTTCATGCTTTGTCTGATTGAGGATATGGAATACCTTACAAGCAATTTCACAAATAACCCAACAAAAAAGCCTCATTAAATTTAATACTGCTCTCTCTCTCTCTCTCCCTCCCTCCCTTTTTTTTCAGAAATCTAACATTCAGCATGTTCAGAATCCCACATTGCATGCACTGTCAATGATTTGGTTGGTTTGGTCTTTCTTGTTCTGCTTAAAATCACCACACCTTTGTCCTTGTTTGTAAGCAGGGGTCTCCGACTGAAAATTGTGGTACCACTGACACTGTCACTGGCTAACACCTGCTCACCAGGGTAGGTATACCCATTCCCGCTAGGTGCGGATCCATCCCAACTGTCATTACAAACTGGGTCGAAAACTGTTTCCTGCCTACTGACCCTACCTCTGACCCACCTCTTTTATTTTCATCCATAATTGTTATTGAAATGTTAGATTAAGGGATGTCACATGCTGGGATTTACCAATCACCTTGTTTGTTCAGGTTCTCCATCATTTTGAAGTTTCTTGAAGCAATTATTAGATATCCAAAAATTGAAATCAACTTCATCGAAATAATTTCAAGGGAAGTAATCGGTCTACTTCAATAAAACTTAGTTCTAATTGTTCCTTGGCATATTATCTTTCTTGAATGCTTTTCATTTTATGAAAATCAGTGCAAGCCAAGAGGAGTTATAAAGCTCTGCAGAAAGAGATTTGATGGGGAAAATTTTATTGTGGACCTGATCATGGCAACCCAACCATGGCAAACAGTATTTGTTCGGCCACATACCTTCACTTACTTTGCTTTCTTTTCCTGTTTAATTCAATTTTTGGTGTCACAGTACATATAGACTCATTACCTACATATCATTAGATTTCATAGCTACTTCATTTGAAGAAAATGGTCAGAAATAGGCAATGATCTGTGCTCCGAAATCTTTGATAATTTTGCTCCTCTATTGCCGGGCTGCCTGGCATCTAAAGATATGGGGAAAAAAGCCAGCTAGTCACCATCTTACACATCAAAATTCAAGAAATATATTTGATGTAGTATATTAAATCAATAGTATTTTAACTGTCATGAAACTTTTACAGAAACTACCATTTATTTAAAAAAAAAACAAAAAAAACAGCAACGGGGAAGTGAAATACTGGTGTAAAAAGACACAGCAAATTTAGACATCATGTGCCTGATACCGCCTCTTGCCCCCCCCCCCCCCCCCCCGGTATAGGTTCAAATGGGTGCAAGCTTCATGCCTTCCTTACCTACTTTCTTTGGACATGCCCTACATTGCATTTTAACTTATGTTTTCATATTTATTGGAGAAAAGGCATTCATTTTGGTGTTTATTTGAGGAAAATTGGCCCAGGCATTCAAAAAAATCACTTTATGAATTTTAGTTAATGACACGCTAGATTCACAGTTGAGTTTCACGGCCTAGAGGGTTGAGTTTCATCGGCACGGCAATGGGCACAATGCGTGCTGGCACCTCCTGTGGGATGAAAATGATTTTCAAAAGTTTTGGATGTAAAGTATATTCACAAATGTTATATATCATTAGAAAGGTCTACTAAAGGGGAATGTAAACCTGGTAGTTTTATTTCTGTAGTTTTCAAATTGAAAGAGCTGAAGATGATCAAAATTTTGTTTTTTTATTTCTTTTTAAAATAAGATAAGGACCCTATTAGCTGGAACAGTGGTTGATACTCCTGACTGGCACAGTCCCTAGTCATACACAGTCTTTTAAATGGAGGAATGATGACATTTTGGCAAATATCTGAGATTTTATTTCTGCAATATCTTCAAAAGTTTTGCACATAAACAGATAATTCCCAAAGCAATTTGTTATTTACCTAATATCCTATCCATTGGTGTAAAGGAGATACTTTAGAATCCTCCCCCCCCCCCATTTAGTTGGTCAGGAGACTGCCAAAACAGGCACTTTTCTTCTGTGAGGGTTCCCCTCATATTCCTTTTCTTTGGGGGAGTTCCCCCCATGCCCATTATTTTTGTAACGGGGCAAGAACATCATGGCAGTAGAAAGTGAGTTACAATGTCAATATTTTAAATCGAAATATAAAGATACTTTGTGATCACTTTCGACCTTTTTAAAAGTGATTTTTAACACACGGTAAGTAAACAGCTTCGTACAAAAAGAGAAATGTAGGATTGCATCAGATCGCACGATAAATTTTCCTTTCAAAATCTGAACTTTTGATCATATTGCGAGTGCTTTGGGTAACGGTAATGAAGGATTTGGTTATGAGTCAGGTTCATGCGTCGGCAGGTACCGATATAAGCCGAAGTGCAAACCCATCACCAGCCGCAACTAATTCTCCATGACAATGTTTATTTGTTGTGCGCATTTTACAGACTTGTGCAATCCCCAGATCGTGCAGCGCATTCTATGGATCAACGGTTTGCGCACACATTGATGGATAGGGCTGCACGTTCTCTCGATTTGTTTTGTGACGAGTGGTAGGACACACATCATGCTCATGTTTTCGCTGCACTTTCCATGCACTGTAGTGAGTGGTATCTGTTGAGTGGCGTGTCAAATGTCACCAGCTTTTCCATGGCCGTTTTAGTAAGGGAATAAATAGTGCGGTGAGCAGGTGCTGTGGGCATTTTTGGATCACTACTAGGATGCTTCTATGTGGAATAATGACATGCGGTTCTTGGGGTAAAAGTCACTTTGCTGAACACACGGCATGTATCCGTCATGATTGTAGCCTCGCTGGAGCTGCAGATTCTTGCAGAAACTTCAGTTTATATCTTTAATTTTTTTAAATGTGGCCACAAACTTGGACCTGTCTCTGAAGTATCTGGATAATGTATTGATAACACTGTACCATGCGTGTGGCCACATTTGCACTGTGCCTGGATAATACATACAGTCTCCGCATCGGAAGAATGCTCTGCCCTATCCATGGATTGTTGTGCTTTCCATCGCTGTGTGCGCGAACCGTAGATCCACAGAATGCGCTGCACGATCTGTGGATCGCACAAATTGGTAAAACGCGCACAACATATTCACTCATCAGGAGGTGCAATCTCGCTTATAAGAGCCTGTATATATTGGACTCTCAAAAATGTATATTGGGCAGTGTTGACAAAACATATCTGGTCTTTGAAGTCTCCCCATTGTCCCTCCATCTAGTTTCCTCCATGCTATACCTAAGCAGGGTTTGACACGGGCGCAAGAAAGTGTTCACAGTAATTCTTGGACTTCACCATCCTGGCACTTTAGGCAGCGAGTTAATCAAAAGGTGTGACGAGCATGCATTGACAGTAAGAAGTAGGGTCAAACAAACCCATAGCAACCAATATATTCTATATAAAACATACTGGACTAAAAGAGTCAAAAGTACACTTTCCAAACATCAAATTGTTATTAAACCCCATATACTAGTACAGCAGAATATGGTTTATAAGCATCAGTGATTTGCAACTCAAAATCTATGTCTAGCTCTGAATAATTCGCATGGGAAAAAGGCCAATTTAACACGGGAGATAATGGGAATACACACTTGTATCCACCAAGCAGAAATTAGAAGGTCAGTGCCTGTGATGTCATGGTGAATCCAAGAATAGAGTTAGAAGGCAACAGGTTAAATTATAATCCCAGAGCACAGGGAGGGGGAAGGAATGGGAATGGTGGTAGCCCTTATAAGGGCTCCCATGGGAAAAGCCTGAGCCTTAGAGGCGGGGATAGGGTGTGAGAGGGATGGATTGATTTTTTTTTTTTTTTTTTTACTCTAGGCCACCTGTGTGTCACAGAGTGACACAGGATCGCGGCAGACAAGCGGAGAGCCACCGTATTATTATTGGACGATGCTATTTTCACCGTACGGTGAGAATAGCATTTGGTCTATTTTCACCGTACGGTGAGAATAGCGTTTGGAAGGAGTTTTGTCTATTTTCACCGTACGGTGAGGATAGATTTTTGTCTATTTTCACAGTACAGTGAGAATAGCGTTTGGTCTATTTTCACCGTGCGGTGAGAATAGCGTTTGGAAGGAGTTTTGTCTATTTTCACCGTACGGTGAGGATAGATTTTTGTCTATTTTCACCGTACGGTGAGGATAGGGTTTGGTCTATTTTCACCGCATGGGGATGATGGTACAGTTTGGTATATTTTCACTGTGAGGATAGGGGCGGCTCTATTTTCAATTAAGATTGGAGAAATGCTTACTTTAGGGAGATAGCTAGCTTTATAGTGTAGTCAATAGGAAACGGGACCAAAGCAAAGTGCCCACTTACTGAGGGTTTACTGTAAAGCAATTACCTTGGCACCGTGACACCATAATGCCACTAAATGTTTGGCTTTTTAACATCTTAAATTAATGTATATGAATTTACTCTACCCACCCATCAGTCTTTCATTTTTGTTGCTTCGTGGATTTCTTTTTAATGCGATCCCTTCACCAAAGTCATAACAAGATAGATCTATAAGTTACCCTTAAGTTCCGTAACTTCCATCCGTGACAATATAAAAAAAAGTTCCTACCTTGTCTTGTTACCTAAATTTTTGTCTTTTCACATAAAAAAAATTACAGTGTTGGCTCTTTAAAAACTACTAGATAATAATAGCTGAAATAACACCTCAACAGATCTCATAAACCATGCTCAAACTGGGATGTTAGGCCTTTTTATTATTTCAGCAAATGTTTGTTCCAATTCTCTTTGTGTGCAAATCAAATATCCTATGAGGAAAGATTAAAGAGAACAAACCTGATGACATCAGAGTTGCGAAGACTGAGAGCAGACTTGTTGGAGGTCTATAAAATAATGCACCAATTGGAAGGTCTGCAAAAGGAGGACTTTTTTTAAATGTCTAACCCAAGCCTTACAACCAGAGGTCACAAATTTAAAATTTATAAACAAAGAGCTAGGCTTGATGCAAGAAAATTTTTCTTCTCACAGAGAGTGGTAGACGAATGGAACAGTTTAGCACCAAAGAGAGTAAATGCCGACTCTGTGAATGCCTTTAAGAACAGCTTGGACCCAATTTTGAAGAGTAGAGGGGGGCATTTTATAAGCCAGAGACGGCTTCCTGTCCCTTTAATGAAGACCACCAAGGAACTGGACAGTTGCAAATAGTTCTGGGTGGTTTCATTGTAAATCATTGTAAATCATCATGACACAATGCTTTTCCAAAATATTATTCCCTGGTTGACTTCTTTTCATCGCCGTACGTTAGAAATAGAGCAGCCCCTTTTCTCACCATACGATGAATATAGACCCAACTCTATCATCACCGTACGGTGAAAATAGACAAAACACTATTCTCACCGTACGGTGAAAATAGTCACTCCGATTATTATTACAGTAATGCTTCACCTTCAGTAGATTTAAGTTCCTTGGCAAAGTGGATTTTTGATTGATACACATTTTAACGAAAGAAAAAAAGATGTATTTAGCATACTTTGGCTGCATTCTCCAACGAATTTGTTGATTTATCAGTGGGCTTGTGGACGAACACAGACATTCGTGAGCCATCATCGCGGCGGGCAGGGTGGAGCTCCCAGTCTGACTGCCCCGAGCTACTCAGAGGATCCTCCAGTTGCAAGCCCTGTAATACACTTGACTCCGCTCCCATAACGTCTTCTTCTTTCTAAATTCCTACCGTCATCCCAAAAACGTCAATTGAAAAGATAACATATACAAAAACATTAGGTTTGACGCTCAATCTCTGCTAATTTTGCTACCATGGTCTCCATGTTGGAAAGATTGTGCTAATTTCTGCAGCCAGTGCTGTGAGCGTGTGTCCACGCAGGCACAGCAGGTACGTACTTCCGTTTCGTGTTAAAAAGCAAGGTGTAGTGGAATGTGAAACATTTGGCCTTTAACGTTGGCCAAGGCAAGAGATCCAACATCCGATAAAATATTAACAATAATTTATATGCAAGATTTAGATGTACTGTGTAACAACAAATTTATCAGTTCAATTGGGGAATCCTATGGATTCCATATCCCATTTTATGACCACAAAATAAGACAGAGAAAATCTCTTTCTGCTAACCAAGTGCACAATACTTGCGGTAGTTATATTATAACTACCGCAAGTAGTATTATAAGTTATAATCATGGAGTTATTACAGAGATATAATAGCTCCATCTTATTATTATTATTATTATTATTATTATTATTATTATTATTATTATTATTATTATTATTATTATTATTATTATTATTATTATTATTATTATTATTATTATTAATCATAATAATAATAATCATCATCATTATCATCATCATCATCATCATCATCATCAAAAGTTTTCCACAGTTACGCCCTCTAAGGGCCAAATAGTAACATACACATACACAAATGAATACATACCCACAATGCCATCGGAACAAAAAAACGACTGAAGCAAAACAGAAAACCATGCATCACATCTGTCTACCTATGTACAGTACCACACAGTAAATGGTTGGTGACGTGTGGCGATGTTTATTCACCAAATTTTACTCGAAGTTTAATCTTTATAGTATTCAAAACATTTTTTAATAATGATAAACGCGACGATAATAATTCAGACAAGAAAAAAAAACACACAGTAAATGGAGGGTGAAGTGTGGCGATGTTCCTTCGGTTTCACCCAATTTTATCTCGACGTTTAATCTTTATAGTATTTGAAACCTTCTTTAATAATGATAACAATAATAATTCAAACAAGAAAAAAAGTACACAGCACTACTTGCTCAATCAAAAAGACAGTCACTGCATCTGTGACTATGAACACTCAAAAACAAAAACAAAATCAAGACGAAAATAAAAAACAGACGTACGAAAAAGCCCCCCCCCCCCGCCCCCCCCCCCCCTTAAAATAACTTGTACAATCATGCTATTTGTACTTGGATATTTTCTTGTATCCCCTGAACAGACAGGTAGTGAGGATTTTATCCTGTAATAGGACTATAAATGTGAAATAAAAACTACTGAAAAACAACAATTTATTAAATAACAACAACCATTTAACAACATGTAGAATACTAGATTTGGCAACAAGGCTATTTTTTAACTGAAGTAGGCCTATTTCTTACTGATATCAGTCATTTGATTGATGAGCCTGATCGCAAAACAGGTATACAGAATTTGTATACCTGTTTGGTGATCAGGAAGGATAACAAAGAGGAGATACGGGGAATTCTTTCGTATTTTTAAACCAATCAGCAAACGTAAATTTCATCTATTACAGGATAAAAGAGGGTTCTCTCTAATACTCTATTGCGGTTAAAATAGGTATGATTTGGTAGAGGGCTTTCATATATATTTCAAAATAACCAGGAAGTTCGTTCTCAGAATACTTATAGTGCATTATGGAGAATAGTACTTTCATATGTATACAGGTCAGACAGTGATAGGTTAGTTTATGAGGAGTAAAGAGTTTGGATTGCGGAATAGGGTAATGACTACCAGGAAGTGGTTCTGGACAAAAAGACACAAATATGACATTATAACTTGAGTGCCTTGAGTTGCAGCAGATCGTGAACTTTTAACAGATTTAGCTGTTTGAAGAGATGGTCCATATGAGCATCATATTAAGCACGGCAAATTAAATGAATAGATTTTTGTTTGTGTGTGTGTGTGTGTGTGTGTGTGTGTGTGTGTGTGTGCGTGCGTGCGTGCGTGCGTGCGTGTGTGTGTGTGTGTATGTGTGTGTGTGTGTGTGTGTGTGTGTGTGTGTGTGTGTGTGTGTTTTGACGAAGATACGTTAATTCGAGAAACCACAGGCAAGAATGATGTAGTTCAGATGTGACAATAAAAATGAATTAATTTTTCTATATATATGCAGCAAGTTTTTTGTTCTTATATATTTATTTAATCTCCTTCAGATTCCAATTACTTTAAAAAGTTTATTTCCAATTTTATTTGTATGAGCATTCCAGTTTCAATTTTCTTGAATACTTAGGCCCAGAAAGTCAATTCATCCGTTCGTGAAATTGGAATATTGTCAATTTTCAAATTTAATTCAAAAACTAATTTCTTTTGTGGAAAACGATGATCCATGTACTTTGTATAAGTAAATTTAATGATAATTTGTTAGCTGCTAGCTGATCATATACTTTACACAATTCAATATTAATACTGTCTGATGTATTTTGCAAATCTGCTCTGCAACCAGAAGAGAAAGTGAAGGAGCACAAAGAGTCTGCTAAAGTGGTGTCATCAGCTTACAAGATAGAATCGAATTTAGAGGATGCAAAGTGCATGTCATTAGCATAGATTATAAACAGGAGGGGATCAAGTTCTGACCATTGAAGCACACCGGTTGTTGTTGGTAGACTTTGAAGAATCATCTTCCAACTGAACAAACTGAGTCCTATTGGTGAGATAGCCCCCAAACCAACTTAAAGTTGTACCAATAATGCCAAAATATTTTAATTTATGATAAAGAATCTGATAGTCTAAAGTGTCGAAGGCCTTGGATAAGTCTATGAATACACTTATGAGTAATTCACCATTGTCGAGAAACTTTACAACTCGGTTAATAAATTCTAAAGCAGCTATATCAGTTGACCGTAATTTTTAAAACCCGTATTGACTCCTAAAGAACAACAATTTGGATGTAAAGTAATCATATAGTTGTGTGTATGCTGCTTTTTCAAATATTTTTGAAATGGCAGGAAGAAGAGGGGTGGGTCTGCAGTTGCCTAACAGAGTGTTGTAATCTTTCTTGTATAAAGGCATCACCTTTGCATATTTTTTTTTAAATTATGAGAAAATATACCTGTCCTTAAGGATTGATTTATAATGAGACCAAGTGGTTCGGGAATTGAGGAGGACATGCATTTCAGAAGTTTCATGGATAAATTATCATAACCAGTGCGGGTTTCGGTTTGAAGTCTTGTATACTATTTGTAACGTTTCCAGAGCAAACTTGAGTGAAAGAGAACCTGTAATAAATATGCTGTTTTAGGAAAGATGAAAAGTGTGGTTTATTTGATGTATCAGCAGCCAACTTTGGGCCAATATCCGTAAAGGAAGTATTGAATCGATTGGCAATAAGCTCTTTATTCGTTGTTTTGGTGCCGTTCATTACGGAAAAAGAAGGGAAACTGTTTTATTTTTATTCATATTTAAAACGGGTCTGATTGTATCCCAGGTGTTTTTGATATCATTCTTGAAGTTTTCAAATTGAGAATGATAAAAAGTCTAGTTTCAGTTCATGAATATGCTTTCTTAAAATGTTGTTGTATACTCTAAGAGTTTGCTCAATGGCACAATATCGGGGATTATGCGGAGGGGTACATTTTATTGTTTTGTAAAAGCTGTCACGAAATTTATTGTTTTAAGAATGCTGTTAGTTACCCAGAGAGAGTGTGTGTTTGTGTTTATATATATGAAATTTAGCCACTTTAGCAGGGCGATGCTTTTGGTTAGCATGACAGATAATCTGTTTTAATTTTTCATAGTTTTCATTCGGGTTACAGAATGGGTCAAGATTTAAAGTTTGCGTAATAGTGGAATTGTCAATGTTTGTATAGAAACGTTGTACAGAGTCGTGATCTTTTGTTTCCATTTTCATATGTTTTTGTGGGCTTCGAGCATTCATCTGTGTATCGATACAGGGGAAGCAGGGGATATGATCAGATAATGCCTCATGGTATAATACAAGAAGTTTACAATTTATTAAGATGTGATAGACGACAAAAAAAATATTATCAATTAGAGTGGCAGTTAATTTGTCGGTAAGCCTTATTATGGGATATATTTGTCATTTGTATTTAACGTAAGTAAATTTATGTTGAACTCTCCAGCAATAATCAGATCAGATGTTTCAAGAGAGAAGTTTTCAGTTATGGGGTAAATGTCATCTAAAAAATAACAATCTCCTGGAGGTGTACGCAAAGTTTTTTGTTTTTGTTTTGTTGTTGTTGTTGTTGTTGTTGTTGTTGTTGTTGTTGTTGTTGTTGTTGTTGTTGTTGTTGTTGTTTTGTTTGTTTGTTTGTTTCATAGCATTACCAAATTTATCTAAAACCTGACCTTCCCAAATTCTGTTTGGATCATATAGATCTCTAACAGCGTATTGATTTTTTTGTGCAAATAGATTATTAGTCCCTCATGAAAGCTTCATGCTGCTGAAAGTGAAATTAAGATATAGTTGTCCAGGTTTATCACTGAGGTTGCCTCTGGGCTATCACACAACCAAGTTTCCTGCAGGCATACAGTGCTAAACTGAAAACCATTTTCAGCTAAGACACAAATTGTTTAACATTTTGAAGTTGTCAAACTTTGAATTTAAGCTTTGAATGTTTAGATCTAAAACTGATAAAATACTTTTTAATCGTTTTCGGTAATCAACAAGATCTCTGATTTCCACATATGGAGATTCGGAAATGATGGAAATTGAATTTTCTAAATCTTGTACATCATTCAGAAAATCGTTCCAGCAGTTAACTAAGATGCCACAAGAATATCCCGTTCTATAGTATTAGAAATTGTGACTCAATGTAAAATCAAGGATAAGTATGAAGAGTCCACATTGTATCGTAAATATAGGTATGTACATGTTGTGCCATAGCACCAGTTCATATACGAAAAATTAGAAATGGTCTGAGCAGTAAATCTGAACAAGTGTGTATAGAAACAAGCAAGTCGGAAAAATGTAAAGAAGAAAAAAAACTGCCCTCGTTATAGTGTAACTACAACACAAGAATGTATGTATTCCCTAAGGAGAGTTCAGGAAAACAAAAATCAACGTCAATCTTTCATAATGTCAAAATAGTGTCAATATCAGGCAAAGTCAGATTGGAGTATGGATACATGCAAGTTGAAACCAAACCAAAGTAATAAATATATGCAAGAAGGTCACACGGTTAAGCATCCATATAGCATGTAATATTGTCGTAGTTAACTCATTGGTTTCATATATGCAAAACTGTAGACATGTACATGGAGAAAGCCGAAAACAGTACAGTACTCTAGTATACTCTACTTGGTATACTTGGTTGGTTATCCCTCTTGTCCTTAATTATAACTTCGAAGCGATCTCAGTTTCTTTTTGAAGCTAGGTAGCCAGGGTTGGTGCCTCAGCAACGCAGGGGACAGTGTGTTCCACTTGTCGATCACCCTGTTTGAAAACAAGAACTTGTGTACATCTGTGAGGCATCTGTTCACAAACAACTTATATTCAAGTTTGAAAAAAAAATCATTCCAATGCAGGTCAGTACAAGACTGTTGAAGAAGTTTTATGCCTTATCAATTAAAAATATGACCATTCAAAAAGTAAAAATCGGATGGTTATAGGTAGATGAGTGTTGCATAAGGTGAAATAAAAGATGATACATCAAAAACACTAAAAATTAATTTCATTGAGCTCATAAGACATCAAGATCAATCGAGAGCAAAAAGTCTGATAAAACAATCAATGATAAGCAGATCACTGATCAGAAAGGTTCGACGTGATCCAACATGAATTCTCTTTAACTCTTTGAAAACCTAAACTGGGATCGCGCGTCACAGACGTGCTGATGTAGTTCATTCCAAAACTTGGTACCTATGAAGGAGAGAGCTCTTAGACTAGGGGAAGACCTTGTACGGAAAAATGTTGAGGAAGTGGATGCTCTTGTTTGATAGGAATGGACTTTGGTAAATGGAGTGCAGATCTTTTGTAAATAAGGTGGGACTTCATTATTAACTCCTTCCCAAAGGAAAATACACATATTGTAGAACAATCTCTGTTTGACACTCATATATCTTAGGGTCCTCAGCATGTCTAGGATATGTCTCCTGGGGTGAAGTTGTAATATTATTATGTCTGTGTGCCAACACAGACATATTGTTTTTCTAGGAATTCTTTCTTTCTTTCTTCTTTCTTTCTTTCTTTCTTTCTTTCTTTCTTTCTTTCTTTCTTTCTTTCTTTCTTTCTTTCTTTCTTTCTTTCTTTCTTTCTTCATTCTTTCTTTCATTATAGACAAATTTGTCCGACATTTCATTTGAAAAGTATTCCACGTAGAAACTCCAAACTTACCACAATTATACTTTTATAGATGAAGTCTCGCCTTTTTATAATGAGATGTCAGGCTTTTCAAAATTATGCAAATGAGTGCTAATTAAAGTTATAAATCTTCAGTATCTTATATACTATAGTAGATGTGGTTCCGAGTGTATAGGAGTTCGATCATAGCAAGGTAAAGGTCATCTCATGTCATTTTTGAGGTCAAGGTTCACTTCAGGTAGAGGCCATCTTAAGGTCAAAGGTTATTTCAAGGTCAAAGACCACTTTTGATGGTGGCTTTCTTCTAGCTATAACTTGGTCAATTTTTATCCAATTTTGATCATGTTGGGCTCAAACTGTAGCTATTGTAACACTGCACATTTTGAAACTTACTTGTGACCTCTAAAGTTCAAAGGTTAAGGTCATTTGGACCTTTGAAAGTTTCATGCAGTCATAGCTTGGCCAATTTCCATCCAATTCTAATCATGTTGGATTCAAATTGTAAGTATTGCAACACTGCACATTTTCATAAGGACCTGTAACATCAAAAGGGCAAAGGTCAAGGTCATTTGGCCCTTTGAAAGCTTCATCTTGCCATAACTTAGTCAATTTTCATCCGATTTGGGTCATGTTGGGCTTAAATTGTTGGTATTGTAACACTGTGCAATTTACATGTGACCTGTAAAGGTCAAAGGTCAAGGTCATTTTTAACTTTAAAATTTGCATCCAGTCATAAGCTTAATGTAATGTGAAGTACCAAAGGATAATAGTTATAGCATTTAATATTTACAACTTTTGAAGGCACAGAGACAGATTTGCTTTGAAGCAAATCGTCTTTTCTATTTCCCAATGTTCTATTCTGTTATGGTTGGGGACGCCAAACGTCTGCTTTCTTTGGATTGCGACCCCACACTGTGATACAATGATCAGAATGAGGTAACAACAAGGTGTTGGACAGTGTAATTTTGGAGTTTGCATAAAGGAATTTTGCAGCTCTGCTAAAAACACCAAGAGAGCTCTTTATTTTAATAACATCCTCATCAACCTGCTTTTCAAGTTTCTCTTCCTTATCAATCGTTACACCCAAGTGCTTAAAAGCCTTTCATTGAGAGATAGTTTGATCATTGAGTGATAGACCGAGGGTTGAGTTCATGGAATTTCTCTTGTGATTGCTGCAAATAGGCATACAAGTTGTTTTTCCAATGTGGAGACTTAATTGATTTGCATGCAACCAGTCAGCTTCTTGTATCAACTGTTGATGTAAGACAGCAGAGACAACAACTCTAGATTTGTCAGCATAATAAAAGAGTGCTGTCTGCATATGAACTGATTTTTTATTTATTTATTTTTTTTTTTTTTGAGAGAGAGAGAGATACGTAAGACATTGAGATATGTAACGAATAAACAAGAAGGCAACAAGAAGTGAACCTTGGGGATGCCAGTACCATGAGTTGGGACAAGTTTCCATTGATATAAGCAATCTGCTTCTTGTCATGCCCACTCAAATTTCTATTGGGGTTGCAAAAAAAGTATCTGAGCTAGTTTTATACAAATTGTGTGCATGCTTATATACCTCACACGTCATACTCAAATCTAAGTTTCTCGAGAGTAGGAATCTTTGACGTAGGTTACTTTTGCTTAACTTGAGACACTTATCATGGACTGATTGCAAGGCTGTAATAACTTTTAACTCATTAAGACCAAGTAAACAAAGTGCAGCTGCTGCAAAAAAATGCAAAACAAATCCTAGGTATGATAAACAGGACCTCTGAATTCAAATCGGTCAAGGTAATCAGAATGTTGTACTAGTATAGAGGATTAGTGCGACCACACCTGGAATTTGTTGTTCAGGCATCGTCTCCACAATCACACAGAGACATTGATTTATTCGACAAAGTTCAACGTAGAGCCACAAAACTTGTCCCAGGTTTGAGGGACAAAACTTATAAAGAAAGACTGCAAGTATTCAAATTAACAACACTCGAGGAGAGACGCCTTTAAGGGTGATCTTATCGAGGTTTATATGATCTTAAATCAATATGACTATCTCCCAGTTGGACTTTTTTTCCAAATTATGTGAAGATACCAGGACCAGGAGCCGTGACCATACACTGCAAAAAAGGCATGCCACCTTAAACTGTAGAAGCCATTTTTCTCCCAACAAATTATTTATCATTGGTACGTACTTCCTAGAAATGTTATAGAAGCCAAAACTGTGGAATGGATTTTAAAAAACAGTATGATAGATATAGAGTGGCAATTAACGAGCCATACCCGACACGCCAACCCCTTATTTCCACCCACTTATACCTGAGTCGATGGCATCACGATAAATCAGGTGGTGGGGTTCCATACTGGTGCTCCATATTCGAGAACTGGTCGTATCATGTATGGTTTTGTACAGGGTGCTAATATTTTCCTCAGTGAAGCAGAGACTAGTCGAGACAGAGATCAGTGGCCAGCTCAAGAACCAAAAATCCTTCAGTTATTTTCTCTTTGGTTGTTTTGGGGGTAGTATGGGCTCAATCATTTGCATATAAGGCCAGGTCTTCAAATACTTTACCCTCGTGTTTTTTTCTTTTTCTTTTTTTTTTCTTTTTTCTTTTTTAAATCAAATCTGAAGGGAGCTTACGTCTGTGGTCCAATATTTCCTTTTTCAGTTGCCGTATGGGGACGCGGATATTTTGTCATGATGGTCAGGAAGATGTTTAGCACCTGACAGCCAATCGTTGCGCTGATCCAAATCAGTACTGGTCAGTTCGGCAGGACCATTTATTCTCTGAATTATGAGGGACCATTTTCTTTTGTGCACATCATTGTCAAGAAATTTCATTGCCATGGGCATGGCTGTGGAGAGTTCTTTCATTTTAGCACAGAGTTTGGGTGACAGGGAGTTAACTATTGAATCCATACGATCACTGCAGTCTTGAATACCTTTTCAAGTTGACCAAACTTCTGATTTATAGAGCCCTTAATTGTGATACATCATCATCATTATTATTATTATTATTATTATTATTATTATTATTATTATTATTATTATTATTATTATTATTATTATTATTATTATTATTATTATTATTATTATTAATAATACTAATAATAATATTATTATTATTATTATTATTATTATTATTATTACTACTACTACTACTACTACTACTACTATTATTATTATTATTATTATTATTATTATTATTATTATTATTATTATTATTATTATTATTATTATTGACCCCCAATGCTGGGGAAAATCCAAATACACACATAAGATCATGTAGAGCCTCATAGCTCATAAAACGACACAGAGTACAATTGATAATTAACAGCCACATGGCAAAGTAGAGAATAAAATATCATACAATATCTCATTTCTACATCAGGCACAATGTTGGATGATACAGTCATGCTTTGTAGACAAAGATATATATATCCTCGCCACGTCAAGCCCTCGGCGGAGCTAGCTACGCAGCGGCAGCACTGCGCAGTCTGCCGGGGAATGCCCCGAGCTGCGAGGAAGCCATGAAAATATAAGATGATACATGTCAAGCTTCGTAGACAAAGATATAAATCCTCGCAGCGTCAAGCCCTCGCCGGAGCTAGCTGCGCAGCGCGAGCGCTGCACAGCGCGCCAGAGAAGGCCTGGCGCTGCGAGGATGCCATGAAAATACAAGATGATGCATCATTATCATACAGTAGCATTTGCTGGTCGATAATGTCCCTGGATATGTCCCTCTTTTTTATGTCATGTCTGGCGTTCATGCAGTGAACGCCAGACACATGTGTTAAGTGACCCCTCCTGGGCCCACATGCACTTTACAAAGCCGGCATGTCCATTGTTTGTCACTAATGGCCACATCTTTTTTTTTTTTTTTTTTTTTTTTAATGTACACTATATTGTCTTCTTGTGATGTATTGCTATGTTCTGTCGGTATGAATTATGCAATGAATGTGCGTATTCGTATTCGGACTCGTATTGTTTTGTCTAGGCTACGTGTCACTGCACTTGAGGTTAAATAAGAGGCACTGAGATTGCTGAATTGTTAACACAAATGCCTTGAAAAAAGGTATTTTCCAAAAATGTCCCCCAAAACTGTCTGCCGAATTGTTAACACAAATGCCTTGAAAAAAGGTATTTTCCAAAAATGTCCTCAGAAACTGTCTATATCAAAGTTTTCCCTGTATATAATTGACTGTGTGTGCCAAGATTCATGCTCCGATCTCAAGGTAAATTTTAAAAAAATGGCAGAAAACATACCAAACCCCAGCAAACATGCTGCACAGCTGGCCCATTGTTCTCTCCCAATAGACTAGTGGTGACCACAATGTCACAAGACATGTTAATATGTCTCGGTGCCACCCCACACATTTTGTTCATCCCAGAATTCTTTTTTCTTTTCGTCTTTCTTTCTTTCTTTCTTTCTTTCTTTCTTTCTTTCTTTCTTTCTTTCTTTCTTTCTTTCTTTTCCTACCAAATTTGTCCGGAATGTTCCACATACTATCATTCCAAAAACCACCAAACTTCCCATGGTGACTGATCTACCAATGAAATTGTGCATATTATAGGGTTTTTTTTGTAGCAAAGCTGTGCCCAATGAACAATGCATTGAAGTTGTAGGATTTTAATTTATGGAAATAAGGTGAATACAAAAAAAAAAAAAATCTTGAATAGCTTCAAAACTATTATACATGGAGCACCATTCCACCTTCAATTTATGGGGTTTTTGACATATCCGCATCAAATGAACCACAAACGAAAGTTAGAGGCTTTTAATTTAGGCAAATTGGCCAAATACACAAAATTGAAATCTTGCATAGCTTCCAAACTATTATAGATAGTGGTACGGTGTCATTCAAACTTCAGTTCATAAGTTTGTCACATGGGCACATCCAATGAACCAACAACCAAAGTTGTAGCACTTTAATTTATACAAATTAAGCTAATACACAAAATTTAAATTATGTTGAACAATAACAAAATGTATCTGCACGCAGAAAGATTTGCTGTCAAGCGAATTTTCTTTTCTAGTTACTTTTGTTAATGTATGCTTTACAGCCCCTGGGCCCTACCCTAGAGTAATACAGTGAAGTTAGGACTTAATTCTGCCTTAAATCTATTCCACGCTCTACAAGTCATTGTAGGTAGATATATGTGGGGTGTTTTGTATGCATGTTATTATGTCTGGGTGCGAACCCAGACATGTTGTTTTTCCAGAATTCTTTTCTTTCTTTCCTTCTTTCTCCTTTGCGACCAAATTTGTCCGGAGTTTTCCTCAGAGACTATTGTTCCGAAAACCACCAAACTTGCCATGTTGACTGACCTACCAGTGAAACTGTGCTTATCGTTTGGAATAGTCATGATGTTTAAAGTTATGCAAATCAGGGACAATTAAAAGCTCCATATATTCCAAACTATTGCAGATAGGCAAAACATTTCAATGTGCTTGTACAAGTCTGTGACATCTGCCAATATAATGGACAGTAAATGAAAGTTGTAGAATTTCAAATTATGCTAATTAGGGGCAGTGAAAAATTTAAAATTATGTATCTCCGATAGTGTTAGAGATAGAGTTGCCATTCCAACTTTAATTTATAGGTTTGTGACAAAGCTGCATCCAATGAATTATGAACCAAAGTCGTAGGGTTTGAGTTTATGCAAATTAGGTGAATGTTCAAAATTTAAATCTTGAATAACCTCAAAACTATTATACGTAGAGGTGCCATCACAACTTCAATTTGTAGGTTTGTGACACAGCCACATCTAATGAACCATGAACCAAAGATGTAGAAATTTAATTTACGCAAATTAGGTGAATACACAAAATTTAAATCTTGAATAGCTTTAAAACTATTGTAAATAGAGATGCCATATTCAAACTTGAATTTATACGTTTGTGACATGGTCACATCCAATGAACCAAGAACCAAAGTTGCAGCATTTTAATTCATCCAAATTAGACTAATACATAAAATTTAGATTAATGGCAAAGTATAGCATTTCAAACTTCAAAGTCTCATTTTGAAGGCACCCAGACAGATTTACTGTAAAGCAAGTCTTCTTTTCTAGTTTTCTTTTTCGTTTTTCATACCACACTGATGGAACTCCGAGAACACGTCACTGTATATGCAATGCAGGTGCCTGGTGCGATGAAGATTTGTATTTGTATTTGTATGACCATGGACCTACTATCTGCATGGACCGCGGTCGAATTTTACCATCATCCTGCAAAAACAAACCATCGTGTTTTTACGGGTAGGTTCACTGTACGGGATCTATGCCACGGAAAAGTCAGGTGCTCGGTATCCATATTCTGAAAGTTGTATCGTTGCCCCGGGCATACATAAGACATGTACATTTAAAACTCTCACATGAGAGGGAGTGTTGTAAACAAGCCTGATCTTTTCGCCTGCAGAAAATATCATCACGCACCAGGTGGCTCTTCATGTATTTCCGGGAAAACACAGCGGGCCATTCGAGCAATTGCTTGTGAGAGCTGAGGCCACGGCTTGAAATTTCCATGAGACATAGATATGTCAACGATGACAAGGAAAAAGTACGCATCGATTTAGATAATAGAAGTTAAACAACAAAATTGGATGCAAGTGAAAGCCGAATTACTGTATGTAAAAGAGTTCAATCTCCTTCATATCATGAATACATTAACATCGGGTTCAAGTCTTCGACCCGACTGTGGCTGCCTGTGGACCTGGTTCGTGACATTATGTTGTCACTGTCACTGTCAGTAAAGGAATGTGTTTGTCAGTATATATATATGCACAACCAATCGTCATTGGATGCTCATTTAACACTTTAGAAGATATATGCAACTTGCAAGATTTTTCAGAAATCACTTTAACAGGCAATTTTCAAGCATATGGAAGAGCATCCACGATTCAATATGCAGTAAGACTATTTAGTTCTATCATGGAACTATTAATCTATATTCTATATCTATAATAGCTCCATGGTTCTATCTACCTCCCCCGCCCCAAAAAATATGCCAAGCCCCCCCCCCCCCCGATCCTGTGATTTTTCCAAACTGTTTAATGTTGCCAGGGATGTGTTATAACTTATAGACCAAGGTGATGCCCACTGCCCAGGAGAATCCCGGGGGGGGGGGGGGGGGGTACTCCCTATACTGAGCATAATAGGAATGTGCTGCTCTGAAGGGTAACTTTTTGCGGGCATTTTCCCTAACCAAGGTATCAATTTTGCCAAGAATCTCCCTTGCGAAGGTCCAATATTTAAACTAGGGCCCCTAACTAAGGTCGTAAAAAAATCAAACGGCCCTTATCAAGATCCCCGGACCCGGTCAAGGCAATCACTTTCATTCGCTTCCCGCGATCAAATTGCACTCTGTGATAATTATAATTACGCTGCTAGTCTATTGCGTTGGCCACCTGGTGTGCCCTAATAAAGGTCCAGGATTTCTTGGAATAGGGGCCCTTATGAAGGGTAGGTTTGTGGAAATCTGAGCTGCACACCCCTATCAAAAAAAGTAGAGAGTACCCCCCCCCCCCCCCCCCCCCCCGGAGGAGAATACCCTAAAATTAGTTGAATAATTCTATTAATTCTTTGCTATTTATTTTCTGTCTCCAAAGGACCTAACTGTTGTTCCTGAAATGGATTTATGACTGTTGACATCTCTGGCTTCTGTATTGTTCTCTCAGACATTGGTTGCTGTCCACCGCAAGATTTTATTTCAAAGATGATCGAATTGCCAACTTTGTGAAATGACTATTTTCTTGTTGGTATTTTGTATGAAAAGCCAACCACTGCCTGTAGGGCTACAGTATATGTAAACAAGGGTTTTTGTGTCTGTAATATGCTGCATATCTGTTGCAGTTTTGTGCATGTTGTATTGGTATATTGTCTGGACACAGGGTTTCTATAAATCTATTTAAGTGTTCCAGGAATCCAAAACAGAAACCCCACTCTCACCACTTTTGTACAAAAGGGTAAAATGATTAATGAGAGACAAGTTATATATATATATATATATATATATATATTCATTTTGCCTGATCTCATCAATGTGACGAAAGAGTCATATGGCCACTATGGGTCCTGGCAATGCACGAAGCATGTAAGGTCTAACTTTTGAGGTACATGAATACTATTTCACAAGCTATGGTTTGTTAGCACAAGCAGTGACAATGTTAATTCACCAGCAAGAATTTTCTGTATGTTTCTCTGACAGAAGACCCAGACTGTTTATGAAGTGTGGCTAAGATAAACCTATGGTGGTTATTAGCTCTATGCTTGTCTTCCATTCACATTTTACACAGAATTTATAACCTAGGGAGGCCATAACTCCCCCCCCCCCCATTTTCACAGCTGCAACATGAATATAATGGCACACAGTAATATCCCCTTAGAATTGAAATTAAATAATTTAAAATCATTGAAACCAAAGTCATTACCTCTCAATTCAGTATTGAGAGTATATCTCCACCCATTCTCATTTTATTCCATTATAAACTGGGCATAGGCTTTTCACTAGGACAAAATTATGAGTGCCCCTGTCCAGACAGGCTGGGAAGACACAGACACCCTGTACTATGGGCAAACTGCTCATATTTGCCTTCCTTCAATTGACACAGGTGAATTGTTAAATCTGAGCAAACTCCGAGTTTACTCATCTCGTTCTGTCGAACTGCTCATTAGTCAACATCTAATGTTGACATGGTATTATACTAGATAAACAAACATTATGTCTGTCACGGTATATGTGGCACTTCCTTGCTTTGTTGTACAATTTGCATCGAATTAATGTGTACATATGTTGCTTAGAAAGTTCCCATGGATTTTGTATGCCTACTTTACCCTGCATGTAATTCTTCGAATTGAACCTTTCAAAGTTAACATGTTTAAAATGATATAAAAACTATGTGAACTTAAGCTTAGATTGCAGAATGCCAAAAGTGAATAGATAAGAGCATCCTTTTATGCTGTTTTAATCAACAAAGGTACACAGAAATTGATGCAAATTTTTTAGATTAAACTTGTCAAAGTTTATGTCAATGCGTGTGCATGTATAGGCATGTGGTTTTTCATGTTTTTCACAAATCTAAATCCTTTTTCACCAATTAACTCACCAAATAAAGATTTCAGTCATATTTCACTCATATTGTTGTATCTTGCTCTTTTTCAAAGCTATGCTGAAACCAGAGAAGTGCTGAGAAAGGATTAAGGTGTGAAGCACTCTTAAGTATATGAAACTTTCACTGTTAAAAGAGCTTGTCAGAAACAAATAACAAATGCCAACCCTGTTTCTGTATTGGATGGGGTAAAATAAGCCTTGGTGACATTATGCAATTATAGTCTGTGGATGAGGTCTTTACAAGGGTCTATCGACCTTCCTCACCAGTATACACCGAGGCCAAAGGCCGAGGTGTATATTGGTGTGGACAGGTTGCTAAGACCCATGTACAGGGTGAATTCAAAGACTATAACTGTTTTGTCATATGCATCTTTGTAATTATTAGTGTCAAAGATTCAAGATCAATGTAGCAGACTGATCCTTACCTAATTATCCAAAAGAGCTTGTCTGCCATTTTCCCAGTGAATCAAAGTGGGCATTACCCAGTAGTGGATTTAATCCTGAAATGTGATTGGCTGAAAGTTGCTGATGATGCACCATGTCACGCTTGCATCATTCAAGTGGTTGGGACTGGCCGGACACGAGATCTGGCCCAGGTCCAGTGACTTCAAGACAGCTAAAGCAGTGGATCCACATGTTTATAACATGACACGTGATGGTGCCTTGACCAATGGGAGAAATAGAAATAGTCTACTCATGGGACAAACTCTTATGTAGAAGTCTAAAGCTAGAAAGACATTCAACATTTGTTGGCTGACTGCCCCACTAGGCACATTGGCCACTGGCCCCGGTTGAATATGGTGTTGACTGTACTTGATGTTATATGGGTGTTAACACTTGAATCCATTGGAAATGCAGCCTCAGGGGAGGATTCTCCCTGTAATGATCACGGGTATGATTTACACAATTATAAAACAATGCAGTAGGGGTGTGTGTGAAGATTTGTACACAGTAGATGTGAGAAAGTTGACCTTCTTTCACTTAATATGCGATCCACGAATCAAGCAGAATTAGTTCAATTCTGTTCTTTGTGAAACAATCCATGTCAACATAAAGTGGATATAAGAATGGAGAAATGTAGCACCAGATGTGGCAAGTATCATGATGCCCATTTTGATGCAGCAGTCAAACTAAATACACTAGTCCCTCTTTTGAGAGACCACCTGCAGAACCTGACCGGTGACCACCCAAAATGACAGTTCAAGACCACTTATCCATGCAGAAATTTCCCATTTCAGATGAGTAAAACCCACAGATTTTGTACAAGATTGGCGAAATACCAACTTATAAAGTCAAAATATGTTTACAAAACCAAAAATGAGTAAACACAAGACTGCAAGATGGAATGGGGTGTATTAAGTGAATATCAGTCTTGTTCGGATATAAATTATGGATGGAAAGTCAAAAAAAATGGTTAGTTGTTACGCCGGTGGTACAAGAGTTAAACGTCCTTCAGGAGGTCACCTGTTTTATGCAACCACTTGTTGGAGGGCCCTAGGGGTGGACTCTCAAAGGAAGGACTACTGCACATGTATTTTTTTTTTTTAAATCTTAACAGTTAAAGTTTTCAATCTATCCATGTTTTTGTCTCACAGGAGACTAGTTGACAGGTTTCCTTGGTGCACAGACTGCACTCTGGGTGCCTATATCTAGTGTACACATAGAAAACTTGTTGACTAATGACCTTTATTATTCTTTATGAAAGAAAGTAACAGACAATATTTGCAATGTTCACACAATCATTTCTGGTAGTTTTTAATGGGAAAAAGTTGCATCTGGAATGTGGATACATCAGCATAGGGTCCCTCTGGGTGAATTACCAGTTACATCAAAATGTTTCAAATGTATGTCCACTGTCACCAAGATGTTTTATTTTATTGTAATGGCACTAAGATCAAAATTGCACAATACAAGCTGCTTTAACTCATTCCACCCTAATAACTCTTTTTCCCGCTAATATCTAAATGTTGTCTGCTAATTGTATTTTACTAATTTATGGATTATTTTTCAAAAATTTTGATGAAGCTTGTATGGAAGATCCTTCCAAATTATATGCCCATGGTCAACATTTTCCTTGGTGCTCTGGGCATCCAGAGCATGCCAAGGAAAGCTGTTGACTCAGTCTTCTATCAGGGTAGAATGAGTTCAATTCTTGTAAAATACAAATAGGTCCATATGGTAAAACAGCATTAGAACTTAACCCTTTCTTCCTTGAATTAAGACTGAGTCTTTTTAGATGAAACAGCTTTCCTTAGCATGAGTTGGCCACTAAGTGCCCAACCCATGCCAAGGAACACTGTTGACCTGGAGCATGTGATCACTCTCCAACCATGTAATATTTTATTTATTCTATGTTCAATTGGGTATTCATCACAAAAATATTCTCTATGCCTCTTTCAATGCTGACCTGGTGTGCCATATTTGTTTATGTCCGTCGTAGCCCTTCCACATATCTCCCATGTATTATCAGACATCTGTCGCACATATTTCATTGTATCTAAATGTAAATGTACTACATGTATGTCAGTAATGAAGGTGCATCACAATTTAGTCGTAACAATGTTTAGGTCATCAGGTCCACAGTGAGTTACTACAGTACTTTTGAATTTCCTCCAGAAAATGATAGTTTACCCCCAAACATAGAATAAAATTTGTAAACATCATGTTGGCCAAAATAAAATATGTTTTCCAAAAATATTCAGTCATGTGGTATGATTTGTTTTTCCAGGTTTTCTACATTGAAGAACCAACTGGCAGAAACCCATTTCCAATCATGAAACGTCAATTTCTGCGACTCGTAGGTATCCGTAGATGGAGGCGAGCAGCTGTGGTGGTCGTAGGACTCTTTTGTTTGCTGACATTTCCACTCATTAAAACTTGGTTGTCCAGCCAGCAAAGAATTACATCTGCTATCAGCTGTAAAAGCAAGATAGCTCAGGTGAGAATATAGTAAAAATTCTCATGAATATAGTAACTGGCACCTATAACCTTGCTTGACTACTATTAGTTACCACTGGTCTGATCATGGAATAGAAAAAAAAAAAAAAGTTTGCACAATATTTTCATGTGGATATTTCCTTGTGTTCTGTGAACAAGTTGCTGGTGACAGTTTTATCCTGTTCTATATAACAAAATGGGCTAAAAGTAAAGGGTATTGTAAGAAAAAAGAGAAAACATTATTTTTTGGAAATTTGAAGTGAATTAGTGGATGTTTTCTTGGATCTAGAAGCATAGAGGACCTGGATACCAAATCCAAAAGGAGGCTAAAACCATATCAGGGAAAGCTTGTTATATATAGGACACAGACCCAACTGTGGGCAGAGCTAAGAAAACCACTTGAGACAAAACACAGTAAAATCACGCCAGCATTTAACCCTTTCAGTGCCAACCGTGACTTAAGTTCAACTACATATTTAATAAACTCTTCTGAATCATAATAAAGGTGGCCCCAGCAATAGCGGATCTAAATCCTTAGCTGGGTCATCCTGACAAGACTTCTCATAAGCTTTTGTTATTAATGAATGTACAGTACTGATGTTAATTTTCTTGTATTTTGATTCCTCATTGTCAAATAAAACGTTTCTGAGTTCTGCTATATTCATGTTCCACGTAAAAAGACCTTTGACTCAGGTACCAGCATGCCTAAAGTTGCACAGAATATAATAGTTCAGGTCAAGGGCTTTACCCAGCATGCTTTGGGCACAATGTGCCCAAAGCATGCTGGGTAAAACTGTTGACTCAGTGTAAAATGTGGCACTGAAAGAGTTAAACCAATGAATGAATGGATTCATTGCATGTTGTAGGATAGTGTGGTATGTTACATGCATTGACATGCTTACAAACATGTGCATGGGGAACTTGTTACATGCATTGACATGCTTACAAACATGTGCATGGGGAACTTGTTACATGCATTGACATGCTTACAAACATGTGCATGGGGAACTTGTTACATGCATTGACATGCTCACAAACATGTGCATGGGGAACTTGTTACATGCATTGACATGCTCACAAACATGTGCATGGGGAACTTGTTACATGCATTGACATGCTTACAAACATGTGCATGGGGAACTTGTTACATGCATTGACATGCTTACAAACATGTGCATGGGGAACTTGTTACATGCATTGACATGCTCACAAACATGTGCATGGGGAACTTGTTACATGCATTGACATGCTTACAAACATGTGCATGGGGAACTTGTTACATGCATTGACATGCTTACAAACATGTGCATGGGGAACTTGTTACATGCATTGACATGCTTACAAACATGTGCATGGGGAACTTGTTACATGCATTGACATGCTCACAAACATGTGCATGGGGAACTTGTTACATGCATTGACATGCTTACAAACATGTGCATGGGGAACTTGTTATTAGAGAGTTAGCTGTGGAGCCCATAGGAACCAGACCTGCTGAATTAAAGTTGTAAACAGTAGTTGGAGAAGTCAATGGTCTGCATGTTTGCTGTGGTAGAGAAAACAGATGGTTGTGAGGATAACTTGTAAACTCAGAGCTACCAAATGGCATGACAGGCTAGAAGTTTTCTTGTTTATGTATCAAACATGGTATAAGGATTGTCTGAAAATTTACATGTCAGAAGCGAAGCTTTGAGGCAAAAAAGTGTCTTTTTGTGCATGAGGCTATTCAAATTGGATGTTGATTTGTGGACCCATCTAAACCACATAATGCTGTGGCTTTTACATGCTAAAGCATGACACTATAGCCGGCCATGATCACCAGTATGTGAATATCACACCTGAAAAAAAAAAAAAAAACTAATTTTCATCAGCACAAAATGCTGTATTTGTGATGAAACAAGTCTACCATATAGTTTCTCAAAGGGGCCAGCCATTATCTTTCCCTCTGCAACAAGCACTGTCAATAGGCCTAAAAAGTACAGGGATCATAATATTATTTTTGTAGTTCTTGTGTAATCTGCTGACTGGTTCCAGTTCCATAGTCAAACCTTTTGCATTACTTTCATGTTGACAACTTCTCAAGTGCAATATTTTCTTGCTTGAAGCATGCTTTACAGGATGAAACATCAACTGTAAACATCTGCTGAGATATAACATGTTATATGGAACATCTAAGTAGGATTATACATGCACTTGTAAGGGAAATTGTTGTGGCACCAATTGGCTCTGGATAAGACTTTTACCTCCACCACATCAACAAGTCTTTTCTGTTTATTGTCATTCTTTACTTCCAGATGGTAATGCCAGGGAAAGAAGAGAGAGAAAGGAGTTTGGCTAGCATGGGAAAAGATCTATTTGACCTGGAAGACCAGTACTATATGCAAGTTTTATTTTTTATAAATATATAATGTAGACAATTAAAAAAAAAAAAAGAAAGCTGTTCTGCAGATGAAGTTTTGATAATATACAAATTACATATTTATGCACAATTGTGGAAAAGCTTTCATGATATGATTTATGATGAGTAGATGTATAACAGTTATGACATCACTGAATTTAGTTTACAGTGACAACAACAGATAATGTGTTTTCCTGGGGTCTAAGTACTCTCATTTTACAGCTTTCACCAGAAAATCCTAAAAATGCAGTGGGGCTGCCCAAGACCGTGAAAAATGAAAAAATTAAATGTCTACTTTCCCATTTGATCTAAGGAGAGGCAACTAACTGTAACCTGGCAACAGAGTGTACACCATTTGTCAGTGTCCTCTGGGAACAATGTGTGCTGTGGGAAGCTGGTGACCTATTGTCTATGTCATTCTTTAAAAAAAAAAAAAAAAAAAAAAAAACAACAAAAGGTGATACTCACAATGTGGTACCCTTTTAAGTCTGTATACATCCAAATAAGCACCCAGCATGCTTAACTCATTCCATACTATGGTCAAAGGCACCCAGCATGCTTAACTCATTCCATACTATGGTCAAAGGCACCCAGCATGCTTAACTCATTCCATACTATGGTCAAAGGCCTTGGTCAGTGCCAGAGCCACTGACTTAAGACTATAGGCATGTTGGTACTTGAATGAAAGCTCTTTTCATGAAGAATTTAAATATGCAATTGTCATCTTAAATCTAGGTATTAATATGTGGAAAAATCAGGGACTGGTATGGAATGAGGCGAAGAATTACAGTATAATATGCCTTCAATTTGAAACCTTACTGTGAACATCAAAGTTAAATATTAAAAGTACTGTGAAAAGGGCCATAAATTGTAGAATAGGAGAAGTCGCAAAATTTTAGCAAATGTATGTGTATTTGGCTGAATATACAACCCAATACACAACATTCTTGTGGGTTAGAGGAGTGTATTCCCATTAGATTGTATGTTAAAGTAACAATCAATTCATTGAATAGTTTTGCAGCAAAATTTACCAAATGTATGCAAGTATTTTAGCTATATACAACCATTTACATGTACCACAAAAGATTTGGTGTTGCAAGGTAGATTGGTTTTAAATTTATATACATGTAGGTGCAAATTACAATGGAAACTGATGGAAATACACATACCTAGCCTACCTGCCAAATGGAAAGCCCTCTACTAAGAACCCAAATGAACCAGCTCAGCTTGACCTTACCCATTATTTGGTGTGACTTTAGGTCATTCAAATTCCAAGGGAATAGAGAGCCCTTATTAGGCCATGGCGTCTAATTAGGAAGAATAGTGTTTATTTTATTTTTTATGTTTTATTTTTTTGTTTGTTTGTTTGTTTGTTTGTTTGTTTTTTTTTTTTTTTTGTTTTGTTTTGGATTAGAAACAGATCTAGCCTTTAAAAAGTCAGCAGTACTTGTATTATCCCAGTAAGGGTTGAATCCTAACTTTTTGCTCTGGGGCCCTAGACTGGGACTATAGGGCTTTAGGGAAAACCCTGCTGGTCCTGTCACTAGTATCTATGAATATTCTTTTTCTCACAGGTTTGTGGAGATGGAGACAATTCAGTGTTATGATCAAGTTCGGCTGGGTAATGAGGGTGATGGTGGGTGGGAGGTTTGCAGGGAACCATCATATGACATCAAACCCAAGTGTCTGGTGTACTCTTTTGGGTGAGTATTGTTGAGCTGTGTGTCCCGTCTAACAAGTCCTCGGTCTTCATTAAAAGGCAGATGGTTGATTTCAACATCCTAATCTGTGCACCAGCAGACTACCTGGCTGTGCCTCTCAGGCAAGAAGTTTTGGAGTTCTTTTCTCTTACGGAAGTTTACCAATATCTGTGAGATATCTTACTAGCTGTCTGTACCTGTATATTTTCATAAAATTCACTCACTTCATTAAAGACCAGATGGCTGATTTTCTATGTCGTAATCTCTTAACCACCATAGGACTTGATAACTCGCAGAAAATCAGTTTTGGGTTACTTTTTATTATGATGCTTAACAATATCTAAAAGATATCTCACAAAAGTAACATCAAAGACACAGCCATTAAGAGAGAACAATATGAACTTCCAACCAAATACATGATAATTTCACATTTAGTTTGATTTGGTGAATTACATGCATGATGAGTGGCTATTTCTTCATGGAAAGAAGATAGATCTGACTATGTTCTATCATCTTCTTTTTTGAAGGGTTGACAATGACTTCAGCTTTGAACACGGATTTGAAAAGATATTTGGCTGTGACGTTTTTGCCTTTGATCCAAGGTAAATTTTGCTGAATAGATTCAACAAGAGGTGCAGAAGTATTGTGAGAAAACTTGTACTTTGAAACACAAGCAGATTTTAAAAGTATTGATGTAAATTCTTCGTAAGTCTATATTTCAGAAAAGGGACATGGTCCAAAGTTCTCAGATCTTAGAGAGATGTCAACTTATCAACTTGACATGGAAATTCTGTGAAGAAAAAAAAATTGTGACAAACTTAAATCTTGGAATTTGATCAACTTGAGTTTGTGTGAACCTCGACACCCTCCCCATCATTAAACAGCATGATATTCAAAGTCGTGAATATAAAACTAGTTTCTGAACACACATTAGAGATCACAAGATGACATGGCAACTTTCATTTCATTATCATACTAAGCTACTTTTTCTTTCAAAATCCTGACTGGACATGTCAGCATGAACAAGGAATCACAACAGATTTCTGAGAAGGTCCACTTCTACAACTGGGGACTGGACCACGAGGATGGTTTCACTAACATCGGCCACTGGAGAATGAGACGTCTAACATCTATCATGCAGGAACTGAAGCATGTAGGGGTAGGTACATGTTACACAACATTGACATCCTTTGACAAGATATAGGAAGATTAATAAGCTGCAACTGAGCAAGCATTTATATATTACGGAAAATAAGGGGCGGGGGGGGGGGGGGGGGAGGAACCACATAAATGTGTAGTCTCTCAGGGCTTGAGACCTCGTCTTGTCCCTCACTTACCCCCTCTCAAAAATTTGTTCTTTACGTAGTCATGACTGAAGATGCTACTTTTCCTACTAATGCTGTTTCATTTCCCAGTTATGCTCAACATATGTGGGATGAAACAGCATATCACTAAGACAGCTGATATAAATGTTCTCCATAAAAAGGCCTGCATCTTGTCAGGAATACATGTATTGATAAAAAAAGTCTAACACACTCAACCTTTGAATTATGATGTCTTGTGAGGAAAAATTTGAAAGTTTACAGAAGTGGGGGAAAATGAGCCATTTAACCATTTGGAAAAAAAAAAATATTTCCAGGGAAACTACTTTTAGAGTCCTTAAAATGGATGTAAAATCTAAAGACTAAAATGATTCCAAGCATATATAGTTTTACAGTAGGCATTTAAAAAAGGAAATTATTGGACTAGGAGTCCTGTAGTGAGTGGACCAAGGTTCCTTGCTGAAAAGGGCGAACTTTATCACCACCACATGAAGGTGTGTTTAATTAAATTGCACATGAATGGATGAACCTACTGATGCCAGAGTTATTACAATGTCTCACATAAAGTTAGGAGCACTGGTTTTTACTTCGTATTTTTCTCTTTTCTGTTAGAAAACAATAGATTACCTCAAGATGGACATAGAATTTTCGGAGTGGCCAGCACTTCATGACATGATTGAAAGTGGTGCGATACATGCAATCCGTCAGCTCAGCGTTGAGACACATACTCCTGAAATGGATCTCCTTCTGCGGCCAGACCACCTGTGTACCTGGTCTACAGGAGAAAGTATCACCTTTATGTTAAGAACATTGGCAGAATTACGTAATGCTGGGTTCCGGCTATACTACACATCCACAAATTACAGGATACATTTTAACTCAGGACTGACCAGCAAACAGAGATACTGTTGTCATAATTTGCATTTCGTGAACACAAAGCACCCAGCAAATAAATGGAAGCCTTCTGGTGTATAAGGAGAGAAGAGGGCTTTTCTCAAGTCTTCCGTAACTACACACAACATGCACAATTCATGCCACATATATGTCATGGCTAACAGTCTGCTAGAGAGAGTCTCTGCTTAAAAAAGTCTGCGGACAGGTGTTACCTCACTGGAGACCAAAAAAAAAAAAAAAGAGTTTATGGGTTAATCTGTCAGAAGAGGGTAATCATGATAATTGTTGTCTTTGCCTGTTTTTGTCCCATTGCATTGAGACCAAATCAATGGCCGTGCTTGGTGAGGTCCATCCCACTTCAAGGAAACTAGTAGCATTCGGCATGTCATCATCCTAATATGGTGATTTTAAATAAGTATCCTGATATTTCTTGCCCGTATTTTCAGCAGAAATAATGTAATCAATCAAGATAATTAATGTAAAAACAAACTGACAAAGCAGATGAAATTTGACGTCCAGGTACATTTGTGAAAGTGACGTCACACTACAATTTTTGTTACGAAGCTAGACTTGTAGCCCAGAGTTTCTAAAACTAAAAAGGTAAAAATAAGCGATTTTCCAGCCACTTGCCAAAACAATAATTACATATCAGTTTTTTGTCAGTTGGAGTAATATTTTTGTCACTAGTCATCTTGGCAAAAAATATTTGGGGGGGGGGGGGGGGGGGGTCTGGTGAGGGTGTAGCTCAGAGCTCATCACATACCACTGCTGTAAAACTGACAGGAAGCAAAAATCATCATCAGCCATTTTTACGGGTGATAAATATTTTAATTTTGAGTGCTGAGCAGTACAAGGGCATTCCCCATCTTATGCCTTTTGAGTGCGCCTGCTCCGTTGAGTGCCTGCTCTCACTTTCCTGACTCAGAAAATGCTAAAGTGATTTAAATGTTCTGAAATTTGGGTAATTCATTTCATGAAAATTGTATGATAGTAGTAAAAACAGATCTGAGCCTGACGTTCACTGTTTGAAAATTTCCTCAATGTCCCGAACAATTAAAATTAATATTTTTGCGTAAACATTTTGTATAAGTAGAGCATTCAGGTGGGCTAGCACAAGGGAATTATGCAAGTGTAGCCAATGGGCTAAAGTGACTCAAATGTATTGGCATTTATTGAGCTAAACCTATTCTTCATTTTTTGAATGAGTAGCGAAGGATTACACGATGGAGTTTAACTCATTCCTGGCTAAAATGACATTGAGTTAACAGCTTTCCTTGGTGCAGGTTAGGTGTACTGTGCCCAACCCACACCAAGGAAAGCTGTTGACTCCTGGGGCATGCTATCATTACAGATGTCACCTACAATTGTCGGCAAAAATGTTTTATGTTGATGAGAATTTCATGTGAAAAGATGGAGGTGGGTGACAATTTAGATGCAGGTGCTTTTAGGGGATTTGAGCAGGAAAGGGTTAAATAGTTGATGACAACAAGACAAACCTCAGATTTCTCTGGCCAGTTTGGCTAAAATGTGGTAAACATCTGGAGCTGAATCCACTTACATGTATAGTAGCCTGTGGATAATGGTTGGTGTAGGGCCAATGATTTTCTATTCCAAAAAAAAAAGGAATTCCGCTTCATCAGCAAAAATTTTTCAAATTCTGTTTTACTGCTATATATTTATATATAATTCATATAAGAAAAATACCAAATTCCGTTTCAAGGATGAAAAAAATGCACAATTGCGCTTTGGTTTGGAAAAAAAGGAAAATCATTGGCCCCACTGATGCCTGTCCTGATGTAGGGTGGGGCCAAGATACATTTTCAGTATCAACTAAATGTTTATCATGGAAAACATATCTTTCTTACCTTGCTGTCTGTATGCATGGGTAACTGCTGGGGACAATCACCTCTTGTGAAGAGTCCAGCAAAGATCACATAAAACAGGTAGTCTTTCAAAAAGGGGTCAAATAAAATGGAAATGATTGTGCCTGTAACTTGATAGAAGTGGTCTTAATAGGCAAGCAGACTCTTATTGTAAACTTGCAAACAGGGGACTACTGAGAACATATTTCCAAGAACAAAAAAAAAAAAAAGAAAAGAAAAGAAAAGAAGGGGGAAACCGTAAATAAATAATCCATACATTTGATTGATTCATTGATTAAGATAATTATTTGACTTTCTAATCACAACGAAAGTCAGGTCCATATGATGTACTGTAATGATTCCAGATTCAAATTTCCCATCAAAATACTTTTCATTCAAGTATCAGACTGGCTACTTTGTCAGAGAAAAGAAAAAGACTCAAGCTACCAGCTTCCCATGATGCACTTTTGGACACATTGTGCCCAAAAGACCACGGAATGCTGTTGACAGAGTCACAAGCGTACAGGGTCAGTATCTTCAGACAGGGAGTCTGCCTGCACTGTGGATATGTAACATCTTTGCAGGGTTCACCAATTTACATGTCCTATTGTGAAGGACAAGTAGAATCCCAGTCAGGGCAAGTAGAAATTTCAAACCATCTGTCCTGGAGCCAACCAAAATTTCTGCTTTTCTAACTAGGATTTCAATGGTTGAACAGGTAATTTTAGTTCGGGGGCAAGTGAAACATCTGGGACACTTGCCTTGAGGACCAGAGGACGGAAAAAGAATTGATGAGCCCTGCTTTGAATAGATGCACTGCCACATTGTTATTTTCCGGCAACTTTCTTGGTAATCAATACCGTATGGTAAGGGTCAAAAGACGTGCTAAGACTATAATGTGTACGTACGCATATTATATTTTAGTTAATTATACAGACATGTGAGAAATATATCAAACATTCCATTTTACATAAAACTATAATCAAATATATGGCGGCACTGTGTATTTTTAGACAATCATTTGAACATTGCATTTGTTATCAACAGCATTGCTTATATGTATGTCCTTCAACTCATCTTTTTAATTCAATCATTAAGCATACCAGCGTATAATTTATTGACATTCCAGTGAGCCTATGTCTCTCAAAGTGTGTCTGGTCATAACAATAATGAATAAGACATTCCAACTAAAAGCAGCAGCAATTTCCAGTGTGACAAAATTTTTGAAATGTGTACCCTTAGAGTGGGCAACAGCTGTACATTTCTGAAGACTTTGTTATAAAAACTGGCAAAATAGTGGTTTTCTCAAGAGACATTTTTGTGGTGACTCGAGTAAGTCTAAGCCTTGTACTTCAACAGCACATCATTTTATGTGGGAAAGAGGTGGATACCCTAACCAAGGTTGTTAAGGCCAGCTGGTTTTAGAGTGTTGAAGCTGTGTGTCCAATAACATTATCTTTTCCTTCTAAAAATGGTGGAGGAATTGAGATCCCGGTCTTGGTCTATGATTTGGAGAAAGATGATATCAGTTTTGGAATGGTCCAGTAGGTTCCAATGTCTGCCTGTAGGTGTAGCTTTGTTGAGTCTGATACTGGGTTCATATTTCTACGTGTCTTTCCCTTATGGTATGTTTGGTGTCCCTGATATATTGGGTTTTGCATTTAACTCATTCCACCCTGATGACGCTTTTTCCCGCTAATATCTAAATGTCGTCTGCTAATTGTATTTTACTAATTTAGGGATTATTTTTCAATATTTTGGATGAAACTTGCATGGAAGATCATTACAAATTATATGCCCATGGTCAACAGCTTTCCTTGGCGCGCTCTGGGCGCAATGCGCCCAGAGCGCGCCAAGGAAAGCTGTTGACTCAGTCTTCTATCAGGGTGGAATGAGTTAAGGCAGGTAAGTACACACTGTACATAGATAACCTTGCGATGCTGGCAATCCAAACCAGTGGGTGTGTGAGTTAATGGGGTGATCTCGGATGGTGACCATTTGGCAAATGCCACAATTTGGGCAGTCACAGGGGTCATGAGGGTTGGCTGGGGTATGGCCTTGTTGGCCTTTATGAGGTGGAGGGTAAGTTAGTTTAGCTCTGACTAATATGTTTCTAAGGTTTGGACACCTTCTGAAGCCGAAAATAGATTTTTCTTGGAAAACCTTTTTACATTCATTTTTCAGGTTAATGCAAACCGAAAGTACTCAGGAAAATAGAGATTACCCTGCTACACTTAGCTGATTTCACGGGACGTCCTTCCTTTGTATCATTTTATGTACTTTCAGACCTAAATTCATCAGTCATCCCATTGAACTGCCATCACAGAATGTGTTGTCTCATCACCAGGCTGTGGTCCCAGCCCCATGGCACCATTATAAAAACATTTAGTACATAAAAAATAACTGCACATGTGCATCAAGACATGTAAAATGTTGGCAACCAGGAATTTTTTTCATTGTAATAAGAAACCCCTTCCCCCTTGAATTAAGACTGAGTCAACAGCTTTCCTTGGCCTGATTTGGGCACTAAGTGCCTAACCCATGCCAAGGAGAGCTGTTGACTCAGGACATGTGATCTTGATGGGTCTCATCTACAATCCTCAGTCAAATTGTTTTTCATTACTGTTGAAATTAGTTCATAACATTGAAGCAGACGACTTTTGACCACCAGCCAGTTTTGGCTGGTTTAAGGGGTAAAGTGTTTAATTTGTTGAAAATGCATGCCTGGTTAAAAGGATTTCGGTGCAGACTGTAGACGTGCCAAGCTATACATTTATTAGAATTGTTCTTGTCATGTGTGAAGTCAAACTGAGGCTTGTTGTACAAGGTCTACTATACATAGCATACAGCATTAGGTTATCTATGGTGCTAGGTAGTTGATTTAGCCAATCAAGATTGTATTTTTTTGTGTTCAGTATTTACAATTTGTATGCATTTAATTCAGGGGACCTACATTGCAAAGAGGGAGCAGGCATGGGCATTAAAAGTTCTGTTGAAGTAGACCTAACATGTTATCCCAGACTTTTAAAAGTTGAAGTGAAAAAAAAAATGATTCAGATTATAACATTTTACTGTGAGGCATTGCAATACTAATCATACAATGTAGAATAAGATCTTTTTTTTAAAAATCTTTTCAGAGAGGATAGTTTCAAAAGAAAGAGAGGATGCTGGGCTGGCACTAGGAATTTTACTCATGTGGCTCAAGTAACATTAACCTCTTTTGTCGAATGTTAATTCTGTTAGCCAAAATCATGGGCAACATTTACATGTTGAAATTGTGCTAAATAAATGTGAAATATTAAGCAATGTACCATGAATATTTGTGTGAAAAATTTTAAATTATGAAATACTCTTTGCCAATTTGACTAAAGGTTACATAATTTTGTTTAGCCAATCGGTGTCTGAAAAGCACTTGGATCAATGCATTCATCTCAAATTAGGTACCGGAATGCATTGTGAAACAAAGATTGGGTCATTTGATTTGGTAACGTAATGTGTGGTTGCTGTAATCTGTTTACAATCAATTTGGCTTTGTTACTACATGAACACAGAATATACTGCCATGGAAACTGTAATATCTTCACAGGATTGTGGATGGATTCTTTGCAAATTTGGTACAAAGGTGCATGGTAGGACAAAGATCAGTTGATGAGATTTTCATGTCAGTGTGACCTATTTTATGATTATCATACCGTGACCTGTGTACTTTCAGTTTGAAGTTTGGAAAGAGGGGGGTCATGAAATTAGTACCCTAAGTACTAATTCAAAAATGATGATAACGTTGAACTGTCCCTAAATATATTATGTATTGGAGCTGGTCAATTTCCCAATGCATGTGGGCTGAATTCTAAGTTTACTTATACTCCTCAGCGCCCAATTTCTATTGTTTTCAGCGGAGTCTAATTTTCATAGAGCTCCTTTCCTCCCAGGAGTCTAATTGAATTAGATCCGCTGAAGTGCAAGTGACCTCATGACGGGACTTTGCAATGGAACTTTGACAATTTTTGTGTACACTTTTTAATGAAAAAAATACTTTGTCCCTGGCAGGGTTCGAACCAGGAATTCTGTGATCTACGGCTGAGCGTGCTGTCCATTACGCTAAACAGCTGAGACGATGCTTCACTGATTTAACATGATATTTATTCCAGCGTGTCTATTGTTGACCAGCATTGAATAGGGTCAGGGAGCGTGACAGGTCAAGTGTCAAAGGTCGTTACATTATGTACTCTTACTTGTCGCTTTTCTCTTCGAAATCAAGTCTTTTAACTTTGTTTCAAGTAGGAAATACTTTTATAATACCCATCTTTTGGAGTATAAGTATGTCAGACGCCTCGTAGAGTTTTCCAATTGAATTAGAAGACTCGCGCTGCGCGCTCGTCTTCTAACTCAATTGGAAAACTCTACGCGGCGTCTAACCTATACATGTGCATAACCTAGCCACAAGGCCACACCCTTGACCCTCTATAAGCTGAACACCTCCAATACCCGAAGACTTTGGCTGGATCCCAAGGGCATTCGGCCATGACAGGTTTAAGTGCACTTGAATGGATTCTTCTCAAATATTGTACAGTGATGCAATAAAAGACACAGATTGCTTGGTTAGACCTGGTGAGAAGATTTTATGGGTACAGTGACCTATATGTTCTGTCAATTTGGCTTTGTTGCTATAATATATTCAAAGTGTCTGGATGGATTCTTCTCAAATTTGGCTTTGAAATGCACTTTATGAAAAAATAGCTGATTTGATTTTCAGGCAGTATGACCTAATTTGGGTTACTCTGGCCTATTTACAGTTACTTCGACTTTGCCAGTGCAAATCTAAGTGCCTGTAGGATTTTGTTCCTTTTTTTTTTCTTCTTTTTTTTTTTTTGTTATTATTATTAGGAGTAGATGACATTGTTAGAATTTCACTCCAGTGCAACATAGTCATATTTGGCAGGTATTGTGGGCCATCAATTAACCCTTTCCCCCTTGAATTAAGACTGAGTCAACAGCTTACCTTGGCATGGGTTGGGCATTAAGTGCCCAATCCATACCAAGGAAAGCTGTTGACCTGGGGCATGTGATATTGATAAGTCTCATGTACATTTCTCAGTCAAATTGTTTTTCATAGCTGTTGAAATTACATGTAGTTGAAAACACTGGAGCAGACGACATTTGACCACCAGCCGGTTTTGGCCGGTTTAAGGTGGAAAGGGTTAAGGCAAAGTGTGAAAGGGCATCCCAGTGATTGCTTGCAATCATACTTTTCTAGTTACCACCAAACCATGAAAATAAGAACACAGTCAAACATTTTTTTTAACATGGGTTTGATATGAACTGTGTGCAAATTATTGAAATAAAAACTTCAGCTTAATTCCTGAAATGGAAAGGAAAAATGAATATTTATACTTGTGAATATAAGTTTATGGTCCATGATTTAGGGAAACTTTATACTTATATGAGTCCTATAATTTTTTAATTTTGTATTTTTTTAACATAGCGACCAGTGTAGACATTTTCAGGGATGAAAATCTTACTGCTTTACAAAAGATATAGCTTTAAAAAAGACATACATTCTCTTTATTGGAAGGAAATTACAGTCATACATGTACCATCCTTGAAATTGTCCCATATATACACTACAGATGCCTGAGTGACCGTAGAATTCTGTGGCTGGATCACTTTGCCATGTAGACCTCTGGAGAATGCTACATTCTCCATTTGCTCAATAAAGGAATGTTAAAGATACTGTGTGAGTTACTTATTTATTCTCTCTCTCTCTCTCTCTCTCTCTCTCTCTCTCTCTCTCTCTCTCTCTCTCTCTCTCTCTCTCTCTCTCTCTCTCTCTCTCTCTCGATCGATCGATCGATCAATCGATCGATGAGAATATAAACATCGAAAATCATGCAGCTATGGCATGGCTTGTCATGCCATTCACTTATGTGTTACAATGTGAAAATTGGCAGTGCCAACTGGTGTAAAATATGGACATTTTGTGAGCCCTGTTTGCATATTTACATCAATTTTGTTGGTCCATTAAGAAAGTGCTTCTCACTGGTTACATGTGTTAACACCAGATATGTCCTGCTTCCTTAAAAAAAACAGGGCAAATGCAAGTCCCTACTTGGCAGTCCTCAAAATCCTGTCATCAAGCAAGTAATTTCCACAATTTTAAAGTGATATCCAAGGAGGGATACCTTCTAAAGCTTCAATAGCTTTCTTCTGATGTTTCATCCCTGTGTTCTACTTAAAATAAAAATGGTGCAAAAAGCATACATTTTGCGAAAAATGGGAGGTCAAAACTCCATATTTTTCACTGCATTTTTCATGCATAATGAGAAAATTGGGGAGACTGACAAGCTTCTTTGTCCCTCAACTATGTGATCCATTACCTTCTGTGGTGAGAATATAAACATAAGTGTCAAAAAATTAGCATAATGTGAGGGAAGTGTTCCTACTGTTCTATCACATTTAGACCAAATGGTTTCCTGATACAAACATACTTGGCTGGTGTCCTCTTTTTAGTTCAAGTGTTTTTTTTTTGTTTTGTTTTGTTTTTTAAATTTTGGCCAGTGTTTATTCATTCAGAATTTATATTGTGGTATATGATATTTATGTTGAATCCATGCATATACATATAGACCCACACAGGAAATCACACTGGACTTGGCTTCAAATCCAGGAACAGTTTTGAACATATTGTACATGTATATGCTCTCTGTGCTTCCTTACACCACAGTGACACACAATGACTGCGCCATTTATATACATGTACACATGTTGCTGTAGTTTCACCACTTTCAAAAATTGAAGTCAGTCATCCTTGGTTTGGATATGATAATGGGCATCTTTTGGCCTCATTTTAATGTGCATGAGAAACTCCTGACAAGACTGCTTTCATTACCATAATTATGTATCTAATAGACATATACATGATCACGATACTAGAAGTAACGTTGGGTTATTTATTAATCAAGTTGATAACAAATTTGTGCAGGAAAGTCTAATTTTTTATATCCTGAAAGTCATAAACTCAACTGATGACAATATATTAAATAAAATCTATTCTCATAGCCTAAAAGGTTTTTCAAACTATGTGAAAACTTTTTTTTTGGAACAAATACAACCATGAATGCACTGTGTATGATTGTTACATTTGTCAACAAAATAATTAATCTAAAGGTTTTTGTACACCATAACATTTTAAGATAGTTACAAGAATTTATTAGTCATCCTGACCTATAACATATTTCTTTAAAAAATCATCATATTCATAACCACATTTCTTGTTACAAGAGTGGCTCTTGCGACAGCAATATGCATAATGTTATAACAAGAGTCTCCCTTAACCAACGGAGACAGTTTCTTGTTGTGTCAATATTTATGTATTATACCATTTGTTGGTCATAAATAAAAGAGTTCCGAGTTCTAATGAGGCCAAAAGATGCCGACTGCCACTGGGAGGTGGAGCTGATGTGCACAATGCTCAAACTCCTTGAGGGCAATTAGGTATTTGAAGTCAGTGCTTCATGAATAATTTATGACCAACCAGTACAATTACAAGTCCAGACTTTCTCCTTGTTTTTTCTTTGAGGAAAGAAACAAATCAAAAACAAGTTTGTTTTTTTTCATATGGAACTTGGGTATACCAGATGTAAATTAATTTACATACAGCTTACTTGAACCAAGGAGGCTAGATAGCTATCTAGCCTTCTTGGTTGAACACATTGACAGCAAGAAGGCTATGAACAGCCCATGGACGGAATATTCATCCAAAAATAAGTTCCAGTCTTAGCTCAGTTTGAGATTCAGCTTAAGGGCTTGGGACACTTTTGGACTCTGAGTGCCAAAAGTGTACAGTTTTGCCAAAAATGGTAGGTAACTGAAGAACTAGATGTTAAATTTCTGCCTATTGCTATCATCTAATGCCCTAAAAAGCATATATTTAAAAAAAAGAAGAAAAAAAAACAACATCTAGTTTGATTGTGGCACAAAATAAAAAATTTGGGTGTTGCTAATGAATTAATTAATTTTAATTAAAATTCTTAAATTTTTCATAAGATTTGTAGCAGCATTTTAAAAAGTGAAAAACTGATTTAGTTTATGGCGTCAAATGAAAGAATACATAATCTGAGATCTCCAAAACCAAATTTTACAATTTTGAAAAAAGAGCTTAGTTCTAATTTTAAAGCCATTTGATTTTTTGAATGAAAAAAAAAAATTTTTTTACTTAAACATCCTGTAAATTTTGAACGAAAACCTTTATCCAAAATTTACAAGTTTTGCTGCTAAATGTTTACTGTTTCATTTGCCATAACAAAATAATGTTTGACATTTTAGGTGCTTGACTTGGTGCTTTTTTCACTTTTGTTTTTTGAGTGAAAAGAGGTAAAATTAAAGGTTTTTAATTAAGCGATTAAAATTCTATTTCTTCACACATACAGAGATTTCATTATTTTTAATAGCTTAATCTGAATATATACTTTGAGAAAATGTATAGTATAAATAAGAAGTTTAGTGCATATAAGGACAAGTTTGGATCACAGTCATGTTTTCTGTGTCAAGTGCTGTAAAAGTGTACCATGCCCTTAAATTGAGCCAAAGATGAGTTTGTCTGAACTGAACTTTGAGCTAATATTCTAATATCATGGATCAGTATACAATACATGTGTGACAAAGGTTTCATAAACAGAGCTAATCCACTGACAAAAATGTTGCCTAAATGCAAAATAGTAAACTCATACCATTATTGTGATCCAAATGCATGACATAATTTCACTGCATAACAAGTCTATTAGTCTTCTTTCTTGTGTTTGCAAGATTTCATGAAACAAACTGAAAACGTCTGGAAATTATAACCCAGAGTTGAATTAGCATTGTGACCCACAAACATGACTTAGTTTTACTACATTAAATATATTTTAGGCCTGAAATACACTTTCCAATATTGCCATAATGCTAGTGGATTTTATTCCACTTACGTTTTCTGGGATACTGCCATATACTTTGGAGTGGCCCATATTCAGTCAACCATGTGGATCATGGTCTTCACACATATCTACCCCCACCACAGAATCTTCTTTGTTTTTTTTCTTTTCAGAATAGAAATGAGGGTAAGTAAGTATGTGAATTAATTTTCCATTTTTCTGCCAGGCAATAGGTGCCAAAGATTGCTGATTCAAAACCTGACCAGTCTTTCATCAAAACAAGAGGCCAATGGGCCTAAAGTTCTGCTGACCACCATCACCACAAAATCATTTTCTGAAATGTAATTAATCCATGAACTTGAAAAATTAATCAAGGTTAGCTATATTATGCAATATCAAACTTCCACATGATACACATTTGTGGTACAGTCATCTTATTCTTTATCAAGATATTGAAGTAAATGTCCCTTTCTCAAGTGCTGAATGACCTAAAAAATAGTTCAAGGTGACAAAATCACTGGGTCATGGTGACCAGTACCGGTAACATAGGTCATGGCGTCCAGTATATATTCAATGTACTCAAGTGTAATTTGGATCTAGAGGCTCAATTCTCTTTGTCACTGATGTCCAAACTAACCCTACCATCATAAAATCACTTCCTCTGACTTAACAGGTCTGGTGACCTTACAAAAAATAGATCAAGGTAAACGATCTTGCATAATATATAAGCATTGGACATGATCAATATATTCCATAAATTTGGCTTGTCTAATTCCATTATTTTTGAGTGTAGAATTTTGTATCTATCAAGACATCTGAACTCCTAATTTCCATCATATTATAGGTGGCACCACTGGTATCACCACCAACTGAGATTTTGAGTTCTTCTACAATCCCCCTCAATTTCCTGAAACTCCATCAAAAATTAATTAAGGATGCTGGACTGGTCACAACATTTTCATATTTTGACTTGTATATTACATAATGCTATAGGTGGCGCCACCTATTGGATGATCCTCGAGATTTTCATACACTTTTTAAGTTCTAAACGTTATACGGGTCTAACTAAAAAATTGTGGGGTGCAAAACATTCACAAGCTGACCCCTATTTTCAAACTGGCCATCTGACCTCAACCTTCAACTCTGATAAAATAAAATTGCTATGTTCAAAATATGTGCCCCACATCCAGGTTTCCATGCATGATCTGTTTGTTCAAATCGGGTAATAACTTTTTGAGTTATTGAAGAAAAATAATAATTTGGACAACCACCAAACTCCATGATTACTGGGTCATAGTGACACAAAAAGTAGGTCACCAAGTACAGTTTTATGTGCAAGGTTATCAAGTGCAATTTTGATCTGGAGGCTCGATTCTCTTGGCCATTGAAGTCCAAGCTATACCCTGCCATTACAAAATTGCCTCTTTCAACTTTACAGTTGACCTCACAAAAATAGGTCAAGGTCACTGATATTATATCACATTCGAGCATTGGTCATAGTCTAAATATCCTATCAATTTGGCAAGTTTAATCCAATTACTTTTCTAGATATGGAATTTTATTCCTGAAACCACATTTTGGCTCGTAATTTATTTAATAATAAAGTTTATGGAGGGACAGATATGAGCAGTTGTATAAGCTCTGCGACCTAAGGTCAGGAGAGCTAAAAAATTATAGTTGCGGTATTCCCTTTATAATGCCGGTGGACTTCCCTTTATAATGCTGGTGGTCCAAGATAATGTCATATACAGCACTTTGTACTGCTGGCCCATATTCACATCAACTGTGGAGATTATGACATTCACACATACCTGCTCCATTGGACTATTCTTTGTTAAGGATGCACAAATAGGGATGTGGCCAAACTGATAAGTGCATTTCCCATTTTCTGCCAGGCAACAAGTGCTCAGAAAGACTGCTGTTTCAAGACCCTGCCGGTTTGTGGTCAAAAGATATATGTGTCCATGTACAGTTTCCTGATACACCATCAAAGCACAATTAAGGATATAGGACAGAGATGAGCAGTGCATGGATATACCACTGTGACCCAGCTACTTGACCTAGTTTTAATTCATGGCATTTATTTTAGTCCTGATAAGTGCCTGTGTGAGTCAAAGAAGTTCCATGCAGCTCAGCCATGAATTATATATAAATTTGTCAATACGAACCAGGTATTTGACCTTGTGACCTAATTCTGTTTTAGGACACAACCACTGCAATCCCCATTGACTAACATATACTGAACCCCAATGAAAAGTATCCACATAAAAAAATTAACACATTAATTTTGTAAGTTACTAAGTACTGTGTGTGCATATATGCATGGTTTGGAGCCTACATCAGGGTCATTCAGGACAACTTTTTAACTTTTGCTGGGTTGTTACATAATGCATGTGACTTTTGTGCACCGAATATGGCTTCTGACCACCACTCCTATTGGATGGCTAAAATGACCTGATGTTTTCAGTGGCTTTAAAAAGGGATGTTCAGCCAAGAAAAAAGCCAGTGGTCTCAGGTGTGTTGAGGCGATCATGCCGCGTCTGAGCCAAGGTCAAAGACACCATGCTTTGGGGCTTGCAGAGGGTGGAGTCCCAATCACTCAAATCGCACAAAGAATGGGGTGTACTCGGCGCACCATCCAACGACTAATTGAACGGCAACAAGAAACTGGATCCGTAGATGATGGGCCTAGGCCTGGCCGAGAAAGAGTGACAACACCTGGCCAAGACCGTCACATCCGGCTGATGCACCTGCGAGACCGTTTCCGTACAGCAGCCCAAACAGCCCGTGAGACTCAAGGGGTGAATCACCGTCCTGTCAGTAGTTCTACTGTGGAGAGGCGACTGAGGAGCAGTGGCCTAACAGCCAGAAGACCTTACAGGGGTAACCTGCTGACCCAACCCAGAAGAGAAAGACGACTGCAGTGGTGTAGAGCACACTCCAGGTGGACTCGCCAGCAGTGGAATACCGTCCTTTTTACTGACGAGTCCCGTTTTTGTGTCAGCAGAGCAGATGGCAGAGAACGTGTGTGGCGCCGGACTGGGGAGAGATATGCAGATGCCTGTGTCCGTCAGGCAGATCGATGGGGTGGACCCTCTGTCATGGTGTGGGCAGGCATCAGCAACCGCTACCGGACACCCCTAGTGGTCATTCAAGGGATCCTCAATGCTAGGCGGTACATTGATGAGGTGCTGGAGCCGCACATGGTCCCATTTATGGAGCAGCATCAAGATCTGGCGATCTTTCAGCAGGACAATGCACGTGCACACTCTGCAAGATTAACAATGAACTTTCTCAATGAGAACAACATCAATGTCATGGAATGGCCAGCGTTCTCACCCGATCTGAGCCCTATTGAACATTTGTGGGATCAGTTAGGCCAAGGTATTCAACGGAGGACACCTAGGCCTACTACCCGAAACCAGCTGATCCAAGCTCTGCAGGAAGAATGGAATAATGTTCCCCAACACAGAATTCAAACCCTGGTCAGCAGTATGCGCCGCAGATGTATAGCATGTGTTGATGCTCGAGGTGGCCACATCCCATATTGAACAGAAAAATTTGTGTGACTTTCAATTAGGGCAGTTAATGACATTTTTTGCCTGTAAGTGACGTTAATGTCGGTAGAGCGTGACATTATTTTTACGCCAGAAAAGTGAATGCTTTGTTAAGTTCTAAGCACGTCTAGGTATGAAATGTTTCAAGTATAAACAATAAAATACTTCAAAATTGGCATGTGGATACTTTTCATTGGGGTTCAGTATAGTAGTCAACAGGAATATATGCATTAACTAATAAGTGCCCAAATTGAAAAATTTGCTAAAAATTTGTGACCTGGAGTATCGCTACATGTACCTGGGGTAGAATTTTGTTTGACCCTTCAACCAAGTTTCAGCACAATCTAGGTGACGTTTCTGTATAAGTATAAAAAAAAAGCAAAAAACACACACAAAATCATAAAAAAAAAAAAAAAAAAATAGCAAAATATTACAGTGGCACCTGTTGCACAAACTGGGGTATATCAGTTACCAGAAATGTCCTTGTACAATTTTAAAGCAATTTGTCGAGCTGCTTTGGAGAAGATTTTTTAAAATTTCATCCAAATAGGACTGTGTGAACAGTCCATCCTAAGCTAGCAGACCTTTAAATTCAACCTAAAATGAATCCCATCTTAATCCATGGATACCCATAAGTGTTCCTGTGCATTTTTGAAGCTATTGGCCAAGTGGTTTGACAAAAAATAGCTTTTTTCAACGTTTTACCAAAAAATTACCCCTCCCCCAACAAAAAATCCCCAGATCACAAGAGTATTACTATTTGAATACACTCAGTAGAGATCCATCCAAGCTACACCCACACCAAGTTAGAAATGGATGTGGCCAATAGTTTTGCAGCAGAATATCAAAAATGTGGATTATCGGAGTAATCACCATTGATTTACATAGTGATCAACACTTTCAAGTCTGGCCAATTCACAGGACTTTGTGCCCTAGCTGTGACTTGTCATTTCAGCAGAATTCAGCAATTAATCTCTGGCTGTAATATTACCCCAGGATTCAGCAGTTACTGTCTAGTTATATTATTACTCCCTATTAAAACTACATATCTACACATCCATTGGACCCAGTTCTCTTGGGTTACACCTCCAGTGCATTGGCCGACTAGTAATGTTTTTAAGATTTGTATCTAAAAACCGGAAGGATATTTGCTGACATCATTGCAGTTGGTGACACAGAAAAGTGACTCATTGTTCAGGAAAGACTCTGTCTGCAACATATGTTTGCCAGAGTCCTTGCTGATAGGACTGTATGCATTCAGTGACTTCCAATATGAAAAGAAAAAATAATTAAAAAATAGTGAAAGCACAAAATGCCATCAAAAATAGGGAACAAAAGGGCTGTGTGAACACCCGATCCTGAGCTGACCTTGACATTTAACCCATGATAAGTCCCAGCCTGGTCTATGAGCACCCAGAAGTGTTCTTGTGCAATTTTTAAACAACTGGTCAGGCACTTTTAGAGATTTTCTAAAATTTTGCACTTGAAAAAAAAGTATAAAAATAGATAGATAGATGGATGGATGGATGGATGGATGGATGGATGGATGGATGGATGGATGGATGGATGGATGGATGGATGGATGGATGGATGGATGGATGGATGGATGGATGGATGGATGGATGGATGGATGGATGGATGGATAATCACTGCAGCATGACCATTTGTACACCCAGTACAGAGACTCACCCAAGGTCCCTCCCAGCCAAGTGTGGAGTGAATCTGATGAACAGTTTTGGAAAAGTATAAAACATAAATTAACCTTGCAATCCCCACAGACTTCAACTCTTGCATTATCAACAGGAATGT